>JBAJHW010000007.1:1205000-1805000 GCA_037013535.1 Intellagama lesueurii | reverse complement strand
CACAGTGTTGTAGCGCTCACCACCTCCCCATAAGGTCATGGGTTCCGTTGTCATACTGCTCTAACAGTTAAGAATTTTTTCCTGATATTCACCCTATGTCTGGCTTCCAGTAGCTTGAGCCCATTATTACATGGATGGGTTTTTTATGTGAAAGAGATTTCTCTGTTTTGCTTGGTAATAGAACCCGTACTTATTTTATTTTATCTTAGTTTAATCATACTAATTTTTGAGCTGGCAGCAGATTTGGTTTTACCGTCTTCTTTCTTTTCTGCTGGTGATTTCTCTCAGTTTCTTCATTGGTGAGGTCCCAGCTCTTGCCTCTCTACAGATCCCTTTCGATTTTGGATCTCTGGTGTGAAAGTTTGTTCTTTTTTTTTCCCCAACAGACGCTGGTATCCAGAAGACTATGAGTTTGCTCCAAAGAAGGCAGCTTCTCACAGGTAAAGTTTATCCTTTGGCTTTTTGGAAAGGTCACTTTTTAAATATCTTAACAGTCCTTTCAGAAGTGTCTGTGGTTCCCAGCCCTCCACCTGCCCCCTCTTTTCAAGGGGGGGGGAAGGGGTGAATTAGAGTTCCTGGAAGCCTCCAGGTGTGATTATTCATCTGTTAAATAAATCATAGATCCCCCCCTTGCACCATTTAACATTACCAAATGCCTCCCACCCTTAAAAATGAGAAGTGAGCTTCTTGCTAAGATTGCGAAATGGAAAAGTGAACTTTGAAAAATCAGAGAAGCCTGAAAGCTAAAAAGGGAAAGAGGAAATTGTCTGCTGGTGAAGAGCAGCAGATAGTTGAAAGATAATATTGAAGCTGGTGTAGAGAGGAGACCCAGGGTTACCCGGTGTATTGGCAGTATTTTTGGCTCCAAATAACGCAGTGGCCAACCTTTTCAGATTCTTTCGAGTTAGCTTAGATCTGTTTTTAGAACCGGGTCCGTACAGTGGAGTTTTCTTTTAAAAATACATTGGCCTCTCCTGGATTTATTTTTAGAGCCCTAGATGATATCAGGGAAAGCATCAAAGAGCTGCAGTTCTACAGAAATAAGATCTTCAAGCAGAAAACAGAGGAAAAAAAGAGGAAGCTGGTGGAGAACGGTGACGACAAAAAGCCCTCCAGTTGATCTGGCCGCCGGGATCCCTTCGCAAGAGCACGCAAGAATCCAGGAGGGCCTCCCGGGTCTCCCTCTTTGTGGTCGGAAAATGAAACGGCTCCCTTTTGCCCCTTTGCATCCTCCGATGGCTGACAGTGGTTGAGTACCGGAAGGGATGGGTTTTCCACGTTGTAGCCGTGGGTCGCTTCACAGCCCTTGTTTGGTTCAAGAATAACTTTTGTTGCCTGATAAATCCCTTTTGTTTAGTTTTAGGGGACCTTTTTCTTTACAGAATAAAACCAGTCTGGCTGAAAGAAGGGTGGCTTTGGCTGTACATTTCCCCAGACAGATTCATCCCTCTTTTTGGAGAAGAAAAGTGGAGGCTAAACAGGCACAGCTTCCCGAAAGTTCCTTGCACCACCTGTGGCAAAGTGACTCCTGTGCGCCCTTGGGAGTGTGTGATGGGCCAGTCGTTTTTCCTGCATGGTGGTGTCAGGTTTAAAAGGTTGCAGCGTGGTCTAAGAATCTATATAGGCACTTCAGCTAGGATAAGTGCAACTTCTTGTTAAGCATTCCCAGGACTTGATCTGCAGAATTCTCTTTGAATTATCGTCTACTGGTGAATTATTTGTGTTGCACACAAATGTGGGTCTGGAACAAGCTCCAGTTGTGGGAAAGCTTTGCCATGGGGCAGGGGAAGGGAGGTGGGCTTCTGTCTGAGAAACCCGAACGCAAAGCCTGTCTTTTGTAGCTAGGGAACGAGATCCACCTTCCTTTGCAGAAGGTCGGGGTCCACTGGGCTCTGCCACGCAAAAGCCGTTGAGGAACAGCGACGTCGTTCTGAGAATGTTCAGCCTGCTTACATTGTGTTGTGTCCTTCCTCTGAAACGTGTGCCTAAACTGAAAATTTCTCCCTCTGGTCTGAGGAGTGGAAGGGTCGTTGTTTCTCCAGACGTCAGAAGTGCCGTTCCTTGGCATGAAAAATAGCACATTTTAAGTAAGTTGTCCCGTTTCCCTGTTTCATTCTGGAGAAAGGTAAACCTCTGCAGGGTTCCACTTTCCCAGTTCAAACAGCTGTTTTTCTTGAGGAAATGGATGGATAGCCAGTGGAGCAGATGTAGTAACAGAGGCGGGTCACCAGCTCCAGGGCTGGTGATCAGGATGCCGTGTTTTGGAGCTGCAAAAGTTTCTGAACATTTTCTAGTGAGATCCAAGAAGGGCTTTTCTTACCGCGGCCTCCTTGGAGCACGCTGGGACCCTACCCTGCTGCCAGGAGGTATTTGCCACCCCCTCGGACCCACTTGGCCACTGAATCCATGGACACGGATCCAGCAGAGAGGGGAGTTCCTACCGTATTTCGGTTGAGAGTCAACCCCACCATGGTAGCCCTGCGTACAAACATTGGACTGTGCCTTTGTGCCCATTTTGCAGACATGGCAGGTGGACATGACAGAGGTCATGGGTTGTCAAAGGTCACCCAGTGAATTGGCTTCCAAGCCAGGAAGCAACTAACTAATGAAATGTCTTCCTGCATTGCCTTTCCACAACAAAAAAAATAAGAACACACACAGGTTCCAATTTCACCATTTCAACAGCAGAATAATATGGCGATTTATAACGGATACACGCCGCCCTTTCAAATACAAGCAATAGCTTTTCAGTTGAAAAACAGTTGATTCAACAAACTGAAAAAGAAAGAATTACAATAACAACTAAGCAATGAGATATTACGCAGCCACAAAACGGCAAGCCATTCGAACGTATGCAAGGGCAGTAACCTGCCGGAATTAACACAGAAGAAGACAAACACGCTCCCGGACAAACAGTTTCCAGAGCATCAAAAACCGTAATGGGGAGACTCTTTCCTCGACCATAAAATGTAGGGTGCCTATTCTTAACAAGTTATTATTCATTAGCCTGAAGCTGAGTGACTGCTCATTGCCACTGGTGAAAAAATAGCAGCCCAGGCGTTTGAACGGGCACCTAGCTCGTGGTCTGATTCTCAGCTGTTACCCCGTGTTGGCTTTCCTTTCTGTGGTCCCTTTCACACATACAGTGGTGCCTCGCTAGACGATGTTAATCCGTTCCGCGAAGATCGCTGTCTAGCGAAAACATCGTCTAGCGAAGCACGTTTTCCCATTGGAATGCATTGAAATCTCTTCAATGCGTTCCAAGGGAAAACGCAGTCGTCTTGCGAAAATCTCCCATAGGGAAACATCGTCTAGCGAGTGCGGGTCCCCATCGGAATGCACTGACAGCTGCACTGACAGCTTTTTACCACTAGTCGGCGCATTCCTATGGGGAAACCTCATCGTCTAGCGAAAATTCCCCATAGGAGACAATCGTTTTGCGAAGCGCAGTAGCGATCGCAAAAAGGCATCGTCTAGCGATTTCCTCGTCCTGCGAGGCAATCGTCTAGCGAGGCACCACTGTACGTGGCCTTGACCTGTGTTGCACACAATAAACCCTGTTTCAAAGCGTAGCAGTGGATGTTCACCTGGCTTGAATAGCCGAATGGGATTTGGCGTATATTTGCTGCTTGACGTAAGTAACAAGGCCACACATCATGGGGTCTAACGGGAGAAGCCTTCCCCTTGGCAGGGACAGATATTGCACAGAAGGAGACAGAGGCTGAAATCACGAACCTTCTCCCTCCTTATCCACTCCAGTGATGCATTCTTTGCACCTCCTGTGTTTCAGCAACCCCCCCAGAGAATCAATACCAGGTGTTTACCTCCCGATGACAAGCCATCAAACAAAAGCAAACTGATCTGCAGCTTGAGAAGCCTTGAAACAACCTGGAGGATGATCACATATTCCTTACAGCCTAAGGCATCTCTGCTTCTAACTGCAAAGCTGCATTATCATGTGTTTGAGTTGTGTATACACTGTTTCCTAGCCTTGTTAGTTTTACCGGGAATGAGAGAAAGATTTGCTCTGTGTGTGTAAGAATGACAGATGGAGAATGAAGGTGCATCGTAGCAGAACTGTTCTGCAACAGAAGAAGCACAGAAATTCTGATTTCGTAAATCTAATGGATGCATTTGGTTAGTCTGTTGTGAAATGGAAATCTCACTGTTCCAGGTGCAAGAAGAATTGCTTAAGGCAGCTTAGAGAAAAAAAATCAATCCGTTGAAATAACATTAAAAATCAATATTGGAAACTAAAAACCAAACTGCAAGGCATTCGTTGAAGACAAGAGAGATCCAACATGGGAGACAAATGAGTTTTCAACATTTGACTTAAGACACATAAATGAAAACTGGGGAGTACCTGGGTCTCCAGATGCTGCCAGCAAACCCTGTGGTGGAGGACGATGGGAATTGTTGTCCAGCAGGAAAGTCACACCTGGTGCCCTGAAATAAATGAATGGTTGATTTTATTGTATTTTGCTCTAAGAGACAGAACCTTCTAGAGAGACATCCGGGGACTTTCCCAGCCTGGTAACAGCACCCTGGAGTACATATCTTCTTTTCTGTACTAGCTCACCCTAAATGAGAGAGAGGGGGAGACCCCCAAAGCCTTAGTAATACGAGCGCAGTCAGTAAGAGAGGAACCCACGCCAATCAACTCTAGCACGTTCTTATCCTTGCAAGTATAATTACTATTTGGAAGGCCTTGATCTGCAACCCTTTAATAAATGCAAAAAGAAGGCAAAACCCTTTAGGGGGAAATGAATTGGGAAGTCCAGAGATGTGTTCCTGACTGTCAGCAGATGGCGCTCTTTCCATTTATTATAGTCAGGTTTATTCCAATACAGCAGTGATTTGGAAACTTTTTCGATTCGTGGCTCCCTTGACTTACTGGCCACGGCTCCCCGAATATGAGCCGTGGGGGTGGGGGAGAAGCAAGAGGAGAAGCCCAGCCTGAGTCAGACTTCCAAGGATTACGTGGCTGGCTTTGGTGGCGGCGTGGGGTGCCTTGGCGCACAGTTTGTGAACCACTGCAATATGGTGTGTTTTCGAGATGGTATGCACGGATTTGCACAGAAAAGAAAATATAAGCCTTTCAGGTTGCTGCTGGTACAGCTGCTAGTTTCTACTTCTGCTGTTCATTGATACAACACCCTTTAGAGCTCAACATGGCCCACGATCAATTGATAAAGCACATGTAAAATCACAAAGTACACATATCGAAAATGACAGCTATCGACAATCACAAATTGCAGAGGTCTGCTAAGGAAAAGCAGCAGGCAGCAGAAAGAAACCCACTGAGAGCAGCTTATTCTCTAAAACGTGGCACAAAAGGATGCCTTTCTAACCGACACCCAAAAGGCAAAGCGATGCATCTGAACGACAACGGACAAGCCGATCTCGGAGGGAGCCACCACCAAAAGGGACCTGTCCCTGTGGGTAGCTCTGCGGCCACGCTTCGAGGCAGCTGAAAGCAGGTGTGTCAGGAGGGTAAAACCAGGGTGATAAAAACAAGAGAAGGCCTTTGGTCACCTTTTTGGCGAACAAGATGAATTTGACGTGGGCTCGCCTGAACTGTCTTCAGATGCAGAAGACGTGGCTCTTGGGAAGGTATGTCATTAGAGAGCAGATAGCTTTGAGCCTGGATCCCCTTTTTACAGCTTTCCAAAGGATGTCTGATGTTTATTTGGAAGGTAGAGAAAGCATCAGGATTTTGCAATTTGATACTGCTGCCTGCAGGTGTATCGAAGAACATGTAAAATTGAGAAGGCAATCTATTTGAGCGTACCTGGGAGTACATCTGATGGAATTCAAAGCAATTTCCTTCTGGGCAGACACGCACAGGATTGCATGGCCAGGCAGAGGTTCAAATCATGAGTTCAGGTGCGTCCACCGTACTTGTGCATGTCCAGTGGGATTGTCCGCATGCTTGCTTATGTGTTCGCTTCAAACAACTGCTCCTGCAAATGGGACCAAATACAGATAGCTTCTGAAAGTCTCCTTTTGTTTCCAAAGTGGCTTGGCCCACCGGTCTGTGGGCAGCAGAACCAAGGTTTGAACCAGCTGCGCACAATGGCCTTTACATCCTACTATTCATCCCTGGTGACCAAACTTTTATCATAGACATTTGAATATTCAGAACTTAGATTTGCATTGCAAAGGCTGGCTGAGTTTCCAACTGTTGCAAACTTCATTCTCATTTGGAAGCTCATTTCTTATTTCAGAATATCACAGGTCCATAAAGTATAATTTGACCCCCTTATTCCCAAAGTCCTTCCCCTCCCCTCCCCTCTTCCACCTAGTCTAGCTCAATAATGACCAGGAAGTAAATGAGCCTCAAAGGTTTTACTGCAGCCAAAACCTTAGCTCAAATGAAAGGACAATTAGCAAGCAGAACCGAAGCAATTTTTTTTTCCTGGGCACGTAACATTCATCCAGTGGGAAATTAGACCCATCAGCTAGGCTACTGTGCATCCCTTAGATTGGCCAGGTGGGGGGAAGCGATGGCTGCCATCGTGGCTGGCTTGGCACCAAAGTCCTCGGGAGTCAAAGGACTTCACCTCATGCCATCCGTCAGTAGAACTGTCCACTCGCAGTGCGCCGGGGGATTTATCTGGCCATGCGCTTTCCAGAAGAATTAATTCTCCATTGTCAGAAGGTGGCAACTGCTCTTCTGGACGCTGCACAGACAGCCAATGGTGGGGCTCCCATCATTCTGGGGTGCAGGTGGGGTGGCTAAATTGCCTGCAAGCTTGCCAGAATCCTCCATCAAGCGCCCTGTCCAGGTATGTTATTGATTCTTTTTCCAGCCAAAGCTCTGTCACTTCTTATGAATGTTGTCATTATGATGTCCCAGGCCTGTCATCAAACTCACATCTCTGGAGCACCCCAAATGGCTCCAAGGCCCCCTGCCACAAAGGCAGGCATCTGTGACTTGGTTATGCTTGCAAGCGGTAAGAGGAAGGGGGAGGAAACTATATATTAAATCCATCACTGAAGGCTTTTTAGACAAATTTGGGTGGGTAGGCAGGTGCCCATTAGACTTGTGTCTGGTTCTCAAGTCTTGTTGCTTTTCTTTCAAGTTTTGATTGGTCGCCACGCTGCACAACTCGGTTGAATTCGAACAATGCAATGCTTGGGAAGTTACTTTGAAGAAGGAAGAATGACATGGTATGCGGAAGCCACGGTAGTAAGTAGGTAGTAAGTAGGAGCTTTGGAACTCAATGGTTGTGTTGGCTGGAAGTTCTGGAAGCTGTACACCGGGAAGGAAAAATGCTTCCGATCCCCATGTACGGGATTGCAATGCCGTTCCCAGTTGCTTTTGGTAGGGTTGCGGGCACTCGCATCTCAAATAGGTTTGGCCTGATGCCAAAGGAGGCAGGTTACTCTACTTTCATGTGATTGGGAAATGCCTTGCAAACCCCTCTCTTTTTCAGGTAAAGGTCGGCAATCCTTCCTCCTACCTTTAAAGACAAAAGCCGATCTCTACTGCTTGCAACTTGCTGCAAAGGCCTCGTGTTACAAATCTCTACAGAGTACTTCCTTGCCCTGATTTTTTTTCCTTGGGACCTCCTAAACTAAGCACGACCTAGCGTATGGCCTATATCTTAAAAGAGCTATTTTCTTGGTTTTTTTAAAAAAATAAATAAATTAAAAAGCAGGGAAGAAGAAGGGGGAAAAACTCTCCACTATAATGTTTAATTAGCCTTAGCCCTCAGGCATAATTAAACTTGGTAGCAAGCCAAGAGACTCCTTGAGACCTGGTTTTAGATGCTGGGTTTGTTTCTTTAATGTGCTCTGCCTTCAAAGATATGAGGCACATAACTTTCGAAAACATTCAAAGACACTCAATAATGATGTTTTAATCAGCTACTAAAGGAGCCCCCTGTTTTATCTGCAGCTACAAAATTATTGCCCAGATGAACATTTCATGTCACTTCTAGGAAGCTTCTGAAGGCCTGGCTCGTTTGATCCTTTACAGAAGAGACACCCAACCCCGTTCATGAGGTTCATCACGAACAGCTCTTGGAATCATAGCACTGTTCAGAACTGACACGGAGAAACCTCCGCTAAGAAGGCTTATTATCATGGAGACCAGGATGAAACATCGGACACGGGGACCTGGAAGTGGCTGTTTCTGCTTTTATGGGAACTCTCCACAGTGCTGAATCCTTGGCCCGTGATGGGCTGAGCAACTTTAATAACTCCCATCAAGTGGAAATGTAATCCTGGAGCAGACTCATGTCCACCACTTCCGGCCACCACACCCAATGAACCTAGATGCTTTTGTCCTCCTCCGGAACCACACATCCTGAGATTT
Organism: Intellagama lesueurii; assembly: GCA_037013535.1. NCBI lineage: Eukaryota > Metazoa > Chordata > Lepidosauria > Squamata > Agamidae > Intellagama > Intellagama lesueurii. Next base: position 1,796,677 of record JBAJHW010000007.1, on the reverse strand, counting down.
CTCTCTTTGCCTGGACAATACGTTGACAAAAGAGAAGCAGACCCAGTTCTTTAAGACACCAGCCAGTGGTATGAGGCCCAACAACCTTTTTTTAAATAAAAGTTTCCATTAACTCAGCTTCCCATCTCTTGTCTCTGGGAGAGGTTTGAGAACATTTCCATGGTTTTGTCAGCAAACTATGCATCAGTATCACCATAATTATGTGTTGGCTTCCTGTCACTGTATTCTGTCGAGCGGTGGCATCAAGGCAGGCACTGAGCAGTGAGCTTGGCAAGGTTAGTCGATCACTAGAGAGCACAATTCCCTTGACGTTGAACAATAAAAAGTGGCTCTGTTGTGAGCCACACCCACGGTATCCTCCTCTTAATGTTGAGTAACCGATGCCAGCCTCCATCTATCTTGAATTAGAAAGTTTTGCTCCCGGTTTTCAGCAGGGATGGCTTTCCAGCCCATGAGGACCCCGGGCTGCTCTTTTCAGAAGCTTACACCAGAATTTGTTTCCAGAGGGGGCGCCCTGTGTTGCCCAGAATCCTCTTTCAGCAAAACCGTCAAAGTGTCCCGTGACCACCTTGAAGTCAAACAAGCCTCTTTTTTTGACATCAGTTTTCACGAACTACCTCCAGATACATGGAAGGACATTTATACGCCCACAAGGAGGACAGGGGTGTTAAAAGACATCAGAAACGCAAAGAGGTTCAGTGTGGTATTTTTCTTAGTGGTAGTCCTTAAGAGTATTTAACAGTTCTTTGGAGGTGACAGGTGGACTGTCTCTTCTTGGGACGGGCCAAAAGTTGTTCAAGAGTCATGAGGGGTTTTAGGAAAAGACTTCTCTGTCATGCATGTGCTTTCCTGCTTATCTAGGCTTGGAGGTGCTTGTCGTCCACCTTTAAAGGAGTTTTAAAGGCCACCATTAAGATCTGCACCTGTCACCTTCCAAGAACGGTTTAATGGCCCTTAATGGCCACCATGAAAACCATCACCATGCTGGATCCTTTGCGCTCCCCTCTATCCTACATGTCTCTAAACTCCTGCCTGTTGAGGCGACACTCTGTGCCTCTGAAGGAGTGGGCTACAGACCAGGGAAACTTATGCCAAATAGAACATGCTAGCCATGAAGGTTCCACAAGACTCCCTCATTTCTGCTGCAAGTGAGACTCAAAGAGCAACACATAACACTTTCCCTTCCACACAGCCATGGCATTGGCCCAGCGAGTCTGGTATTGTCTCCTCTACAGAACTTGGAAAAGTTACTTTTTTGGATTCCAACTCCCAGAATCCCCTTAGCCCTCATGGCCACAGGTAGGGAGGGTCTGATCGATGTGCCTTTCACCCATGGATGGCTCTGCTAGGCAAGGCAGCGGGACCCGTCCCTTCCCACGCCCTCCCTTGCACAAACGGCACCAAGAAGCATCTTTATTGCTAATTCATTAAAAACACATAAAGAAAAATCTAACAGCAGATTAGCTGATGAGGGCAGTTTTTACAAGTGTACTGCAATTAGAGTATGTAGAAAACAATTACTCCCTAGTAAAAGTCTCCACTTAATCTCTCGCCTTACTCACCCTGTATTGGATCCGCAATCACGCGGGGCCCGTTTGCACAAAGCGCAGGCACACCTCCTCCACCTTGTCTCTGGTGAAGCTTCCCCGTGACTCTCTGCCACCCCATACCTGCACCGCTCATCTCCTTCCCTTGATTCTAAGAGGCGCACACCGGACCTTACGCTGAACAGCTCGGGGAGGACGATATAAAGCCGTGGCGGAAAACAGGGTTCATCTTCAGAAGGCCCCCAGTTTCAAGGGTCTGGCATTTGAAAGATTTCGGCTAGATTTCGGCTAGCAGAGGTCTTAGGAAATTTCTTCTTTCTGCCTGGAGATCTTTCACCAGTAAGAGCAGCATACCCTGGAAAAATGACTTCTCTGGACTACGACAACGGGCAAAACTGGGGGCTTCTGGTGCAGCCACCATCTTGCTCGGGCTGTCAAAGTCAAGGACTGGGAACCTGTTGCTTAGTGTGGTGTGTCACTACTAGAATAGGCCCATTGAATCAGTGGGGTTTTGGTGAGTCAACTTGTCACTAAGTTCCAGCAATTGAATGGCTCTGTTCTAGTTGTGACTTACTCCACTAAGTAACAGGAGTCCAGTCAATGGGCCTACTCTAGTTTCTGAACTGAATAAGTCTTGTGTTACTGGGAAAGCCCAGTGGATGCTTAGTTAGCACCCTGAGAGAACCAAGTCCCTGTTTAGGTCTTCCTCCTGGGGTTGTCTGTTGCTGACCTCACATTTAGGCCTGTTCTTATGATAGGCCCACAACCGCCAGGTTCTCCCCAGAGCTCTCCCTCAGATACTTCCCTCAGCATGATCATTGCTTTGTCTTGTGTTTCTGGTGGCCAGGGAGGACTGGCCTTAGTTTGGTCTGTGACAAGCAGAACATTGCCTTCTTTGGCTTCCCAGAATTCATATACTTAAGTTGGAAATGCATGTGTCTGAGAGAGAAAATATCTAATAAAGATATCCTGTCGCTAGAAACTGGAAGCCATTCAAGAGACATGATTCAGGTGGACATTTCATGATTCTGCAGACATACTTGGAAACAAAGCCTGTGCTTAGACTTTGATGGTGCATCCCAAAAATAGGGAATTTGAATCTGCAAACTTCTGGAGGTATGGTGATAACCAGACTTCCTTAGAACTTAAGGAGTTCCCTTTTCTAAACCTGGGTTTTCAGCCTGTAACTGGCAATTTGGCCTTGAGAAATCAGGAAACACACCCCAGTAAGTTCAACGGGGCCGTTGGATGTGTCTAGGTGTGTTCGGAAAGCTGGTCCGCACCGGAGGCAGCTCTCTTACTGGAGCAGACTGTTACTCTTTGCCACCAGGGTGTTTGGAACACAAGCGGGCTTGCTTTTCGCTTTGTCCAGGCGCACCGTAAAGACACACTTTGTGCCTCAGCCCAGGATTCCTTTGTCAGATCGCATAGAGACGTCGGTGGATGATGTGAAGATTCAGATTGGCAGAAGGCAAGGACTCGCCGGCGGCAGGATAACGAGGGACAAGGAAGCAGGTGAGAAGAGGCTGCCTTGGTGGCCGGAAAGGGTCCGAGCCCACGCCGGGCCCTGCAAAGCTTCCATCATCACTAACGCCTCCTGGCATCTGAGCAGAGGTGGAGACTCTTTCCTGGGTCACCGACAAATTCACATCCTTTCCTAACGTGACATTCTGACAAGATGGTTTGCATCGCCGGGGCATTTCGGTCAGATTGAGGGTGCCTCGAAACTTCTCTTGTGCATCCAAGCCAACGTCCTTCCATATGGACCTGTGCTCAGATCCCCGTCCCCCGTCAAGGGTTTCTCCATGCGCCACGTCCGTTGCTGTACAGGCCTGGGAACTAACTACTTCCAAGTAAATAGTGACGTGAAGTTAATTCCCCTTTCCACTACTAGAAGCATAACGACCGGCTATTTAATCAGTTAGAGTGCTGGGTCTGGACTTGAGGGCTTCCTCTTTGGTGTGGAAACTCACTGGTGTTACTGGTCACATTCTTTCAGACACAGACACACACCAAAGTTGTGTGAAGAAAACATGAGGGACATGGAAAGTCAGGTGCGCCACCATGAGCTCTCCAGAGGGAACTGGGATATTTATTTATCTCTCTGTTTGTTCCTTTGTTTTTATTTATAGGACACCTTTCTCCCAACAAGGGGACCTGAGGTGGCTCACAATATAGAAAAGAACAGAATTAAAAACATAATAAGTTAAACATTAAAAAAAGAGTTTATTGTGTGTGATGGACTCTGTACCTGAAGAGCCCCTTCCTGACCCTTCCCAACCGGCGTTAGGGCTCACCGGCCGAGCACAGAAACGTTGGCCTGGGAGCCGCACACGCAGGAGCAGAAATCCTGTCCCCAAAAGTTCCACGGCATAAGACTGGTGACGACACCAGTAGAGGAAATTATTTTTTTTTTTTAGAGAAAGGAAACATTTCCTCCCCTGCCATGGCTACCAGCATTGCCTGAGGCGCAATCCAAAGGACAAGATTCTATTTATGTGGACGACTCGAACGCTCCGTCCGGTGAGAGGTGCCGGCTGCCGCTGTGCGTTTGGGAAAGGGAACAAAATCTATTACCATGGATCACAAGTTGTGGATGGCCTTTGATCGATCTCCTTCTGATCTAGCCCTGCTTGATAGCCCCCTCTCCCAGCTCACCTCAGTTCTGTTTTATTCACTCCTGCATTGGTAACAAATATTTTATGCATGCTTATGCTGCATGTGTGTGTGTGTGTGTGTGTGTGTGTGTTTGGTTGTTTGTTTATGACCTGAGCTGCCATGAGATTCCCACTGTAAATGAAATGTGACACAGTAGTCTTGCAGTCGGCTGACATGCATTTAATACATATGTAAATCCATCTCTTTGGGCAGAGTGTCATATAAATATCGTTAACAGAATGTTAGGATCTGTTTACCTCACATTTATTTATTTTTTCCCTAGTTTCCTTTCTTTTCCTTTCCTTTTTTCCATATCCTATCCTATTCTATCCTTAAAAAAAAATGACCTGACACCTTCTGGAAAGCTTTTAGCAAGTCTCCTGGCTACAAATGAGTTGTCTTTCTCAAACAAGGCAGTAGGGAAAGATGAGAGAGAAAGACAGAGAGGAGGGCCTGACATATACAGGGATGATCATTAAAGCACGGGGAGGTCTCCCCCATTCTGAGTTTCACAAACTATAGTGGGTTTTTCTGGGGATGTTTTTGGCACATGTTCCCCAATAAAGGGCATCAGGGCTGAACCACCCCGTGTTGTTTTCGGGGCACTCCATCTTGATCCTTATCTGGTTTGAGAAATTATTTGTGCCCTTCCCATTCTCTGTGAAAAACCCCATTGCTATGAACGGGGAAAAAGAAACAGCCACAGTCTTGGAGACAATGGCTCAGGCAAGACAGAATTAAAAACATAATAAGTTAAACATTTAAAAGGAATTAAACGATATGGCAATTAAAATACAGCTGAATAGTTAAAAGCAAATCATGACAGTTTGCAGAGCGGCATGCTCTGCTTTATTTTTATTTCTCTCTTTTTTCCCCCAGACACCTGAAAAGCTCTCATTTGGTTTCCCGAGACAGCCACTGGGAAGGGAATAAGTGATCCACTTTAAAAGGGCAGTGGGCACAGTTGTCTTTGTTGCTTCTTAAAAGGGCCATATTGGGGGGGGGGCTGCACCTCTACACTTTCCATCCTTTCCCTTTTGTCAATCAATCACAGTGAACAAGAGCACAACAGCGCACTCTTCCAGCGGGACAAACTTGGTGTACATCCCACCAGTTGGCTGTAGACTAAAAATGAAGATTTTAAAAATGAGTGTCACCCTCTTGCCAGCCAGCTCAAGTAGCTTAGAAAGACCCACTTGGCCAGATCTTGCCAAGAAATGGTTCTTTGAGAGACCGTGGATGGCCACCACCTGGGAATGGGGAGAAAATACGAACAGTTCTCACCACAGCCGAATCTGAAACCTTGGGGCCTTTTGTTTTTCCATCGCTGGTGTTGATGATATCCTTTTACTGGAGTAATTCACCCACACTGACAGATAAGCTTTTAGTGTGGTGAAATCTTGGTGACACTTTAAGTGCCCCAAATGACAATACAAGGACGTGAAAATTTATCCTGCACACGCTCCATACAACTCCCCTGTCAAAAGCCTGCACGTTGCTCAGGAACGGAGGTTCCTGCAGCTGATGGACACGTTGCCACCCACTCTGTGGGGCTATCATTATGATACCTTCCACCAAAGTGGTTGTCAGCTCTGTCAAGGCATCACCTGTAAGGGTGGCCGGGAGAGTGGCATCTCCTCCCTCCCTCCTCTGTCCCTCTTAGCAGGGGAGCGCTGATGTGACTTTCAAATCCGGGGTCCCTGTTGCCCCCTTCTCACTTTCTCTCAAAGATATAAACACTTCATCGGAGGAGTTCTCCTCTTCCACTTAAAATGCATTCGCCGAAAAGATGGAAAGAGGCCTGGCAGGAAATGGGAGAGCGTGATCTCCTTCACACCACAGATTCCCTGAAGGTCCTTCCTCAAAATCCTCAATTTATCTGGTCATTAGATCTAATTAAAATCCTAAGACTGGAAGGCCTGAGGAGTGGGTATTGCCTTCTCTCACCAATTAAAATGGAAGAGATTAAACAATGCCCTAGATGCTTTGTCCTTGCCATGGTTAATTGCGGAGGGAGGGGACCGGGGGGGGGGGGCGACCCGACAGTTGCCAAGAAGGAAGAAGAGGAAAAGTTAGACTCTTGGGCCCCCGGTTGGATTTTGGTGGCTGAAAGAAAAACGGTGTTGAATCCCTCCAGCGAATTTTCTCAAAGGACTGCTGCTCGTCATCACAAGAAATACAGAATGTATCATGGAAGACAGGATGTCGTTGAACCCACTCAAGATAACAATATCATAGCAACGACTAATTATGGCTCCCAGGAGACACTTTGCATATGCAGAGAAATCCAGGATGTTCCTGTCTTAGGCGTACGATTCTGAGACCCAAGATATGCCTTTGGTTTTTGAACAGCTTTAGTAGTTAACATGAGCAAAATCGGTGACAAGTTCAGATAGTATGGTGATGATGAGGCCAGCTGCATCCCTAGCAGAGCATCTTACGCTGAGAAGCAGGTGGTTACCTGGTGAGATATTCCATTATGCCAAATGGGCCCCGAACAGAGGAATTTGTATGCACAGACAGTTCCAAATCTCCAGCAGGTTGATTTCCTAGGAATAGTCATCAGAGAGAGACTCAGACGTTCAAGGTACCATCAACAGAGCTTGGGTGGTGGTGATGATGATTTGGAATACAGTTTCTTGAACCCCATTTTCTCCATGGTTTTGTAGCCCCTCTGCCAAAATGTTTCCAAGCTCTGTGAAGGGTGCCAATCGAAACGAGGAGTTGGATGTTCATGTAAATGTCCTCAGGGAGGTTCTGAAGTGCTGAGGAAATGACCCGAATCGTCTTGAGTTGGCTCTGAGAAGCAGGCGGTTACCTCATGTTGCTCAAGAAGAATGGATGCCCAGAATGACAGCACATGAGAGAAGAATCCAGTAAAGAGGAGAAAAGAAGAAGAGGAAGGATGGTGTGAGAGAAAGGACAGACTTCTACTGTTATTTCTAGGTTTGGGAAATCTGCTAGCCAGAAGCAACAGGTATTCGAAGATGCAAAAGGTGTGCCCAGTGTTTCTTGGGATGGACGAAGCTTCCCCTGAGAAACTTCACTGCTTTTCTTGAAGCTTATCTGGCTTCTCTCAAAATGCCACGGAGCGGAAGAGCCTCTAAAAAATCACCTCTCTTTCTCTGTTGAGGGGGAGTTGATCAGTGGAAGGGTGGATGTGCTACCTTGCTTTCAAGGGGTGACATCTCGTCACCACACATCAGACTCTGAGATCATTTGAAGCTCTGTCTGCCCCCTTTGGTTGGACCTGGATGGCCACGGTCAACTCAAGAAGCCAGAGAGTTTTTCCATGCACAATCCAACATGGGTGTTGCAGTGTGCCATCAAGTGGCTTCTGACGCTAATACAGCTTATTTTTCAAGGTTTGTGAACTATTCAGGGAGTAGTTTACTCACTGGAGCATCTCCTCCAGTGAGTTTCAAATGGCTGAGCAGGGACTTGAACCCAGATCTCCTGAGCTTCACTCTGTCCTCTACTCAATGGTTTCCAACCTTGGGTCCCTGAATGTTCTTGAGCTAAAACTCCCAGAAGTCTTCACCCCTAGCTGTGCTGGCCAGGATTTCTGGAAGTTGTAGTCCAAGAACCTCTGGGGAGCCAAGGTTGGGAACCACGGCTCTACTCCATAGAGGCTCTCCCTAACAGGTATATCCTCACCTAAAGCTGTCCTTGTGTGCATTTGAACTGCAAGCTGCTTTAGGAGCTAATCAGGTTGGAAAAGTCATGGGTTAGTAGATGGATAGATAGATAGAGTGATTTACTGTGATATTTCATGGAAGGCAGTGAGTCCCTGAAATGTTTCGGCTGTTTGGGAGCAGCCTGGTAAATATGTTTCTCTGTCCCTTTGCAGGGCTGCCCTGCCTTGGAAATGAAGCGAAAGGGGTTTTGTGCCAACATGCCTAACCGTAAGGGATCGCTCGCCCTCGACAACCTTACATCTCCATAGCTGGCTTTTGAGTGACAGATGAGAAGGAGATGGGGATAAATTGCCGGGTGTCAGGGCAATGTTTTATCGGTGGCGCTGAAGGAGCTTTCTGTGTCTGTGTGAGTCTTGTGTGGAGTGAGCGGTGCCAAGTGACAATCAAGTGTCAAGTGACAATGGGGAGGGAGAAGCAGCGAGAGAGGATTAACGGCAGGTAGAGATGCAGCCCGGACCTAGAGGAAGATAGAGACAAAGGCCACCAAGAGGAAGCAGTGGCGGAGGAACTTGGATGGCGAGGGCACAGCGACCCTTGGGAGTGAGACACCTTCTCATTCGGTTGAAATGATAACAAACCATTTCTAATTTTGCATGTGTCCATCTAAATTAGCATATGCAATTGTATGCAGATCAGAATCCTCCTTTGTCCCCCTCTGGGGAATATCTAAGTAGCTACCCCAACAAGGAATCAAGGTCTCCTTTCTACTCAGACCCGAAAGGTTGAGGTTATCTGGCATTCTCACTGGTAGAGTGGGCAGCCGCATGCCACCCTTTTGAGCACTGGAGACGGTAACAGTTCTGAAAACTGGTGGTAACCAAACAACTACTAGTGCTACTACTCCCAGACAACAGCAAGAGTTTGCTCTTTATTACTGAAAGAAATCTGTTGGAAATCCAGGGGAGGAACCTAACATTTGATCAGAAATGTCCTAGAGTTACCCGTCATATGAGGAGGCTGCTCCACTGCTTTGGACAAGGAAAAGAAGGTTGCAACATCAGAGAAGGAGGAAAGAAAGGAAGCATAAGAGTACTAATCTACATGCAGATCTGGAAAAGACAAGATGAGGAAACACAGCTCTCTCTCCTCCCACTTATGAAGACTTGCTACATCCATGGGTACTCTGTTCTGTCGCTAAGATCCATCCCAAGGGCCTTTGGAAGCGAGATTCCAAAACCAGCTGGGGCTGCCTTGGGCATACCGCTTGAGCCTCTGTGATGGATTATTGTATGCTAACACTTGTCCATTCGCTCATAGAAGGGAAGGGGGCCAAGCTTACTTTATTGAAAGGCAGCAGAGTCCTTTTCTGTGGCCACTTCCAAGGGATGCATCTTCACTTCCCCCAGAATGCCTTAGGTTTTGTGCCGTTGCAGCCGCTGAGGGAGGCGAGAGGCAGAAAATTGCTCCTTAGGACCATTGGCGGGTCCCTGTTCCTGCTCTTGACAGGGCAAGAGGAAGCTTTGCTAGCAAGCCGACAGACACACTCTTCTGAAGGAAGGCCTTTTTTTAAAAAAAAAAATGACGTTTTAAAACTTTTATATGAAAGGGTATATAAATAAAGATAGGTGGGGGCCGCTCTGAGAATTCATAAAAACACATACATATTGTCTGAGCAATCAGTAAGTAGATTCCATGCATCACACTCTGGCATATTCTCATTTGCTACCTCTTGCAAGAACTATACAATGTCAAGAAAGCAATCTACTCGTTCCCAGAAGGAAGAACGGCGGGGAGACGGATGGATCAGATTATTTCTGTCTGTGTCAGTTTTGCATGTATTCCTTCATAAGCCGACTTGAGCCCATTTCTGCCTCAGTGGAGTTTTAAAGGAGAAAAAAAAAAAAGCCGTGCATTTCAGGGTAACGTCCACCTTGGTTTATATAGTAAAATCTGCATTACAGTCATGTTATGCTGAAATATACAATTTTATATTCGTTTTATGCTTAAAAAAAAAAAAGGCAATTTTTAGGCACATTGTAAAGGCGACAGACAAAGTACAAAAGGAAATGGCCGGAGCATCCCAAGGCAAGCCGGCTGGCCAGGAGTCTGAGAGGCCTTTTGAACCCTATCATTTAATAATAAATAAGAATAACAGCAATACTCTTATACAATGCTGGCATTTGTATAATGTTGTAGAGCATCTGTAGTGCTTTACAACCGTTATTTGAGGCCTAAGCTTTCCCCTTTTCCCTATAAGGCGGGCCAGAAAAAGTTTCCTTCCACAGCAGGTTGGGATGAGCTGATTCAGAAACTTTCTCTACAGTGACTTATGACTAGTTACTATAGTCACCAGTTGCCGTTATAAATTATTTGCCCTTTCATTGCTTTTTATGAGCTATTCCTAGAAATCACCGGTCTTCTAAAAACATTATTATAGGTGTCCTTGTTTCTACTGCAGTCGCTTTGTAAGTTTTCCGTTTGATCTGCTTTTCGAACCATTTGTGAGCTGCTTGGGTGCCCTTCCCTGGGAGAAACAAAACATCAGAATGAAATGAAATACATAAATGAATATTGTGAAGAACTGGAAGCTCGTGTGTGGTTCCAACCACTTCTTCTGAGCTGCATCTCGGTGTCTTTGCCATCCATCACAAAAGGCCTCAATTTCACTACTCCGTTTCCAAGGACATTTCTGGAGTGAGCAAATTTTTGCAAGGATTGCAAGAACAAGTCCTTAGTCGTCTTTGGAAGTGGATGCCCTGCAAACTAGGATTTCCTCCTTTCTCCTTTTCTGCAAGGGAACCGACTCTCGTATGTGTTCTGGGTGGTAAATGCTTTTCCAGCCCGCCTGGCACTGCTCCGTTCCGTCCTGCAGGGGGAGCTCTAACATCACAAGACCCGGCCTTCCGCCCCCATGCGCAACAGGCATGGCGCATCACAGCACCTGTGGCTGTGGGTTGTGAAAATGACTTCTTTGGAAGCCTTAGGATTGACGCACTTTTAAATTCTTGTTTTCTCCAGATGCCTTTTCAAATATCTGTCTGGAGAAATGAGCAAAAAGTATAATAAGAGCCTCAGCTTGGCATGGGATCACAAAGCATTCAGGGAAACACACCCCTCAAAGATTAATTGCATAAAAACAACCTGGGGTGTGCGGTGGCAGATCAGCCTCTGATGAAACGAGCAACTGGGTAGAGAGCTCGGGCCAGATCCAGACTTCTGGGCTGGTGGAAGCAGGCTTTCCTGCCCTCAACTCCCCACCTTAGCCTCCTTTATCTTGAAAAGGCCAGGCAAATAGGATGAGCTGTGATATAGGATGCAAAATATCTCTGAGGGAGAGAGGGGATCTCTGAAAATCAAGCAGAAGCACCTTCCACGGATGGAGGACAGATCCTGGATCCAGCCCTCTGTCTTTTCCCCAGGGAGAGGCAAAGTGCAACCTTCCACATGTGGCTGAATGGCCTCTCTCTCACCTGTCCTCCACTCTCATGGTTTGGCCCTTAAACCTCCAGGATTAGGAGGCAGCTGTTGTGACAACCTGGTACAACACATGCATGCAACCCAAACCCCAAGAAGAGACAGGGTTTGCTTTCCATGGGTATAGATGCTCATTTTGCAGGGTGCGGAGTAGATGAGGTCTGCTGGACCTGTGCAGGTCATTAGCTGAGCTGCTGTTTGGGGGGAAAGGTGCAGAGAGGAACAGCATTCTGCCTTGGCGCCAGCTTTAACCCGCGCTGTTGCCACCACCCACACAACCCAAACCTCGTAAAAACAACTCTTGTCAGCTGAATTGCCAGCATCTAGCAGCTGGATAGCTCAGTGGTTTAGGTATCTGAGTGCAGAGCCAGAGGTTGGGAGCTTGATTCCCTACTGTGCCTCCCAGGAGAAGAGCCAACCTGTGTGGCCTTGGGCAAGCTGCACAATCCCAGGACACCCCCAGAAGAAGGGAATGGGAAACCACTCCTGAGTATTCTCTACCTGGAAACCCCTGGAAAGGGTCACCATAAGTCAGAATTGACTTGATGGCATGCAATTATTATTATAGCAGCTCGTGGACTATGATGGGAGCCCTGCTGTTACAGTTCTCTGTCTTCAGGTGTCTCTTAAGTTCCAACCATACAGAAAGCCACCGGAAGACTGAGAACAGCAAGGAAAATGCAACGCTTTCGGAAGAAGCAGAAGGAAGGGTGGACAATGCCGTTTTGTATTCCACAGGTTTCTGTTTGGTGGGGGATTTTAAAATGCAGAATTCCCAGGAACAAATGGAGGTATTAAAGGCCCACATTATCTTTACAGGTATAATCCCTCTTTTGAAATAGAATGAGAGATTTCTACAGACATACATACATAAAAAAAATTATAATTTTATACCCCATGCCTTTCAGAGAAAGAGAGGACAAGAAAGGAGAAGTACTGCACTGCACCCGTGCTGTTTTCATGTGTTCAGAGTTGTCTGCTCTTCCCATTTTTATGTTCTTTGTCCTTGCCTGATGAGTGTCAGTCTGCCGTGAGGCAGTCCACATATAAAAACCGCAAAGGTGAATTCTTGTGCCAAACTGGGGAAGATGTTAATGGCTGAAATGCAAACAGACGTGCTCTGAGCCTCAAATGCAAATACTGCCATCTGATGTGGGGTCAGGACCCAGGTTTCATCATCTTCTCCCAAAGGGTCCTAATTAACTGACCCCTGCAAAGTTGCTCGTGGTTCCAGGATGAAAGCCTCCTTTGGTAAGCAGAGGAGGAATCCTAAGAGAGAGAGAGAGGGAGAGAGACTTAGAGATTGTGAAAGGAAAGAAATGTCAGTATGATGACCAATGGAAAAGCACAGGGATAAACAGAAGGGGAAAAGCTACTATGTGACATCTGAGAAGCATAGTAGTAACCATGCTGGTTAGATGCCTAGAACAACCAGAGTGGAAACCTCCTTTGGTACTCATAAGAGTGACCCTGAGAGAGAGACAGAGAGAGAGAATATCAATACTATCTCCAGCACTACTGGAGTAGAGAAAGGGTTAAAAGTCCCCCTATTGAGTCCACCCCACCATGGCTGCTACTTACATATTTTAAATAGATGCATGCTTATTGCGTAGATGCAACAAACTTCTTATGTAGGCTGCTCCCCAACACAAACGGTTTCCCTCTTGCCTAAAGCAATGTCGTTGATGGGTTTTAGGTAGGAGGAAGTAGCACCCTGGAGAGCTCCTGCAAAGGTTGGATTGGAACCAAGGTGTCTCCCAATATGGAATCCTTCTTGGGTTTTGGGGTCATCGGGAGAGACCCTTCTCTTGGTTCTGGCATCTTCACAGGGATGTTTGACAGGCACCCAAGAGTGGGCTTTCTCAATGGTTGCCTCCAGATTCTGGAATGTCCTCCATTACCTGGGGGAAGCGTTGTGGTCCCCTGTGCAGAGGTTGTTGAAGTCAGAGTTGTCTTGAATCTCCCGCTTCTCCATACGTGAGTCAATTAACACCCCCTCCCCCGTATTTACTTGTACAAGTGGCTTATTTTTTTTTTTTTTTTTAAATCCAAATCAGACGAAGGCTTCCTTAACAAAGCAAACAAGCAAACACAGACCTGCTTGCCAACAGTATTCCCAGCATGTTGAGGAGCTGGTTTTAATTGTTGCTTTCTGGTTGAGCTGCTTTATTGATGTGACAACGTTGTTTTTGTGTTTTATATTGTTTTCCTGTTAAATTTTACTGTCGTGTTCTTTTGACGGTGAACCATCCTGAGAACCTGTGCTGAAGGGCGGCTCGTAAACCTGGCAAATAAATAAGAAGATAAATTCAAATTAGAAGAACCTGCTTGGAAATTTCCCTCCCGTGTGAATGGCAGCTAGATTAACATAATAGCCTCTGGACGTACCTGATCTAAATACAAACACCATGAGGGAGGGAGGCAAAAAAGCATGAGTGCTCTGATGGTCACTCTCTGAGCTTTGTAGTTAAGCAGAGAGCTGAATTTGGCCTTCCAGGATCCCATGGCTAACACTCCAAGCTCCACACCACTTTCTATAGTTGGGTTCTAGTGCACAGCATTGCTGCCTATTGGTCCATTTCCAGACACAACTGAAAAAGTGGCTTATAATCTATAAAGTCCTATACAGCTTGGGTCTCTCCTCCCCCATCGTCTATGAACAACAGCCTTCTTCTCTGTCCCCTTCTCTCCCTCCTCCTCACAGGCACATTCTGTAAAGGGACCAGAGAGGGCTTTACTTTGGTAGTGGCTCCTAACCTGTGGAACTCCCTGCCCAAGGAGGCTAAGCTGGGCCCCTCCTTGCTGCCCATCTGCAGGCAGAAGAGGACATATTCCCTTAGACAAGCCTTCGGCCACTGATTGGCCAGAGCAAGGGGGTTGTGCTTCTTTTCCTCCTGTTGTCCTTTTAAATGGTTCTGTTTGGATGTGTCTATTTAATAAGAAAACTTATTTGAATAAGAAAACTTATTTAGTACTGCTTTTCTTTAAAGTGTAATGTCTGGAATCCTGTTGTGCTGCTATTCTTTCTTTCTTTCTTTCTTTTTGGTTTTTGTTATAGTCATTATGCCCTTTGTTTTCAAAGTGTAGTCTGTTGTTTTATTGTGTTGTAAACCACCCAGAGCTGCCTTGGTAGCCAGATGGGATTTATAGAAGTTGAATGAACAAATGAATGAATGAACAAATGAACGAACGAACGAACGAACACATACATACATACATACATACATACATACATACATACATACATACATACATACATACATACATACATACATACATACATAAATTCGCCTTCAGAAGTCACACCTCTTCAGCTGCCACACAACAGGATTTCAGCCAATGTGTTCTTAGCTGTAGCGGCTTTGCTTTTAACTCATGTTGCAAAGCCACCTTGATCCCCTGCACTGCAAGAAAAGCTGGCTAAGGAGCAAGCAAGACATCTCGTATCTCCCTGGCAAATTCCTGGGACAGCATTATAGAAAAAGCCAGTCCTTGGATATTCTTGGAGGTGCAGGACTCAGACTCCTTGCTGTCCTGCTGGCCACTGGTCCACTCCATTTTGGGACAGGGAATGGGGGGAGAAGGACCACCATGTTCCTTGCTGGGAATGGCCACAGGTCAGATGAGAGTCGGCAAACCAAGACTAGGTCTGGAAAAGAATGGGTTGAGCTCAAGAGTCTTGCATGTTTCAGCACCTCTTGGGACTTGTGAGGAAGAAACACCCCTTGCCTTCCTCCTTCACACATTTGTGAAATCTGTGAAATTTGTGAAATTTCGGGCCATTGCGGAGAAATAACATAACGCAGAATGAAGTACACCTTAAACGAGAACAACTGAAATGTGTGCAATTAAAAATTGGGCTCAGTTCAAAGCTGGAGAATCTCGGGCTGCTAGGAAGACACGCCCAGCTTGGCAGTTCGGATAGCTTCCCGCAGGGAGCCGCCGCACACTGAACCAGACATCCCGAGCCCGAATGTTATGGGTAGTCCCAGGTAAAGCAGACCCACTGAATCCACTGCTACAGGACAGTGAGCCCCATTGATTCCCTGGGTGGACGCCATGGAGCTCCTGTTAGTCTTTGGCCTGAAGTGGCAAGGCCATCGTTGGAAACCTTACAAGGCTTTGGTTGCCCACAAAAACGTGCTGATCCAATAATACGGCAACGAGAGTCAGGACGGATGGGAGTGTTACTGTCCCGCACCCAGCTCTCTTTATTTATCTCCTATGCACAAGCCTTCAATATTTCATGAGACCTCGGTGGTTAATAATGGATGGGGAACATGTTTACAGAGAGATATTTCTCACTGTAGATAGAAGAGAACACCTCCCAGGACCTGTTTTTCGCTCCTACTTACATTTCCCCACTGGTTGTTAGCTTTCTGAGCGATCCACCCTGGCCATCTGTGGGAGCATCGGGGAATGCTGTTGTTATGTGAAGAACGAGGAGAGATGGAAATGGCTTTTGAAGGTGGGGCGTGTGCTTTGGAAATGAAACCCCTCCCACTGGACAAACCGTGGGCCATTATGAGCTGATCTCCCCACCCTCTGACTCCATCCACCTTGACTTGTAAATGAGTCGCCATCCGGTGTTCCATCCACCTTTTTCCCTTCCTTTCCTTCAGTAACGGGTGAAACTCGTTCTGTTAAAAACCATGAGCTCATCAGCCATTTCTTGAAAGGAAAAAGGACTTCTGAGCCTATTCAGAGCCTACGTTGAGGATGCGAAGTCTAGGAAATGTAATTTTTTTTTAAGGACTTAAGAGATTTTTGCAGAGGACCAGCTAAACATGAGCTGACAGAGTGATGCGGCAGCAAAAAAAGGTCAATGCAACTCAAGCCACATCATGAGTCGTCTAGCCCAGTGGTTCTCAAATTTGAGTCCCCAGATGTTCTTGGACTGCAACTGCCAGAAATCCTGGCCAGCGCAGCTGGTGGTGAAGGCTTCTGGGAGCTTTAGTCCAAGAACATCTGGGGACCCAAGGTTGGGAAAAGAGGTTGCTGCTAAACATTAGGTAAGACCTCCTTGCAGGAGGAGGACACAGATTGGCTCTTCATTGTCTCAGTGGGTGGGACAAGAATTAATAAATTCAAAAATGAGGCAGGGCAGATTCAGCTAATTATTAGGCCTCTTCATGATATGGGAAGTTTAGCAGTGAAAGTCTTTAGCTAGCAAGGTGTCCCTTGTTGGTCACCATCTGGTGGAGGGCTGAGGTTGACCTGTGTCCGGATGTTCTGGCCCTGAATTTCCTGTCTGAAGCAGGACGTTGGACTAGACCTCTTCCGAGGATTCCTTCTGACTAGAGTTGTTGGATCAGTAGCCTTCCATTCCCTTTGGGCAGGAGCCACAGCCCAAGACCTAAGGAAAGGCCCTTGTGTTGTAACAATGGATGGATCCAGCAGCAACACTGAAAAACGGTCTGCATAGGGCTCTGTGGTGAATTTAGAGGCCAGCATGTGAAGTCCAGCAGGGGCAAATCTATAGCGTGGAAGAGTGTGATGAAGGAGAAGAGATCCCCTCTGAACGTACCTTTATGGCATGTCCTGGACCCATGGGAACAAAGCTGAAAATCTAAGGTTACTGGGCTGGCAGCCTCTCTTTCCCTAAAATTACAGATCCAAAAAGCCTGAGACCTGGAGAATGGACTTCCAGACTTGAACCGCCACTCAAATCTGAGCCATGGCAACCTTGTTGTATGATTTATGATGCAAATATAATTGGTGTTGGCCTAATCTCAGTAGCCAAGTGACCAGAGCCTCTCATGAAAGAGGGGGAAACCAGAGACCCGTCAGGGATGCTCATGACTCAGACCAATCCCAAAGGATTTTCCCCTCTGGGGCTCAGCAATCCTAAATGTAGCAAAAACAAACCCGCAATGCCAGTTCGGATTTCTGAACTTATTCTTTCCCAACGGGTTGCCTATGGCCAAGCTAGCGGAGGATAATGGGAGTTGTAGTGGTACACAGTTAGAGAATGGCAGGCTGGAGAAGGCTGCCTTTCCAAAACCTCTAGAAATGCATCTTCGTTTCTTTTTCAGCATTCACGTGTAAGTTATCACCCACCTATTTGTCCTTAAAGCCACATCGACTGTGTTTAGTTTGAGGAGGGGGTTTAAAAGAACCATTTTAGGGTATTGCAACATTGCGAGGAGACACAACTCTCAATGTGAGAGACGGACCTGCTTTGGTGGGTTGGTCGTCTGTTTGCACAGCCCGGGCTATCATGGATCTTTGGCTGGCTGCTCTTTTGTCACCAGGCTTCCCCCACCGCTTAGAACTTCCTCCTTAGGGGACTCCAGCCCACATCTGCTTCAGGATGCGACCTTGCCAACTTTGGCACCTGTTGATGGTTCAGAGGGCGAACGAATGCAGTTTAGAATGAGGAAAAGGCCTACCTGGACCAGGCATGGCAGGTAAAGAGACCCCAGACTCTTGAGAAGGCAAGCTAGAAGAAAGAGGCATAAATAGCCAGGCCTAGTGGCCACTTCACAGCTGGGGCTTTTGCTTGAGATTTTCCCCGGGCACAGCTGCCAGCTCGGGCTCCTGCAAAGGAGAAGGGATGTGTGTCTCTGCTGCTGTTGTCCACGTTGTGCTCATTCAGCAGCCGCGTTTAACTGCTGGGTTGCACCTCCTCAATTTGCTCCTGTTCTTTCAGAGCATCTATCATCCTGAAGGATGATCGTGTCAACCAAACTAAAGAAGAAACAGGAAGGTGCGTGTGCGTGATGTGCGTCCTCCAGAACACAGTAGAGGCATTGTGGTCCCCAAGGACACTTTCCAGCGCTCATCATGTCCTGGGTGCAAGGATAAATATTCTAATTTTTCATCATCTCGGCAAGCTTGCCCTGACCCTGTATTTCAAATTGCCGAGATAACGCCGGATGCTTGAGAGGAAAGCCTTCCTTAGCAAGGCTGTATGATATGCCAGGTACCCTGCGTGGTGTAGTGGAGAGAGTGAAGGACTAGGATTCAGAAAACTTGGGTTCAAATCCCAGCTTAGTCATGGGAACAAAAGCAGAACTGTTAAAATAGTAATAATTGTGTGTCCCCAGCATCCTGGACACAGAGATGAATTATGCTTGCACAGGGAGTTTCCATAAGGTATCTCTGAGCTTTGAAAACTTTGGTTTTCTGGACCATGGATTAAGTAATTTTTTTTTAATTTCATATTTTATTAAAACTTCCAGAATCTCCTAGCCATCATGACCAATGCTTCTTCTTCCCACTTCATCATTACAATCATCTGATGAAGCAGGTGTGTTTGGGATCATCATCATCATCATCATCATCATCATCATGTGCCATCAAGTCAATTCTGATTTATGGCAACCCTTTTCAGGGTTTTCCGGGTAGAAGTGGTTTCCCATTCCCTTCTTCTGGGGGTGCCCTGAGACTGTGCAGACTTTGCCCAAGGCCACACAGGCTGGCTCTTATCCCTGGGAGGCACCGTGGGGAATCGAACTCCCAACCTCGGAGTCCACAGCCAAAGATCTAAACCACTGAGCTATCCAGCCAGCTGGAACTGTTAAAACCACTCCTGAAATATCTCACTTACCGTGAAAGCCTATTAGGTTTGCTGTAAGTTGGTTCCAACTTCACAGCATATAACACAAAACATCTATACGCCAAGCTATACATGAGAGTCAAATGGCTTTTACAAGAGCAGAATTCCTTAAATGCTCTTCATGTCTGATTGTCACAGCAGAAGACTTCAGCTTCTAATGAGACTATCTGTAATGCATAGTTTGCCCTAATGCCTCCGCAGATGAGGCCAACCAGAGACAAGGCAAAGCCTTGAGCAGCCTTGGAAAAATGACGTGAAGCAATGCAGCATCAAAACATGGCTGTCCAAAAAGCATCAGCAAAAGAACAGCTGGACAAGCATAGAAAGGAAGAGCAGAAGACAGCAGATGAAAAGGGGTGCTCGTAGAAATAATGTATTAAAAATGTCCCCTTGTAAAGCACACAGAAGAGAATTAAACAATTTAATGGAAGACAGGTTCGTGGCTGTTCACCATGATACTCAGAGCTTGGAAAAGTTACTTCTTTGGGGATTTAACTTTTGAGAACCGGTAGCTGTCGTATTGAGAATTGCATGATCTGGGTTCTAGTCCTCATTGAAGTCATGGAACTGACTGGGTCAGTCTTTCTGTTTCTGTATCACCCCTTGAGTGGCTGGATAGCTCAGTGGTTGAGGTCGCTGGCTGCAGAGCCAGAGGCTGGGAACTCAATTCCCCACTGTGCCTCTAGTGAACAGAATCAGCCTGTTTTAATAAAATATAAAATTAAAAAAGAAACTTCATCCATGGTCCAGGAAACGAAAGTTTTCCAAGCTCAGAGATACTTCATGGAAACCCCCTGTAAGGCACAGTCTATGTCTACATCCAGGATGCTGGGACACGTCAGAACGGAAAGCCAACATGAGCCACCTGTGACTTTTCCAGAGATATCTAGCCCCTGCTTGGGGAAAGAAAAGAAAAAAGAATGGCGGGTGAAATGTTCTCTGATTTGATTCCAGCAAGACAATCTCTTCCCTCCCTTTTTTCCTACATTTTTTGAAAGAGCAACCTGCCATCCCCTGCGTGTCTGTCAGTTTTTCACAACTGATAGAAAGAGATCCTTATTTAAAAAAATAATAATACTCTGGCTTCTGTACCGTGAAGACGCCCTCAGCATCGGGTCTTTAGTCTTGTTTCTTCCACGACAAAATGGGAGTGACCCGAGACAACCCACTCTGAATCCAGATGGGGTGGAAGAGTCTCTGTGTCCCAGGAAAGAAATGTTTCTCGCTGCCACGGGGATGACCAGAAGATATGAGCATCAGGTCTCAACGGGATTGCTTGGACACTTTTGGTTTACCGACTGTCATCCTGGAGGCGGGAAAGTACATAAAGACGTACCTTTATTTCCCTTCTGCTCAAGAAGCCCCGTTAAGAGAAAAATGCAACGGTTCAGAAGGGGTTGGAGCAAAGGTATTGTGTGTGATATATTTTTATCCTTGGAGCAAAAACCGCTGCAACATCTGTAATAAAACATGTTCCTCTCGAGGCCAGGGGGTGGGTGGGAGCGGAGTACTTGACAACACAAAGCCCTTTCTGAAGACATGCGGATGGACGTGCCCCGATGCCGGTGTCCCCAAGTGCCACTGTGGAAAAAGCCAATGCCATCATCAGTAAAATCAACCCTAGTAAAAGCCTCACAGCTTGGCTTCTGGCTGCAGCCAAAAGGGGACATTCTAAAATGGCTTCTTTCACACACCCGGCACACAAAGGCTTCATCCAAGGGACCTGGTGAGACAAAGGCCAGACAGTCCCCAGGAAAACAACAAGAACCTCCAAGCCACAAAAATAAAGAACATTAGCAGAGGATGTTGTCCTCCTTTTGACCACAGGGGCTAATGTGCCACTCTGGCTCCTGGCCATATATTTTTCAAGGGTGGCGCCTCTAGGCCCAGCTACACGGACGATGGGACTTTCAGATCGTGTTCCTATATTGCAGAGATGTGGGTGGAAAGAGAAGGCCTGAGAGGACCTTACACTTGGAAATGGTCTGTCTCGTAAAGGCGTGACACATTTTAAATGGGGACAGCTCTAGTTATATCGCCCCCAACACAAATAGACATCTGGTGCCTGGTGTGATAGAGTCCCAGAAAAGCTTGGCTTCTTGATTTTACTAGATGGGCTAAGTTGCCCTGAAGGCAAGATCAACATAGATCGCCTCCGGTATCAGAAACTCTGGTGGGTACCTCTCTCCTTACTGGGGAATGCAGGTGGAAACGTGGATTTGCCCTTGCATCAGGTTTTGAGGCTTCCTGTTGGCAGCTGGTCGGCCACATGGTGAACAGAACATCAGACAGGCCCTCAAACTGATCCAGCACAGGTTTTCTCCCATCCTAACCTTCTTGGAGGCTGATCATATCTTAGGGATTCTGGGGGGAATGGCCAAATTCCTCATTCTCATCCACTGATGTGATGACACCTCTCAACAATGAATTTTTAAGCACCACAAGATTTTTTTTTTTGCATGGAGCCTAGGGCAAGTCAACATACTCTTTTTCCTCTTCAAAGTTCTTGCACCTTGTACAAAATGTGTCTAGCATTGTTTCCCTTTTATAAGCAATGCACGCACACACACACACACACACACACGCACGCGCACACACACACACACGCACACACACACACACACACACTAGCATAAAAGGATTGATTGATTCTTAAGAAAGATGAAAATAACCCATCCGAGGCTTCACACCTTAAAGGAAAGCAACCATCATGCTTATTTTGGGCAATTTGCACGGTTTGGGCAAATGTGCAAATTGGGCAATTTTGTGCAAAATATCTTGCCAGTGTGTGGGAGAGAACTCTCCTGAGTGTTCTGGAAAATTCCTCTCCATCCTTACTTCCAAAGAGGAGAGTGTAGCAGTTCCTTGTCATGGCATAGAAGGCTAAGACAAGTGAGGATTTATATTCCCAGTTTGTGTTTCTGATCACCATGTATGGGTGTGAAAGCTGGACAGTAAAGAAAGCTGACAGGGGAAAAATTGATTCATTTGAAACACAATGCTGGAAGAGGGCTTTGAGGATACCCTGGACTGCCAGAAAGATAAACAAATGGATCAAATCAAGCCCGAACTATCTCTGGAGGCAAAAATGTTGAAGCCAAGGCTGTTCTACTTTGGGCACATCACGAGAAGGCAGGGTTTTTTGGAAAATACAATAAAACTGGGAAAGGGGGAAGGCAGCAGGAAAGGAGGAAGACCAAATATGGGATGGACGGACTCCCTAAAAGAGACCATGAGCTAGAATGTGCAAGAGCTGGGCAGGGTTGTTGAGAAGCCGGCATTCGTGGGATGGCAGAGGCGACTTGGGCACATCGCGATAACAACATATATTCACAGTGCTATGGGAAACCAATGGTGTGGATGAGACAAGATGTGTGTGTGCATGTGTGAGAGACTGAGAGAGAGAGAGAGAGAGAGAGAGAGAGAGAGAGTGCATGGTGGGGAGGTATAATCTGTTTTGTGAATATGTCCATTCAAGAAAAGGGGACAAGGGAATATTCTCTGCCAAGAACAGAGGAAACCCTCCCATGCCTGCTAATCCAAAATTGCTCCTTAGTACCTTGGAGTTTGATCCTCTTTTTCTGCCTGGAAGAGGTCTGGCCAGCCTATCGTCGTCTAAAGTTGCTTCCCTTGGAAAAGGAGGCGTCCTTCCAGTCTTGCTGTTTCTCTAGGGGGGCCCATATGAGCAGGTTTCAGTTATCTTAGCAAGACAACGTGCGCTGGAGAGGAAGAAAGCCCAAGCCCCCCGTGAAAGGCATCCTTGATGGGTTGGGAGCGGCGGCATGGCAAGTGCAGGTGATCAAAGCTGCCGATAGAGCCAGCACCTCTGTCAGGGCTGACAAGCACATCATTACAGCCGTGGCTACCTCCCTCCCTCCCCTCCTGCCGTCCTCCATCCGACTACTTGATCAAAATCCTGGCTGAAACTTATCTGACCAGACATGTGTGCAACTGAAGAGTCTCAGGAGTCGCTCATCTCGCTGCCTTGTGAATTATTTGCACATAGGAATGACAAATGAGAGGCTGCACGAAAGCTCGGGGTGGGTGCCGGAGAGAGATGGGCGGGAGGCAGAGAGGGTGGCAAAGATGTGCAAACCGCCGAGTGGTGCAGAAGGCTTGGAATGTCGTTAGTCTGACAACGCTTTGCTTGATGATCAGAAGAGAACAGGAGGCCTGTCAGGGAAGCTTGGTGGTCTCTGTAGGCATCTCCTGCCCACCTGCCCATCTGGCTTGCCTGGCTGGGGTTCCTAGCAGCCACCCTCGTTCCCTTACACCTCCTTCTTCAAAGCAGTCTGTGCCATTGTCAAACAGCCCCTACCGCCTGGAAGTCTAAGTGTGTTCCTAATGCTGAGTCAAAATCTCCTTTCCTGTCATTCGAACCGGTAGATTCAGGCCCTCCGGAGCAGCTGAAATCAAACTTGTTGCATCTTCTGTCCGAAAGTCCTTCAGATATTTGAAGATGGCTACCATCTCAGTTCTCGGTCTTCTTTTCTCTAGCTAAATATACCCAACTCACCCAACCATCCTTCTTACCCTTGCTTTCCAAACTCTTTAACATCTTGGTCACCCTTCTTAGAGCTTATGGGGGCATGTTCGGTTTCCAGAATATAATTTCCAGTGTGAACTGGACAGACTGAGGAAAAAAAAAAAGAGAGAGATCCAGCCTCATTCTGCTGTGAGCAGAGAGACAGGTC
The DNA here is from genome assembly GCA_037013535.1 of Intellagama lesueurii. Taxonomy (NCBI): domain Eukaryota; kingdom Metazoa; phylum Chordata; class Lepidosauria; order Squamata; family Agamidae; genus Intellagama; species Intellagama lesueurii. The sequence continues at coordinate 1,773,105 of JBAJHW010000007.1, read as the reverse complement.
CAAACTCTGGATGGTGTGTGTGTGTGTAGGGGGTGTGTGGGTGTGTACCTGTATGACTGTGAGTGTCATCTAGGCCATTACTCCAGACTGCTATACCATCCAGTCAGTTCATCTCCTGGCTTTGGAGTAGCTGCTCCTTTTCAGCAACTCTCGGGCAAGAAGGCTCTGATTAAGTGCCTACTTTGTTTTCCTAATGGCCTTCATGGATCTTGATTTAAAGTACCTGGCTGCATCTGGCCTTGGGTCCTTGTTTCCTAGCCTGGGACTTGACCCATGGTTGCTCTGGACGACACAAGCCCACCTTTCTTGGCAAGGACCCCTCACCAACTTACATTGCCAGCTGGGCAATGGCTTCCCGAGAGTCCCCATTTCATGCGGCTCAACTGACACACCTAATGAGGAAATTCTCAGCAGAAGAAGACTTGCCGGTGGCTGATGAATCAACGTTAATGATCATCTGGGCAACCAGCAGTGTAAAATTCCTGCTAGGGAAGCAGGCCAGATAACACAAGGCTCAAGGAGGCACATGAGGCAAGTCTGAGCCTTGAGGACTGGGTGCTCATTCAGGGAAGGAACTTAAATTTGGACTGGAGCACCTAAATTCCCCAGTCAGCATAACCACTGGTCCTCCTGGGCAAAATATTCTGGGAGTCGCAATCCAAAAGCAATGTATCTGAATGCCATTCAAGTCTTCATCTCCACTCCTTTGTTTTTCATTGCAACCTCCATCTTGCAACTTACCCGCTCTCCATGGATACCGGCCATCACAATGGGGCAGTGTCCTTATTTCCTTTCCTTTTTTGGACTACTTTTCCTTCTTCTCTTCATTCCCAAATTTTGTACGATTTGTGCCTGAATAATTAGTCCAAAGATTATGGAATCATGCCTTGTCCGCACCTTTTCTGAGACTCAGGAAAGGTGTTCCAGAATCCAGACTTTTGTTTCAACTCATGGGTCACAAGAGAGGCTGAGGTCCTCTCCTGTGGCAAAAGTCACATCACGGACAGTTGCCCAGTTTTCTAGGTCCCCATCTGAACAACACATTCAATCTTTGTGCTCTCTTCCTCTCTCTCTCTCTCTGTGTGTTTGTGTGTGTTTGAGAGAGAGTGAGAGAGTGAGTTTAATGGCCACGTGGCCTGCGGGGGCTGTGATATAATTCTTCCTTCTCATTCCTCCATCCATCCTTGAGAATCAAATTCATCCCCCTTTATGAAGAATTAACTTGTTGGAGCTGATTTATGAAGAGTGGCAGGCGGTGATGGAAGAACAGTGCTCTAATACGTTGCTGATAAAGTCCTGTAGTTATTCCTAAAAGAGAGCATGGTAATGCCTCGCATTAAAATTCATCTTTTATTTCGACATAACGAAATGTCTCCCTGCCATCTCTCAGAGATGCCCTTCAAAAGTGGAAGAGTTTCTCTGCCTTCTTGGGGGGGGGGGGCAGATCGGAGCCGCGTGGGTGACAGTTTCAGACAAACATGAGATGGCACCGGCAGGTGTTGCCGGGTCGTGCATATGCCTTGTGTTAGAGCAGAGCAATCTGACTGACAGCTAGGACTTGTCATGTCACATTACGTCTTCCATCAAATATGACGAATGTTCGTTCGCACAGATAAAGCGACGATTTCTCCTTTTGCGAGAGAGAGAAAGAGAAAGGGAGAGTGATTTCCCAATCCAACTTTTATTAATAGCAGCCACATTCTACTAAGAAAACAAAGGCTTCAGTTGCGTGTCTTTTAAAAAGATTTTTCAATTTACAGGTGTTGAATTGAATCACCAACTTTGGCAGTGGGGATTGGATCTGAGAAGGGGCTTCTCAACTCATTTCGATCCAAAAGGAAGGTGTCATCCTGAAGGCAGAAATCAGAATGCGTTTCATGGTTACATTTCCCCTCCCACACATGCAGGGAGAATGAATTTCTGGAGCCCTGGAATGAGATCCTTGCTGAACAGGATATGTAGAAACAATTAGGCATCACTGATGGCCATTGGAAGGACACCAGCAAACATGGCGGGGGGGGGGGGGGAATCAGAGTTCTGCAACCAAGCCTTTGATGGCTCGTGGTGATGCCAATTTTGGAGCCAATTCCCTCTGAGGTTCAGTCTGAAATTTACTGGAGGTTTCCAAGATGCTGGACCTAGTTTGGACGTGAAGTTCATGCCTCAACATGATGCCTTCAAGATCAAGAGATCTTGTCGGACATACTTGGTCAAGATTGAAGCCCACATCTTCAGATGCGTTCCCCACTTCTCCTTGTGAAACTCAGCTGTAGTAGGCGTTCCCTGGGGACACCACGGATGCCCCAGGGAAAACTCTTGGCAATCTTCTCTTGTTACAGCAATTGAGTTCCCCAGTTCATTGCACACGGCCTCCTCTCATAGTTGGCCAGGAGCTCCATACGAAACAGATTGAAACGCTCTCCTCCTTCTGCCCATGCCAAGCTTTTTCTTTCAGTTTCCTTAGTGGCAGTGCAAACTCTTCTGTTCCAGCTGCTGTCGCCGCCACCGAAGAAACTCCTCTGCCTTTGTAGTCAGAAAGGATACTCTAGGGAGTCTCCATCCATCCGTACAATACAAACCTAACAAACCTCACACCAAAGTTTCTACCTGACCTTGGGGACTTCTTTCCTTTATTCCCTCCCTCATTTTCTCCCCTCACTATTTCATTTTCCTTCCTTCTTTCTTTTTCGACACCTTTGTTCTTGACTAAAGTCTTGGTAGAGTAAGAGTTGAGGTTCTTGGAATGACCTAGTTTCCCTCTCTTTCTCTCTCTGTCATTTTTGCACAAACCCTGATGGCAGCAGGAAGGAATGTATATATAAAATCTATACCGTGGGCAACACAATGTACTGTCCAGATGCTGACTGATGTACTCTTCTCCTTCAGAAGGAAATGAGGAGACCAAGTGTGTGTGTGTGTCTCCCGTTTGGCAACTTGGTTTCTTTATTTATGTATTTATTTTTTAAAAATATTTTTACCCTGCCTTTACATTTCTTTAAAATGTATAAAACAGAAACAATGAGGTAACTATTGTTGTAGGGACTGGAGAAAGCTCTAGCACTGGATGGGTATGCAATTAATCAGCCTCTCCTTTTGGGTTTTCTGTAGGAGCTTGTTAAGCTTCATCAAGACAGAAAGCCACTCATTTTGTGCAAGAATTACTGCAGGGAAACTTTGCCAAAATTGCATAGATCAAGAAGACCACATACAGATACAGACATACACAGAGACACGCACACACACACAGACACAGACACACACAGAGACACACACACACAAACACAGAGGCATCTTGGTAGGATCCTAAAGGTAAGACCTCTCAAGGTAGTTAGAGAATCTAGGCAAGAATGTTAGATAGACGCCCTTAGCTGGGATCTGACTAGTCCTTCCCATCCCATCCCATTCCACCAGTGTCCCTGCAATGGCTTATCAAATTAAAGGCTCTTCTAATGCCTTAAGTGGCCAATTATTAGCAAATGGGGGTTGGGGAGAGGAAGGCTGAGAGTCAGCTATTGGCTGGAATCTCTTCTTCCCATCCTTACGGGTAACTTGATAAAATGGTGACCCTCGTTCTTCACTTCTAGATTTGGAAGCCAAGGACTGTTTCTGGGGTGAATCCATAAAGGACGTAGCATGGTGTAAATCAAGGGCATCACAACAACAAGCAGGGAGTGAGTTGCTTCCTCCCCCCCTCCTCCTTCTTGCTTTCCGTGGGATGGTGTCATCCATGAACCCAACAAGAAATGCTCAAAGGGAAACAAAAGCCAGCCAGCCAATAACCAACTTTCAGCCTTCCTCTCTCCTCACCCACCCCCGTTTGCTAATAATTGACCACTTAAGGCACTAGAAGAGCCTTTAATTTGATAGGCCTGTAATCAATGGCATTTTCGTCCCTCAGACGCCAGAGGAGGAGCAGCTGAATGAGGAGCTAATGACAGACCCTCGTCCGTCACCGGGTCCCTGAAGCAGAGCGCCTTTGTCCCTGTGCTGGAGTTCATCGTTCTGCTGCCACCGCTGTTTATTTCTGTCTGATTCCCCACATGCCCTGCACACTGACACAGCCTACAGAAAGAACCATTTACATCGGGGCTCACTGGGAAAAGCTTTCCACCCATACCTACTCCACCAAAGCCAGAGAGAGGCAGAGTGTACTTTCCTCCATCCTCTTTCAGCAGCCGTCTGCCCCACCCGGCCCTCTGGAGCCACCAAGGTTGCCCACTCCAGCCTTAAAAGGTGACAGGAGATGCAGAGACATTAGCCTTCTCACCAGAAATATCGGCTGGAAAGAGAACCCTGAGGATCCGCTTAAACTGCAACGTGAAACTGCCTTCTGTGTTACTTCCGCCACCATGCGGAGTGTGAGAAAGATGGATGTGTGGTGAATACACTCGGCTAAATTTGTGGCCAGAAGCAACGGCTGCCTCTTTGCCCTCCTTCCTCGGCTGGTTGGCTTCACGCTCTTAAGGGGCTATCCTATGATTTCCTCGCAGCCAGATGCACAAGGCAGTGGCCTCTAACTCATTCATTTGCCTGTTTGTTTGCTAGGTAATGGCACTTCCGTATCTAATTTCAGATCCGCCCATCACAAATTAGATTTCCTCGCTAATAATTCTGACCCCTTTCGGTTTATTGCTCGTGCTTAAAGAAAATGTCATTTCCTTATGGGGAGAAAAGAAAAAAAAAAGGTTTAGTGTGACAGTAAAGAAAAATTAAACACCCACACACCTTCTCCCCAATAATATAAAACACAAACAACAATAGGAAACAAGCCGGCTAATTAAACTCTCTTGGAATTCATTTCCAGCTTTCATGTGTTATGACAATACACACAGCAGAGTCCAAAGGCAGCTATTAAATGTATATCTTGCAGATAAAACAAAAATGAGAGCAGAATTGCTTTGTAATAGCATTTGAGGCAGGGAACTGGGATGTCAAAGCAAACAGAAAGGGATGTGATTTCATAAAGCCGTTTTTTCATCCAAACCACATGCGCTGAGGGGAAGCCAAGAGGGTTGCTTTCTGGTGTCTCTGGGTTTTTCCCCCCAAAGATGTGGGTTTGAATTGCCTTTGGTCTTGACCTGCACTGTTTTGGTTACCCTCTTGACTTTGCTCGTATGGAGGAAAAATCAGCAAAATAAATCTGCAAAGCAAATTAGCCTCCTGGCTAGTGTAGGTCTAATGTTCACACTTCCAAATGTCCATATGCTCTACACCCTGTTTGTAAATGTTCATACGTTTTCTTTGTTGTTTATTTGTTTCCCCCCCTTGTTGTTATTATGAGTCCTCAAAGGGAACAGAGCTTGGAAGCGTTGCTTTTTTGTGGTGGAAGACTAGTTGCCACAATCCTCTATCCAGCGGGGTCACCTGGGGGAGAGCTTCTGTTTATCCAAAAAAGCTGATTTCTCAAGGGGAGAGCCATCTTCTTGATCAGCCTTGTGACATTCTTGGTGAGTGATGAAGTTTTCCTCTTTGGAGGCTCTGCTTAAGTGTGCGGGGTCTGTTCTGACCTTTGGTCCATCTCAGTCCTCTGCTCTACAGGGTCCAGTGAGCTGCACTCAAGAAGACTACCAAGAGACATGAAGGTGCAACCTCTATGGCTGGTCTCCTCATTACCTGAATGCTGACTTTGAATTGCTCTGTCTTTGACGACAGAGAGTCTGTTCCTCTACAGAACATGTTGGATCAGTAGCTTTCAAAGTTGGGGTCCCAAGCATGCTTGGACTATTGATCGCTGGCCTCCTAGCCAGCCCCACCAATAATGATCAGGGCTTTGAGGAGCTATAGTTCAAGAACCTCTGGGGCCCTAGGTTTGGGAACACCAGCGTATGAGATCTTCATGTAAACATACATATGTTTTCTCTTGTTGCCACTTCATCCACCTTCTACATGCTTGCCATTCAGGAAAGAAGATGCTTTCACACAATTAAGGCATTTCCAAATGCTGTCCTTGAGTTCTTCCACCATTTTAAGGGTGTGGGTCTCCGTGACCATAAACACCTCCCCCACCCCACTCTTCGAAATCCCTGGGAACATCTCTCCCAAATGATGAGACTGAGAAGAGAAGGTGGGGTGGGGGAAGCTTCTTTTCTTCAAAACCCACAAACCCTGTAATTAGTTTGCACCATGTTATTTCTACAAAGCAGATCTCACATTTACAATTTGAAAGGTAATCATCGAAAAATCAACGCAGAAGCTATAAATAGAAGCCAAGCAAGAAGTGAGAAGATATCTCTGCCCTATCTCAGGTTGGAAGGCAATCCATCTTCCAACAGCCACTGAGGAAGAAGAAACATGGCCACATAGGGATTGTCTTTTGACCCTTGGCCTGCTCTCTCTCTCTCTCTTTTGCCTTGAGATAATTGGTGCTCTCATCATGAAGAAGGCACACACGAGAAGCCACCATCATCCTCTGGGATCATCTGCTCCACCTCTGGGAGGTGTAATAATTGTTTTCATCTCCTATCGGCCAGTGACACCCACCAGCCTCCCAGTCGTTCTGGCACGGTGCTCCTTCTGAGCCGAGATTAGATGCCACCGTCACTCGGAGCTTCTTCTAGCCCCATAAATCAATGGGGCTGCTCAAGCCTGCCCACTCGCTTGCCTGCCTGCCTGCCTGCTTTCTCCTCTCGGACTTGGAGAAAATGGCCAGGCGTGGCTGCAAGATGAGGACTTCAAAGCAGTAAACATGCCTGATTTACACTCTTCCAGGTGGCAGAAGCGGAGGAGCGATGAGGTTTTATGCTCTCTCTTTATGCTTCTGAGGAACTCCTAGCTGAGCTGAGATCAAGTCTCTCTTCCTCTCTCTGTACGGAGATGACTGAAGAGGGATTTGGAGAAAGCTGTGCAGAGCAATCACTCCAGGCCCCTGGAACTGGCCTCGTCAAGCTTTGTCCATTGGCTGAATCTGACACCTCCGTTGTAGGGCTGTTTGGGGACAAAAGGGAGACCACGCTAGAATGCCCAGGGCATCCCGCCCCACACCCTGGGGGACTCTTCTCCCCATGAGGACCCATTCAATGGTTTTGGTTACTGGGAGGTGAAAACCTGGTGTAGCCTCAAGGGTCTGAGTCTACTCGTTAGGCACCTGCAAGGTCACCAGTTCTATCCCTGGCATCTGAAAGTAGGAAGAGTGAAGAATCAGCCCTGGAGAACTGCTGCTGCCAGTCAGAGCTAGCGCTCCTGGCCTAAATGGGTCTCCATCGAACATCCCACCATGTGATGTCAATATCCCCCATTTCTGTGCCTTGTAGATGAGGCTCTCCTCTGTTTCTCCCCAACTTCACAGCAAGTTAGGGTAGCCTCATTCAGGTTTTTTTTAATTTTATTTTTTTAGAGAGGGCAGTCTTCCCTTGGAAAGTGCAAATTAGAGTTGAGGAGCAAGAGTAGAAAATGGCAGCCCTTCCTTTCTGCAATGGCAACAAAATGGCAGCCCTTCCTTTCTGCATATGCAACAAAATGGTGTGCCTTCCTTTTGCAGAGGAAAAAAGAGCCCCCCCCCTTTCTTTCTACATAAGCAACTTAATGGTGCCCCGTCCTTTGTGCACAGGCAACAAAATGGCGGCCATTCCTTTCTGGACAAACAACAAAATGGCTGCCCTTCCCTTCTGGACAAGCCTATGGAAACAGGATGGGACACAATTTTGATTCCTGCGCAGAAAGCAAGAGGAGCCATTTTCTTGTCAACAAAATGGCAGCCCTTCCTTCATGCACAAGCAACAAAATGGGACCTCTTGCTTTCTGCACAGGAATCAAAATGGTGCCCCATTCTGTTTCCATAGGAAACAATATGTCACCTTTTCCTTTCTGCATAAGTAACAAAATGGCGCCCTTTCTTTTCTACACAGGCAACAAAATGGTGCCCCATCCTGTTGCCAAAGTCAGGAAAATGCCCCCACTGCACAGGCAAAGGATTAGACGCTGCCGTCATTTGGAGCTTCTTCTGGCCCCACAAATCCATGGGGTTTCTCTGGTTTGCCAGCCCACTTGCCTCCCTCCCTCCCTGCCTGCCTTCTACTCCGGCCCTGGAGAAAATGGGGATTCATGAGCCCGTTGTGTTGATGAAGTTTACGAGCTGGCTTAATTTATTATTTCTATATGATTAATTTTGGCTGCTGGGTTATAGTCATTTGCAGTGATAAGCCTAATTAACTGTTAGGGCACCTCTGGCTTAGTTTGTGTGTGTCCGTTTGTGTGTGTGTAAGAAGGCAACTGACAAAACTTATTTACATATACATTCTTGAGACTGACAACATCCTGCCAGAATCCAGAGCCCTCTTTGAATGCAAAAGGGCCTGGCCGTTAATTATTTTCCCTCAAATGCACAGAAACATGTGTACAGAATTAAGCTGCAAGCGTACATCTCTGTTTCTAGTATGATCAGGGCCATGCCTTTCATGCGGTCTGATTGCACCCTTGGAGAGCACCAAGAGTTTCAAATTTATTATTTAATTTATTATTTGAATGTATTTTATTTTCATTATTCTCACATTTTGTTTTCAGTTGTTACTGTTTATCCTGTGTTATTGTTTTGTATTATTGTATCTGTAAACTGCCCAGAGTGGCCTGGGTATCCAGAGGGGTGGTATAAAAATCCAGTCAGTCAGTCAGTCAGTCAGTCAGTCAGTCAGTCAGTCAGTCAGTTAGTCAGTCAATCAATCAATCAATCAATCAATCAATCAATCAATCAATCAATCAATCAATCAATCAATCGAACTGGTTCACATCCAGGATGGATCTGGGATTAAAAGCAGCCAGGTGTCTTCAGCATGCATTTAGCCTGTTCTTACACCTTGCCCTCAGGAACACTTTTCAGAAGCTAAGCATGGTCAGGCTTGGCTAGACCTTAGGCGAATGACCACCTGGGGCCATGTGGGATGTCTAAATAAGGCTGGGAACAAAACCTTCTTGAACCCCTGGAGACCCGTTGTTCCTGCTAGTTGGAGTTGACAATCTTGAGGCTAGACTGGTGGCTCCCAACCTTGGGTCACCCGGATGTTCTTGGACTACAACTCCCAGAAATCCTGGCCAGCACAGCTCATGGTGAAGGCTTCTGGGACTTTTAGTCCAAGAACATCTGGGGACCCAATTGTGGGAACCCCTGGGCTTAGAAGGACACAGGTGTGAGTCATGGCAAAGGACCTCCCATGCTCCTACGGATGCTGAGAGCTGACTCACATTCTCTTCAGAGGTAAGGCATCTCGCTTTCCTGTTGCACCGAGCAAAGCTTTCATCAAACCGGAATGTGTAACCAAGAGCGCTTAATTTAACAACTCCGCGTTTAAAAGTGTCTCCCACCCTCTGTCCTGTTTGCTGTACCTTCAGAAGAAGAGATTATAGAAGTGTGCTTGGAGGAAAACAAGCCTGTTTGGTTCAGATCTTTCCGGTGTAATGTTCACAAAGTGTAATCGTTACCGAACAGCGCTGGAGATGTGGAACTACAAAACATGACATTTTTGAATATCAAAAAGGCAACGGAGGGGGGGGGGGGAAGGGAGGGGCCCCATCAACTTTTGCTCTGATCTAAGAAGGATCTCTTGGCTTGAAGATCTTAATTGAAACGCAACTTGAAAGCCTCCTGCAAGGACAGTCAGGAAGAAGAAGAAAAAGAAGAAGAAAGAAAGAAAAACAAGAGGGGGAAAAAAATGTTGCTGGTGATTGCTCCAAATAACACGATAAAGAAAGGGGGAGAAAAATACAGGATTTAAATGGCAGAGTTTCCTTGTGCATGCCCTCATTAAAAAATAAATAAACTATTGTGTATGCGGGTGAGACAGGCAAATCTTGGGGGTTTGTCTGCAGATGTGTGTGTTTCTTCCTGAGCAACAGACAAGAGCTTGAAAACCAGGATTCCTGTCAAATACCAGAGATGTGTCAGACCCAAAGATGTTGAGGCGGGAGATGATCTGCCATGTCTGCTTTAATTGGTGTATTTCTGTGCAGTCTCCGGAGAAGGAGGAAATGAAGAGAATCTTGTTACAGGAGCCGACGAACACCCCTTAGGCATTGTCTGGCTTTGAATAATGGGGCATTTTAGTTCTACCTGGCCTTGCTTGAAAAAATGTTCACCCCATTAAAAGAAGGGTTGTCCTCTCCCAGTCCCCCACCCCCTCCAAAAGTCCACAACACTTGGGTGGACATTCGGAGACCTTTCCAGGGGAGCAACCGTGTAAAGGCACAGACGGTGTTCCTACAGAGCAACAGAAACAACAGGGAGCCTTGGACGGTCTTGAAGGCTAACAAATGTTGGGGGACTGGTGCATGTCAGGAAGTGGTTTGTAGCAGCCCCACCCTGGTCAATGAGGTACCACAAGACTCATGGTTGTTGCGTCTAGAGGGCAGCCAAAAGCAGGAGGACTGCACTGAAGTGGTAGCTGAGATTTAAAAATAAAATTAAAAGCAGCCCATGGTTCTTCTGAGCTTCCTGTGTGTGTGTGTGTGTCCTTCGCTCTTCAAAGGACCTGAGTTTCGCATAGGGGACTATTTGCACAAATCAAAGCAACCTCGGTGAGGAAAAAAAAAGAGTACCTTTCATCTCCCTCTCACCTGGAAGCGAAGTGAACACCTTGAAAGCTCTTCATTGAGGCACTGTGTCAGAACGATGCATCCTAAATTGGCAAAAATGAAGAATTCTGTCTTCTTGAGAACCCAAGCTTCGAGGAACCGGTATGGAATGATCCTCATCTAAGAGGAATCCAGTGTTTTCATTTCACTTTCATAAAGAGAGTCTCTTCTTTCATTCTGTTCAGCTTCATAGTAAAGAAAAGGAAAGAGAAAGACAGAGAGAAAAAAACAATTTTCTGGGGCCCTGAAATTTTCTTTGACTCACTTTTCTCTGATGTGTGACATTGCTCACATTGAGAGAGAGAGAGAGAGAGAGTGAGAGAGTGAGAGAGAGAGAGGCTCAGATAAGATAAGTATTGATTTGAGGGAGAAGGGAGCCTCTGGGCATCCTCCCCACCCCACCCCAATATCTCCAACCTGCTCGTCTGGGATTCAGATCAAAGCGAGAGCTGCTACTAACCAGGAGCGATTGTTTCAACATGCTGGCAATATGCATGATACGTTAGCCAGAGCTGGGGGGAGGATGCTCAGGAGGGAGCGGGAAGCCCTCTTGGGGAAGGGAGCATGTCATTTGAATGGCGCATGGTGGTGTTGCATTTCGGGATGGCCAGAGCACATCGCCCACGCGGGTGTCGCTGTGGTGCTCAGACTGCAAGGAGCAGAGTTTAGATGGGAGGTGGGCAGGTGGATTATTTACTTTGTTTGGCAGCTGGAAAAATCCCCCTGGCTGGCACGGCTCAGTTGGTTGGAGCATCCTGGAAGCAGTGACCGAAAACACTAACTCTTACAGGTTCAATCAAGGGGTCTTTTGAGGGTGGTGTTCCTTAAACCCAGGGTGTCAGATGGATGATCAGACAGCCTCTAAACTTGACACCCACCCCACGGCTTGTAGGTGCTGCCAGCGTCAGCCTAATTCCGTTCCACTTGAGGCCAGTTAGACTCATCCCATAATTTCCCTTGCTCTTCCTCCTATGCACCTGCCTTTTTGTGCTGTGGGTACATGCTTTGCAGGCAGTTCGTACGCACATCTCGAGCTAAGAGATTCTCATAGGAAATGAGGAGAAAATGGTCCCTTGTTAGTGTTTGTTTCCCCCCCTGTGACAATGCCGATGACAAAGTTGACAGCCTTGGTGGTCTCGGAACAGTGAGAGTGACTCCTTGGGTCCAAAGTACAAAAAGGGAATTGAATGTACAGGTGGAGTGCTTTGTCCCCTCGGTTGCCTACCTGGAACATTCCAGAATGAATTCGTTCAGCTTCCTGGTTGGAATTGTTTCCATGCTAAGAATGATAGAATCCTAGAATAATGGAGTTGGAAAGGGTCTGTGAGGCCATGGAGTCCAACTCCACATCCAAGCAAATCTGGCAGAGGGTTGCCCAGTTTTCTTTTGAATCCCTCCAGTGTTGGAGTGCTCACACCTCCTGAGGTCAGGGTTTCCAGAACACCAGCTTCTCAATGAGGATGGAAACTTCAGGAAGAGCAGATGAAGATGTACTAAATACATGTAGGCAGAAACAACATGCATTTCTTCCACTCTTCCACCTTTGTGAGGACATCCGACCATTTGTGCGTCTCTTCATGCTTCTGTACCTTCTGGGTCTTCACTTTGCCACCATCAGATAAAGCTATGTATTTGCCGCACAAGTCCTCACGACTATATTGTGTATTAATGGACGGGAGGGGGAGGGGGTGGAATCCAGAACTGATTAGCTGTTAATTACTTCTCAGAACATCTGTTACTTTCAATCATTTGTTTTGTTCCTTCTGTTTTAGAATTGCGAGATGCAAACAGTTTTGTGTCTTCTGGAGGAGCTACAGCAGTTCCATGTCTGTGTGAAATATAGAAAGAATCTGGAAAGGAAACAAAGAAGAGGGCCCCAGGACAGGTTCTGGAGCATCTTTAGACCCAGTGGTAGCTGGTGGTGATACCTGTTTCAGAGGTGCTGTGAATCCACTCCAAGTTTTAGACTGTACTTTAAAGGGTATATCCAATATGCCGAACGTATTTTAAGGATACAGTGCAGTACTTCTGATAGCTTCTGTAAAGTGTGGAATAAAACTTGGAGTGAATTCACTGCACCTCCAGAATTGGAATCAGCAGTTTCTGTTGGTTAGACCTCTGCTAACTATCTATAATTCATGGCAGGGCTATCTAACCAAATGCCAAAAATAGCACCTGAATTTGGGCTCCTTTTGTGTTCCTGGGGTGACCACAGGGTGGAGCAAAGAGCCGAAGACACTCACTGGGTGGAGAGGCACCTCCTCCATGGATCCCTTGTGTGAAATCCAGCTGCTTGTTGGGCATATAATGTTACAAATAAAAAGGAGCAGCATTAAAAGAGGGAGAAAGGAAATTGAAACCAGCAATAATTTACAAGGAGGATGCTGAGATGGTGCTAAAGGAAGAGGAGAACTATAGCTTCAGTCTTCAGTGAAGCCCAAGTGCTCTCTTGTACATTCTGATCAACGAGAGTCTGGAGAAGATCTCTAAAGGAGATCACCCAGCTGCGTATCCTCTTGTAGCTGCTCTTCCCCTTGGCTTATGTGCAATGAAAAGAGAGGGGTTTGTGATGGTGTATCATATATATACCCTGGGCTTTGCAATCTCAAATTTACTTTTGCCTACCTCTAACTTGATCACACTGCTAAGACTTGAGTGTGGTATGAATGCCTGTGTCCTTGTAGGGGTTTTGAGTGGTTAGGTCCAAACTTCACTTTAAGATGTTTGCACCTGTCTTACTCTCTTCTTTCCTTGTTTTCTTTTCTTTTCTTTTCTTTGGTATCATTGTCAATGTTCATAGTAGCTGTAATGACCTATTTAACAAAAATCTGCTATCAGGGCACTTTACAAAAACAACTAGTAGCACCCACTGGGATATTTATCAACCCAGTCCTGGCTGAAATGAATGCTGCCAAGGTGGTGCGTGGTCTGAACAAAGAGGGGTGCTTTGCCTGAAGGGGAAGGGTGTGTTCTCCTTCCTGCTTGGATTATGGACTGTCATTTCTTGCTACTAGCAGGCAGGGATGCCAGTGGGGTGGTGAATCTATTTCAAGCTTTTGTATAAAGCTTAAAGGAGCTAAACCAAGTGCTGAACCTATTTTGGGGGATAGGATTAAGCAACTTGGTTGAGTTCCTTTAAAGTTTGGACTAAAATCCAAAGCAGATTCACTATGCACCGAGAGACAGTCAGAGCCACCATCACCAGCCACTGGTCTGGAGTGTGGTGGGCGCTGGCGATGAACTGTCAGGCAACTGCAATCTGAGTTATACAGATTAATAGATTGAAAATCAAGGTACCCTCTAAGATCATATTTTCTTACTTCTGCAACTCTGATAACTTTCGTTGTCTTTCATGGATACTTAGAGACACACCCACCCCTGCTGGGGTATTTGGCAAAGATGTCTGGAAGTTTCCTTGCTGCTCCTTAGTGATCTTGTTACACAAGGTTTTGAAACAAATGAGGTGTTAAAAGGGAATAAATGAAAGGGACAGCTTTCATCTGGAGGATGCAGCATAACTTTGATGGTAAGGATAGAAACAGCTCCCTTTCGGGTAAGGATTAGTCATATTATTGTTATTTTCTCCTTACTTTTCTGGAGTCCAGCCAGCTCTTTGCGGGGTTTCATATTCCCACTTCTAAGTTATACTTTTTGATTGGGAGGAGAAGAAGAAGAAGAAAAATTCTAAAACATCACCTTGTTGATCAAAACTGTTGTGATAAATGAAGTTTGCCCACAAAGAAATCTGACTGGGGGCTTTCATCATCTCCCTGATCAAAACAGCAGCAAGGCTGACGGGGGAGGAGAGGCGGTGGTCCTCCCAGTGCCGTCTGTTGGCAAGGAACCTGTGCCCTTTCCAACGAGGGAGCGAGCACGTCGTTCACAGAAGGGAAGTGGCTTCTCACAGCAGTCAAGGAAGCTTCCAAAGGCAATCCTTTGCAGAGGTTGGCAGACGTTAGAGCAGCCGGGGAGCTCGGGCAGGGAGCCAGGCAGTAATGGCTTCCATGTTGCAACAAGTATCTCATGCTTATTGCCCATGGACTGCCCTGGGAGCGTTGGCTTTGCAAGAAAGCTGGATGCTTTGCAGGAGTATCAAAGACCATCTCAAGTGAAGAGGAAGCGTTTAGGAAGAACATGATGGCCACGTGACAAAAACCGAGGCAGCAGGAAGAGGGAAGTGTCCGGAGGTGAAGCCAGACCTGAAAATATCCGCCTACAGGCAAGGAAAACACTGCCGATAGCAAAAGCTAGCAAGGGCTAATCCCCAGTAGGACCAACGATCACCTCCAGTATCGGAGGCAGATATGCCTCTATGTACCAGCTGCTGCACAGTGTAAGGAGGCAGGGTGGTAGTGGAGTTCTCATGTGTTCTGTAGTTATGCTCCTTGACTATTTATTTATTTATTTATTTATTTATTTATTTATTTATTTATTTATTTATTTATTTATTTATTTATTTATTTTTACCCCCTCCTTTCTCCTTAAAAGGGCTCAAGGCGGCTTGCATCTTTAATATGGCAATATTTAAAAGCTAAAGAGAGCAAGTATACACGTATTGTTTTTTTTTTTTTAAAAAAAAACCCATTCAACTAGTATTATATTAACATGAGCTGGAGGGTGCCATTTTGCATTCATGTATTTCCAGCACCGGTTGGATGGCCATTTGGGGATGCAGTGCTAAGAAGTGCTGGATAGCGCAGTGGCTTAAGGCATCTGGTTGCGGAACCAGAGGTTGGGAGTTCGATTCCCCCATGGGGCCTCCTTGAGAGGGGCTGAACTGGATGATCCAGAGGGTCCCTTCCAGCTCTGCAGTTCTAAGTTTATTATTATTACTAGTGATGCCTTTGGCTTGCCTGCTGTCCTCGGTCTTTTTTTTTTTCTTTTCCCCCAGGTAGGCCCTCCTTCCCCACCGTTTTCTCTTCCACCAAGCGTGAGTGGCGGAGAGGCCTTCAGTGATGCTAAGTAAACAGGACGGGCCCAGGAACAACTGAGGTAGCCTTCTTAATGGTTAACTGCCCTCTTTCCCTCTGGGGCTCTGACATGCCTTGTGACACAGGGCTGCCAGAGCTGTCTCCCTCTTTCAGCTTGTATTTTCGTGAGCCGTGCATTGGGGAACACAGGGGGGAGACATAGGGGCTGTCACAGCCGGTTATTTTCTCCCTGCTGCTCAGTTGCCGATCTAGCCCTCCTTTTCTTCCTTGCCTTTTCTCATTACCTTTCTCACTTTTTTTCTTTTTAAAAAGGCACTATTTTTTTATAAAAAAAAACCAGACCATGCAATGCTGAAAATAGCTTTCCTTTAAAAAAAAAAAACAAAAAAAAAAAACCAAGGCAACCTCAGGTTTCCTTTCCTTTCTCAGTAACAATATTTTATATGAAAACAAGCCCTTTGAGTGCGTGGCACCCTCACTCAAAGCTGTGGAGAGCCATATTCTTTGGCTCAAGGCACTGGAATTTAGGAGAAAAAGCTTCTCTTTCATCTATTCAAAGAAATCTTTTTTTCTCAGCACTTGTAAATCTGATTGCTGCCAATTTTGGCAGTGGAAACATAGCCATTCGGAAAGCGAGGCATTAGTGACTTAAAGACACTCATAACATTTAAACTAGATCTTTCAATATCTCTCTCCTTCCCTCTCGTTTCTACCTTAGGCTGTGTATTTTTCAACAATTCTCTAGCTTTTCTGCAGAGGGGGAAAATGTATATATTGCTTAGTTTGAGTTCAATGCGTTGCTTTCTCCACCTAGACATAAAAGATGCAATGTTGTTTTTCCCCCGGGGTGCTTTAAGGGACAATCCGGCTTTGTGCTATTTGTGTGTCTATGTGTGTGTGTGTGTGTGTGTGTGTGCCCATTTTCCATATTATTCCTGCGGTGTGTCCCAGGTTTATCCTTGTAGATTTAAGACCTAGAGGGGAGGTGATAATATTCCCCATCCGCTGCAAAAAGCATAGAAGTATGGCAAATAAAGAAGAAAGTTCTCTTGCTTTAAGTAAACGTTCATGGTACTGGAGGTGCAATACGACTTGCCTGTTTCACAGCTGATGGCAGGCTTACTGTCCACAAATGCTGAGTGTTTCAAATTCAAATTCACGGCTGCCCAATCATTTTGTGAGCTGTCTTCTGGATCGATGCACTACTGAATAGGGTGAATAGATGTGGCCTGGTGGCATAGCAAGGGAGGGCATGACCTTGTACAGAATTAGGCCTTGGATCCACCTAGACCAGTATCGCCAGGTCTGACTTGCAGCCATGGCTTTCCAAGATTCTAGGTAGGACTTCGCTCCCTGGCCCTACCTGGAGATCCCTCGTGGTTCCTGATGGTCTCCCATCCAAGGACTAACCAGGCCTGACTCTGCTTAGCTTCTGAAATTAGATGAGATTGTTAAGGGTATTATGATGGGGCCAAGCAGGACCTCTTCTCTACCGTCTTCTCTGCACTGTCAGAGGAGGAGGAAGAGGAAGATGAGGTGCTGCCAAAGAGTGGAGGGGTGAACCAGGAGAAAAGGCAGTCTCGTTGCTCTCTGAGGGAGAAAGGCAGGCTGCTAGCAGATGCTCCTGGGGTACCAGTTCTCCACTGATGCCAACCCAATGCCAGTTCTGATTGGCATCCTCAACATAGCCATGCTGCTGGTCTCCCATCTCCCAAACAATTTCTGCCACACACATGTTTAAAGTCACTGGGACACAATGAAATGTTGCAGGACTTTACATGTAAAGGACCCAAGGGTAGAGCTTCCATCACTCATTGTTCCCCTCCTGCACTCTAAAGGTGTTGGGAAGGATCAGGATCACTGCCAAGCATTGGCTGACACACCCACCGCTCTTGGCCTTTCCAAAAGCAGTCTCAAGACCAGGCTTTCCAATTTGTTGCCCTTCAGTTATCATCGTCAACCCCCCCCCCCTTGAAGATTGGGGTTTATAAAGAAGAATCATAAATGTTCCTGGTGACAAAGCAGAATCAAGAGGAAGGAGACAAGCCAAGATGGCTAGCCAAGCTTGGCAGATGTCATGACAGCTGACGCTCTGTTGATGGGATAGGATTCAACGCTCTGTTGAATCCTATCCCATCCTGACCTAAGGATGCTGGAAATTCCTGAGGAGCACCTTTGCCTTGGTCTAGCGTTGTATCAGCATTGCGGTTGCATTCACGGGCTGGAGGGAATTGGGAGCTAGTCCAACTTAGCTCCTCCATCACCCACAACCCTCCTCTGATCCTTTTTTGTGATCTTCCGCTAGCAGATCTCGCACAGAAGAGCCATCCTGCCTGGGGATCACTCTGTAGGCAGATCCATCAGACCCGCCAGCGGTACAACATTTCAACCTGCAGAAGAGCCTGCTGTGAAATTTTTGTGTTAATATTGTGCTGCAAGAGGCATACATGAAAGCGTAAGTTCCTCTTTCATTCTCTCCCGCCTCCGACGACATCCTTGCAGGTTCCTCCCTGCCAGAAATGTCTCAAGATACTTTCCCCCCCCAAAATCGACAAACACAGCACCTTCTCTTTTAGGATGCAGGCAAGTGGCTGGAAGTTTGGGGCCATGCCATCTTTAACTCATCCCGCTGTGTCTGCTCAGTTCAGCACTGCACATATGGCAGGAAGAATTGCCCGCTGTTCAGAGATCTCAGTGCTCTGGCGATCCTAGCATCAGCAGTAATGAAACTTCGATGCTCCAGTGAGGGAAACTTAATGTAATAACAACATTACATTCAGCAAACAAATGTTTGAGATGTTGAGTTAAAAAAAAACACACACAAAGCGCCAGACAGTAAACAGACCGTCGAAAAATCTCCACCTCTGCTGGGACGTAAATTTAATGGTGCTACACAACAGATTGGTTTGCACACCCCCTTCACCCCAATGAGTTGCACATTGAAAAGCTTTGTATCCAGTACAGGTTTTCTGATAACTGATGGAAATATGAAGGCAACGCTGTGTGCTAATGAGGTTTCTGGGGAGCTGGTACGTTAGCCGGTTGCAGGAAATCCAACGAAAACTTCGGTGGTACCTTGAAGACCAACCTGCTTAATTCGGTGCAAATTTTCACCAAATGCAGGTCAGTTCCTCAGCTGCAAGAAGTACATGTGTCTGAAGACTTGGGCTACAAGCCATGAAAGCTCAGGGCAAGTAGAATATGTTGCCTTTGAGATCTCCAAAGGTTTTTGCTATCCAAAAGGAAGTTAGAAACTTTGTTTTTCAAAGAGGAGATGTCTTACTACAGGAAATTGCCAGGTTGGTTCACTATTTGATATTCCTTGGGCAAGAACTTGGAGAAACTGGTGGTCCTTTGGTGGGAACCAAATCGTCTTCTAGACCCATCTCAAGAGAGGTTCAGGCCTCCTTTTTCACTTAAATGTCCCTGTTTGCATTTACGGGTTATCATTCCAGGGAGACAGAAGGAAGGAGGGAGAACGTGTGTATATTCCTTGATCTCTCAGCAGCTTGTAACCATGTCCGACATGGCTGCTCACTGGACTCATTTTGTGAGGTAGGTGTCAGAGACCCATCGCCACTCTGCAGGGCTCATATCAGAAAGTGACGCATGGGTTGTGACGTCCACAATAGACTATCTTGTCTTCCATGCTTTTGCATTTATGTGAAACCCCTAGAGAAGGTCATCATGGGATCTGCCGTAAGGGTGTCACTGAAATGTTGGTTACTTCCAACTCTGTTTATCTTGAGCATTCAAAACTGGCGAAGCTGTAAAGGAGCTGAACCAGCCCCTGGAGACAATAAGGCAATGGATGAGGGCCATGAAACTGAAACTGAACCCTGGCAAGGGTGTTTGAGAAGATGGTACTTCTGCGCAGGAATTGGGTTCTAGAACATGGTGGACATGTCCAAAACTCATCACCATCATCTTAGAACTGCAGAGCTGGAAGTGACCCAATAGAAGTCTGTAGCCTGGGGATAGGATGCGTCTTGATCCAGCATTGCCACTTGACACTCAGGACATCCCAGAGTCTATGAGTACCTTTAACTACAAAGTACCCATTTGTTTGTGTGCAAGCCCAGTGCTTTAGAGCTGTGGTCCCCAACCTTGGGCCTCCAGATGTTCTTGGACTACAACTCCCAGAAGCCTTCACCACCACCTCTGCTGGCCAGGATTTCTGGAGTTGAAGTCCAAGAACATCTGGAGGCCCAAGGTTGGGGACCACTGCTTTAGAGATCTGCCATTCCCTAAGACAAAGCATAATGCTTTATCGTTTAAAAAGAGGATGCGCACAGCACATGCATGCATATGCGCACACACAAGATTATTGACTGCTGCGTACCAGGTTTGGCTAATTTATCAGTCTTGAACATTTCTGGATGTGGATAGTGTGGCCACGGTAGTCCACACCTAGGCAATCTCTTTGCCAGACTACTGTAACAAGTTGTACACGGGGCTGCCCTTGAAGAAGGCTAAAGAGTGCAGAAGAGGCAGAAATATTGTACTGCATTGATCTCCAAGAGGTGTATTGGCTGCTTAATTGCTTTGGGTCCAGTTTGATGCACTGATACTGCCTATCTTTAATGCCTTAAATAGGTCTACGAATACCGCTGTCCCAATATCATCCTGTCCATGGCTTACACCCTCTAGGAGATGGTCTCCCTGGAGGACCTCAGACATAAAGGCTGAAAACCAGTAGCAAATCACAGTTAGTGTAGTCTCATTGAATCTGTGGGGATCTGGATAGTTAACACCTTTGTAAATTTCATTGATCCAGTGGTCCTACTCTGGCTGTGACTTACTACTGGTTTCCAGCCATTGTGCAGGAGGTGCTTGAAGAAGACCATCCCCTGCAGAACTTAAGCTAAGGACAGAGTGGAAAGGAAGTTTAAAAAGTGAAATATGTAAACAAACAAACAAATCAGTGATGTACTTTCTGTTCAGCCATCCAACAGTAATGAACTTTTCTTTTTAATTTAGGAAAAAAAAATCCTGCAGTTCAATTTAGTAAACTCCTCCTGCAGATAAAGGCTTTTGGAAGAACACAACAGATGCCAGGGTCTGTTGAAGGAAAAGGAAAACAATAATATCTGCAGACGTGACTTCCTTTTCAGGTACTCTTCCCATGAGATGGGCCCAGAACTTTGAAACACTGCTTTTTTTTGAGTGCAATACCCAGACAGCCTTGGTCAATATGGGCTGGGTTTAAGATTAGCTACATGGCTGCTGGCTCAAGGCCAGTATTTGGGCAGGCTGGAGAAGCTGAAGTTATGGGGAGATCTAGGAAAAGTTACTGTATTCTATTCCAGAATCTCATGGACAGCATGGAAGCAGCCACCATCGGTGTAGTATTCTGGCAGCTGGAGTCCAGTAGAGTGACTTGAGCCCCCCAAAGTAGCTGTAGACCTGAAAGTAACTTTAGTCCAAAAAAGCAACTGTGGGGTTCTGGAACAGGGAATCTAAAATAACTTGAATTCCCAAAAAGGATCGGTTAACTGAGATATGAGTGTTATTGAACCACTGGATAGCTCAGTGGTTGAGGCACCTGGCTGTGGAGCCAAAGGTTGAGAGTTCGATTCCCCCATGGTGCCTCCTCGAGAGGAGCTGGACTTGATGATCTAGAGGGTCCCTTCCAGCTCTGCCATTCTAAGATGACACGAATAAATGCCGTGTGTGCGTGAAGCAACCTAGTGGACAGAGAGGCAACTGGCATTGCTAAGATACCGAGCCTTTGGAGAGGAACATCTTTATGCATATGTGTATACATTTTTTTAAAAAAAACAGCAACAACTTTGTTCTGAGTGCCAGATGACACGAATAAATGCCGTGTGTGCGTGAAGCAACCTAGTGGACAGAGAGGCAACTGGCATTGCTAAGATACCGAGCCTTTGGAGAGGAACATCTTTATGCATATGTGTATACATTTTTTTTTAAAAAACAGCAACAACTTTGTTCTGAGTGCCAGAAAGGTAGGCGGCGGCTGGCTGGGATGGGAGCAAGCAACAAAAAGGGCTGCTAATTTCAATTGATTCTCTGATCGGCTTCCATAACCTGAAGGGGACTTCCTATCTGCCGAGTGGCATCTGCCGCGAAGGCCCATCAGTGTCTGAATTCTCTTGGATGTAATTAGATCAGAAAACAGATAGGAGAGTGGCAAGGGTGGCCTTTGGGAAAAGCGGTGGTCTTTGAAAAGAATTATGCTAATCAGGCAGGCCTCCTTTGCCGCCACATCTGCTCCGCTCTTATTCTGGGTAAAATTAATAAGGCTAAGGAAAAGATCTGATCATCATAACAATCTGGTCTTCACAGTAGGGGGATTTTTAATTTTTTTTTAAAGTTTTTTTTTTTATTTTTATGAAAGAGCTGGGCTGCAGCTTGTTGAAAACACTTAAAATAATTAGTCACAGGGCTACTCACTTTCATCCCTTTCTAATAATAATAATGGTTATTAATGTTTACAAATTAGAGCAATGCCATCAGGATGGGAGAACAGCAGGAGCTGCCATCCAAGGAGGGCCTGGAGACCTTATCAGGGTGGGCCAATTCCTCAGATGGAGGCTGGAGTCTAAGCTTGATGGTTTGCATTTATTTCAAGATGGATGGATGGATGGATGGATGGAATGGATGGATGGAATAGATGGATGGATGGATGGATGGATGGATGGATGGATGGAATGGAGGGAGGGAGGGAGGAAGGAAGGAAGGAAGGAAGGAAGGAAGGAAGGAAGGAAGGAAGGAAGGAAGGAAGGAAGGAAGGAAGGAAGGAAGGAAGGAAGGAATTGACTGACACCCTGCTTTAACAAGGTTACAGTTATCTCTGGCATACTGGAAATTTTGCTCTATGTGGTGTAGTGAGAAGATTTAAGATTGGGATGTTTCAGAATCAAGAAATGGAAATAGGTGGCCTGGTAGCCTGCATTTGAGAGCTTCCAGAAAAAAAACTTTAAACTAGTGGTTCCCAACCTTTGATCTCCAGATGTTCTTGGACTACAACTCCCAGAAGTCTTCCCCACTAGCTGTGCTGGCCAGGATTTCTGGGAGTTGTAGTCCAAGAACATCTGAGGACCCAAAGTTGAAAACCACTGTTTTAAATGAAATGTAGGGGGCATGGCCATGGGTTTTCACCTGTTTTGCTTACATAACATTCCAAATTTAATGGATCAGAAAGATGTTCCTTTCAGATCCTGGAGAACAGCTGTCAATCTGTGTAGACAAGAAGAGAAGTGCCAGGATTGATCCAAAGGTCTTCTGATTGGCCCATTCAAGGAATGTAGTGAGTGGTGCAGAAGTTCAAAACATCTGGACAGGCCAAAGGTTGAGAACTTTGGGTTCTTTTGGACGTCTTCCTTTTCCCCAGTTCGCCCACTTGTGAATGCAAGATAAATTCAGAGTCACTTCCAAGGAGCCTGGACTTCAACAGCAGCAGCGACCCTAAAGAAAAGAAGTTCACTCATTATCAATTTCAGAGTCCTAATCATGTTCCTCTAATAGCTTGAGCAGATGAACCAGGTTTCTACTTGCGCCAACGAAATGAACCAATCGGAGAGACTTCACAACACTTTCCCAAGGAGTGTTTGTTTGAAATGAGTAGAAATCTGATTAAAATGTGTAAAGGATGGTTGACTACACATTTAATTTAGCTTTAATGAGGCCTTTAAGGTATTTTAATTCAAATCCAAATTATTATTTAAAGCAAGAGAAAATTGACAGGTTTGTCTCCCTAGGTGGCAAAAATAGCTAGAGATTAAAAGTCTGTTTGAAAACTAAAGGTAGATGCAGGAGGACATGAAAAATATGAAAGACAGACAGCAAACCTTGATACAAGGATGCTTGGTGGAGAAGCTGTGCGATCTTATAGGCCTGAAAGACCCATTTTCAGATGTCCAGACACCCCCTCCTCTCACTATCTGTAAAAACTCACCAGAGGACCATAAAGAAGATGGTCACCAGAGCAATTCTGCCCATCTTGATGCCCACAAACCTACCCTTGGCATGCATGCCTATTGGTTCTGCAGAGAATGGGCTCAAGGTCACGGATGAAAGAAAGGAGGAGCTTCATAAAGTTCCTGTTTGGACTACAACTTTCAGAATAGCCCAGCCACCACACGCAGAGTTGGAGTCCAAAAAAGCAACTTCTTGCAAGCTGTGATCCTGATGGCACCGTTCCATGTAGTCACTGAATAACACAGCAGATCCTCCTGCTTCCCGCGGCCATTTGGAAAACTGCAGACCCCCTTCTGGGCCTACCAAGGAATAGCTTGATGGAGAATAATAAAATAAGGACAGAATTCTCCCCCAGAATACGGATGGATGGAAAGAAAGAGAGAGACTCTTGGGCAATTCCTTTAAGATACAAAATGTGTTTTGCTTAAAATGTTTCAGTCATGTGTATGTGTGTGTGCATGCATGCGTGTGCACGTGCCATACCAGCAGTGGTTGGAAAAGTTAGCTTCTTGACCCCAGCTCCCAAAATCCCCCAGCCAGCATGGCTTCTACTCATCTCATCTCAGATCATTTTGCTTCCTTGTATGTTGGATCCCCGGAAGTAACACTTCCAGGATGTTTTGATAGATCTTCCTCTTCTGAATCTTCATCACTTTGGAGTTCTCAAGTCATCAGTTGCACTTGACTGGAGTGGGGTAAAGGCGCTTCGCCCTGGCCTGCAGGCAATGGGGGTGCTTTCCCCCCTTCCCCTTGGCATCTGTCTCCTTGCAAATACTTTCTCCCTCTTTTCCTCAGGGGTGCTCAAATGCATTATTTCTCAATGCAATCCAAGCTGTTTGAGCCTGGTGTGGCTGCTTAGGGAACGGTTGGTATTAATTTGTGGTGACTCAATGAATTAGCAATCTCCAGAAGGTCCCACTGTTAATAGCCATGCTCAAGTCTTTCAGACTCAGGGCAATGATTGTCTTTATGGACTCAATGCATCTGATGTTCTGTCTTCCTCTTTTCCTGCTGCCTTCAATGTTTCCCAGAGTCCCAGTGGCTCTTGCCTTCTTTCATGATATGCTTAGGAATTAAAGTGAACTATAAACAACCAATGCTGTGGTCTAATGCATGCCTACACAGTGGGTCTTCCTACTGAGGATTGTGCTGTGACTGGGCTGCGTCCCTTAGGGGCCCCAAGCAGGGAAGAAACCATGGTGCTGTGCAAATTCAACAGGAAGGCTCAGATCCTCAGGCAGACAATCTCTTCCTTTGCTTCAGTTCCTCATTTAACTGACATCAAGTTCTCGATGCAGGTGTTAATGGCTGAGCATCAAATATGTGTGAGATGGAGGGGCTTACAGACACAGAGGGCCCAGGTGGGCAGAGAGGTAGCTGGCTAAAAAATCAGCATGAAGGTAAATATAAAGAAGGCCAAAACAAAATAAAAATATCACCTATAGCTATAGCTGGAAACTTCTGTGTCGGGGTGGAGGGGGCAGGGACGGCTCCTCATAAGAATCAACCCCGTTTTTGTCAAGTTCCCATTGTGTCCAAACATTTGGCAATGCCTTCCTTTAGGCCATGCCGTGTTTTGAAGTCAAGGCCAAGGCCACGGGCACTGCTGGCTGGAATCTTCCACCTGCCCCCTCCTCCCTTCGCTCCTTCACAACCTTGCCCATGGCCTGCATTTCATCCGGCTCCAGCATCAATTCTGAGTCAAAGGAGCTTTTGCCACATTTCAGGCTTGTTTTAGAAGCAACTTAGTAGGGAAAAAAGATGTTAACAGCGAGGTCAGGGAAGGTCAGGTAAGCAGAGTGCTTCGCCCGTTGCTATGGAGTTTGTTGAATTAGATACAGAACAAGGAGAAGCTGGTTAAATGAGCTGACCCCAGCTACCTGGGCACTGCCCTCTCTGACAAAAGGACCCGCAGAGAAACTCTGATCCAGTGGCAGTAGACAGGGAACGACTCCTTTTTCCCATCCAAAACCCAATCCGGTTGTCTTTGTCTCTTCTCCCCTTGGCAGCCTCTTGCCTGAGGCGAGCCAAGAGGACAGCCCTGTCCATGGTGCTGAAAAACGCTCTGAGGCAAAACACGGTTTCTCAGTTCTTCGGCTAACAGGCTCGCTCAGAACTCCTCCACCACCTGCCTTGTGATCCATTATGCACAGCAGCAAAGCCCCTCCTTTGTTCAACATGCACCCAATGCCAGCTGGATCTTCCCTTCCCTCTGTTCAGAGCCAAATTCTGATCTCCAGAACGGTCCCAGGGTTTGACCCCCGGTGAAGGACTTATTATCATTCTGGGGAAGGACCTGGCTTACCAGGGTTGTAACCTTTTCGTGTTGTTCCTGTGTCATATTCCCCCACCCCTTTTCAGCTCAGCACCCCACGGAGACTGCGGCCGAGGAACCCACCTGTGGCTTCACGTGCCGTTCTTTGCCATTGTCATAAAGGGTCTCTTTGCTCTCTCCCCATCACTTATTTATGGTGCTGTATTTGCTAGGAGCTTGGGATGTTTTCCTTGACGGATCCCTTTGGAATAAGATATCAGAGAACATGTTGCCAAGGAGCGCCTTTGAAATGAAAGCAAGCTTGGGGAAGAGCAAACCGCTTTGCGGCCTTGGCATTAGCCCCTGTCCCTCAGGGGAAGGCCCATTTGCCCTTCTGGGTTGGAAAGGAGAGTGGATAAAACTGGCATGGCCCACCTTTCGTTTACATTCATGCCCCCTTCTGCTCCAGTGGGGCTTTCCATCAGAAAAGGGTGGGTGTGCTTCTGTCTCATGAGATATGCACATATCTAATAATAATAGCAACTGTCTTTGCTTCTGGTGGTTTCGGCTCCTTCCACAAAAATCTTTTGTTATCTTCCTGCTTTCTGTTATCTTCCTGCTCCACCTGCTGTCACTTATATAGCAAATTCTGGAAGCAGTAATTTAAGTAAGTACATTTGAAAAGCGCTGATGGACAAACTGATTTCCCAAAGTGTCGAGGTCATGAGCTTCTGGGAACCTTGTAATCAAGGCAAAACAGAAGCAATTTCTCCTCTGCTCCTTCATTGTTTGCCCCAGGACCCAGTCTTCAGCAGATATACTGCATCTGCTTAGAGAGGTTCCATGTCATTACCGTTGAAACCAATAGAGCTGAATGTTTCAAGCCATTAAAAAAGGCTTTAACTCTGCTGGTGTCCCATAGCAATGAGTTCCACTACTTAATTAAGTGCACACCACTGGTTTGATTATTGGTAGAGGAGGTCAACAGAGAAAGTCCAACTCTTACAAACAGAACACTCTCCCCACCCACAAAACACAGAATCAGAGAATCATGGAGTTGGAAGGGGCCTATAAGGCCATCGGGTCCAACTCACTGCTCAATGCAAGCATACAAATCAAAATAAATATGACAGATAGTTTTCTAACTTTTTCTTAAATGCCTCCAGCGTTGGAGTGCTCATCCCCACCACCCAAGGTAATTGATTCTGTTGTCGCACTGCTCTGCTCTAACACTTAGGGATTTTTTCCTGATATTCTATTCAACCACAATCTGGCTCAGTGTAACTTGAGCCCATTATTATGTGTCCTGCACTCTGCAATGATTGAGAACAGATCCTGCCTCTCCTCTTGAGCCCTTATGAGGAATGTTGATGTATACATTGAAATCATCACCATCATCCCCTGCCTTGAGTTCTTTGGATACAAGGAAGTATATAAATGTCTACATAAACAAATGAAACATTTTTGCTGCTCTGTTCTTTTTTGTTTTAATGTGTTCAGTTGTAACCCACAACAATCATGAACAGTTCATGAGTGCTTTGGAGAAACTTGGATGGAGAGTTTGAAAAAACACACACGCATATATATGGTAAAGAGCTATGAAGGTGATCTTTCTGATTTCGACTCTCCCAATCTGCAGTGGCTTCCTCGCCAACAATGAGTTTTTGCAGAATGTTTGCCGTGTGTCAGACAGAGAGATCCTGTTCCTCTGTGACTCTGCAGAAAACTGAATGCCCAGAAAAGGTGAGGATTGAGTATTTGTGTAAGAGCCAGAAGAATGGGCCAGCAGGGGGATGGCCACCTGAGGTGGAGGGTGTGAACTGCTGCACACCAAGCCCTTGATTTAGTGCATCAGAAGAAGGAAGATGAATAGTTAAGTTCAATTCTGAGGTGAGGTTCCTGTGGATGTTGAATGGAAGAAGACACACAAGAGTCAGGTTGGCACTGGTATTGTGAAGCAGCCAGGTAGCCTAACCCACATCCCCTCTCTGTCTCATAGAATCCTAGAATCATGGGGTTGGAAAGGGCCTATAAGGCCATTGAGTCAAACCCGCTGCTCAGGACAAGAATCCAAATCAAAGCAGACCTGACAGAGGGTTGTCCAGTTTTCTTTTGAATTTCCTCTGAGAAAACTGGGTGTTTTTTTTTGTTTTTTTTAAAAAGTGCACCAAATAAATTTTTGTCATGCTAAGGCAGCGGTCCCCAACCTTTTTGGGACCACGGACCGGTTGGGGGCGTGCGGGCTCCATGCGCGGGAGCACCCCCACACTCATGGGTGGGCGTGTCATGCTTGCAGAGGGGCGTGTTGCTCTCGTGGAGAGGCGTGTCGTGCTAGCCCACCAGCGAGCGCGACACGCCCACTGTGCGTGCTGGCGGGGGGTGGAGATCCATCTCCGCGGCCCAGTTCCAGCAAGCCCACGGACCGGCACTGGGCTGCAGACTGGGGGTTGGAGACCCCTGTGCTAAGGAAGTCTGGGTCTCCCTAACTTTTTACTAATTGATTTATTTATTTTATTTATTATATTTTTAGCCCGCCCATCTAGTCATATAGACTACTCTGGGCGGGTAACAACATAACATATACAAAATTACAATTTAAAATGACAGTATGCTACTAAAAAAGAAAAAAAAAGAAAACACAATGATCCAAGATGGAAAAAACACAAGAAACCAAAATTCAAACAGTGGATGGAGGGAAGGCTTGCTTAAACAACCAGGTTTTCAATTGGCATTTGAAGATGCCCAGGGAAGGGGCCATGCGAATCTCAGGAGGGAGATTGTTCCAGAGACGAGGAGCCACTGCCGAGAAGGCCCGGTTTCTTGTTTTTTCCTTCCGGGCCTCCCTCAGCGTTAGGCTCCTCAGTCTCACCTCCTGGCTAGATCGGGTGATACGGGTAGATCTAGGTGGGAGAAGGCGTTCCGTCAGGTAACGAGGCCCTAAACCGTTTAGGGCTTTATACGTAAGCATTAAGACCTTGAAATGATTTGTTGGCCTCAGCATTTATCTAGATTAGATGGAAAACATTCATGCGATCTAAGCAGAGGAGAGGGAGATGAAAGAAGAGCTGTGTTGACTGGCAGAACTTGTCAAGTCCTGGTGGTTAGAAAACATGGCCTCTGAAGGGAGGCCTGGGAGTTCCAAACATTTGCCCACCAGACCAGAAGGGGATCTGCACTGCACAGTTATGCCAACTTGATTCTGTCTGATGGGATCCTTAGATTTTTAGTTCGAGGGAGAACTTGGAATTCTCTGTTAGAGAGTCCTAGTGCCCTTGCCTCAACTACAACAAATAATTTTAAGCACTCAGTGATAGATCTCAGCATCCTGTAGGATGGAGCCATGGCATTTAAAGGGGTACCAAACTGCTGTAATGGTGCAATGCAGATACGCACCAGCTGAGAGAAGTCTGCCCCATCTATGCTGATTTTTTAAAAGTAAAGAGAAGTGGAGTGATGATGCCTCAGCATGACACAGAAGCCTTTGCTAGCCTTCACAGAGTCCTTAACCTTTCAGAAAACTACAAGAAAAATGGTCACCCTGTGGTCAAGTCTGAGGTCTTTGTCCATGTAACACTTCAGAGCAAGACACGGTGGCAGCTCTTCTCAAAGAAACGAGACAAGAAGGAAATCCATGAAAATACGGAGGAGCTACCAGCAAGAAGAAAACCAGTAGGAAGAAAACAGAGGTGAAACTAAGATCTGCAGTGAGCGGGACATCCATACCAACAGGTTCTCGAGCAGAAGGAACCCATATCGACCCCATCACTAGCAATAATTACATTCCATCAAGTCAATTCTGATTTAAATCCTTTCCAGAATTTTCTAAGTATAGAATGTACAGAGGTGGTTTACCATTCCTTCCTTCTTGGGGCTGTCCTGGGACTGTGCAACTTACCCAAGGCCACCCAGGTTGGCTTTACTCCCAGGAGGCACAGAGGGGGATTCGAACTCCCAACCTCTATCTCTGCAGCCGAGTACACAGCTCACTATCTAGCCAGTGTGGTGTCATCACTGGGCTAACCATAAAAGAGCTGAAAGTCTTGGGAGTTCATTTAGGCACAGATTGTTAATCTCATTTCCTACCATTTCCTAACCTCAGCCCACTCCAAAAGGAGAGGAAGAGTCTGATCTCTGTTTACCTAGAAGAATTGCCATCGTGAAGCAGTGCTTTGCACTAGGCCTGAACATCCTGTACAAATGCAACGGGTTATTGGTGACGGTGTGCCCTTTTACTTGGTGGTTTGTAAAACGAAGTTTGGAGACAATGAGACTCCTTAAATTACATGAAGGACAAAGAGGCTGAGAGAGAGAGAGAGACAGGTTGAGAGGGGGAGAGAGAGACAGAGAGAAAGAACCTCATTGTGTACTTCTGGCAGACTTGGAAGTGAGGGGGGGGGAACCAGAGGCAGCTAAAAAGCTACTGCTATGCATATTAAAGAATGACATTATCAAGTGGAACAGACAAGACATGTATATAATGCATAAGCAGCATTTGCTTCTTCTCCAAACAACTCATAGATCACCAGAACGTTCTTCCAAGAAGACGAGGAAGAAGAATAGGAGGCAGCATCAGGAGGGACAGCCCTGTCGGCTAGAAGCAGGAAAGGGATTCCTTATCGACAGCAGAGACCTCGGTGGACCTTGACGGTGGCATGTAGTTGAGTTTTTCTTTGGAGGAAAGAGGAAAAAGTGGCGGGTGGAGGGAGTTCAATCACCAGAGGAAAAGTTGCTTCATTATAGAGCTGTTGCAAAGTGTTTCTGCAACCTTTCTGACTTGGGAAAGATCCCAGGGTCTCTCTGACCATAAATGAGAGGAACTGAGTTTTGTGTTGCATAATTTGCTAAGCATTGTAAAAGAACCAGGTGTAAGGCAAATACCCTAGATTATTTTTTTTCGGGACATTGATACATTACGAAGTTGCTTTATGCAAATCATTGGTCCATCAAGCACAATATTGTTATTGTGTATTGTTGGTGGATGAAGTCTGTACAACTCAGAACCATTGGTTCTTCTGGCTTCTAAATCAGGTAGACAGCCCTCCAAGCTCCATCTCATGTCGTTGGTGTCGTTGGTGGTGATGGTGGCTTTCTCCTCCTCCTCCTGACCTTTGTCTTCCTCCCCCTTCTGCAAGAAACGTTCTCTATGAGGAGAAAATCAAGTCCACATGTAGCATGCCTGTTCCCACAAAGAACATTGAAGGACCTAGGCTGAATCAGACTAATATACAGTAGACCAAATGAGGCCAATATTTTGTTCACGCAACGTCCCTTAGAAGTTAGGAGCATTAGAAACTATGAAGGAGGATCTGCTATGCTTTCCACCTTTGTTATTGTTGCTAATGGTCATCTACTCCTACTCCTACTCCTCCTCTTCCTCCTTTTCCTCCTCCATCCTCCTCCTCGTCTTCCTTATCCTTCTCTTCTGACTAGAGATTGGGGACCCTGGCTTGGCATGGGATGGCTCTGAACGGTGATGTAATGTGGCAATTC
Source organism: Intellagama lesueurii (assembly GCA_037013535.1). Classification (NCBI taxonomy): domain Eukaryota; kingdom Metazoa; phylum Chordata; class Lepidosauria; order Squamata; family Agamidae; genus Intellagama; species Intellagama lesueurii. Next base: position 1,741,926 of record JBAJHW010000007.1, on the reverse strand, counting down.
AGGACAGGTATGGAGCAAGGAGACATTTGAGGGCTGGACATTGAGGTCACACCTCAGGGACACCTGGATGTCTTTCCTTGCAGCATAGTGAGAATGACAACCAACAACTTAAACTCTGAACAGCAATAAAGCGGATGTGAGGGCCTGCAGAACTGTATGGCTCTCCTTTCTACTGCTCCCAGTTAGGAAATGTCATCGTAGGTTGAGCTGCTATGGCTTTTTAGCATGCCAAGGCAGCCACTGGGCTGACCTCGGTTGATGGCCAGGGCCTGGGAGTTACTCATAAATCTGCCAAGTGAATGACCTTCCTCCGTTAAAGAGGGGCCATTTAAAAAAACTCATAGGTGAACGCCAGGTTCATTTCTTTCCTCATTTAGCACATTAAAAAGGTATTATTGCTACAAACTGGAAATCTTAATGAGTGCCTGTTGAAGCCAGGGATAATGTTTTAGATTAAAAGGGCAGAGGGATGATTAACATGTGCTATATACAATGTTTATTGTTCATAAACAAGGCAAAACATATTTTCATTTATGATAAGCCGTGGGACACCCTTAATGGAGCCATTTGGAGACAAAAAAAAGGATTAGAAAGAAAGAGGAAGAAAGAGTATAGCACTGGGGGAGAATTATACAAGCTTGGAGTGTGCGTCACAAGGTTTTCTTGGCCCATAAGCTCTGCAAAACACAGGTTCCTTTCTACACAGAAGAGCTCCTTCACAGCTCTTTTCAATCTCTGAAAATATACTATGGAGAAGGTTAGTCATTCACTACAAGCCATTAAAGCTGCTCTTATGTTGGGCTAGATTCAGAATTTGGATTATTTCTCCATATTATCAGTTGAGTTCGTTGGGCAAAGAGACAACATGAGGTTAGGTAAGCATTTCAGATCTAGATCGGATAATGATGGTTTCCATTGTGGTTTGCTAACAGGAGAGAGGATGATCAAAGCTGCTCTAAACTGCTAGTTGATTTACTAGTTTCAAGGTCCTTGATGTTGACAACCAACAACTAATTAAGAGTAATTTTGTTAGCCCTCCTTACTGTGCTTAAAAATCTCCACTGAGGGTCACCAGCCTCTGAGATAATCCATTCGGCTACTGAATAGCAGCTACAGTTTGGTAATTCCTCCTATGTAGTTGGAATCACCTTTCTTGCAATCTGAGTCTACTGGTCTGGATCCTACCCTCTGGAGCAAGGTTCAATAAAGGAATCTATAACTTTTAGTTTGCAAGATGTGGCCACAGCTGCTAATGACATGTCCTCTTGGAGGTCATTAATTCATAAGATCTCTGTAAACTGGCAACCACATCATAGTACATAAAAACAAATACAAGAAGCATAAAACAGAACATTTTTGCACCCGTGCTGAAGGAAGAGAATGTGAATTCTAAAATGGGGAAATCGAAATGGAGAGCTTGACCATCCAAAACATTTGATGCACAGTTTAGTTCCGCTTATGTAAAATACAAATGTGTAATTTTAGCTGTTAATTTCACAAATATTTGTGTGTATGTTAGATGTTGTCAAGTCAGAACTGACTTATAGCAACCCCAATAGGGCATTTCAGTTAAGTGAGATATTTAAGGAGTGATTTTACCAGTGCCCTAGTGAGTTACCATGGCCAAGTCTTCAGAGTCCATCACTCTGTCTACTACATCACACTGGAATCTTTACTCGTGAAAAAAAAGAAAAAAAAGAAAAGACGGTTGCTTCATGTATTTCCTTCCACCCCAAAGTAATCCTTTGGCCCCATATTCATACATTCACAGAGGCATTTCTGGAAATATTTTTTATCTATAGAGCCAAGACTTCCCTTCAATTTTACATGTTTGTAAAACTCCACCTTCCTAGGGAACCTTATTTGTACTACGTCTGCGTCTCACCTTCAAAATAGATTTGTCAGTCGGCTCAACAGCTGTGACAGCACCAAAGCTAACTCCTTGGATTTAGGAAAGTACAAAAACAGCTGAGGGCAAAAGCTCGCAAGTCAGCTTAAAGCTGTGAATCTCCTCTCCTTTCTCACCCTCTCTCCCAAATGATGTTTCCAAAGGCCAGGGAGGGGGAGGGATGAGCTGAGGGAAGTACTGTGCTGATATTGTGCTGCAGATGATGAAATAGGTCCGCTCCACCAGGAATCTGCCTTCCAGATTCTCTATTCTCCTCTTTCTGGAGCAAACAGTCATTTCTGTAGGGTATCAGGGTGGATTATGTGGGTTAAGACTTTGGACCAAGGTGGGTCCAAATTTCAGGAAGAAATTTGGTTTACCTCAGCCATCTGGCATGCTGCTCATTTGTAATGCAACACTTCATTGCACATTGAGATACCAGAATGAAATCCAGCCTAGGCAGTTTTGCCTTTCAACTACAGGGCCCAACTTGACTCTTGCATCTGCTTTCAAAATGGCCAGAATCCTCTAACACACAAGGCAGTGTGATACAAGCTTTCAGCATGGAGACACAGGAGTGAAAGCTGACCCACATGTTCAAGTCATCATGACCTGTGAGAAAAAGATGCAATGGGATTTTACATCCTTGTGCAAGACTGGGTGTTGCAGCACCATGGAGAGCTCCTTTTGAGCCACTGGCTTTAACAGTGTCTGGGACCAGGCTGAAGTCTTCTGGGCCTACATATTCCCATGTGGTATACTAGAGTGATTGATTCAGACTCAGGAGGTTTGGGTTCAGTACCCGAGATCAGCCATGAGATCTTACTGGGGAAGTGGAGCTTAAAGAACCACTCCTTAAATATCTCACTTAACTTGAAAGCCCTGTTAGGGTCACTATAAGTCAGTTTCAACTTGACAGCACATACGTAACAACATCTTTAATCAGATTCGATCATGCTCCCTCCATGAAAAATATAAGGCTTTAAAGAGACTGATCTCATGCTAAGAGTATAGGTCCCTTCATCTCTCCAAGAGCCCACGCCAGGCTTGCTACCTGAGTTGGCATACTGGCTCCCAGCACTATGTGGCTTTTGGAGGCACATCTGCTAACCCCTGGGCTCTCTGTGAGCTTTGGAACTGGGGGTGGTGTCTGTGATCTCTCTTGCTAGACTCCAATTCTCTTTAGCCTCGTTCAGCCAGCCAATTAGGTGAGATGATGTGAAAAGCTACGTTTTTGAACTGCCGTGCTGGACTCCAGGGTCAGAGCAATTAGGCTGTGAAAGTGATCAGCACAGAATCTCCAGAGCAGACAGAGACAGAGTGAACAGGGAACTTTACCCATGTCACACTGGTTCAGCAGATTCTATCCTGTATGCAGTCAAAGTATGGAAAACCTCCTTTTCACTATAGCTCTCAGTATTCCCACGCTGGCATGAAAGCTGTGATCCTAGCTAGTGTGACAGCATCTCACCTTCCAGCTGTGCAGAACCTTTCAGGAAACTCACTGGATTTCATCATTATAGAAAGGTATAATATTTAAAAAAGAGGAAACAACCTTAAACCAATATATGAATGAGCGGTGCCTCCAGTAACACAATAATCCTGAAACTCAGAACAGAGTTTTCTTTGCATCTGTAAAATCTGGGTAAAGGAAGGGAAAGAGAGGAGGCTTCAAATTGCAGTGGAAGTGGGAGGATGAGACCCGTTAGGAAAAGATGGCACCACCATTGGAAAGGCCTTGGTTCCAGCAGTCATCAGCCTTATCTACAGGAAACTGCCAGAATCTAGGGCGACATCTCTCTGGATGATCTCAGCATGCAAAGAAGCTCACACTGTGGTGTGGTTTGACCAAACCACTGTGCAGCATCTACGTTGCCTGTTGCAAGGTGTTGATGGTGTAGCTTGCAAGCTCTGCCTTCGTGGCTGAGAGACAAGGGTGTCAGCCGAAGCAGGCAGGTCTTGAAGAGCTGGGAAATCGCTCACTCTGATGTTCTGCCTAACCTATATTTATCTCAATGAAACTCTGCCGTGAACTGCTGAGCAGGGCAGAATGGGCCAGAAATGAGCTAGGTGTTTATTTATCCATTGGAGCAGACAGAGGACACCAGCCGGGGGCCCCTGCTGCTGGGAAAACTGCTTCCTGATTTCAGCCTTGGAGGCAGGAGTTTAACTGTATTGATCTCTCCAAAAGGAGGAGGGTCAGGACAAGTCTTTGACCAGTTCCTAAGCTCTTGGCTTCCTTTCCACTCCCCCTTCCTTGAAAAGATTAAAGAAAAAGGAGGAGGAAAGGGGGTATCTAAAGGGTAGCAAGGGACTCCGTGGCTCCAAACTGTAACTGGGTGTCTGGATCAGAGGTGAGCAATTTTATTTTTAATCTGGAAACTATGACTGTCCATCAGGGACAGGTCCATCAGAAGCAAATCCTAGAGAAGTTACTTTCCTGGACTTCCAGTCTTCCTCAGCCCCACTAGTAAGTGGCCCTGCTGGCTGGGGGATTCTGGGAGTTGTAGTCCAGAAGAAGCTACCTCACATTCTGTGCTTACAGCATGAGTGGCTTGGCCCACAAATATTTTAAGATGCTTGCTGAGGCTCTTTCGAGCTCTGGCCCATGGGTCTTCCAGTATCTGTCACAATCACACTGAGTTATCTTTTTTCCAGGATTTTGCCAGGGTGTCATTGTAAAACCAAGAAGGGGAGGAATCAGGAAGGAAGTAGAGGTAATGAATGCCAAGCCAAACTACATGATCTGTAAGAAAATTCAGTGGGGGCAAATAGAATCCTCAGTGGAAGGCCAGCTAACCTGGAACACTGCAGTCTAGAGAGAAATCTGGTGGAGAAGGATTCCCGATTTTCAAGACAGAGGCTGCTGAGATGAGAGACAGAGAAAGTCAAGGACACTGGCCTGGGATCCTTTCCTGCACTCTCCAGGGCAGCCTTCAGAGATCGCAGGTGGGGAAGGCAGGCTCGTGAAATGCTAGCCCAGAGAGAGATAAATACACACACACACACACTTCTTGTTCTGCTAACTGCGGGGTAACTCTTGAGTGACAAGGAGATACGTGAGCAGAAAACAGGCAGCGGGAAAGAGTGAAGCCAGCGAGGGGAGGACAAGGGCAGAAAAGGGCAGCCCTGTCTCTATCGCCACGATCCCCAAGGCTCCGTCTTTTGGCAACTCCTGTGTGCACATCAGCCCCCTTTCCAATGTGTCAGCTTCAGGATGCTTTCTCTGATTGACCCCAATTATGGGAGCCAGGCCGTGGGGGACCTGGAGTGCCATTCCGATCAGCCAGGCAGCTGTTCAGCCTCTGGAAACGTGGCTGTCCAAATTCACGGACAGGAAAGGACACGGAGGTCTGAAGAAGGGGGTTGGGGACAGGTAGAGCATCTGGTGGGACTCTGGGCAGGAGAGGGGAGGAGACAGCGAAGGGGTTCCCTTCCTTTCTTACGTCTGCAGAGAGACCTTAAGACAGCTACGTGTCTGCATCTCTCAGCCAATCCACAAAAATGTTGTCATTTTATTTCCTGCTGAAAAGGAAAATAAAAACCAGTCGTTCATTCCGTTCTTTCCAACGGACTCACCTGAACCTCCTGGGATGTTTGTGGGGTGGAAGGAGAGCAGAATTCATGATGACCTTCCTTAGGTTTCGTTCTCTCATTTTTCGGAAGGAAGGAACAAAAAATCCAGACCACCAGCTCTTGTTCAGTGTGGGTAACTGAATAAACAAGAAAAACAGGTTCGTCCAACTCTGGAATGTGTCCTTCAAGATCGCTCGGTCACACACACACACACACCCCCGTGGCCCAAGATCGTGCTCGTCCCACCAGCCAAAATCTTTTCCCCAGCAAGGAAAGTCTCTGGGTGTGCTAATTTATCTTTTAAATAGGACAAAACTCTCTTCCGTGTCATTTATTTAATTTAATTTTGTATCCTTTGTAGGCTGCCTTTCCCCTGATTAGGAGACTATAAGAACACATTTACTATAAGGAACTTGGGTCTGTGACCATATACCTCCCTCCCTCCCTTCCCCTCATCATGACAGCCTCCAAAGCCAAGCTCCAAGTGACAGTCCAGATGCAGACATCTGTGCTGATTCATGCCAGCAAATAGGTTTTCACTTCACCTCCGTCGAGAGCAAGTCTTGTGTAAGGCCAATCGGTCTTAACTGTGTGTGTGCCATCCAGACCAAACCTCCTCAGCTGCTTTGCATGACAAGAGGAATAGCTCAGGACCATATATGTTTGTGGGGAAATCCATTTTGCCTCCAGCTACTCTAAACCCTAACCCTTAACCTGAAAGGGCCCCGGGGAAGCCTCAATGGTGGTGGAGAGAGGAGGTGACTTCATGGAACCCCCCCCCCCCTTCAGGGAGAGTGTCCAGATGTTTTGACTGTGCAGTCTTCTGGGCTGTTATTTCCAAGAAGTGAGACATAGTATTTCCCCTTTGAAACAGGATGGAGGGGGGTGGATGGATTTTACCATTATTAGTACTTGATTGGATGCTATTGGTTCCTTTTTACAACTTCTTTCCTGAAATCGCCTGAACGCTGGAGATAATTTTATTGGAGTGCCGAAGGCTCATGATAACATTTTATATCACCCATTGTATCTTAAGCAAGTTTGAGACTTTTCCGGACGAGGTGCTTCTTCCAGAAGAGAGCTCCATTCAGGCTGGTAATTGCTGCCAGGATTCTTCCACCTTCGCTCTCCCCCCCCCCCGGTCTCTCAGCCCTCTCCCCTCAACCTTGGTAAAGCCGCAATTTTGCACAAGACAACCAGCAACATCCCTCCACACACACACACTGCAACCACCAGAAATGCCTCAAATGGCTCTCGAGAAGAAATCTAATTTACTTTTTAATCTGGTTCGGAAATTTGCCAGCAAAAATTTCCAGAGACAAGCATGGCCATTTATTACTGTTTATCATAGCGGCTCGATTCTTGCTGCCGATTGGGATAATGTAGCAGAGGGGAGAGGCAAGGGGGGCGAGGAAAGAAATATCTTTTGATGCATTATTTATTTGATACAATCTTCCCCCTGATAAAATCAGGACACAGAGGACAAAGCAACGACCTTAACCATTTCAGCTGCATAATGTGGAATATGGTCTACATCTTTTCCTTTTTCATCTTCATTCTGTTTCTTGGCTTGTTTGCTAGCAAAGGATACCTTCTAGGGGTGGCTGGGGTGGGGAGGATGTGAGGTGGACCCCCTGCCTCACCCACTCCCCCCTTCAAATGAGTGTCAGGAAGATGAGCGTAAACTTAACTGTCCTTTCCAGGCCACGATATCTCCGTGCCTTGCATTCTGGAGGCCACACACCAGCCTCTTGCAGAAGATCACCTACAGGAACACACTAACAACCCAAGGTTGCAGTAGGAAGTTGGAGCTTTTACAACCCTGCATGCTGCCTGTAGTTTGTTTGGCTGAGAGGGACCTTTTTGGACTGCCAATCTATCCAGCGGTAACCAGACATTCCTTCCCACCTCTGAATTCAAAGACAGCCCTCCCTCTATGCAGAATGTTCTCTTTCCTTACTCTGCAGATGTCAGTTTGTTTGCTTGTTTGCTGTTGATCTGTTTGCAACTGTGAGTTATAAAACATTTTTATTCTTTCTCTTACAAATGTCTCAGAGTGACTTATTGAGACTGTAAGTGCCAGTTAGTGAGAGAGGGGGTGGACTATCTGGAGAACTCCAAGCTATTCTCGTCTGTTAGTCTCTGTACTTCTAGTCAGAAACTAGAAAAAGAAAGTTGCACTCAATTATTTCTGGAACCCACTCAAGGATAGGTGAGAAAAGATCTCCTAAATTGTTTTGCAACATTCAGTGTCATTTAATAATGAAAATAATCTTAGAACTGCAGAGCTGGTTATCAAGTCCAGCCCCTGTCAAGGAGGCAGAGTGGGGAATCGAACTCCAAACCTCTGTCTCCACAGCCAGGTGCCTAAGCCACAGAGCTACCCAGAAGTTCTTGTAACCCCTTCCTTCCAAGCTCTGAAAGAGGGATGCTGTTAGACTTGACAAGCTGGGAAGGGCCAGTGGGTTGAAAGCAGAAGCCTAAAGCTTGCTTCCTGACTGCATCTCTCAGGAGAAGGACCACCTGAGATCATCCAGAGGGAGTGTGTAGGGCTGATAAGGTCACATGCCAAGCCACCCGGGTGACCTTGGGCAAACTTAATGGTGGTCTCAGGACACTGAGACCGGGAAACCATCTCTGAGCATGTTAGACGTAGAAAACCTTGGAAGGGTGACCATAAATTGGTGTTGACTTGGTGGCACATAGCTCATTATTATTAGACCTGGTGGATCTTATATCTAGTATGTCATAGATCTGGGGCACTCTGTGTACTAATTGACCTGTGAGCAATCACAGCCATGGAGATATCAGGAGCCAGGAGTGAAGAGGGACAAGAAGACCCTGGTGATCCATTCTGGAGAAATCGGGGAAGAAGATGCATCCATTCTTCTTTCCCACCATAGTTGCTTCAGTGGTGGACCAAAGCTCCATCATGGCAGTCAGGAAAGCTAGAGCGGGTATCATCCATGCAAAGTGGCACTTGACTCATCTTGGCATCTCCCCCACCCCTTGGGTGCAGGAAGGAAGGGCCCAGCCAAGAGTCAAGGAGGGAGACCGGTCCTCACAGGGTGTTCCATAGATGGGGACACAACCCAACTCTTTGTGAAACGATCCTCTTTGAACTTCCAAAACAGTTTTAGACACTTGGGAGGGAAAGAAAAAAGAGGGTTCCCAAGATGCCTGCATATCACTCATCAATTTGCATGTGTGAATGACTCACCCACAGATTAATCTGACTCCAGAGAGAAAGAACCTTCATTTCACCCACTCCGTACTTTTCTTGAATAAGAGAGGTCACAAGTGTCTGGCAGCGAGTCTTTAGTAGAGCAATTACAGGGCAAAAGATCAAACACAAGAGTAAAACCAGCTCTTAAAAATAAGTCAACCCCCAAATCATTTGAATATGCAAGCCAAGATGCTAGCATTGCGCTTTCAATCCTGAACCTTGACGCAGCCTGCTCTTAATTTTATACACACACAAATATATATATATAGCAATTGCCACCATGCCTGGATGAATGGAATTTCACTGGTCCATCATTCCAGCAATGTCAAAGCCACCACATATTTAAATAACACTGCCCTTTTTAAAAATTTCATTGCAATAGATGATACATTTTTAAGGACCAGAGGACTGTGTGTGTTTTTTTAAAGGTAAGGTGACTTAATACTTCTTTATTGACATGATGTTTGTGTTTTCCATTCTCGTGGTTGTGTGACTATGCATTTGGATATGATTCTGACCTCCCATCTCCCCAGGTTGGCTACATGAAAGGATTTGCCAGAAAGCTGTTTGTTTATTTAAAATATTTATCAACTACTCTTCATGAAAAATGAATGCAGGGTAAGTTCACAACGATGCAACAGCTTTAAAAAAACATAATAAGTTGGAACTTTGTAACATGGAAATAAAAATAGCAGATAAATGTTTATGGATGTGTCTCTGTATATCCTTAAAGGATGAGTCCAATAAAACAGGTCTTGTCTGGAATAACATGGTTGGTCGCAAGCAAATGCAACGTGTCGACATAGGCCTTGGGTTGTTGATAATACACTAGTCTTTTGTTGATGGACACTTCCAGAAGACAAGAACCAGTTAATTCACCATGTAGGCAATTCTCCCTTTTAAAATTTTCTCTCTTTTTTTCTTTCTTTTTTTCTTTCATCCTTTCTCCCTCTCTAGCCCATCACTCCAGGTCAGCAGGAAGGTCATTAAAAAATAAACCCTCACCACGTATGGTTTTACCCAGAAAATATACGCAGAGGGCGAATGGACCTCATGACATGCTGAAAGTGTCTAACTGAGCAGGGGTAGCACGCTGCTCTGAGACAAGAGCATCATCCCATGATTTGAGGGGTGGGGGTGGGGGGGAATCTATGTTTGGACAACCAGAAACCCCCTGTGGAAAAAAAAACCCTCCTGGAATGGGATGCGTAGTCCAGAGAAGTAACTTTTCTTGCCTCTTCATCATCCCATGACTGCTCAGTTACTGAAAGCTTTGGTGTGTCATTTGATTTATTCCTTTAAAACAGGAATTTTCCAAGCATTGTTTAGTACCACCGTATAAATGTTGTGACGTTCCTAGCTTACAAACAAAGGATGATGGAAATTCCCAAGGATACACCCCCTCCCCCGCTTTCCAGCACAGTAAATAAATCACCTCTCTTGCTTCCACGGTGACTCATCCCCACTGGGGACCACGGCTGCCCAATCAAGGCCATCCCTTGAAGTTTATGCAGGAAAACTTTCTCTCTCTCTCTCTTCTTCCCTTTCAGGATGATGCCTCCTGCGGGAAGAGTAAATATAGAAAAAATGACAACATGTGCATTAATGCTCGTTAGAATGTCATCATTATATTCTGCAAAGTGTCTGCCGAGGGCCTCCCTAAAGGGCACTTAGAAGCCAAGCAGCTGCTCCACATTTGTTCCAGCTCACATCTTGAGGAAAATGACATTGAGATAAATAGAGTGTGGGAGTGACAGGAGCGCCAGCGCGAACAGGAAGGGAAGGGGAGCTCCGAGTGAAGCCCAAGAGGGAAAGGGTGGTAGGCCTGAATTTCAGCCCATAGTTAGGTCAAGCTCAACTTGACCTAAAGTCATGGAGTCACTCCTGTCTTCTCTGCAATGGAGGCTGGGAGGAGATGGAGGCTGTTGAGAGGAGAACTTGATGGAGCGACTTTGTGGGATTCTAAATCCAGCCACCTCCATGGCCACTGGCCTCTTGGAACACGGATCCCAAGACAATTTTGAAGCACAAACAAATGCTTGTTTTCTCACCCGTCAACTCAAGGATGAATAAGGTTCATTGTTCACCACCTTTGTTGTTGCTATGTGCCATCAAGTCAGAACCAACTCATAGCGACCCCCATAGGGCATTCAAGGTAAGTGAAATATTTAAGGAGGGGTTTTACCATTTCCACTCCTCCTGTGAGTTTCCATGGCTGAGCGAGGATTCGAACCCAGGTCTCCTGAGACCTAGTCCTTCACTCTATCCACTACACCACAGCCCTGGTGGTTGGGTCCAAATGTTCCCTTTTTCTAGAGAGACCTTCTTCCATCAGAGGAAAAAAGCTAAATAAAATTATTGGTATATGCATCAATTCTTCCATCAGAGGAGCACCCTGTTATTCCTGCCTCTGTCAAATTATGAGAGCCTTTGGATCCAGTCTTTTATCTCCAGATCAGTTCCGTATGGCAACATAATTGATCGTCATGCAGTTCATTTTGCTTCCAATATCCAGTCTTCTGTTTAGTTTCCACCTTTGAAGCAAGGGCTATAGGCAAGAAGGGGTTGACGGTGTGCAGGCAATAAGCTTATGATGGCTAGGGACAGGTTGCGTTCAAGCACAGTGTGGCATTCATGTGCACCGAGCTTGCAGATTGATGGATCCCAGAGGGTGAGGAAGCAAGATCATGTTTCCTCTCTTTGTTGAAGAGGAACCCTTCGTGGTGTTAAACTCCCATGTTCCTTATGGTTTGATCCGTCGAGTTCTTTGGATGATGAAGCTGCAAAGACACACAAGCTGAACATTCGTTTCAGGAATCATTGCCAGCACTTTTAGGGTTATTTGAAGCTCTTTTTAAAAAAAAAATCTGTTTTCTTACAAGCTCTGGAGCAACCTCCAAGACATAAAAAAAAGAGAGGCTTGATCTAACACGATGGTTGTAAAGTTCCTTGGGGAGGGAGGGAAAATCCTTTTCACTCAAGAGTTGCCATCTCCGATTGCATCTCAGACATAGTGCGTATCACCAGCGGTGTGCATTTGTAGGACTGCTTTCCTCCTCCAGCACTCTTGATTGCATTCATCATGAAGGCCTGGGCATGAATACACAAAGCTGGCTCAACGGCACAAAGAGAAAGTAAGGGGAAAGGCAGGTCTGGATTTGGCCTGCCCATGTGGGAGCTGCTCACTCAAGTCATCCACCCCCTTCCTTCTAAGCAAACTTGGAACTCAAGTAGGATTCGGAGGAAAAAAAGAGGAGTTGCATGTGAGAGGATGTTAACGTCCTCCCTTTTATCAAAAGAACAGAGAAAGTTGACTTTCAGCTGAGGTAGAGTGTTAGTCCTTCTAATTCCATGGAGAGTCCACAACTGGATAGACAATTGTCACTCTAGCCTATTTCACTTAGTCTCACTCCCGCCCCTACATATGGTAGCTCAAGTCATCCACCCCTTCGCTAGATAATCCTACCAACACCTGACAGTTCCTTACCTGTGTTAATAATGCCACCATGAGCAGCATTGCAAGGAAGAGATGAGTGTACCAATTGAGGCAGCACATCCCCAGATCAGTGTCCTTTCCCCATGATTCCTGATTGGCTAGGATCATTGCCCAAATGGTGACGTCCAGATGGTTCACTCTCCTTATACAATCAGCTTTGTTCTCCCTCTGTGATGTCAATAAGTGGCCGCGTTTGATTGGCTCTTTAATTTTGCAGCATCGTCATACACATGCTGTGCTCCCTAATTGGCTGGGATTGCTCTATGAAGACCCTTGCAGGGTAGATTTTGTCCTCCTGGAAATATTTAAGGCTTCTTTTTAAAGCCCAACTTTCATCTTTAAAAGAAAAAAGAAAAAGAAAACCCAGCAGATAGGCAAACATTCAGTGCAGCCTTTTAAATCGCATGGCTTCTCCTCTCTCTTGCTTCTGGCAACCTCTCTCATAAGAGAATGAAAGTCAAAGCCTCCTATCTTTATTTGCACTTCGCCTTCCATCCCCTCCGGTCCCTGGTTTATTTTCCCCCCTCCCTTCTTCCTTATCTGCTGAGGACTGTCTACCTGGAAGGAATAGGCTCCCGTCTCCTTATGCCATTGGCTGTCAACTTGCTTAATCACTCGTTCGTCACTGAAGTCAAATATAGTTTATTAAAAATGTATGTCTCACTCAACCCAATTGCCCCTCGGCGCTCGTCAGACCTTGACGTCTCCCGTCGAACACCAAGAAGCATTCACAGAGCTTGTTAGGTGCCAACTGGATTCAGCCTCACAAAGACCCACTGTTTGCAGCAGGCATGGATGATCAAGAGCAGAGCATGCCAGGAGGTGCAAAGGACCCACATCTGGCAAAGGGAGAGAGTCACCTAGACAAGGCATGGGGAGGGTGTGTTGAGAATGCCAATCTGAAGCACAGAAGAGCTGCACGTAAAGCTGTTCCATGTAACGAATGCTACTTTTTGTGGGAAAGAGGGTGGAACTAAGTTATGTTGCAAAAATATTTTAGAAGTTACTTTCAGATTGCATTTGGGCAGGAATTGTTCATCCCATTCTCTGGTCAGCCTGAAGATAACTTCTGTTGTGGCTGTCAGTGCTTAAGTGAAAGAATTTATACCTCTGGCTTGTGCATCTGAGCAACTGGTTCTTCAAAAATACCATTATTAACTTTATCAACACAGCCCAGTAACACCCACCTATCGACACCACCTCTTTTTTGTTGTTGTTATTGTTGCTGTCAGTAGTTAAGTAAAAGGATCTATTATACTCTAGCCTGTACATCTAAGCAACCGGTCCCTCTGGCTGTTTCTAACAATAGTTACATAGTGAACATAGAATCTAAGCTGGGCAGAAATAGAGCTGCTTTTCTGGACTAACAAAGTCAGGTTTGTAATGATATTGCTAGCAACCCTTTGCCAAAATAGCGTCCTAGAGATGGGTGCAAAGGAGGTGGGAAACAAAGGGAGAAGCAGCCACAATTCAGCATTTAGAGACATGGTTCCAGCTGATGTAAGAACCTAAGAAGGATTGTATCTGTCACAGTGACCAGATAGGTTCGTTTTGAAAGCCACAAGCAGTGGGTGATGCTATGAAAGCACAGAATCCTCAATTTGGAAAGGACCTCAAAGGTCATCTAACCCAAACCCTGGCTGATGCCAAATGCCCACAGAGCAGCCCGAGAGATGGCCATCTAGTCTCCATGTAAAAAACTCCAACAAAGAAGAGTTGACCACAATCTGAGAGGACCATTCCACCTCTAAACAGCTCTTATCATCATAAAGTTCTTTCTAAGACAAACATGAGCCATAGCCCTCTGGGGCAAGTATCCCCACCCTTCTCAGCACCTGGGGGTAAGAGGCATCCACTCCTGAAAAGCAAGACACAGCCACATGGTGATATGGTAGCCACAGTAAATGTCTTCAGCATGAAAGTGGGTAATATGCAGTTTTATGGAAGGAGGAGGAGGAGGAAGAGAGAAAGTCACAGAAGTCTGGGTTTACTGCCTTCTTGTTCAAGCAACTGTCACCAACTGAAGATGAATGTGTGGGAAAGGTAGAGAAGGAAGAGAGAGGACAAACAGGTGCAAAAGAAGGTGTTGCCAGGTGGGGGGAATTGAATGATGTATCGGTTTAGATGATGCATGCCTAATGATGCATCATGAAAGGCAGGCCTGGAAAGTGAACCACCGCTTCAAGGCAAGTTGACTGAAGAGCTGCCCAGCCAACTCCTTACTCCAGTAGAGCCCTGTTCATTTCGACCTTGCTTCTTCCTGTCCTTCCCTTTCGGTTCAATATGATTAGAGAAGCAGTAGGTCTCTGGCTGTGGAGTCAGAGGTTGGGAGTCTGATTGCCCCACTGTTTCTCCTGCAGGGAGAGCCAGCCTGGGTGGCCTTGGGCAAGCTGCACAGTCCCTGAAGATCCCCCAGAAGGAGGGAATGTGAATTCACTTCAAAGTCTTCTCTCCCTGGAAGGGTTGCCATAAGTCAGAATTGATGTGACGGCACAAGATGATTATTGTTTAAGTGGAAGGGAGGAGTTGGAAGACTGGCAGACAGAACAAAGCCATCACAGCCCTGAAGAGGGAGAGGGAGAGAGGGAGGGAGGGAAGTGATATTGTGGAAAGGGGATTGAATGATCCATTGTTTGCCTTTCAAGGAGGTCAAAAGGTAGGCCTGGTTAATTCCTCAGTGGATGGCCACCAGGAAAGGACAGTGGTCTCCCTGTAGGGCTGAGAAAGACCCTGCCTAAGACCTTGGACCACTCTAGGCTAGATGGAACAATGGTCTTATTCAATAAATGGCCGCATTCTATTGTTCCCTTGTTGGACCCAACACTTTGGAAGGAAAAGGGCAGTAGTTCAGTGGTGGAGCTTTCCTTTGCATGCAGGAGGCTGAGGTTTAATACCCACAGTCATCGGGAAAACTGAGGAAAAACACCTCCCTGAAACCCAGGATGGTTGCTGTCAGTCTGAGTTTACAAGATTGGCCTAGACGGGCCAAGGGCCTGACTCGTTAGAAGACAGCAATCTTTGTTCCTACAAGCTAGTTCACACTGGAGAAATCAGAAAAGACATTCCCAGGACTGTT
The DNA here is from genome assembly GCA_037013535.1 of Intellagama lesueurii. Lineage (NCBI taxonomy): Eukaryota > Metazoa > Chordata > Lepidosauria > Squamata > Agamidae > Intellagama > Intellagama lesueurii. The sequence goes on along the minus strand of JBAJHW010000007.1, from coordinate 1,726,664 downwards.
GTAGCTTCCCATTGCAGAGAAGAAGAGATCAATGCCTTCTACCCAGATTTAGCCACAGGGCCTGCTTTGTGCTTGAGGAAGCAACAGGTTGAGCATCTGTGATGGGAGAAGTTGAGCAGAAGGGTTGGGAAAGAGCTGAGAGAGAGAGAGAGAGAGGGAGAGAGAGAGAGGGAGAGGGAGGGAGAGGGAGAGAGGGAGGGAGAGGGAGAGAGGGAGGGAGAGAGAGAAAGGTATTTGCTGGGAGGAAGGCTACCCAACTTCACACGCAGGTGGCCTGTACAGTTGAGCTGCTGAGGGGGAGGCTGTGGAGGCCACACTGTGGAGAGCTTTTCAATAACATTTTGGAGGAACATCTGTCAGAGATTGGCTTGGTTTAATCTCTCTCTTTTTTTTACCTCCAAGTGGGAGTAACGGGCTGTAGTTTATTCTCATGCTGCCACTCGCTTGGTTTGATGGCTCTGAAGTAGAACAAAGACAAGAGAGAGAGAGAGTAGATAAGACACTGTAAAAAAATGTGAGAAGTCACGAGGAAGTGTCATAAAAGACTCTTGAGGAAGGAGGAGCAGTTCTGGACCCAACAGGCACCATGAAAGTGTGTTCTGACAGGGATGGCAGCCGTTGCTGCTCACAAGAGACTGCACATCTGAATGTTTGCTCACACAATACACACAGAGAGAGATACCCACACCCCATGCACAGACAGACCCATACCTGTCTTTTTTCTGTTTAATTAGAGAGCATTTGGTATGGTTGCGTTCTGAGCAATTTCTCTTGAGAAGCAACCAGATTCACAGTAAAGAACAGAAAAAGGAAGACCTCAAGGGAATTTGCACACAAGCAGGGGGGCTGCAGCTGCCATCTGGGATGCTACTGGACATGAGTCATAGCTGCCTCCATCGTCCAAACTCACTCCCAATGTCTCATCTGTCATCGAGATGAGAGGCGAGTGCTAAATTGCAGGCTGTGTTGATTACAGAAGTGTTCCCTTCCAATGCAAGCCGATGGCAGCAAAGCAGTCCACATTTCCCAGATGAAGCAGATTCTGTAGGAAAGTTCTGTAGGATAGATTCCTGATGCCTAGTGCACAAGGCTTTGTCTCTAGTACATCATGGAAGGGATGCTTCCTTATATATGTACATGTCTGTGTCGTCTTGTTGGGATGTTTAGGGAGCCAAGAAATGCAGGCTGACTTTGGACCCTTCAAAAGATGAGGAAATCCAACCTGGCACATCTAAGATACAGAGAGAACCACTGGCATATGCCCACCTAGTGATGCTACTTGACTTTTGGGATACAGCTTGTAGTGGAAGTCAAACTGTGAACGCCCAGGTCAAAATGTTTCAAGTGAATTATGTTGTCTTCATCTCCACCCACTGATCTATGGTAAATGCATCATGGAGACAGGAAGACCAGTTTCCAAAAACATCAGGGCACTTGCCCTGTTTGTGTGTTTGTTTGTTTGTTTGTGTGTGTGTGTGTGTGTTGCTTCTCAAGGAAAAGAGGGAGGAGGGACTTTTTATGCAAATTACAAAGACCTCGAAGGAGGGGAAGAGCCGTTTGTCTCATTCTTGGCTGGAGGTGAGGAACCTCATGTGGTTTCAAACTTTCCCTGTTGAGCTGTCTCATTGCATTGGGACAGCTGAAGCTGAGGAGAACAAGGAATCGAGAAAGTGTTCTTTCCACACCTATGGTCAGTCAGCACATCTGGGTTTGGGAGTGGAGCCTCAAGATGTCTTGAGTATCCTTGTGCCAACCAAAGCTCAGAACATTCAAGGAGAGGAATCTGACGAGACGGGCATTTTCTCACCAGGCTGGGAGCTCCAGACCTCCAAGCCTCCAAACGTAGGAGAAATGTAGGATTCATCTTTGCAGGAGCACCATGAATAAATGTTCAAAGGCAGCCGGGATCAGATCTTAATCCTGCCTTACACAAATCTTGCCCAGGTATGTTGATTTTAGCCTAATCCTTTAATATTTAAAGCAATTCGCTTCTTGTTTGAAGAGACTCCCTGGCCTCTGGAGGGAGGGAGGGGGCCATGAATGACAGGTGGCACATAATGCAGAGTCTTCAAGCCTCTGGCTAGAAGGGGGAAGAGCGGCTCTCTAGCAGGTGGCATCTTGAAGAGGTGTGGGGCTCACTCACCTTTGTGACATTGTGGTTCCCTGGTACGGTTTATTTTTTTCTGCTTCAAATTCAGCAGATGTTAACAGGAACCAAAGCTTGCAAGCAAACGTACCTTGGTCCCTGCAGTGCTTGTGACAGTAGTACATTAGATGAAGGCCATCTTATTCATCTTGTTCTTCCTCTGTTTTCTTTCCTCTGGTCTCGTTAATTCCACTGGCTCGCATTTGTTTAGAGCGGGACTGTGTGCTGGCTACACCCCACACCTGAATAACTAAGCAAATCAGCCTGATTCACTTATTTGTATGATGTTAGGATCCGATCAGAAAGGCCAACTTGAGTTCCTGTAAAGGGAATTTACAAATCACTCTGTGTTCATCAAATCAAGTGGGTAACAAACTGTTTCTATTTTTCTATTTTTTTTCTTCCTTTTCTTGCAAAAACAAAGAAACAGTGTTTGGTACTCACCTGTGACGTTCATCATTTGGAATTTGGTACGTTTACTTTTCGGGCTCTTTCATGTCCCCAGATCCCATATACAATTCATGCACGCTGTGTAAAAACAAACAAAAAAGGTTATAGCCCATTTGGTTTCCAGTGCAAATCAGGACGAGGCTCCTGATCCAAAGTTACACTTCGATTCAGATCCAGGACACAAACGAAATCAGGTGGGGTGTAAAATCTGAACTGAGATCCACTCTGAAGCTTGGAATTGGCCACAGAACCAGACAGAGGAGTCTCTGCAAAGCCCTGTTTCTAACTACAGTAGGCATAAGGACAAGCAGTGTATGGCAGTATGATGACAATGACGACGACCACCGATGATGATGGACAGCTCTGTTGAGGACCCACATCTTGATGTGTTAATTTTCAGGAGGAGATGCCTTTTCTGCTATCCACAGCAAGTTCTGAAAACATTTGAACATTCTGAAAAAGAAAATATATGCGCACTAAGATCTTGCATCATCAGCCAATGTTGCTTTTTCTCTCAAAATTTCGGAAACTTTGAAGGGTAGGAGAGTGATATATAGAAACCATGAAAAAAAAAAATACAGCTCATTGGATCTTGGGTCCCTCTCTGCTTCTTAGTCTGAACGTGAGCCTTGATTCCCCAGAGGATGGTGAGGATGCATCTCTCTCTCTCTCTCTCTCTCATTCAGCAGACAGTCTGTGCCGTAAATCATTACGTGGCAATAGGTGCAAAGCAATAAATCAAGCAGAGAAAATACCACTCAGTGGGGACTCTCTGTCTCTGGAGACTCAATATTTTTCATGATTCCTACACCTGGATATCAGAGAAGGCAAGAGGTGCGTTTGCTGTCCATGGTGCTGATCAGAAAGGCCTGCCACATCCTGGGAGGCAGGAGCCACCAAAGAAAGCTCCGGGTGAAAATAACCTGCTTTGAGAGATAGATGTGAAATTTACCAGTGGGATTATGCCTTTTGGGGGGGGGGGGAGAGGTTATAACTAGAAAGAGAGACTCAGGTTCGGGCGCTCCTTTAGCATCTGCACAGGTCCTTTCCTTTGGGAGAATTAACTCTGAGAAGAACATTAGAGCTTTTTCATTTCATGAGACTTGGTTCCAGATTTTTGGGAAACACAACCAACTTCAGCTTCCTTTCTGTAAAGCTAGCATCGTCGTGGCTCAGGGGTCATGTTGGCAAACTAAGAATTGTTTCGATAAATGTTTTCTGTACAGTCGTCTTTCCTTTTGCCTTTTCCAAGAGTCAGAGTGGTTTCTTAACATGGGTACTATCCATTATCACTGGAACAGGACGAGACACAATCAGCTAGAGGAGCAGGTCATGAAGGAGCATCTTTCAGTGGTGGTGTTCTTGCAGTGACCATGTTCCTTATTTCCTGTGCAGAAATACGTACAAGAAGCTTCCATTGAGCTGTGGCAAAAAAGTCTCCCACTATTGTTGGCTTGGTTGAGAAGGCCGGGTAAGTAGCAAAAAACCCCTGGTCTGACCGCAACTCACACATCACTTTTATGTCTCCCCTTGGTGTCCTTCCAGGCCCTGGTGTTCTGCTTTAGCAGCTTTGAGTCTAGGTGATCTTTAAAGTTCCTTCCAAACTGTTACAGTCATTCCTACACAAAAGATATAATGTCCTTGGCTTCTCTTTCAGATCAATGTCCTTCTCTCTCTCCTCTGGACTCCTCTTCCTTTTCCCTCTCCAACATTAAGACATTGTGGACCTCCCTCTCTCCAAATGCAATAAATCTTTCTTATTCAAATCTTAGAATCATTAAAAGGAGCCCAGGAGGAAGAAATAATAAGGTGCCGCTTTACAGCCTAAATAAAATTCAGAAAGAGGCAGTCCATAATATGAATTTCAGGCTTTGGCTGCAGATAATTCATGCATCATTTTCAGATAAGAAACAAGAATGGAGCTGCGTCAGCACCTTGGCTGAAAAATAACTTTTTGTATTATTTTATGCCCTTCAGTAATGGCCCCAGTTGCCATATATCACCTGACGGTAACTCAACCTTTCTCTCTCCCCACCTGCCTTGTAATATCCTCCGTGAACTGCCTCACCTGTAACATGAGAAAAGGAGACGGGGGAAGAGAAAAAGGGTCATCAGCAGAAGCTGAAATAAAGTTGCAATTTCTCCGAGATGCACAATGAGGCTGGGAATCATCAGCTTGAAGAGATTTTCAAAAAGATATGCAATGTTTCCGTAAAACAGCTCTTTCCAACTTTAATGTCTTCCAGGCACCCGTTATTCAACACTCACTTGTGGCATTTATACACAGAACCAATGGCCACCAAGAATTCATGCGGCTCATTGTAATTTTATGTGGACATAGAGTGAAGTGGTTCACATGCTAATATGTCTATGGTTATATACCTGATACAGAAAAATCACAGATGGTATGAGCCCAGTCGGTTTCACTCAAACTGATTTATATAAGATCTGGTCTAAAGAGGATGAAACATATTCTGTTCCAGGGCAAAGACAGCTGAATTTACAAATCAGTTCTGATCTGGAGTTCAAAAATCTGATAAGCCACAAATTGCATCAGCCTACTAGTGCTTTTTAAAGCAAATTTGAAACATGTCTAGCATGCGAACCCTTGGAAAAAAATTGGCCTGAAATTTGGCAGTTTTACTCTGCTCCTTAGGATCAATCCTCTCTCCATAGTTCAGGCATCTCAGTGCAAAAATGAAACAAAAGTTATAGCTACATTTGTTTTCCAATGTAAGTCGGTGGGAGGTTTGCAAAATGACCTACTTTGCAACCCAACTTTTTTTTTTAAAAGAATGATGGAATTCCAATTAAATCAGACCACTCAATCCATAAAGAGGCATCCGATTTTATCCTGGGTAGCATCTAGACTTATGGAGAACTGGACAGTTTAAAATCTTTGGATTTGCAGTAAAGTCAGAGCTTGTATACATCCTGGTTGAGCACACAAGGTTGCTCTCTTTGGTGAAAAGCAGTCTTTGACAGGCTGTCTTCATATTGTCAAGGCCAGAGGTGATTGTAGGCACTGACTTTGGTAAAGGAAACTAATCGTAGCTAACTTGGGTATTTTCACCTATTGAGTTGAATGACATCCCAGCTTCTGGTAGTATAAAATTCTCAGTGTAGGGTCCCACTGCTAAATGGCTACATTCAGCATCCACAATACCACAGACGAAAGCAGATGTGGCTGCGTTGGCACCCATCAAATCCCATCATTTATCAATCATCATCATAATGTGCTGTCAAGTCAATCCTGACTTATGGCGACTTTCCCCCCCCTGGGGTGCTCCAGATAGAGAGTACTCAGAAGTGGTTTCCCCTTTCTTACTTCTGGGGCATCTTCTAAGACTGTGCAGCTTGCCCACAGCCACCCAGGCTGGCTCTATTCCCAGTGGGAGAATCAAACTCCCAAACTGGCTCCGCAACCCTATACTTAAACCACTGAGCAATCCAGCCACCATCTCATCTATATATGGCATGCCTTTATTAGACCAACCAAAAGACTGTGTGAGCTAAATATTGTTTGATAAAAGAGTCCACTATACTCATCCACAGAGAAGTGCAACCAATAGGTAGAGAGGGCTGTTTCATCAGCCAGAAAGCATCCAAACAATGGCTCCAGATATCACTCACACCGTCAAGTCTTCCACTTTCAAAAAACAAAAACAAAAACACACCTGGCTTTTTCCCTTCTTACTTTTACTCGGCTTCCTTTCTTTGGGAATAAGTCCAACTTCGTTGCTTAATGGAGAGCAAAGGTTGGGCGCAGGGGAGCCCTTGCTCCGCAGACAGAAATCTGAGGGCTTGTTCATCAGGAGGAGCAATGTCCTTACTAATACCGTTGTGACCTTCTGTAGAGAGCTCACCTTTGCAGTGCTATCGCACCTCTAGCCCCACAGACGCATTGATAGACGAAGACCATCGGGGCTGACAGCTGACGATGGACTGCCACACATTGAGAGGGAGAGTTTGCTTGGACGTCGCCGAGTCCCTTTATCTTTGGAAGGCGGGTGAGTAATGGGTCTTGGCGAGCCATCCGTTCCACCACTTGTCAATATCAGACTGGCTGGTGGCTCCTGCATATTCTGTGTGACAAAAGAGACGGGTGTAATAGCTTGTCAAAACTATTTCCCATCTTCTTTTAGAAATCATTAGGATGAAACCAGGCTTTTATGGTGTCGTCTTCGCATTCAAGTGGGCCACTTCAATAAGAGGAGGAAGGGCGGGTGGGTGGTTTGATCTGTGATCCTATCCATGCAAAATTATGCAGCCGCTTTCAGCCCCTCATTACTACATCCTAGTTAAGGTGGATCGTTAATTGATAAGTGTATGTACAAACCGAAAGGTACAAGGAAGAAGACGCAGAAGGCAGTTTCAAAAGCCCTCAGCTAGTGAAAGTTTAATTTGCTTTGGAAAGGTATCAAGAAGCTCGGTAGGCATCTAGCCCCAAAGGTCTTAGGCAGGGGGCTTGTTTGAATGTAAACCAGGTTGAGGGCTGGATCTTTGCCCGTTATTCCCCTTCTGCTATTTCCACAGTTTCTTTACTCATGACGGATCGCAACTCAAGGCGGCCTTTTGTCCCAATTAAGCCCATCCCGTCCTCCGATGCTGATGACAGAATGCGAAGCTGGCTCTTTCTCTTCTGACGTGCATGCTGTAGATGGGCGCCTTCATTATGTACTCACGCCTCAGACGGGTCGTGCCACAGTATCACTAGCAGCGGCAGCAGAGTCGTGAGGTGATTAAAGAAATGTCAGTTGATTAATCGCATGAGTTTCATCTGTCAACATATGCATCCATTTTCATATGAACAAAAATAATAATTCAGCCCATGCACGCCTCACTGTGGCAGCCGTCTTTGCGTGAGGGGAGAAATGCTGATACCTGTTCTAACACTGTTCTTGCCTACTTCAGGGCTTACATGGGTGCCTTGGCGTGTGTGTGTGCATGTCTGTGCGCATGAGTATGTATATCTCTCCTGATAAATTGAGAGCATCTACTTCATCAATTATAATCTTCCAACATTGGTTAATATGCCCACATAAACCCATGGGGGGAGGGGTTGTCTTCTGACGAACGGTCTTCGTTGCCCATGCAAAGCAGGGATGTTATATTTTGGCCGGCTGCTCTCCTCTACTCTTAGCTCCACCAGCCATCTATTATTTATGTGTAGCCTAATTAAGGGTTGTGAGTGGCTTGATCTTTGTTTACTTTTTCCTACTGCAGAAGATTGCCAAGAGTAAATGAAATTAACTCCAGGCAGGCAGACAGACAGGAGTGAGTGAGTTGCAAGCCAGTTTGGGGGAGTGAGGGAGTGGGGTGGGTGGTCTCTCTCCTTGCCCCCTCTTGGGATGGCGATCACGGCCACCCACCACCCACCACGCTGCCAACTCAAGCTTATCTAATAAAGATCCCGATCAAGAAGACCCAAATGAAAGGCACTGGAGTCTGAAAGCAACTAATCAAATTGGATTAGCTCTTTTCAGCCTCTCATTTTACTTTTCACTTGTAAAACTGTGACTCCATTCTTGTTTAGATACTGAATTTGTTCGTTTAATGAAACACAGAGATGGGGAGGAGGGAGGATAATTGTTTTTTCATTCCTCGGCAGAACAGCAGGGACGCCATTTGGAAATTAGATATTTCACAGGCAGGTCCGATCCCCCCCCCTCCCCTTACTTTCAAAGCCAGCTTCAGCACTGGGGAAAAAAAAAAGGAACTGGCCCTAAAGTGTACCTTCTAGATCATGGTAGCCAAAAGATTGCAGGATGCTCAATGGAGGAAGCAAGGAAGGATGAGCTCGGAATTCTGTGATCCACCAAGATCAGTCTACAACGCTCCTTCCATTGGGTTTAATGCAAAATGTGGAAATGTACCTGAATGGTCTTCTCTCCCCCACCCCCACTGCTCAGTCTGTTTGCTTTTTCATTTTTAATGCAACTCCTTTATCCAACAATGCAATAAAATACAGTCCTCCAGTTTGGCCACTGCAGTAGAGGGCGACTGGCTGGCCATGTGGCTAGGGGGTTCAGCAGGCCAAATAAAAACTTTTCAAAGCTCTGCTTCAGTCATAGCAAAATGGATCATTCATGATGCTAAATGTAGTTTCCAGGATGGTCTTGCTTAAACCATCTGTACTACTTTTCTCTATGACTTATACCTCCTTATCGTTCCTTCTCTCCAAAGAACTGAGTCTGTCTCTCTCCTCCAGTGTCATCCTGACAGCAACCCTGTGAACAGAATGAGACCGAGAGATGGCAGTGAGCCCAAGATCACTGACTGACCTTCGAGGTAGAGACAAGGTCAACGCTCATGATCTCCACGATCTCTCCTGCTAGAAACAGTGGGTCTCTCCTTGGTGTGCCTGAGGGGATCATGGTGTTCGTAATGGAGCACAACCCTCAGCTGTGCCAGCAGGGGATGATGGAATTGTACTCCAACAGATCTAGAAAGCATGAAGGAAGGGAAGGATGATTTATCTGCTGCCACCAGCATGCCTCTTCTCCATGGGTATACATGTGCCTAATGAAAGACAACCCATGATGGTGAAGCAGGGTTTAATCCAGAATCACTCCACCATGTCTTGAAGGCACTTTGGTATATTTGCTATTCTGGTTTCCCATTCCTTAATGGCAGCTGAGAGCTAGCTCCAAAAATACATATGTGCATTTGGTGACTTTCTCCTGAGTTTCTTTCCTTGAAATGCACAGATTGACCTAGTTCCTCAGCACAGCCCTATGTCCTGAGATCTGACACATACCATATCTCAGAAAGCCAAAAGAACCAAGCAGGTGTTAGACTTTTTTAAATGTGTGCATGTATGTGTTTCATTTACATCACTACATTTATTTAGATTAGAACTGCTGGATAGCTCAGTGGTTCAGGCAGAGGTTGGGGGTTCGATTCCCTACTGTGCTTCTTTGACAGGGGCTGGACTAGATGATCCACAGGGTCCCTTCCAGCTTGGCAGTTCTAAGATTATTTATTATTGTTTAGAATAATATGCATGACACTGGCCCTCCCACCCTTTCTCCCCACCTCTCCTTCCAAGGCAGTTCACAGTAAGTGGATGGGATTTGTCTGAAGGGGGCAGAGTGGAACCAAAAAGGTGCCTTTCGTGGAAAGCTGATGAATCAAAGTCCTGTCCACGTTGTCCTCCTGAACACCAGCTCAGAGGGTGATCGCACTGCCCGCAGCTATGGTGCTTGGATATAGGGATTATTAAGTCCCCTTCTGTGCAAGAGTAAAGAACCTGTGGTTCTCTGTATGTGTTTTAGCTAGGACTGCTATGGGCCACATTCTGTGGGACTCGCTGTCAAATTGGACTTAAGTCACACCAGTGACTCGACTCGGGGTCCCGTCCCCCCCATGACCCGGATTTGATTGATGACTCAGAACCCGCCCATCCTCTCCTCTTTTTTTTTCTGGAGAAAACCACTTGTTTTTAATAGGGACCTGGGGCTTGGGGCTTGGTACCAAAGACTCAGACTCGAGGCTCAGACCCAAAGACTACCCAACATCCCTGCATTCTAGCAATATGGGGAGGGCTACACATTCCCTACTCCGGCTCTGGGGAGGATCCCTCCATGGGTGAAGACAAGCTTCAGCCTCACAAGACCGGCATGCACCGATGCACCCTCACAAATTGCTCGCTGGCATGCATCAACCTTCTTTGTCTCTCTAAACGTATCACTTTCTGACAGCTTGGAAGGAGATCATCACAAAAGCAGCGTGGCCTTCAAAGACGCCTGCTCGCCTCTCTGTACTAAACACTGCGCAAATTGGTTTATTTGTGCCTGTTTTAAATATAAATATTGCTAGACCGTGGTTTGTTTGGTTTTCTTTCCTCCTCCCCCCTCTCCCTCCCTCCCTCCTTCCCTCTCTCTTTCTCATTTTAAAAAGAAAGATATATGTGGTGGTGCATTTTATGAAACCTCTAATGAATTCTGCAAAGAAGAATATATTTTCCCATATGGGGAGCATGAAAGAAAAGCAGATGAGAAGGAATTTGATTCCTCTGACGGTGTCTTCCTCTCCTTCCTCCTCCCTCCTTTTTTTTGGCAGATTATTCAAAGCAAAGACAAATATTTTATCAGAGAGTTTTGGAAATAAGCATGATTATAGCTCAAGGGCGTGAGTGGATTTCGGGAATATTTTCCACGTGCAATTAATACGGGATGGTAGCAGAGGGAGAGCATTGCGGTAGACTTGGCAAACGTCATGCTATCATACCGAAGCTACTTTGGGAGCCAGGGAACAAAGTTTAGCTGCACTCATGGGTGGGAGTGTGCTTTTAAAAGCTGGGGAGAAAACACGGTGTACTGGGTCTACTATAGTTGGAGATAGCTATTGGATGTGAAACATTCTATGCCCCAAGTTCAATATATAGTGTTTTTCAGGGCAAAACAGGTGCTAAGTGAACCCTTCTAATCAGCAGCCTAGCATTTGATGCAATGTTGGGGCCAAACATGTTGGCACAAGGCTAATTTTGAGACTTTGTCTCCTCTTAGCCTCAATGATTTGTTCCTAGAACATTTTATTCTACCCCTTTCTGTTTTTCTCTGTCATACGGTAAGGCTCACACCTTAACAAAGCCTTGAGCATGGGTCTTCTACAAATAAATTCCACATCCACTTAAGGTCACCAGTAAGATATTGCTCAGCCTATATATCAAAGGTTCATTGGTGACCTGAGCTTAAGGTAAGCTACAAAGACAATTTGTTATAACATGAAAGTACATTAATTTGAGCTCAGAAAGAGATTGTGAGAAGCCATCTTGTGACTCCAGAGCAGACGTTTGCATGCCCCTGGAAGTTTATGCCTGGTGCAGATGCAACCTTACAGCTATTTAGCAAACCCTTCTTGGCACCCAGGATGGGCCAGTATGGAGTTTCCCATCTGTTTCACAGTCCTAAAAGACTTTGACCAAATCACCTTGGGTTTTTGTGTTGGCATTTTTCATCATCACAGGTGTATTTAGCAGGAAATGCAAATATGAGCCACTGTTTTTGAACTTCATAAGACAAATTGTGGACCAGGTTAATGGGCACCAGGTCCTTAAATCACTGGCTAGCCATCCGTTAGGTTCGCAGCTTTCAAAACATGCCAGACCGAAGGAAGCGTCTGGAGGTGGAGCCATTTGTTCTGGACGTTGCTTCCATGAATGATGCACTGAGACAATTTTCTGCCTTATCATAAATTCTGCAAACTCATGAACTTTGCAATCTCTCAAGCTCGGCACTATCTGGGAACCACTTATCTTGTGCTGAAAGCAATATAAAAACAGATGGCAAAGATTGCATTGAGTGATAAATCAATGGCACTTCTGCCACTTTGGTCTGCGGACATGTTGGGGACGTCCGAGTTGAGACAAAAACACGTTTGGCTTATGAGAGGGTAGAGTTGATGGTGTGGGAAGGAGTGAGTTGGCTCTCAAAGGTACAACCCTGCCCTCTCCCCAAAACCAGCCTCAAGACTTTAGTTGGCCAACATGTTTTGAAATAGATGACAGATCCAAGGAAGGCCAGGGAAGTTTAGTTCCCATCTGAGATGGATCGATAAAGGTTCTGCTTGCAAATGGGAGCTTTTCTGGAGAGTCCTGTTCGAATGAGGACATCAATCCTGGCTTGTTTTGTCCTCCTGGGGAAATCCAGAGGAAAATAAGAATTTTTATTCTTGCTATGAAATAGAAAGATTGTACTACTGGTGGGTGGGTGGCTGAGTTGGTCTCACAGAGATTTTGCCCATTTGCAAGATTCATTTTGGGGGGTTTCATAAAAAGGAGATGCTGACAAATGGGCTACGCTGTTGCCTTCCTGCAGGAACTGGCAAATATAGTAGCAGTGGATCATCATCATCATCTTAGAACTGCAGAGCTGGAAGGGACCCAATGGATCATGGAGTCCAGCTCTTGTCTAGGAGGCCCAGTGGGGAATTGAACTCCCAACCTCTGGCACTGCAGGCAGATGCCATAGCCATCAAGCTATCCAGCAGTTGGTTGTATATATCTTTTCGATCACCCAGTCTATTCTGTTGTGCCTGCTGTGTGTGTGTGTGTTTGTTTAAGGGGAAAATACTAATTGTGTATAGCTACATTTTGTGCAAACTGTGGAAAACATGATTCCTCACCCAAAGCATTCAAGGATGTCTCAACAGGTGTCGTGTTAGGTCAGGATGGCTTGTCTCTGGGAGACTGGAGTAAATGGCAAGCTTGTTCTCATCCCTATGGACCCCTTTGGGAGTTACTCAGAAGCCCAGGTCACGTTTCCTCTAACCTCTATCACTTTAAATATCCACAGTCCTCGTCTTTGATCCATACCAGAAGTGTTGTGTTAGGACAGCAGCATTGGCTTCCTTTCCATGCCATTTCTGGGGGATAACACAACTTTCTCTTTCTGTGGTAGACAGAGATCAAACATCACTGTGGATCATAATGCCTGCATGACCAAATGATGGGCAAGGTGGTGAGGAGGGGGAATGCGAGCTATGGTTTTACATGGTCTCCAAGATTCAGTTCGGACCCGAATTGGGTGGCTTGAAAAACCACTCACTTCATTTCAGAACAGTTGAGGGGGCATCCAGTTTGACTTTCACCCAACTCTTGTTTTGATGTGCAGATCTTGTATGCAACGGCTGTTGACGATCACCGTAAGTCAACAAAGGACTACGCCTCCCTCTCTGCCTCTGATCTGTATGCCAGTTTCAGGTGTAGCAGGGCTCGTAAGAGTGGATGAGGGCTGCCAAATGACAGACAAACGGATTAAAGAATTGTTGTTCTATTTCTTTTTATATTACACGAACACACACTTTCCTATCTGCAGCTAACTCAACGGTATAAGAATGAGGGAACGTGATGCCCTCATACCGTGGCACCAGTCCAAAATTCCTTCCACCCACCCACCTCCCTGCCCACCCTCAGCTTTCTCAAAATCACGCCGGGAGATCCAGTTGCAGAATGCGAAACAAAATCTCCAGTTTGGCCCTGAGCCAGGTCCTTTGAAAGAAAGACCACTTAGAGGCTCTACAGAAGCCTCCCGTAAATGACGATAATTATGAATAATATTTTTAATCAAAGGCTTTAAATCAGGACTCTGAGCAGAAATGAAAATCAGAAAACAAATTTCGTTCGTTGCCTTGCAACCGATTCTTACCCGTCTACCTGCTCCCTTATGTACTCTGACGTAGGGGGATTTGCAAGACGCCATATCCTGGAGAAAGTTGGCATTCTGTGGACCTGGAGGAGAATGAGAGACATCCCCATAAAGGGACACATTTCAGAAGAAGCTTTTGCTGTAGGCGGTGAGAGGTCAACGTTCCACAGAGAGAACTGAGTCTCAACCGAGTTTAAAACGGCAAGTCCATTAGAGACCAGGACAGTTCTTCCCTGGCTGACATTTCCGTCCAAGCCTGGTTCGAGCTAGTCACAAATCCAGATCCAGATCAAAGTGGAAGGATCAGACCCAGTTATGGAAGGAAGGGAAGGGAATTTACAGACCTCTTTGTATCTGAAGCACACGGTAAATGCATGGGGGCACAAATTGCTTCAGATCTTTTCTTTTTTGAAAAAAAGAGAGCAAATGTTAAAACTGCCTAATGACACTAGCAATCAGCAACTAATTAGATTTACTCCTCTCTTTAGTGTCCATCATAGATTCAAATTTCTGAAACATCTGTGCAACACACACCCCCCCCCAAAAGGCATTGTGTAATTTTGGTTTTCTAATTCAATGCCTTTCCACATTTGCAAGTGAATTTGGAGCCAAACCCCAAATCATTTTTTTCTGGGCACAAATGAGTGTGTGGACCAAACAGGGTACCTTGGGAAGCTCCAAACCAACCTACAAATCGGATGGGGAGGGCCATGGGCAGCCCTAATAGAGACCGAGACACACCACAGATCTGGTGTCTCTGAATAGATTCTCCCGGCAGAGAGATGTGAAAAATAAAATATCTTCTGCTGCTGCTGGTTGACTCGTCTCATTAATAACTTGCAAACATTCCACCATATGTTGTGTTTTTATCACTTGACTCAGATCATTATGACTTCATTTCAGAGGGACCCGGAGTAAATGAAAAGCCATTTTGAAGGTTATTTAACTATTAAAACAACTATTAATTAAAGTTTGCCAAGTTTTAGGAGCTCAGAGGATAAAGAGACACTAAGTAAATACCAGTTATTATTTAATAAAGAGGTGGTGATTGAAATGTTCCACATCTGAGCCACATTTCCAGAAAAGGCAGGGAGAGGATCAGCCCTCAGTCTATATATTTTTCAGGCTGGTGGATGGCCAGTGAGTCCCCACAGAGCTGTCTGAGCATCACTGGTGAGTATCTATGCTCATTAAATCAGGAGAAGAAGTGAATGAGTTGAACTGCGAATAGCAATCAGCCTTATTAATGCTGGTGCTGCAGCCTTCCTGATTCACATTCCCGTGTAGCGTTGCACCCAAATGTAGTCTTCCATGGCTCTGCAACAGGAATTGTGGCCATTGGCAATGCTTACCTTAACCCCAAGGGAAGGGCCCTTAAGGCCTTGCCTGCAAGTTCTTCCCTAGCTCAAATATTCTTTCAAGCTAGAAACATAGGAAGCTACCTGACTGCATCAGAGTTATGGTCCATCTCCCCCAGCATCATCAGTTTGGACTGTTAGCCATGGCTCTCCAGGGCTGCAGGAAGGATTCTTTTCTAGCTTTGGAGATCCCAGATCTTCCGTGATGGTCTCCCATCCAAGGAGAAACCAAGCCTGATGCTGAAATCAAACGAGACCAGGCGTATTCAGGGTGGTAAGAAAAAGAACCCCAATCCTCCTTGTCCCTCATGTTTTTTTCCATTCCATCTCACGGAATCTGACAACGGCGTGAATTCAGGATTTATTTCCGGCTAGCTGAAAGCCATTTGAATTGTGGTGCTGGAGGAGACTCTTGAGAGTCCCCTGGACTGCAAGGAGAACAAACCTATCCATTCTGAAGGAAATCAACCCCAAGTGCTCACTGGAAGGACAGATCCTGAAGCTGAGGCTCCAATACTTTGGCCATCTCATGAGAAGAGAAGACTCCCTGGAAAAGACCCTGATGTTGGGAAAGTGTGAAGGCAAGAGGAGAAGGGGACGACAGAGGATGAGATGGATGGACAGTGTCATCGAAGCTACCAACGTGAATTTGACCAAACTCCGGGAGGCAGTGGAAGACAGGAGGGCCTGGCGTGCTCTGGTCCATGGGGTCACGAAGAGTCGGACACGACTTAACGACTAAACAACAACAACAGCTGAAAGCTAGGCTATGCATTACAAATAAGCCATCACTAGAACCTGAAATCTGCTAGCATTCTAGAGACACAATTCAGGCAGAGCTTTGTGGCTGAGTTGCTGGATTTGCAAATAAGGTCCATGCTTACCTTCCCATGACCAATAAAAAAACCCAAACAAACTAATCTGCAAGCTACTAGAGGTGAGAAAAACCTTTGATCTGACAATCCGATCTTCTTAGGACTTAAGAATTCCCTCTCCAGTTGATGGGTTATTTGTAATTGATAGTTTGGCCCCACTGTATGAAACACATCTGATTAAATTCACTTTGCCTGTGTTACGGGTGTGTCACTTCACAATGTCTCTCATGTCAGGCTGTTTCACAGATTACTTTGGCACTGTGTATTAAAAAGTATCTAAAGATGGGTTTGGAAGTTCAAGACCTCATCAAGCTGCTGCTGGAAGCAAAGATGTGTTTCTGATAATGGCAGACTGAAACAACAAACACCCAGTCCACGAGGAAAGTTGTTTTCTAAGTTCCTGCAAAGTTATAGAACTGGGGAGATGTAAAGCAGAGAAAAGAAGAAGAAAAGGGCGAAGCAAGCAGGCTGCGATTCAAGCATTTGCTTTTGAGAACAGACAAGGAGGAACAAACAAAACAAATGAATATGGAACAGAGAATCCAAGCAGTAAATCAGGGGACGAGACGCCCGGCTGGCAATGTTTCTTAAAAAACAAACCAAGAAAATAAGAGGGGTCTGTGTAACCGCCACACAGAGACAATAATCGCTAATCAAGTCAAAGTTTCATTCTAATCAGTTCAGTTGTTAAGGAAAGGGAGGGGAGAGGAACAGCAAATGTCTGGCTTTGAAGAATTACCATTCATTACCGCCTCACGCTTGACGATGGCAGAGTCAGGGCTGGTTGTCAGCCTCATTACGGCCCTTGTTTGTCTTAAGTTCCAAGTCATGGACCTGTTTTTCACAGAAAGCAGAGACCAAAAAAGAAAAACAACCACCACCACCCCAAATCCTGCAACAAAGGAGAGCATCAAAGACCAAGGAAAATCTTGAGGCCATCCTCCTCTTCACCTAGTGGTAGCCATTCCTTTGGTCAGGAGCAGCAGGGGTAAGCTTGGCCCCGGATTCACAAGCCGCCTTGTGTTATTGGGGTCTTTTGGAATCATGGTAGGAATACCCACCAAATGCCTCGTCATTGTTGCTGGAGGTTGTCTTGGCTCTAAAACAGTCAATTCTGGGGCTTCTGAGAGGTAGCTGTCCTGCTTTTATTCAAGCTTTGTGCAAGTTTTGCATAGGATTTGTGCAAGTTTTACCCAACCAAGAATCATCATCGCAAACACAAGGTCAGAATGCTGCAATTCATCAAGATGAGAATTTATATCCCTAAATAGCATGAGCACCTAAACTGATGGGCAACGTACCATCCCCAGTGGGTGAACTAGCAAGCAGCCAAGTCATGATCAGGATACTGATGCCAATCAGATACAGGTGTGTGGAAGAACCATAGGTGGCTCCCCCACGAGAAGGCTGAATATCAGGAAAAAAATTATTAACCGTTAGAGCAGTACGACAATGGAACCAATGACCTCAGGAGGTGGTGAACACTCCAGAGCTGGAGGCATTCAAGAGAAAACTGGAGAACCATTTATCAGATGTGCTTTGATTTGGATTCCTGCCTTGAGCAGGGGTTGGACCCGATGACCTTATAAACTCCTTCCAACTCCATGATTCTGTGATCCTATGATTCTATGATCACAAACAATAAATGCAAACAGACTTGTGTCCTTCTTGGGAAAAGTGAGGTGTTGTTGTTTTTTGCTTCTGCCATGTCAAGACCCACATGTTTGGATACAAAATGAAAAATGTGAAGGTTTGATAACATGATGAGATGTCGCAAGACATGGTTGAATGGACTTGTGTAGGGACTCAGGATAAGATGCTTCTTCTGCATGGATTATCCAAATGTGGGTGTCTTATTCCCAGAGCTGCTTGAACAGCTCCTGTATAGCAGTTCCTGTCCCTGGTTAAAGCCCTCCCCTCAAGTCTGGCATTGGGAGAACTTCTTGTGAAACTATGGATAGCAAGTTGCTAACATTGCTGTTCTTAGATCAACACTGAACTTCCCAACATCTCCTGAAGTGAGGAAGAGAAGCATTTTATCAGTATCAATGCATCCACGTGATCACTAATGCACCATGCAATGCTAGCCTGTTGTCTCCCGCAGTCGAATGGCTGAGGTACGTTCTGAATGACCGAGAGCAAAAGCAGAGCCATTATGTTTTTCTCTATCTTCAAACATGCACACAAACCCTTTTAAATCTGCCATTGACTGGCAGATCAAGAATACGTGACTGCGTCGTACAGAAGGCAAGATAGAAGCACCAGTAAGGTATGATGGAGTGGGGCCTTGAGGTAGGGTGGGGCTCGGACAGTGGATGCCGATGTGAAATCTAAAGCTTCACACGTGTGTTTCTGTTTCCTTCCAGTTGGGCTAAGTCCATGTTGTCCTCTGCATCGTCTCACTGAGATGCAATAGCGCCACAAAAGTGGGGGCCAACTCTTTGATGGCAGTGAAGCTGCAAGCACAGTGTCCATAATATGAAGAAAAGAACCTAGTGAGATATGGTACCACGGTACCACCATCCTGCTCTCCATAAGTTCAGAACTTAGCCAATGAAGGAGGGCAACTTAACCATCTTCCCCAATCATCGCTGAGTTGCCGTCTGAGTGTGCTGGCAAGAACTGGTTGCCAGCCAGTGCTGCGGTTTTCCATTCTCTGCAGAGCTGGTGAAAGCTACTGCACCAAGACTACAACTCCCAGAATCTCCAGTCAGCAGAGCCAGTGCATAGCTTTTTCCCCCCAAACGCTAGTCCTCTGATGCAGACCTGGGAACTTCCCCTCCTTCCTGGATCTCCAGGGACATTTTTCTTTCCTTTCCTTTCCTTTCCTTTTGCTACAGCTCTTTTGCTGACGTGGCCCGGCTGTAAATGCCCCAATTTGCACACATTTATGCACGCTAAAGTTTCTTCCCATTTTCCCTCCCTGCTCCTTTGCTGAAAATTTACGAAACCCAGATTCCAGCGTGGGGAGAGGGCATTCGTTTTCCAAACGGAGCTTGATTTACAAGAAAGAAAAGAAGCGATTATGCCCTCTATGATTTACCTCCTCGATGTTTTACTGCGGGAATAAATTGCAATTCAGAAAGTTGCTTTGGAATTATTACTTTATCTGGGGGAGCAGCGACGCCATGAATCTTACCCGCTGATCACTAATCCCGTTGGCGCATTTTGTGAGCATCACACTGGAAGTGTAATTGGGGGCATTGCCATGAGGCAGGGAGAGGGAGCACCTCGTACCACTGATAACGCGTGTTCTGGAACATGGGCCCGAGACTGTGATCGGGCAGGTAGGAGTCATCACTCTCTCTCTATAATTCTGGGTCTAAGACAGATATTTTTCTTCACTCCTCCTTAACCTTCTGCTTCTATGCATTTGAGATTAACTGAAATACCAGACTGGGAAATTTGCAGCTCAGCCAAGCACCTGAGTCATTTCTTTGGTCTGGTGAGTTATGACAGAAGCCAAATTGAGCTGAAATGGGAGCACCGATGAACACACACACACACACACACACACACACACACACACACACACACACACACACCGCCTGCTTTCAGCGGTATTGTTTTCTTTATGTGCAACTCATGGATTCACACGTAGGTCCACCATCTGACCCAATACAGACTTTGCCTTTTTAATTGATTAAATTAATTAATTATGAAAATTTATGAACCACCCCCCATTTAATTAATTAATTAAACAAATGAAATCTCATGAGAAAAAAAAAACTGGCAAGCCTAAGCAGAATAATGAAGCATATAAGTACTGCAGCTGAGCAAAATTCAGGGTATCTGGGAGCAAAGTGGCATTGCAGGTGGCGCTGATGATGAACCCCAGATTTCAAAGACGTTTCCGACTCTACGTATTGATACATCCTCTTCTCTGCTGTGCTCTTAGTCATTTTAAATATGGGTAATAACAGGGTGTTGTTGTTGTTGTTGTTTAGTCGTTTAGTCGTGTCCGACTCTTCGTGACCCCATGGACCAGAGCACGCCAGGCCCTCCTGTCTTCCACTGCCTCCCGGAGTTGGGTCAAATTCATGTTGGTCGCTTCGATGACACTGTCCAACCATCTCGTCCTCTGTCGTCCCCTTCTCCTCTTGCTTTCACAATTAATAAGGTACCAGAGTACAATGGTCCTTTAGGAATTTTCCTCCTGTAGTAGGGCTGTCCTGTGCCTCTCCTGTGTCTTCTGGTGAGTGTCGCGAAGCTTCTTCTGTGCTTACGGTGTTCTTCCTTAAAAGAATAGGGACTTGAAAACGCAGCTTGGGAAAATGCGTCTGAGTCATGAGTTGTGTCCAAGTTATTGGGGGGGGGGGGGAAACTTAAGTCGAGTCCAAGTTGAGTTGCTGGCGCGACTTGAGTTTGACTCAACAGCGAGTTGCTCGACTCGAGTTCCTGTCGCCGCAAGGCACCTAGTAAACCAAGGTCAAAGTATTCTTAAATTTGGATTAGATGTCAAGGAAGGGTGTGCTGGCACTTAAGCAGTGTTAATTGAGATTGAAGATAGTGATAAAACCAGAGCTACACGGTCCTAGCCCCACAAATGGTTTTGTTTTCCTGCAGCCATGATGCATCTTAGCTTAAAAGGTCTGTCGTCACTTCAGTTACAACCAGCTCCTGATGGTTTCGATGGGCACCCCTTCCAAAGAAGATCTGCACAAATGACAGTTCTGTGGTGTGGCAGAGTATGGTCTACCCCAAATGAGGTCATTCCGATAGATTGATTTGGACACTCCATCCACACTAAGTGCTACAAATGAGGGGTAGGACTCATCTGAGCCAAATGAAGCCTTGACTCTGAAAGGATGAGTGAAGCTCATCCTCTCCCTTTGGGTATCACCATTAGAACTGACCCTCTCTCTCAAAACCCATGGAGGAATTACAAGTCCTTGTTTGCCTGCAGCCCTGACAGGCAGCTCGTCTGCTGCTTCTGAAGTGTTTTTAATTAACAGAGTCCAATTCATCCCGGGACTGGTCAAGCCCTCCCCAAAGATACAAAATAGAGCTACCAGTGTTTTCACAGGAATTAAACTTATCATACAATAGATGGAAATATGCAAGCTTTGTGCACGCTATTACCGGTAGACCTCTCTTTGCATACAATTGAATAAATTACCTTTTGTTATGAAACATTAATCCTCTTTGCTAAATGGAATAATTCCCACCTCGTAGCCATTCACAAGCTTTGGGTTGCCCTCGGAGCAGGCTCACAGGCATCCGTCTACTTGACTTAATTGCCCAAGGAACTAGAGGATGCGCCACTAAGCATGGAGAGGATGCGAGGTCAAGGTGTCGCCTGTGACATCCAAAGGTCACCAAGTCAGAGGTTCTACAGATGGGAAAGCAACCAGGGTGGGATGCCCACCAGTTCCAAATCAAGCATTAAAACCACATTTACATTAAACTATGTAATTATACACACTTCTGCACTGAATTGCACGCATCTGAGCATCATGGTTTTGGTTATACAAGTTTTTCCCCCCAATAAATATTCAATAAATACTGTGCTGCTGTTCATCCCCAGGAATTGCCCTGAGAAAGAAGGATCTCAGGCTTAGCTGAGCCCTGTTGTTGGCAGCGTGATGGCCCTCGGCCTGATGGTGGCATCCTGGCTGGGCCCTTCTCCTGTCATGGCAGCTCCATGTGGCAACCGGAGAGGGTGCTGGTACATGCCAAGAGACTGAGATGGGTTGGAGGGTGAAGGGATGTGTTTGTGTGTGTGTGTATGTGTTAACCAACTGTTTATGCTTTGTAGTTACGTTTGGGGCGGGGCAAATGAAGTATACACAGATTTTGAACTGCATGGAGGTCCAGCACTCCTAACACCAGTCTTGTTGGAGATGTGTGTGTGTGTGTGTGTGTATGGGTGTGTTTATGTATATAATTACACACACACATACAAGATAATGTAATAATAAAATAATGGCAAACATTATTCCTCAATACATTTGCAGTCCGCATCCAAATAATCCAGATAATGTAATTTATAATTGCAAATGATGCAAGCACAGAACTGCAGGATCTCTGTGGTTTAGCTTCTTAAGGGTGGAATATTTTACCATTTGCTTGGTTGTGTTAATGACCTGTTCTTGGTTCCAATTGAATTAATATGTATATATGCCCAGAAGGCTTAGGGTATTTGGTGCATTTTTTTTAAAAAAAACATGTTCTAAAGAATTATTAGTTTTCTTGTGAGCAAAATCCTAAGGATTGAAGAATCTTGTTTAGACAAACAGAGTGAGAGAAAAATGGTCTACTGTTACTTGACTGGTGAAGAACAGTAGACCACAGGTTCAATCCTCCTGGCTCTCACACCACCTTTTTCATAAAGAAACAGATGGGATTTGCATATCTCGGTGCTGAGGGCATGCTGACACTCCACAAATGGCTAGAAGATGGGAATTAATCCATCTGAACAGAGAGGATTAATGTCTTATAATAATGGAAGGCAATTTATTCAAGCATGTGTGTTCCTGTGAACCTCCCAATGACAAGTGGGATATGCCTGCACTCTACTGGAGTGTTGACGCTTCAGTATTAAGGCCAAACCCCTGTCTGGGGCAGAAGGGCGTCCTGTAAGGACCTCCCACTGTTGGGACCAATCTTTCAACCTGTGCGAGACTGGGCCAAGGAAGAAGAGCCTCCTGGGAAAAGAGGAAGATGTCCAAACTCCATGCTTCCTCTTTAGGACACTGGCCTATGTAGCCACCAAGAACTCTCCCTTTCTCTTCTCTGGTGTGTTTATGGAAGGGGACATTTGTTCGCATGTTCTTGTGTCGTTCTGAGGCCTGAACAAGATGGAGTTCCTTGATGTGACAGGGAGACCTCTTGTCACCCCAGGACACGTCACATGCCGTGAATCTGTTTGCTTTTTTTTGGTGATGGGTCATCATGAGTCTGAGAGTGCCTTGAAAGAACTGCATGCCCAAAGGGGAAAGGGTGGGCCAGCAGGAAAGAACCTTTCGCTTAACCAGTGATTTGACCCTAAGTCCCAACATCCTCTGTAAGGTTGTCAGACCCTTCAGTCACACACGGCTGTTACCTCCTCTACAGATGGCACCTCCTTCGGTGGTTTATGCAGTCAGCCCAGAGAGCAGGAAACTTTGCCAAGTGGACCATGGCCAAGGTCACATTGACACACAAGGTAAGCCATCTGAGGACCTTTGATAAGGAGAAGCCTCTGATTACAGACTAATCACACCTCCAAGAGCTAAAGGAAACAAGACACACACATAAAAACTCACACGCAAGAGACCCAGACAGAATCATATTATGGAGCATTCTTAAGCTCGATCTAGCTTAAGGCCTCCGAATGTCTTAATCCATCTTGGCCACAGTCCACAAAGGCAGGTCTAAAAGTGACCATTTTGGACATCATCCTTCACCAGTTCTCCATCTCCACCAGTGAAGTGGAGGCGTTTGCCCTACTAGTATTCACAAAATTCACAGGTCTAGTCCTTAAAGCCCTTCTGATGCTTCCCCATCCAGGTTTGCTAACCCTCAGATTTGTTTCCTGTGTCCACAGGGTGTGTTTTTGAGTGTGTGAATTTTCAAGTGGCAAGTCTGATCCATGCAGCATCTTGAGTTACCGCATTTACTGTCTACCGTTAAAATGTTGTAGGAAAATTGCCTTCCCTGCTCTTTTCCCTCTCACCGGGGAAAGCAGATTCTGCTAGCTTTGTGTTCTTGCTACTGGGGACAGGCTCATTATTAAGGGCTTTTAAATTGTTCTAATGGTTTTATTGTTTTTCCACCTGAACTGTAAGCCTCTCTAGGAATCTCCAAGGGGTGGAAGGTAAAAAGGCATAGAAATAAGCAAAACCACAGGATGGCAGAGAATAAGAAATAAGGAATGAATGACAAGGCTCAGAGTCCCAAACCCAGCCTCTGGGCTCATCCTAACCAGATCTTGGAGGTGGCCAGTTGCAAGTAACATAGATACCTGCAGGTATTTACTTTGAGGAGGGTAACCAGAGGTGTTAAAATAACATACATTTTGGAAGGTCTGAGGTTCAGCTCCTGAGTCCTGACAAATCCAGTTAAAATATGTATTTGTATATAGCTTTGTATTTATTATTTCTTTGTTTGTATGCTGCACTGTGTGTTGCATTGTGGCATGGTATACAAGTTGAAATAATCAATCAATCAATCAATTGATCAATCAATCAGAAGATACAAGGACAACTCTAGTGAAAATTGACTAGTCAAGGAGACCATACTGCATTAGATGTATTCAGAAGTCCTTGAGAATACCCTTCACAATTCAGGGATCTAAACTATAACTTATCAAGCTTGTGCATCAGTCCAGACCTGTTGAAATCTGGAAAAAGACTTTCCACTGTGAGCCTTGCTTTGCCATGTCAGACAAAGGGCAGTCGGTGTTGGAGTTTTTACAACCTCGCATGATGGCTGGAGAAGGTGTGGCTGGGAGGGACCTTTCTGGACTGGGGTGACTGTCAATCTATTCAGCATTAACCAATTGTTCCTTCCTTTCTCTGAATTCGATAAGGGACATGCCCCTTTGCTCAGTGCCTTTTCCCTCTCTTAAGTCTGTTGATGTCTGTTGCTAAAAGCAGTCATGTTTATCGGTTTGCTGTTCAATCTGCTCAGTTGTTAAGCAATTAAATCCTTTATCCCTTCTCCTACTATTGTCTCAGTTATTAAGACGGTAAGTAGGAGTTGGTGAGAAAAGGAGTCGACTACCCCGGGGGAGATTGAAGCTATTCTGTTCTGTGAATCCCTGCACTTTGCTGCGCAGCTGGAGGGATTTAACTAAAAAATCAAAACTTTGCAACAGCCAGAGACAAGTACGCCAGAGCCATGGAAGCACTTGCCCCCCTCTCTTAAGTGACAGACTCTGGAAGCGCTCTGCTTTGGAAAGTCTCCTCCTACCATTGGGTGCTAGCCCATGGTGCAGGTCAGGTCTGACAAGTGTGGCCTCCAAAATTCTTTCCTGCCCCTTTTCTGCAAGAACACCTCCGTCGCCCTCTACAAGGTCCAGTCATTCTCCAGAGCCTCACGCTGGATTCTTGACAGAAGACTTTTTGCTTTCTTCCTCCTCCCTTTGCTCCTTTTCCGCCTGGTTCTACAGCGCTCGTGTGCCCCTGACAAATACACAACAGCCCTCTGCACCGAGCCTGAATTGAATCTATTAGAACAAAGACTCCGAAAAACCTCTGTAGAAAATGACAGCTCCTGACAAAATGAAAGGAGTATCTTGTTCGGATCTGCACTTAAAACAATCCAGAGTCCCATTAGTATTCATCCCACATGATCTGGATGGAGTAATAGCGACTCTATGAATAAAATTAAAATCAGGGAGCTTACACTTAAAGAGGGAGAGGGAGAGAGCCGTGCCAAAGTCCAGGCGACATTACAATTTTTAATGATGGCTGAAGATGCACTGAAGTGGTTGGACCATCAGGGAAAGCTGCCAAAGAGACCCCCCTGGGGGGGGGGGGGACTGGAAGGCATCTCCAGTACCACGTAGAGCTGGCTTCTCTGGATGAGGCTCAAGCTTTCAGGAAGGGAGGAAATCAGGATTCTTCTAAAGAGGGTGACGTTGTTGTCTCCATTCTTGGTGTGCTGGGTTTTTTTTTTCCTGTCCTTGTCACGCTGGATAGCTCAGTGGTTTAGGTCTCTGGAGCCAGAGGTTGGGAGTTCAATGCTGTGCTTTCTGGGAGAAGAGCCAATCTGGATGGTCTTGGGCAAGCTGCACGGTAGTCACAGGGCAACCCCAGGAGAAGGGAATGCTGAGTCTCCTCTACCTGGAAAGCCCTAAAAAAAGGGTCACCCTAAGTCAGAATTGACTTGATGGCACATTATTATGATTACTATTATATTACGTTTGAGGGAGTGAAATGGAGTACTCAGACAAGATAAGGAAGCCAAGGGACAATGGGGGATTGATAAGCTGGTGACCCCTCGTGTTTTCTGCAACAAGAGGTTCCTGTTTTACAAAAGGAGTTACAGTTGAATTAAAATCTTCCCTCAAGTAAGGACATCTTGGACAAAAGTAAGGACAAAATTTTCCTTGAAGTTGGGGGGGAAAGCCAGCTTATCCTGTCATGAGTTTGCCTCAGCCCCACACATTGTAAATGAGCACTGTCTGTTCTGTGATTGGTCCTCAGGAGGTTCTCATGGTCTTCATTTGCAAGTCTGATTCCCTAGGCATAGTTTTTTGAAGGAACTGAGCACCTAGAAAGAAAAAATGTAATAGCGGGAAGCCTGTCTTTCCCTCAAGGTGGGATTTGACCCTCAGCCTTGTCTCAGAAGGCCAAAAGCTGTTGAGAGGAACAGAAATAGATCCTCCAGTGTAGCCTTGGCTTAACCCCTCACTCTCCAGTTGGCTAAGTAAGTCTACCTTCCAGGCTGGAACCAGGATGTACAAGAAAGGAACACACACACACACACACACACACACACACACACACACACACACACACGCACGCACACCCCCCCCCAGGTGAAGAAGACTTGAAGAACTGGCTTCCTTCCAAAGGAGACACATTTGTTCAGAGATTAAGACACATATAGTCCACTGTTTCATGGGGGAAAACAATCAAAGCAGTTTGCAATGATGGGATTTCACACCCCAGCCAATAGCGAGCACAATAAATAAATAAAAATAAAGGCCAGAAGCAATCATAGAAGCAGGAGATTGTTCCATGCTTGACAATTCAACAATTTCGCAAGAAATGGGGAGGCTGTAAGAAAGGACAATGCTGGTTGGAACGATGGCTAGCGGCCGAAATCAATAGCCTTCTTAACTGGTTTCGAATTTGGGGAGGGAGTTCATTAACTCCAGAAGATCATTGAAGTGATAGTCCAACTCCATGGGTCAATGGGATTGAAAGCACTGCCTGGCTGTGCTTAATGCAGGCATTGGATTCCAATAGCTTCCGCTCCATCCAAGACTCTAAATCATCACTTTGAGCTGAAAGTCCTGAGGTTCTGCTTCCCAGGTGAGACTGCCTTCATTACAGCATCTCCGTGTTGCGATTTTTAACCTGTGGCTTTCCCATGAGCCCTCCTCCCTTTATGTCACATTCTGGAAAAATATCTATTCAAAGGCATGGCCCTCCCCAAGCAGAGCGTTTGACCTCCACAACGTAGAGGTGTCATTTTGTTATTATTTGTGATCACAGAACACAAGCACAATGGAGGCTGCTGATGGGAACTACAAGGGAGGAGAATTCACTCCAGATTTTAGGATGAACTTTCACACGTTCAGCACATTGGATAGCTCCTGGACAGTTCTGGCTAAGATGCAGAATGTATTTGCTCTCTGTAAAATCTGTCACCAGGCTTTGCTCACACACAGTCCCATATGAAATATGCTGACAAACCAGAACAAGTTCTGAGGAGGGTGACAAGGATGACTGGCAATGAAACTTTGCGAAGAAAAACTGAAAGATCTGGGCATGTTTAGGTCTGAGAAAAGTAGACTAAGGGGAGAGAGGAGAGCACTCTTTAAATGCTTGAAAGGTTGTCATACAGAGGAGAGACAGGGTCTGTTCCTTATCATCCCCGAATGCAGGGCATGTAATAATGGGTCCTAGCTACAGGAAGCCAGATTTTGGCTGAATACTAGCAAAAATGTCCAAACTGTTAGAGCGGTATGACAATGGAACCAATTACCTCGGGAGAGGGTGAGTGCTCCAACATTGGAGGCATTCAGGAGAAATTTCGATTTAGACAACCATCTATCAGATCTGCTTTGATTTGTATTCCTGCATTGAGCAGGGGGTTGGACTCAAACAGCTGGATCCAGTTCTGTGGCAAAGTGAAGAGAACTGGCAAACTGATTTGTATTTGCGGCAAAAATCAAATTGAGTAGAGTGCAAATTGGACCCGTTTTTGAAAAGCCCATTTTAAAGGTGTCTATTACGCAACTCCCTGAAGCCAGTGGTCTGAAATTTGGCAGGTTTGCTTCCCTCTTTAGCTTCTATCCTGCCTCCAAATATCACAGGCATCAGTGCCAGAGCAAGAAAGGAATGGCTATTTTGGTTTCCTGACGCAAATCAATGGGAGGCTTTACTACTGAATTTGGATCAGGATACAAATCACATATTTCCGGACTAATCTGGGGTCCATTCTGGAGCCCCAGGTTGGCCTTCAAAGTGAATCAGGGGACTCCTGCCTCACTCACTGTGTTACCATCAAATAATAAGCCATCTTCCCTTGTTCTGGCTGGTGTGAGAAATGAGGCAGGATGGGAAGGAAATTATATGGCTGTTTTTGTTTTGCTAAGAATAGCAATTTCTGCTCCTGAGCACAGTCTTTTGCTAAATGCTTCTCGTTCATTGGAG
Source organism: Intellagama lesueurii (assembly GCA_037013535.1). NCBI lineage: Eukaryota > Metazoa > Chordata > Lepidosauria > Squamata > Agamidae > Intellagama > Intellagama lesueurii. The sequence continues at coordinate 1,698,371 of JBAJHW010000007.1, read as the reverse complement.
TGGTAAAATGTGACAATGTAATGGCCCTCGGATGTCTATCAAGGGTTCTGCCTTCTTCCAGCAAGGAGAGAGAAAGAGAGCGAGACATTTCTAGCAGGGGACAATTGTGTGTGTAAAGAAAATTTAAGTGCCCCAAATAAGGATCTCTGGATAGCACAGGAGTTGAGTCTTCTATTACAGAGAGTGTTTTGATTCCTTCCTGCTCCATAAATATTTGCAGAGGGGGAAGGGGGTCTATTTCTCTTATGGCAAAGCGGAGAATGGAGGAGCACTTCCCAGTCTGAATCAAAATACAAATCTGTGAGGGGGACACAAGACATGGAACGAAAGAGATTTGGGATGTTGGCAAGAGAGGCACAGCATGTCTTCCTTTGCTATCCCTGCCCAGTAAGAAACTGAGAAAGAAAATGTGTCTTCTTATGCACCAGACAGCTTCAGAGACTCATTTAATCATTAAGGGTAAAGTTTGGAAATGTGACAACTGGCCGTGCAGGCGAGCGAGGGGACTCTGTCAACTCCGGTCCAAATAAAGAGGAACTATTCAAAGCTCTGGTTTGGGATGTGCGATCTAAACTCAGAAGTCCTTCTGGCTGACTTTTCAGGGGGACCCACCCACTCTCACCAGGGGGACAATTTTTTGTTTTCATCTCTGCTCCCTTATTATTACCGCTTGTGGTGAAGTGCATCCTTTATCCTCACTAGAATGTTATGTTCTATCCAGTCCAGAAGCACCAGAGGCCTCTTTGCATATTCCATTTCTAAAATCTGCATGTAAACAGCAGAAGGTGGGGGAACGAGTCTGTCTCTGAAACCTCATTCATGGCAGGCAGGTCTACCTCTCAGCTAGCTGGGATGGGCTACAGGGTTCCATCATGGAGACTATCAAGTGGCCAGGTTCAATTTTTCTGCTATCTAGGTGGAATGGTCTGTAGCATGGACAAGTCACTTTGCTGTCCAGTTCCCAGAACCTCACAGCCAGCATGAACCCTGCCCCATATACACACACAGGACTGCTTCTGAGATGTGTCTGACCCCTAGATAAGTCCTGATGGTCAAGTAAAGGGACAGTTTACAGGTAAAGAAAATCCTGCATTCACTCAAAGCCCCAAAGCAAATCATAATGTAGTAGCTGTGTGCCCTTGAGTAAAAGCAAATTGCAAAGTTTGGAAATACCTTTTACTGGGGCCACAGAGATGTTGTTACAAAAGTGGCGTTAAAGGTAGCATGAGCAAATTCTTCACAAATCATCATCAGTGCTTCATGGTACAAAATCAGGAAGATGGAACACGTGCAGAAACTCAAAGCAGCAAAACCAAGAACCGTAAAAGCTACTAGTTTAGCGGTAGAACACAGAGGAGAGAAGGGGTGTGTGTTTATTTTTTAATTTAGTTTCTTGCTAAAGCTCAAGTATGTAGTGGCATAGATAAGAAACTAAGGGGAGGTTAAAAAAGAAGAATCTTATCTGTTTTTTTCTCTTTTGTCTCTTTCTATACTAATGGAAGAGAAGGCATCCCATCTGTTGATTGAACTCATGGGCAGGTTAAGCTCCAATGTCAAAGGAGCACTCAATCCACTCCAGATTTTCTTCCAAACCTTAAAGGAGCTATCCAAAGCGCTGAACCTATTTGGAGGGAGGGGAAGGTTGAGCAGTTCTGGATTGCTCCAATAAAACAGAGACTTAAATCTGAGTCTATAGTCCCACTGACCTGGCATTGACCAGTATCCACCAGATCGGACCCATCCCTGCTTCCTCTTTTCTAACATTCCCCTTTTGGAAGAACAAGAATGGAAATAAGACTTCACAGAACCAACATTCTTGTTAATTTTGCAAGTCAGGGGTAGCCTTTTCATTTCTCCCAGGCTATTTAGGCAGCACCTTACTTAAACAGAATTAGACGTGACCATCTTAATGGGGTCATTAATACCTGTCACTTTGTAAGATGGTGAAATTATGTGCTGGATTTTGCTTTTTAATATTTTCAGCCCAGAAAGGTTATGCCAAAGTAGGAAAGGAGGCTCTTTCGATCATGCCCCTTATTATACATTTAAAACTGCACGTTGGGCAGGAAAGAAAGCAAGATTTTAATCCAGTTACTTTTATTTCTAAGCTGGAGTGTGAACATCTCTTTATAAACAAGGTGGTATTTCAAGTGAGGTGTTGGCTGTCACTCATTTTTTTCAAGTCTTCTCAAGCCATTGGGTGAGCTTTCAAGATGCCATAGGATGGCGATAAACATTCCAACTGCTCTGAAAGGAGGTGTGAGGTCTGACAAGCAGCGACAGCTTTTAGGCAAATAGTTGGAGATGCTGCTAGGAGGGACATTTGCAGCTTAAGGTAACACTTTCAGATGTGGTAAAACAACATGAAGAAGTGTATAGGGCTGGGCCAATAGGAAGCAGTGCTTTCTGCAAACATTTTAATCACTGTTGAATAGTCCATTTTGCTCCTGGTTTTCCAGGGCTTGCCGGCAAAGGGGATCGAAATGTTCATGGCGATGGTTCATGTCCCCAAAAAGATGTCCCTAAGGGTATTGTCAGATTAGTCACAGTCCTCTTCATGCCTTCCAGATTGTAATCGTAGAGGAGCTGACATAGTGGCTACTATTTCTCCGCTCCTGAGCCCCTCTCCATCAGCTGGAAAAGCCGGAAGGGAGATTGTAGCCACATTGGGCTGAGTGTGGTTACAATTCTCCTTGCAGTCAAGAATTGTGTGTTACGATTTTCAGTGGGGCGGAAGACTGTAACATATTCAGCAGCCTATCATTACAATCTCCCTCCACCTTTTCCCAGTCGACATGGGAGGTTATATATGGAGACATAAGGGTCCATGCCAGAGATTCCTGCAGACTTGCAATTCTGAAACCTAAAGGAAGGTTATGGGATCCCTGATTGGCCAGCGTTGCTCAGTGAGTAGGCACAACTCCCATTTTAAATAGCTTTGTTTGCTCTTGCAGATGTAGGTGCTTAGCCTGACCTCATAGATTACACAGTGTTGTCAGAACTTTGAATTCAATACAGGATCCCTGACTGGCTAGGCTCACTCTAGAAAGAAGTCTCAAAGTCCCAAATAATGGGGAAAAAATAATACAGAAACAGTAACAGATGGGAGAGGAAACAGTGAGGCATGGCTTAGATAGAGATGAATATTCTCACTTCTAAGATTTGTTTAGGAGCGGGACTGGACTGCCTTGAAGACTAGAATCTTAACTCATACATCAGAATGGATGGACATAAAGTAATGATAAGGAAGTATAAAAGAGGACTCTTAAATTTTCAATAATTTTTTGTTTTTTTCTAAGCATGTTTTTAAACCTTATCAATGTTTTTTTAATTAATTAATCGAATTTAATTATCATCACACATCTAATTGTTTTTTAACCTGCAATTTATTCTGCTTTTCTTGCTAACTTGTTTTAACATTCTGAAGCACCTTCGGCCCCTTCGCCAGGAGAAAAGTGGTCTACGAATGGTACAAATAAATAGCACAAAATATTTTTTTGTTATGTAAAGAACTCTCCAGCCTGGAACTGTAATTTGTGAAACATCCACTTGTCTGTGGATGTTTTTCATTCCCAAGACCTTGCTCTGGAGTCAGAATGCTCAGGACCAGTGAGGTTCGGTGGTCAAGAGCATCCTCCGGTTGATGCCACATCTCTTTGTAAGGCTGTTTTGCTTCTGAAGGGGGTAGCAAAGAGAATGACGAGAAGATGCATTAACTGGAGCTAATACGTCTGGCATGTTTGTACAAGCCAGAGACGGTGACACTCCATTGTCTCGGGGAAAAAGGAAAATAAGCCCAGCAGGTGATGTTGTGATTAAGCCCAGGGCTGCAGAAAACGGAGCAAATGGAGGCACCTGGCAGGGAAATTTGCCAGAGGCTCATTGTGGAATGAGGACAAACCGTGTGGGCAGGAAAGATGTGTGGGCCTTGTCAACCCAGATCCGCCTCTCTTCCTGTTTACAGTTAGAGTTTGTCTTCTCCATTTACTGAAGCTGGCAGCGGCTGTAAATGTTACCCTTTAAGTGGTGGGTTCAGCAGCCGGAGGGAAACGGAACATCAGCGGAATTACAGGACACTCCCAGTTCTTTCTTTACAACTTAGCAGGAGAAGCCCAAGGGAGAGAGAGAAAAAATTCACATGTCAAGGCATAAAAGAGCAGGTCACAAACAACACAATCTTTTCTTGGTTGGTGGGAGTTCAGGATAGGCTGAAATCCCCTTCTGCCCCACAAGACAGGCCAGGGGACTGCTGGGATTTGCATCTGCTGGTGGATTCCAGGAATCCACCAGCAGAGAGGTTTGCCAACAGATCCCTTTTCTGCTAGTAGCTATGCCCTGCCAGAAGAAAAGGAAAGGAAAACGGTAAAGAAGAAGTGGACCAGAGAAGGAGACGCAAGCCCACAGTTTTTCCAGCCCAAGGACAAAGCCACCATGGTGGCAGGAAGTTAGGCTAGCTCAAGATAGTCTTCACTCTCAGCATCCCTAGGCTAGAAAGGAACAGGATTCAGCACGGCTTGAGCTGGCCCTCAGCCACCTTGGGCTAGATAAGGATTGAGGTGAAGTCTACCAGCCTTCTCTTCCCTGTGTCTGTCACCCATACCTGATCTCCAAGGATGGGTAGCTTCCAATTTACGCTGTGCCATCCGTAGGAACATGGGATCTGGGATTGTACAAGTGGAAGAAAGCCAACTCCATTGATGGAATCAGCACCAAGAAAGAAGAACTGGCAGCTAGGGTTGCATCAGACCACAAAAGGGACAGTCAGACAGCACTGGGTGGGACTGGAGTGCCAGTGTGGTGTGGCTGGACTTAGGAGATTCAGGTAGCTATGGTCCTTTACCATGGAAGGGGCAACCACATATTTCCATAACGGTTACACTCATACCCTGTTTCCCCGAAAATAAGACCTAACCTGAAAATAAGTCCTAGTATGATTTTTCAGGATGCTTGTAATATAAGCCCTACCCCAAAAATAAGCCCCCGTTAAGTGAAACCCCGCCCTCCACCCTTGCGTAGCAACCAGAAGAAGATGACATGACTTTATTTGAATAAATGTAGATTGTTGTACATGAAAAAAATAAAACATCCCCTGAAAATAAGCCCTAATGTGTTTTTTTGGAGCAAAAATTAATATAAGACCCTGTCTTATTTTCGGGGAAACACGGTACCTATAATGATGAAGGCCTAGCCCTAAGGGATGTTGTAAATTAAGTCAGAAATGTTTTTCTTCCTGATCTTTCTGAATGGATTTCCAGAAACAATAACACTCTTGGGTCTTTTTCCATGTACCAGCTTCCACAATGTTTACTTCTTTTAATAGCCACAAGAGGTATTCCTTGTAAGGGTGATGATAATGTGTAGACAAGCAGGGAAGCCCTTTCCCAAAGCAAACTGTTCTCCCCCCTCCCCACCAGGTAGCAGTATCCTAGACCTTTGCCTGTTGAGTGCAAAGACCTGAAAGGACTCTGACGGCACTTTTGATGGAACAGGACTGCAGAAATCCTGCAGCTGAGAACTCTGATAAAGCCAAGTTGTGAGGGATCTGTAAGTGTGTTCATGGGAACATGATTACTGAGATCTCTTTAGATCTTGGCACTCAAGGGCCAGAATCCGACGGTTCGTTTCAGCTAGGGTAAATCCAGTGGCTTAAATGCAAGGGGTGAGTCAACACTGTGTAAATCCCTTGGAACTGCTCAAGTGGAGATTCTCAAATGGGTTCAAGCCAAGAAATTCCCAAAGAGGGTTAAATTCAACTCCAGAATTCCCATCCTCTGCTCATAAAAATACGAAAATCCCAACTCTCCTACCTTTCTGTGTTGGTCTTTCACATATTCACACAAACACAACTCTTTCCATTTGGTATACAGCCCATTCCCCCCAAAGTGGCACAGTAACGCCAAGGAGAGGGAGGGGGAGGGGGCAACTTCCTACCAATTTGCCCTTAGTTATCTCTGAATCATCACGCCTGCAACCATCAAGCCACCCATTTCACACCGTAAAGCCTCCTCAAGATGCCCTTGGTCTCTCCCGAGTCCGATCTGAAATTCGCTTCCAAAATCCATCTGCCAAGATTCCACACCAGGAGTTTATGGGTCCCTCTTTTTCCATCACAAACACCACCCACCATACAGTCCTGGTTAATCAATCAATAACTGAGTTCTTCAGTGTCAAAAAAGGAAGAAGATTAAAAAAAACAAAAAACCACCCAAACACATTGCATTAATATTTAGCAGATCACATTACCGAAAGTTACCTGTTCGTTCAACAATGACAATGATGGTTCTTTTCTCTCTTCCTATTGTTCTTTTCCAGAAATTTATGTTAATTTAACTACTCTGAAGTGAGGAGAACAGGTTCACACTATAAAGGCACACAGTGTCTCACAGGCTGAGGCATACTTATTTCTATACTTTCCTTTCCCTTCTTTTATTGTTTTTCTGCTCACTCCCTTGCCCTTTTTAACAGGCTTTCAGGGAAAGACCATGTTTTCATGCCATTTGAACATCAGTCCTGCCCTTGGTTCAAGCTCATGAACATGCCTTGCATAGCCCTTAATTTTAAAGGGGTAAAAGATAGTAGATATTGGACTGAAGGACACAGTCTTTTGAGAAACCACAGCCTTTAACTGTGGTTTCTCAAAACAGTCTAACATCCCCTTTTTTGAGATTCTAGTCGGAAATGTTGGACCTCTGGCCAAGATCTTCTTCAGTCCAACCTCTCCAGCAACAGGCTATCATATCAGTGGTTGGCTGGCTGGTGGCCCCAAAAACATTAGCCAGGTTTTAGGTCAACCTCTGCACACGTTCGTAGAGCCAAAGCTCCTGACCTTTGCAAGTGAGAAGGAGCCAGCGGACAACAGGGTAAGGCTTTCCACAGAAAGAGCAGGTTCAATGAGAAGCTAAGGAGGCCCGGTGAGAAGGTTACTACACCCGCTTGTTTGATGAGGAGATCTATTTCGAGAAGAAAGGGCTTTCTGGAACTCACAGAGGAGCTCCACGGATGCTGGAATTGTGCCAAGGGGAGCTCTTAAGCAAAGCAGCCTTCTCTATCATCCTTATGATGATGGAGCAACCAAGGAGAGGAGCCAACGGCAGGGGCTGCAGACGGTGAGTGTCTGCAGCCAAAGCTGGACAAACATCTTTGGAAGAATAAGCTGGATCGGTGGGACTTGGGCGTGAACATCAGGGTTGCGATGCCAGGGCAGAAGTGGCCGCTTCTGAGCAGAAACGCTGGAGGCTGGCAGGCATCCTCAGCAGTGCCAGAAGGACTGCCAGTGACCCCTCCCTGGCCTGGCAAGGAGCCTCACTATTTAAGACTGAAGGATTGTCTTCCCAAGCATGTTTTTTAATTAACACAAAAATGTGTCATCATAAAAATGGAGCTGCAAACAGTGGCTCTCACTTACCCGAAAACCAGATTTATGGCCTCGATGTGAAGTGGTTAGGAAAGACATTTAAAAACAATTAGGCTCTCAGAGAGACGGATTCAAGCGGTTCTGACGGCCCTCATTATGCTGAAGAACAGAAAAATAAGGCCATTAGGCTCACCAGATAACTAGGTTATTTGTACTTTTTTGGGGGGAAATGATTAGTTTCTTTTAATAATGCTTTCTGCCAGCAGTGAGAGGGTGGGGACCGGAGTCTTCTCACCACACGCTCCTGCGCACGGCACGTACTCCAAGTCACTGATGAAGGATGCTCCCATGTGACCCATCAAATCCGATTTTAATGTTTCATGATGCTATCAAAATGAATAAAAGGCAATTACAGCTTTCCTTCAGCCCAGCATCAGATGCTGCAGCCGGTGAAGGAATCAGTGGGAGGAGAAGGGAGTTCTCCACTGGGCAGAGGAGACATTAAATCCATGTCCATCTTGGGCCGCGCTGTTTGCTTTCCTGTCCTTGTGGGCACAATCTCAGAAGACCGGCTCCATAAGTCACATGGAAGTCGCTTCCAAGGTGTTTAAACTCAACATGTTAAGCAGTCAGAACTGCAATGCTTCTGCATTCAGACTCAAGACCCGGATGTACTCCTTTAATGCAAAGCAGCTCGTCAGAACCTGAGTTTGACACAACGGGTCCCCTTCCCAAGACCTCCAAGCCAACAGCGCCCAGGATTGGGCAGGTGGGAAGCAAGGATGGGGATGAACACCAAGTTCAATAAAATCGCAACCTAGCTAGCAGATTGAAATGGCAATCTGTAGGTGGAAAATTCCCTTCAAACTATCTTTCCACATTAGCTTCAAACTAACTCTATGAAGCAGGGCATTTTACTTGTGTTTTTTTCAGCAGAGGGCCCTGTGCTTTCCCCCAGGCTGTGGAAGGAAGGAGTATGTTTACTTCACACATTTCTAGCAGCGTGAGCCCATTTCAGCTGCCACGGCTCCATCCTACAGAATCTCGAGGTTTCTATTCTGGGGAGCGGCTTCAAAGTTTCCATCAATGGAGGCTGCATCCTTGGTTATGGGCCCAGTCTGCAAAAACCACAGGGCATTTTGAGTATCGGAGAATTAGGGCCCCCGTCTCCCATCATTATAATTTTGCACTTTTCCGGGGCACTGAATTCTCCCCCCACGCCCACCTACCTTTGCAGCTCCAGAATAAATACCTGCTGGAGAGGTGGAATTTAGGGAAATCACGGGGGTCACCTAGGTGCAGCTGTCTCCGCTCAGGTGAGATCACTGTAACTGTGTTAGAAATTGTTTCTAAGTTGTCATCTGTGGATATAAATTAGTCCATGAAATATTATGCAAATCAGCAGCCCTTGGGTCCACCTTTTGAGGGATGTGAGCCCTCCACTATGCAGGGCGGGAGGCGAAGACAAGCAGTGACTGCGGTGTGGCGGTCCGGGTCATGTTGCTTGCATGGGATCCACCTTTGCATCTTGAGGGGGTCTCTTGTCTCCCTTGATGGGACACAGTGCATCATGCCTGCTCCTTCATTGACTCCTCATGGCTGCGGATTGATCTAGGAGTTGTTATAGGGGCATTACATCTGGCTGGATAGCTCAGTAGTTTAAGGATCCAGCTGCAAAGCCTGAGGTTGGGAGTTTGATTCCCCACTGTGGACCCCAGGAGACCCATCCTGGGTGGCCTTGGACAAGCTGCACAATCCCAGAGCACCCGCAGAAGAAGGGAAGGGTCAATCACTTCTGAGTACTCTCCACCTGGAGAAAAGGGTCATCATGAGTCAGAATTGACGACAGCACATGGTTATTACTTTTGTATTGGGGTATTATATCAGAGGGCCCTTTAACAGCAATGGGGAACAGGAATGAGAAGCCAAGAGGGGTAAAATAGGTGGAAATGAAGACCATTATTTATCTTTTAATGGTGTAGTATTTTCCCTTTTTAGAAAAATCTATTTAGAAATAGAATATAGAGAGTGTGTGTTTTAATTCAGCATTAATATTCTGTCTTAAACTGAGCCGCTGCAAGAAACCTAGATGGGGGACTTGGCCTCCTGAGCAAACGCTGGTCTCTTAAACACTCAGCATATTGTTATGTATATTGGTACCGGCGCACAATTATTTCCATCCCAGCCTTAATGAAACATGGTAATCCAAGGGACAAACTAGAAGCGACAGGTAGCAGGCAGGTATGTTTATGCAGGTGTCTGCCCTGTTCATGTATAATGCAGGAGGTGTGGGACGGCTGATTTGCACATCTAAGTGTGGAGGAGGTGAGATTACTCCTCCCCATCACTTCTGCCTTCTTTCAGTATTCATTTACTTATGGCCAAGTCCGGATCCCTAGCCCGGCCTTCTAACCACTACACCATGCTGCCCCTCCCTCTGGAACCTTGACTCAGTTCCAGGACTAGAACCAAACTAGGATGGGGGAAAGAGATACTCATAGGGCAAGGAGAAGCGGGTATGACCCCCCCCCCATGCACCCTCCTCTTTTGATGTTAAGAACACACACACATTTTGTATGAGACCAGGACAGATGCATGAAACATATGTGGCAGTTCCCATCATATCGTATATGTAAGTTTCTTTGGCAGGTTCTGAACTTTGCTCCCAGGGCTTGTTTACATGCCACACCATTTATTTATTTATTTTATTTATTTATTAAATTTGTACCATGCACCTCCAGTTTTGTGAAACCCCCTTTGAGGTGGCATAGCTAAAACCAAGCATGAGGGACCCTTGGATGGTGAGAATTGAGAGTCCTTCTCTCTTCTGGATTGATCATTTACTACTCTTTGTGAGGAGAAGAACAGGAACAGTTATTACGGTCATTTAAAAAGATTTATCACACTGGGACCCACTCAGTGTGGCTTCAATGGAGTCTCTCCTCATAGGATTACAGCTGACTAAAGATGCGGAAATCTGTCAGCCTCAACATCCACATGGTTCTTCGTTTGCCAAAATCTTCCAGACTCAGATCTGCGCTTGTTTGTGAGATTCCCACCCGGCTCTGAAATCTTTATATATTATTGATACATGTATTTTTTTTTTTTTTTTTTCACCTCAGGGGTTAGGATTCAGTGCAGGAAACACAGAGGTTGCATGATTCAACTTTTGGTACACCTGATTGAACGAGACCAGGTTCAGTGTAAGTGAAAGTTAGAAGTCACCTTTCACAATCCTGCCAGCCCAAGGGGCTTCAAGCCAGGACCTGTGCTTCCCCCAGGCTGTTCTGAGGAGGGACAAGGGGAGACCATTCGGAAATTTCATGCCTCTAATACTTAAGGAACGACAAATTACAGCCCGCAAGGGAACCCTGCCAAAGCATCTGGAACCATTTCAGTCGCAATCCCCTTTCTCAGCACCAGCTAACTCCACATTGCGTGGAGGTAAATATTTCTGCAGGGAAAAATTACCTGGTAAATTGCAAAAATAAATCCATGCAGAATGACCCAATAAATATCAATCGTAGCATCCTGACATTTTGCCTGCATCCGAAATGGTCTCTCTTTTTTGGAATCTCTATCTCCAGAGGACAAGTTAAAAAACCTTTGCCCATTTGAGAAAGAGATTCTATTAAACACTTACTGCTAATTTCTGATTAAACACTTGTTTGTGGAAAGGTTTGGGTATGTGGCTGTCCAGAGTGAGAAGGATGAAATGCTTCGGTCCTGAGCCAGAGCCGAGTTTTCAGAATTAAGGCAACAAGAGTAAATTCGGTATCACCCACTCCTTTAACCAGCCGGCTCTTTGCCCAGTTGCAAAGGCCACCTGGGCGGAAAATAAGGTGTATTACTGGTAAAATATTTCACACAGCCTCGTCCATTGCAGGTACTTGATGTTCCAATGGGAGGCAAAGTTCTTAAAAGTTAATTATAAAAGCAGAGATCCAGGATTCTAAATAGGGACAGGATCTCCCCCTCTAGTTTCTTTGAGAGGGCCTTATGGAGAAAAGCATCAATTTCACGCATTCTGAGTCCTGTTTCAGGAAGGGGCATGAAATCTCAGCCTTAATTTCCTCTTGTTTCTCCTAAACCAACTGGTCCTGCTTATTGTTCTTGTCTCTGTTCTCAGAGAGAGAGAGAGAGAGAGAGAGAGAGAGAGATGGCACTCCATGCTCATATCCTGTGCCCCATCACCACACCTACAGTGGCCTATCCAGGTCATAAATGCTACCCAACAACTTTGAACATCAGCCACTGTAAACAAAGCCAGAACCAGTGGGAGACAGAAAACCTTCTGTTACCGTCCTTCAGATTTTATTTTAAGCAACCACAGCGACAAACATGGGGCGGGGAGTCCATTTACTCATACAGATGGTTTCAGATGCTTAATCTACAGGACAAGAAGTCGTTGCAGAGTAAAACAAATGCCGAAGGCAAACGTGAGCAGGTCGGTGGTGGAGGCAGTTTTCTGAGGGGGAGGGGGAGAGAGAGAGAGAGAGGCTGGGGCTGTGACAGTGATCTATGGGGCATTACCCGTGTACACAGAGTCTCCCTTTTTCCAGAAGGGCTACCACCAGTAGTGATGAATCAATTCAATTAAAGCCATAAATTTCTTTTTCATCAGCTTAAAAAGGCACCCCCAATTAATCAGGCCACACTTTTGCAACGTGAGTTATGGATCTGTTTTAAGCCCAAGCAGTCTTTAAAAGGGTGCCATCTTGGTGTCTCCATCCTTCCCTCTTACCCAGGTGAAAGTCTCTCCTAAGCTGGTTGTGGATGCCTCGAGGCGATCTGCTCCCCCCCCCCCCCGCTTCAGAATGGCTGTTTCAAGTCATTTGCACATGTACCTGGGTTTAATCAGCTGCTTAACAGACTGGCTGGCTGATCTTAGAGATTGTCCAGGCAACCAGAATGGCCTGCAAGGGCTGGGATGAGGGAGGGACTGATCCAAACCTCCTCCGGCTCAGAGATAAAATCACAATGGCAGCACAAAACTGGACGAGGGTGTATTGCTAAGCCATGTCCAACCTTTGACAGGCTGGGAGGGGCTAGGATTCAGCGCAGCATCAACCGGCCCATCCCCAGCTCAGCCAGATATTGGCCTTCTTGGACATTTTGCACTTCTGCTCTGAGATGAATCAATAGGCTGCTGATTAATCATCATCATCATGTGCCATCAGGCCAATTCTGACTTAAGGTGATCCCTTTCAGGATTTTCCAGGTAGAGAGGACTCAGAAGTGGTTTCCCATTCCCTTCTCCCGGGGTAGCCCTGGGATTGCTGTCCAGCTTGCCCAAGGCCACCCAGGCTGGCTCTTCTCCCAAGGAGGCAAAGTGGGAGATCGAACTCCCAACCTTTGGCTCCACAGATAGAGATCTAAACCATGGAGCCATCCAGCCAGCTGCTAATAGATTACCAGATTAATGTTGTTCATTGAGCAACAGCCCCGTCTTCCACAGGCAAAGATATGGAAGACTCCATGCTCTCCTCCTCCGGAACAAGCTGGGCCCTTTTGTTGCTTTAGCCCCTGGCCGAGCTCCTCTTCACCTCACTTCCCTTGATTGACTCTCTCTCTGGGTGCCTCTCGGCAACCCTCGCTTGACATAATGGGGACTTGGCGTCTGCTCACACCTGTGCGCACCGCCACATGTGTACCCCAGGAAGCAGAAAACCATTTTAACATCTCATTTATTTCATAGATGAGAGAGTAATTCCCTCCTGAATGATTGTCCTGAACCAACAATTCGGATAGGCGGAATTTACTGTGCCTGCCAGAGAACAGCAAGCGCGCTGCTGAAGTGCCGGGATGGAGCAGAGCAGAAATATATATATTTTCCCTCCTCTCCTGTTAGCCTGAAGTGAAAAGCCATTAAATATGATTAAGGTTAAGAGATTGCTAAAATTACAAACAGCCGCCATTCAATTATTTTGCTCCATAAAATGCAACACAGATTGGTGTTATTCCTCCGAAATGTGTTTTTAGGAAAATAACATCACACAACTAATGCAGGTTGGTGTCGCAAGCCAGAGAGCAGATCCTTCTTTTAATGTGAAGCTAAAAGCTTCATAATTTAACACACAGGTTCATAACTTAACGTCACCGCGGTCCTGCTAGACCGAGAGAAAGAGGATGGCAGGGAGGAGAGGCAAAGGAGGGGGTGAGACCCCCCCCCCCCAAATTGATCACTGCCCTACCTAATATTCTGTAAAGTCATTGGAAGTGTAGCGAGCCCATCCATTTTATCACCCATTACAAGAAATGACAAGAGAATAGAAGGCAGCAACTTGACAGAACCGGGCTCTTTTTAAAAATGTAGGGTAAATCTCCTGAAACATTCACTGTCATTCCTCAGTGTGACCGCAGCTGGGGTGGTGGTGGTGGTGGTTTCAGATTTATTGGGACGTGACACATTGTGATAAAACTAAATACACAGAGTTAATTTTTTAAAAGGCAGGAAAAATGGGGGGTGATGGTGGTAAAGGTCTCCTGTACCAAGCACAAATAGTTTCATGGGAGGAGATCAGAGCTGCAAAAGGCTGGTGGAAGTGCCAGACAGCCTAACCAAGCTCAAATGCATTTTTCGGAGGGCTTTGTTCTCAAAAGCTAATGGAGTTGGAAATGTCGTGGTGGTGGGATCATCTTAGTATGGACTGACCCCATACGGAGACTGATTCATGCGGAAAGAATGACATTTTGTGTCGAAAACAATAGGATGCCATATCTCTGGAGAGGTGGTACTCAGCATGGACTGTCCAGTTTTATTTATTTTATTTATTTAAAATATTTTTACCTCACCTTCCTCCTTAAGAAGGACCCAAGGTGGCTTACATCATTGAAAGGCAATATTTGTAGCTAAGAACAATAAGTAGGCAAATACTGAAAAGGATCAAGCAAATACCACACTAGAAGACAGTAAACAAAAGCAATACTAAAAATACATTCAATGGGGTAAGGCACAACCATCCATTTAAAAACCCCACTCAGGCAGCCATTCATTCAGGGAAAGCTCGCCTGAAGAGGAAGGTCTTGGTCTGCTGGCGGAAGGACAGCCAAGAGGGGGCCAGGCTGGCCTCTGCTGGGAAGGAGTTCCACCGTCTCTGGGAGCAGCCACCGAGAAGGCCCTCTCCTGTATCCCCAGCAAAGGCATCTGTGAATGAGCAATCAATGGAAGCTGAGGTGGAACCAGCAGAGGTGGGATAATTTTGCAGTGAAAGCTTCCAGAACTCGGATGATGGGATTCTTTTGCCTAGTGCCTGGACATCCCACATTCTGATTCTGTTTCTGGTGGCGCGATCAGATGGTGAGAAAGGATCGCGATCTATCCTGCTGGAAAGGGTCACTTCATTGGGAGGGATCCCCTTTAAAGCAAGCTTAAGCAATCAGGTTTTGCAGCTCACTCCAACCTGATCGACACATTCACCACAGCCAGAAGGCAGAGGCATCTACACAACCCTTGGGTGTACCATTTGCACGGACGTTGGCAAGGCTTTGGGTCTGAGTCCCGAGTCTGAGTCTTTACGAAAAACAAATCCCAAGCCCCAGAAAAAAAGGAGGGGTGGGTAGGTTCTGTGTAGTAAGTTGAGTCTGAATCATTGGGGGGGGGGGGGGAACCCAAGCCGCATCCGAGTCGAGTTCCCGGTGCGACTTAAGTCCGACTCAACAGCGAGTCCCATGACTCCATTCCCCATCCCGGGTCACTTGTCTCCCCCCCCCCATTAAATTTAACGTTAAAGCATTAATAAAAGCCAGAGCTCACATGCAAGAAAAAAAAAGAACGGAGGCGCTGATGAGGCTAATTGGTGCTGCCGACTGGGCCTCGAAGGGGCCACCGGGGATGGAGTTTGAATATGTAAACATAGCAGAGGGACCTCGGCGGTCCAAGGCAGCCTTTCATGTCTCGCGGGCCTGGCCCCTCTGGTGATCAGACAGCAGACCCCCACCCCGGAGCGTTTGATTGCTTAAATATCTCTTTGCAAAGTGTTTATATCTTTTGCACGAATGTTTCATCTAATGGCACAGCAGCTCGCTCTCCTGGGGAACGGGTAGATCTGGAAAGACGCCGTTTCCTTTTTCCTTTTATTGGGAAAGATTCATCAAAAGAGAAAAGGCCGTTTCTGTTCTGTGATGGAGCACACGGCCTGCCTCACATCCTGCATTTTGCTTAATATTTGCTGGAGAGACCCAGAGAGCAGCGAAGAAAAGGAAAGTGTGTGTAGAGCGGGGGCACCCGAACAACTGGACTAGGTACGGCGAGAACTTTAATACATAAGGTCTCAGATGTCTTTCATTCAGTTCTTCATGTTTGAATATCATGTCATAGACAGTGAAGTAAAATGTCCAAAAATATATCCTTTCCCCCCAGAAAAAAACAGGGAAAAACGTGTTTTTTTCCCAGAAAAAAAATGGAAATTTTCAGAAATTTTACATTTCTAGTCATAGACATATTATCATTGTAAAAGAACATATTCCACACCCCATACTTTTTTTTTAATTTTTCTGGAAAAAAACCCACAAACAGCTTTGGAACCCCCCCCCCCCCCAATTCTTCCCATTTCCCCCCCAGACCTTCCCATCTCTAACGGTGACACTTGGAAGCTGACTTGGGTGTTCTGGGGTCAATCTGAGGCAAAATCAATTTACTTTTGAAAAGCCTGTTCTGCAATCTGTGCTCCAAATTATTCTTTCTTCTGGTATTCTCTGACGAATCTTCTAATTAGGAATGTAAGGGTACAAGATGCAGCATGCTTGATCAGATCAAATGCCTACTTAATCCAGCCACGATCAAGCCCTCTTGGATTCAGCCTAATGAATATTTTGGGATGGCTTGAAAACCTAAATGGTCATATTTTTATGGTAAAAAATAAACAAACACAACAGCAAAGCTAACTTCCACCCAATACCTCTTTCAGCATGTGGAGATGATTTCTTGTCAATTTACTGGATTTCCCAGGATGCAGTTCAACAGGTGACACCTTTCCCAGTGGCTTAGCAGAACAAGGGGACTCCATTTCTTCCTTGTCATGCATATAACTAACTCCCACTGAGCGGGGGGGGGGATTGTGTATCGGGGGCAGCGTTGGTTGGTCTAATAACAGTAGTACTGCAGTATGGATTTTGACATTTGTATAATGGGCAAACATCTGCCTTTGTTTTTACAAGCAAATCAACAAGTCTCGTAAGGTAGGATTTAAATAACTGGACAAGGCACCTCTCCAATTCCCTTTCAGCAGATAATGGGGTGAACCTTGGCTAATGATTTGCAGTTATTTCAGCAGCACCCCTTGAGAAGATCCCACAGCTGCCGTGGGCGATTCCAGGCTGATCTGCAGCAACACATCAGCCGTCTGAGTTTGCTGCACGCCTTCCTTTCCAAAGAGAGAAGTCCAAAGTGACAGGTGTCACCAGAAGGGTCACGATCTGGGTTAGCCAGCCTCCCGCAGGAGGGCAAAAGGACAATAAAGATGTGCAAACGTTGTCACTTTAGAAACCATCCCCAGGAGGAACGCCATGGATGAAAGGGCGACGTCTGTGCCTTTTGCCCAACCGATGCATCCACTCTGGCTCCCGGCCTTTTCCCCCACCCGCACCCACCGCCATTTATCCTGGGGCTTCGTAGGCTTACGGCAAAAGCCATTACCACAGGATTAGAGTTCAGTTTGATTCCCATCAAAAGCTCTGGTCACTGTGTATTTGCTTAACACCAGACCTTTCAGGCCCCATCAAATTTAACAAGCCTTGACAGATTTGGGATTAAACACAAAACGCCAGACAAATCCACACTTTCATCGAGGGCCCCAGCGGTGAATGCGGCCGGATAGGCTGGGTTTCTGGGAAGGAAAGCGCAGAAAAGCGAGAACAAAGAGCTAAAATTAGCTCCTGCTGCACCTCGGAAAAGGGGGAGGTTGTCACCTCCAAGCCAAGTGCCGATCTCACCGTGGAAGGCTGTAAAACAAGGAGCCATGGTGCCTCCCGGAGGGATAATGTTGGGTCTCATAGGGTATCTTCCATTCTCCTCGGTCGTGACGCCTTCCATTCTCTCTTTCATTTTTCAGAATCATGTGTGAAGGGCAATGCACAGTGCCCTGATGTCAGGGCTTGTGAAAGTTCCTTTTTCAGAGTATAGCTCCCAGAATTCTCCAGCCAAGGGGATTTTGGGAACTGTATGAAAGAAAGAAAGAAAGAAAGAAAGAAAGAAAGAAAGAAAGAAAGAAAGAAAGAAAGAAAGAAAGAAAGAAAGAAAGAAAGAAAAGGAATCTTTCTAAGTTCTGAGTCTTGTGGATTTCTGAGACACAGCCCTAGCAGAAAAGGAAGTTATGAGCAAATCCAGGTTCCTGTATGGCTTAGTCCTTCATCAGAGCAGGACTGCCCTCCTGCCCAGCAGCAACATTCCTCTAGGCTCCCAGGTCAGAGACTTGCCTGACATTCCCTGGACTAGTTGGGGATGCAAGCCAGGTGCTCAAACACCAAGTCCCAGCCCTCCCCGAACACAATCTGGTGTTGCCTTCAAAGGCCAAGGAACATCAGGCCAAAAGTGGCCCATGAAGGACATCAGGAGTTGGAAGAAGCCAGGGTATAAAAGAAAGGACTTGTCTTCTGTACCTCTTCTGTGTTTTCGGGTAGGGTGGGTCAATTTCAAGATGGCAGGCATCCTGGCATTCCTACCAGTTGGCCACCCCACCCCCAGCTTGCCCTGGTCAACCACCAACCTCTGTTGGAAGTTGACCAGCAACACAAGATACATCTAATCTAACACAGCAGAGGTGACAGACCGCAAGCTTGACAGGTAGATCCAGGTATTTTTTTTCCTTAATTATGTTTTCTTAGTCAGTTAATCATCATCATCATCATCATCTTAGAACTGCAAAGTCGAACATACCGGTATGTAGATTGCTATTCTAAGGCTCTGCTTCCCTCCTCCTCCTCCTCCTTTAAGTCATTTTTTCCTTCCTGGTCTCTGTTAGAAAGAGTGAAGCAGCAGCAGAAAGGTCTCAACGTATTTGCTCACAGAAACCAATTCTGGGCACTTATAACTAAGTGAGGACTTTTCTCCCTTCTGCTCTACCTCCAGATGGATTTCCTGAAACAATAAAGACTTCTCTCTCTCTCTTTTTCTAATTACCAGTTCTTGAAGTACTGCCTCCTCTTTTCTCCATGTACAAACTGCTGTGTTCTGCCACTGGGAATATCAGAATTCCTGATCACGATGTTTCATTGTTTTGAGAATAAAAACAACAACGACCAGCCAGATGGCAAGTCAGCACATTTCAGTCCCCAACTGAATATCATCACTTCCATTCCCACCCCAGTTTCACTGTCTGCAAATGGGGCCCCGGAATTGAGCGCAGTGGACTGGATTTAACACGGCTGAGTATTATTGAACTGCAGTAGAAAGCAAAAAGGTGGACCAACGCTGGCATAAAAGGACATGCATTTTTAGTCGTCTCTTGAAACGGGCTTGCTTTCACAATAGGTGTCTTGTTTTATGTTTTCCATATCCTTTGAAGCTCCCTGGAGTTTCCTTTGTACAAAGAACAGGCAAGAGATGTATCCAGGCCCTAAGCTAGGTCGAGTTTCAGAAGACCCATCGCATTAACAAAAATGGCATATTCTTCTAACAGAAGGGTATTGCATTTCCTTGCTTGCCTTTTCCATATTTTGTTGTTCTTCCTTTGTACTTAAAGGCCATTCTTGATCTGAGCTCCTAAGAGGCAGCTCACTTAGTCCGTGCATAAATCTGCTGCAGAGAACAGGAAACAAGTCATCCATCAACCGACAGATTGAGGCAGGGCCACATTTTTATCAGTTGAAAGTGAGCAGAAATGTCACCAGAAGCCAAACGCTTCTCTTGGATGATCTCTTCCTACCTCCTCCACCCACCCAACCGCCATGAGATTCTGATGGCCGTTGGCATCCCAAGGAATGAAACATGTGGGTTCGTCGTGTTCCTGGAGAGGTCAGTGATGGCAAAACCATGCCCGCCCTCTGGGGATACAAGTAGAAGACCATGTGCTTGAGGGAACCCAATGATATTATTTCGCACTTATGGTCAGAGAGAGAGACGGGGTGTTGGAGGGGAAAGGAAACCCAAAGTTGAGTCCTCCGATTAAAGACCAGAGCACGTAGATTTTCAGACGAGTTTGCCTTTCAGGCTGAAAAGGCGAGGCTCGCTTTCCTGGCCCTTCAGGCAGCTGAAGCTCAGCAGCTCGGTCAAACGCCACATCGATAGACTTTCAGGCTGGAGTTTTCTGTTTGCACTTCCCCCAGGGCCTCAAAGCTGATTAATGTTTGTTGGTTTCTTTCTGAATCTATTTTGGCTGCTGCCTTCCAATCATAAGGAAGAAGCCCTATCCCCGGTTTTGATGAGAATGCTATATTAAAGTCAACTTCGCTCCCAGCCATGAACAGTAGGTTGTGTTTAGTATTACTATGTGTTAAATTTTTTAAAAAAACTAAAGAGATGCCATCTCTTAATGGAGAGTTGGAATAACTAAATTCGGGCACCCAAGCTGATCAATGAAGTGGCTAACCCCCTCACATACACTCACGCACACACAAAGTGTTAAATCAATTAAGAGTCCATAAGGACTTGATTTCTCCCTAATTCCAACAAACAAAGGTTACTAAATCTGTGCCTAGCTGAAAACTATCGGGCATAATAAGCAGCCGGTGTAGCTGTGGAGGCAGCCAGTCTCCGAATGACTTTTTTCTCAGCATGCCACATCTTTGGCTTGGGTCGTAGATCTTGTTTAAGTTTACTCCTCCCTGGTGGTGCAGGAAGGTGAGCTGTGCCCTTCTGCATCTCGGCAGCCATGGTGATTTACCTGGGCAGCTTACCCTGAGCTACTGAGGTGGGAGCAGAATTAATCATTGCACTTTGTCTTGCTCTCTCATCTCCTTCTCCACCTGGGAAGCTCGGCGCTCAGCCCGCCCCCACCTCTTAAGTGCAAAGAGATGACACAGGACGAGGTCTATAAATCTCTCTCATCCATTCAGAGTACAAGGGGCTCTTTCTGTACTGCCTGGTTGAGCCTGGAGCATCAGGCCCATTGAACACTTTGGAAAGAAGCCAAATGACACTCTGACAGAATCATAGAATCATGGAGTTGGAAGGGGCCTCTAAGGCCATCGAGCCCAACCCCGCTCAAGGCAGGAATCCAAATCAAAGCAGACCTGACAGATGGCTGCCCACTTTTCTCTTCAATGCCTCTACCATTGGAGCACTCACCAATGTAATTGGTTCCATTCTTGTACTGCTTTAACAGTTAAGAATTTTTTTCCTGATATTCAGCCTAAATCTGGACATAATCATGCTGCTCTCTCTCACTCTCTCTTTTACCAGAGGCCAAGAACTACCAGCATATGCATTCGCACAAAAGTGCCATGAACAAGGGATGCATAAGAGGATGCTGAGAGACTCAGCCCTGAGAGATTTGGCCAAGAAATGTGAGACCTTGTTAAAAGAAGGAAGCCTTGTTGGGTGGCTTGACCCCTGTAGGGAAGAAATGATCAGCCAGAGGGCTGGCTGAGGATTGGGAGCAGACATTGTGTGTGTGCAGGAAGTGAACAAGCAATATTATAGCTCTGTACTTGGAAGAGATATCCATGGGGGACGTTAGCCAAATATGTAACTGTGCTATCCAGTTACACCAATCTGATATTGGTTTAACTGCTGAGTCTCTCTACCCTAGGGAATCCCAGAATTCGTAGTTTGGTGAAATACATAGAATTATATCCTTTAGTTCATGCAAGTCCTCTAGAAGGGAACTCTAACTAGCTCACCAGGCACAACCTCTTAGGATGACTTCACAACTGTTAAAATGATATCAGATTGATGGTTTCAGTGCAGATTCACCTCAATGCAGGTGGGAAAAAATGGGAAAAGGTGTGTAGGGGATATTACATCAAATTTCCTCATTTTGTTCCTGTTATCGACTCACTTTGGCATTCCTCTCAAGTTTGTCAGACATTCTGCCTGTGAAGAAATGGCAAAATTAGTGTCAAGTCTTCTGTTTAGGTGCAGCCTTGAGTTGCTATTGCAGGTTTGGAGTTTCAGATGAAACACCAGGGAAAGCTGTTTTAGCTACAGGTATCCTTTCCTTGGAAGGTGAGGAAACAGTCTGATGAGCAAACCTCTGGAAGGATAAAGTTTCACCTGCTGATTGACTGCAGAAAAATCTTATCAGCTAGTCTGATCACAGAAGGCTGGGATTAAAACTGGGAACCAGAACTGGGAAAAGTTACTTTCTAGATCTCATGTCATGTTTTGCTGGGAAACCCACCACTGTGAGATTTTGAGCAGCTATAACATTTCCGGCTATTGCTGTGTTCTGACTCTTGTCCTGGTTCAGATTGATGAATCTAGTCTTCCAAATTTCTACTCAATGGCTGCACTACGGTCCAAACTGAGTTGTGCTGCAGAGCCTCCCCTCTTCCCTCAATTTTGGGTTTGAATTAAGAATATGAAGGCATCTCACCACTGCTCAAATTCTTGTTGAGACTGGCCACTTCGCCACACAGAGAAGTACTTTCTGGATTTGGCTCATTTGAGGTAAACATCAACTCCTGAGAAAGATGGAGTTTGCCAAGGGAATATCGCTGGGTATGTGGTGTTTTTTTTTTTTAAATACCGTGGATTTAAAATTTGCACAAATTGTAATTTGCACAAAACTCCTGTTTCTGAACAGAACTAATGTCTTTTCCCTTTGGAAAGCTCAGCATGTACAAAGACACAGTCATGACCCCCAGACTAGGGCAACAGATCAGAAAGATACAATACAAAAAAAAGACCCCATCTGATACTACAGGGCTACATTTATTGCATTGTTCAGTACTGACCGGTCCTCCTTTTTCAGTCCTGACCGTTCCATGAAAATGAGCCACACCCACTTGTAGAAATGTATAAATCTTCTCCAGGACCACCACCTCTAAAATGCTTGCCTCTCAGACTGGCTCACAGTGAAGAGGGGAAAAATGAAGTGTTCCTGTTTAATATGCAAGGAAGAGTCAAGTCAGATCTGCAAATTTTTTGACTAAGCATTTCAAAGGTGCTGCGATTGCTCTGCCACAATGGGACAACAACTGTGTTCAGAATACATGAGGTGGCGCCTGTTGTTCTGCCCTCCTCCCGTACATATTGACTGGCTCCACACAATGCACCCACACTATTTGTATGCATTCAAATGCAATCCAGGGATAGCCATGTGGGATAAGTGGGGGCCCCAGAGAGGGCCTGTGATTTGGCTTCCTGCTCTCCCACACCCACCTACGCCGTTCAGAATATAGGAAGGCGGCATGTGTACGAAAGGCTAACAAGACTCCATTCTAAGAGAATTCAATTTTTGCTGAGGCAAAGCAGTTCCATGTGGCCAGTTCCCTGACAAATGCCGCATGCATGCCGACCGGGAGCTCCCTGCCTCAGATGGGGAGATAAGCTATGATTTATAGGTGAAATTATTTCTCACCTGGAAATCAGCTTGAATCCTGCCAAGACGTCACTGCTTGATGCAACGCTGCACGTAGCCGCATGAATGCCAGCGCTTGGAGCTCAGTGAGAGGCAGTCAGCTCGCCTAGACGCCGGCGTCACCCTCCACCCGGTGAGGGAGCGCTCAGACAAACCGCTTTCTTTGACACTTAGTGTTAGATCCCAACTTTGCAGGCTCATTTACAGAAGTTGCAACACCTTAGAAGAGAACAACGAGACAAGATTACTCACCACCAGGGAGAGTAACCTTTTTTTGTTTTTATTTTGAGGAGAACCTTCAAGATGGAGAAAGGGTGGCAGGCCACCTGCCTGCAGTGCGTGGGGCATGAACTGGTGGCAGATGGGCCAAGAGACAAATGGGACCAGGCCAAAAAGAAAGACTGTCTGAACCAGAGCCAAGAAGTGGAGGGGGCCACTATGTTCCTATACCCACCCACCCCGTGCTGCACCCACAATACAACCCCCACTCATGTTTTCAACTGAAAGATCTGTGGTTTCATCAGTGCAGGCAGATGGCAAACAGTCCGTACCATGGTTGTGTTCCTAGTGGCTGTTCCTGGGTGGCCAACCTTGGGCTGAGGAGCTTCGTTCCTGGGATGGCAGACATGCAACCTGCTGGTGGATCTGCCCTCGAAGCTGTGACAGCTTGGTGGACCATGCCACAGAGGGTGCCCCATGGAGACAACCTTTGAGAGGCCCATCCTCGCCACACCACACCATGAGGTGGCAAAGGAGGACTTCCTGGGGGACCTTGGATGATAAATAACAATAATGACCTTTGAACTGCAGAGATGGAAGGGACCTGGTGGATCACCGAGTCCAGACCCTCTCAAGGAGGCACAGTCAGGAAATGAACTCCCAACCTCTGGCTCCGTAGCCTGGCATGCAAAACTAGAGAGTTGGGGCCACCCCAGGGTGAGGACTTTGTTCCCTGCAGCCTGTAAAGGATATGCCTTAGGAAGGTCAGCACTGCCTTGTGATGAACCAAAAATGCTAAATTCTTATGAAGAGGCCCATGTTGAGATTGATCCAAGCCGAGCCAGGTCTTCCTACGCCGAAAACACACAATTATTTGCAGCTCGGTAACAGAGACACAGGGTTTCATCTTCCAAACTCCTGCCCCGACAGACAGGCACAGGGAGGGGAAGGCAATTAACACCTCCCGTACATTAAACACAGCTGCTCTTCCTCCTGTACGGAGGCTGCCGCCACGGAGAGACGTTCCTGCAATAAACATTTGGCAAGTCGGCGACATCACACTCCCCGAATCCCCGAACATTCCCGGGCAAATCGATGTAACAACTTCCACCTTCAACACATTCGGAGCTTCGGAGGTTTCAGCCCTTTGGAAGCCAAGGGATTTGGGGGAGGAAAAATATTGAGGGGGAGCACGGGACTCTGTGATGTTTTATGCATGCATCTGTTATGCTAAAATAACCATTTCTCCCCAGCTAGGCCCACCTGCTGCCTTTTTCAATTTTAAGTATTTCTAAGTAGCAATCAAAATCAGTTTAATTTCTTCTTTATCTCAGAAAAAAACCATTGTGGAAGAAAAATGTGACCATTATGATACATCAGGGAAAAATACAAACCCTTTATTTCCAGCCCCTTCTATTCTATCAGATCACGGAGCCGTCATTATGCCAGTTGTATTTAATGTGGCTCGTATGAAGAGAGCTGTCTTTAATCATGACAGATCTTCACACACACACACACACACACACACATCCTTCTCTCTCACACACTTCCTCTCTCTCTCTCTCTCTTTCCACACAGACAAATACATACATACCAATGTTATGAATCCGTTAAGGGTATCCAGGAGACCAGTTTGAAGATTTTTCAGCCAGACAGGCAGCGATTGCTTGCAGGCTTTTTGTGTGTGGATAAAGTTTACGAGGTATTAGGTGAGGAGAAGGAAATAGCACCAAGCGTTCACACCATCCACCATCTTTTTTTTTTTTTTTATGAAATGCTGGGCAAATATTGACTATTGAATCAATGCATCCATTCAGAC
Source organism: Intellagama lesueurii (assembly GCA_037013535.1). NCBI lineage: Eukaryota > Metazoa > Chordata > Lepidosauria > Squamata > Agamidae > Intellagama > Intellagama lesueurii. The sequence goes on along the minus strand of JBAJHW010000007.1, from coordinate 1,673,518 downwards.
TTGGTTTCAACCAAGTATCCAGTCTCTCTCTGTCTCTCTCTCTGTGTATGTATGTATGTATGTATGTATGTATGTATGTATGTATGTATGTATGTATGTATGTATGTATGTATGTATGTATGTATGTATGTATGTATGTATGTATGTATGTATTCGAAGCCCATTCGGAGGAGTTGATGCCAGCCATCGAGGATAAGAGGAGAGCTCTAGCAGCATACAAAGCCTGTCCTAGCGAGTACAACTTGCAAGCTCTTCGAGCTGCTCGTAGCCAAGTCCAACAGGCTGCCAGGAGATGTTCCAACGATTATTGGCTTCAGCTCTGCTCTCAGATACAGATAGCAGCGGACACAGGTAACATCAAAGGAATGTATGACGGTATCAGGCAGGCTTTAGGTCCAATACAGAAGAAATCTGCTCCCTTGAAGTCTGCTACAGGCGTGATCATCCAGGACCGAGCACAGCAGATGGACCGCTGGGTGCAACACTACTCTGAGCTGTATTCCAGAGAGAATGTAGTAACCGAAGAAGCATTAAATAACATTGAGTGCCTGCCTGTCTTGGAAGAGTTGGACAGCGAACCAACCTTAGCAGAAATAAAAGCGGCCTTGGATTCCCTCGCCTCTGGCAAGGCACCTGGAAAGGATAACATCCCTGTTGAAGTGCTGAAGTGCTGTAAAGAGACCATCACCACCGAGCTGTATGAAATCTTTTGTCTTTGCTGGAGGGAAGGTGGAGTACCACAGGACATGAAGGATGCAAACATCGTCACATTGTACAAGAACAAAGGAGACAGGGGCGACTGCAATAACTACCGTGGCATCTCTCTTCTCAGCATTGTAGGGAAGCTGCTTGCCCGTGTTGTGCTGAAGAGGCTCCAGGTGCTCGCAGACAGAGTCTATCCAGAATCACAGTGTGGATTTCGAGCTAATAGATCCACCACTGACATGGTATTCTCCCTCAGACAGTTGCAGGAGAAATGCAGGGAACAACAACAGCCACTCTTTGTCGCCTTCATAGATCTCACAAAGGCCTTTGATTTGGTCAGCAGGGATGGCCTTTTTAAAATCCTTCCCAAGATTGGATGTCCACCTCGACTCCTTAAAATCATCAGGTCCTTCCATGAGGGAATGAAAGGCACTGTAGTTTTTGATGGTTCAACATCAGATCCCTTTGACATCCGAAGCGGAGTGAAACAGGGCTGTGTCCTCGCACCAACCCTTTTTGGGATCTTTTTTGCTGTCATGCTGAAGCACGCCTTTGGAACTGCAACAGAAGGTGTCTATCTCCGGACTAGATCAGACGGAAAGCTCTTTAATCTCTCTAGATTGAGAGCGAAGACCAAAGTCCAGCTGAAATGCATGCGGGATTTCCTCTTCGCCGATGATGCAGCCATTGTTGCCCACTCTGCTCAAGACCTCCAACAACTCATGAATTGTTTTAGCAAGGCCTGCCAAGACTTTGGACTAACAATCAGCCTGAAGAAAACACAAGTCATGGGCCAGGGCGTGGACTCACCTCCCTCTATTACCATCTCCACACAAGAATTGGAGGTTGTTCATGACTTTGTGTACCTTGGCTCAACGATCTCTGACACTCTCTCTCTAGATGTCGAGCTGGATAAACGCATTGGCAAAGCAGCTACCATGTTCTCTAGACTCACGAAGAGAGTATGGCTCAATAAGAAGCTGACGACATATACCAAGATCCAGGTCTATAGAGCCTGCGTCCTGAGCACACTCCTGTACTGCAGTGAGTCCTGGACCCTTTGTGCACGGCAGGAGAGGAAGCTGAACACCTTCCATATGCGTTGCCTCCGACGCATTTTTGGTATCACCTGGCAGGACAAAGTTCCAAATAGAGTAGTCCTAGAACGAGCTGGAATTTTTAGCATGTATACATTACTGAAACAGCGACGTCTACGTTGGCTTGGGCATGTCGTGAGAATGGCTGATGGTCGGATTCCAAAAGATCTCCTGTATGGAGAATTAGTGCAGGGAAATCGCCCCAGAGGGAGACCACAGCTGCGATACAAGGACATCTGCAAGCGGGATCTGAAGGCCTTAGGAATGGACCTCAACAGATGGGAAACCCTGACATCTGAGCGTTCAGCCTGGAGGCAGGCGTTGCATCACGGCCTCTCCCATTTTGAAGAGACCCTTGTCCAGCAGACCGAGGCAAAGAGGCAGTCACGGAAGCAGCAAAATCAGGGAGCTGGACAGGGGACAGATAGTATTTGTCTTCAGTGTGGAAGGGATTGTCACTCTCGAATTGGCCTTCTCAGCCACACTAGACGCTGTTCCAAGTCCTCCATACAGAGCACGTTACCATAGTCTTTCGAGACTGAAGGATGCCTAAATTGATGTATGTATGTATGTATGTATGTATGTATGTATGTATGTATGTATGTATGTATGTATGTATGTATGTATGTATGTATGTATGTATGTATGTATAATATCTCTTTGATAACCTTTAATAAGCTCAGCAAATGAGCAATCGATAGACCGGGGGGGGGGGGGCTGCTTACAGACCCAGAACCAATGGCAACAGAAAGATAAGTCCATTTCGGCTGGAGAGATGATAATTTCCTTCCAAACATGAAAGTCTCTTCCTGGCAAGAGGGAAGCCTTGAAGATGCCCTCGAGGAGCACAGGTCTGGGATGTAATTAATGGGCCAGCAGGCAGGATTCCTCCCTTCAAGAGCACTCCTAATTAAGAGAGCAACACCAACGGACTTGTAGGGGGTGATTTATCTGGAGGCTGCAGTTACTTGTCCGGCATCCTCTCTCTCACACACACCCCATTGATATTTCAACCTGACTGTTGGAGAAGCTGAAGGACTCTGACAAACAGCCTTCCTCATTTACCCCTGGGCTCGGTTGCGCCTCCTGATTCATCTCTCACTTCCAAGAGTTATAAGTCCCAGGGGCCAGGACAAGACCAGATGCCTACCTGCAAAAGTGACACCTGGGGAGGGCTCAGTCCCAAGGAGGAGCAGACACAGAAGTGCCAGGACCCGCAGACATAGGACACTCAAGCAGGGATGTAGAAAGATGGGACTACAACTCCCAGCATAGCTATGCCGGCTGTGGAATTCTGGGAACCGTGGTCTAAAAGAAAATGCTAAAAATTTCCCCCCATTGCTATGTAGGAGAAAGTGCAATGGCACCCTCGGCCTTGTGCAATATCACCATCTCATGCCATTGGTATATAATTAATCGTCATCATCATCTTACAACTTCAGAGCTGGAAGGGACCTTATGGGTCTTCAAGTCCAGCCCTTGTCAAGGAGGCTCAGAGGGGAATCGAACTCCGAACGTCTGGCTCTGCAGAGAGAGGCCTCAACCATGGAGCTCTTCAGCAGTTCTACCTAGCCTCTAGCCTCCACCTATTTCTTCTTAAAGGTCCTGATGGCCTGTGACACATCATCTAACAGGAGGTCCAAAAGAAGACACAGATTTGTATCCAACAACCTGTACTATCTACAGGTGCAATGTTAGAAGTGAAGTGATTTTCATCATTAAAACAGAATGGCCAGCCATCTCACGATGGCGGGCGAGACACTGAGCAGGTGGCCTCCACACCTGCTAAGTCTGCTATCCAGGAGCTACTCACTGAGGAGGATGGACAGCTTCAAGCTCCTTCTGGCTCTTGATCAAACCAGTCATGGATGGGGCAACCATTCCAAAGAGGAGACCTTGAAAAGGAGGATGATCCTTGGGCTGCTGTGAAAAAGGACCTGTGGCCATCCTTGTTGAGTCCAGCTGGGCTTTTCTTACCTTTGGAAGGGAAGAAGGTTCTCAAAGCAAAGAGAACTGCAGCAGAGAGTCTGCAATGCATATATCTTCTCTCTCTCTCTCTTATTTATTTATTTATTTTATTAGATTTATACCCCGCCCATCTAGACCAATGGTCTACTCTGGGTGGCAGAGTAGACACACTCTCTCTCTCTCTGTGAGTGTGTGTGTGAAAGAGAGAGAGAGAGAGAGAGAGAGAGAGAGAGAGAGAGAGAGAATTTTTGCTATCCCCTGCAGGTACAGATTCTTCCTTCCAGGTGGGGCTCAAGGGTTTCTCTTCTCCTTCACAGAGCCTTGAATTTCTGTGACCATCTGGTAGGAGGAAAGGCATCAATCTGCAGTAAAGAAAAGGAAGGGGGGGGAACCCTTTCACCAGGGTTTAAGCCTCCCCCAGGTAGCTCCGGTTTTCATTCTCATTCCTGATAAAAGCTGGGTTGCTAAGTTACATAAGTCCCTCAAAACACCGTTTTCAAAAGGGCATTATACGTTGACGGAAGTATCTCCCCGAACACACATGTTGGGAGCTCTCGGGCCCAACGTCTCCCACACTCCCTTTTGTCTTTCCAAGGGGTGGGGATCACGGATGACTAATCCTGCTCCTGTTTCCATGGTTCTTTGGATCACTTAGGCTCAGAGGAAGAAGAAGAGGAAGGGAAAGGGGAGAGGGAGGTGTCTCCTGTCATGTGCTCCTCTTCAGTCCCCCCACCCCTGCATCCAGAGGAACTCTAAGGGCTGACCGTGGCCATGGTGTAAGGCCAGCCGACAGCTGCAGACCTCACAGTGGGACCCACAATCACAGGACTTGTGTGCGTTTTCTTGGGTGGGTGAGGCTTTGGAGCCTTGCTCCCCTTGGCAAACCTCTGGGAGCTTAGGAAGACCAATGCAAGCTCGGTCCAGAGTATCGAGGCTTGGTCGTTTCCGGCAAACTGGCTTCCTTTGAGGAAGGGCTTGTGCTAAATCTTTTTCAAAAGATTAAAGTCTTTTAATCTGCCAAGGGAGTTGGCACCCCAATCACTTAGATGGTGGCAGCGTTGTGTGTCCTGCAGGTGGCGACAATTTTCATGCCAAGGGTAGGGGAAAGCAAGCGATGGTTGGCACCAGATTTTTAGAAAAGTAGAAGGGAGGTCAGAGAAGGTTCTGGAAATGCAGCCTTATTAATTTCCATAGCATATGACACTTACAGGAGAGATTTCATGTTTTTAAAGTTCTTTTTCTCTCCTGCAACAGTCGGATGTCTAGGCATGGGGTAAATACAGCGTCCCTCTCAAAACGTCTAGAGAAGTTGATGTGACCACCTTTGGGTCTTCCATGGCCTTCCATGGCTCACTGCTTTGCCCCCCGTGTGAGCTTCACATGCACCCTGGGTTCTGTAGTCCTCTTTGCTTCACAGCCCCACTGCCAAAGGCACACAACACACCCAAGCAGATCAACAAAGAACCATGAACAAGTTGCAGGCAAGTGATGAATTTTGGAGACTGAGGTCCAATACAAGGAAGGCAAAAAATCATTCACGTACATATTTTTAAAAATATATCCCAGTGCTCTAGGAGGCTCTTTGCCATGATGAGAAAAGGCACAGAGCTTTTTCTGGGCGGAAGGACAAGAACGAAAACCGAGTTAACAGAAAATGGCGTATTTCTGTTTAAATAAGTTCTTTAGCTGCTTCTGATTAGAACAGAAGATGATTCTTTCAGAAAACAACCATAGAGGTCAAGGTGAACTCTCCATCTCACCAAATTACGTCCAAACACTCCCTTGAGCGTGCAGTTAAGATAGCGAAGGTGCTTTTAAAAAGGGTTCAGTGTGGCAAGTCACGGGAAACCACATGATGACATCATAATGAATAAAATACATTTTAGATTAAAGCCCATAGAATTGCCACACCCAGCCGAGAGCATGCCAGCTTCGTTGATGTTTGGCCACTGGGGTGCAGAGAGGGAAGCAGGCATGAGGCCACCTATGCACGGGAGCACCAGCAATTCTCCATGACCTGAAACCTTAGCATCGGCAACCTCAAAGGTGATGCTGCACCTGTACAGGTGTGGGTGGAACATTGCAGACAATTTAAACCAAGCAGAGGGAGAGGTTTCTTGCCGCTGCTAGCTACAGAGTTTCTTTCTTCTCAGAAAAGCTGGCTGAGTCCGTGAAGCCACAAAAGCAAAAGGAAGCCTGGTAGCTATCCCTCTGAGATGACGGTGTGGCAGCACATTGTAAACACTGCCTCTGTAACTGATAATCGGAACAGCCCCTGTGGCCATTGCTGCCACAGCAGCCCACTGAGAATGCCAAAAGCTCATCTCTTACCCTGGGTTTGTTAGGGCTTTCGAAACTCTCTCTCTCTCTCTCTCGTGCTCGCTCACTCTCTGATGCTGCAGCTCAGGTGCCGACAGGAAGGAGGTAGCACAGGCCATCACCTTATAACTGACAGTAGCCGCCAGCTCCCGGGGATGTGCCATTTTAAACAGAGAGCCTGCTGACCCCATCACCCAAGGGGAGAGAGAGCGAGCTGCCTGTGGCAAGGAGAAGAAGCCAATGATGACTTGCATCACAACGCATACACCTGGCTGGGAAATGTTCTCTCCTCTCGGTGTGAAAAACATCCAAAAAGAAGAAAGAAACGGAGAAGGAGAAAGAGATGGAGGAAAGAAGGAGAATATGTACACCATGCACGTGGGCACACACACAAGGTGCTTCCACCTTTCCATCAACCTTTGGGCTACTTTTGCCCACACCCCAAAAGGTCCTTCCTGTTCCCCTTTCCCAGGACGGCCCCTGGAAAAAGTATTCCATGGAGTCTTGACCCACTGCTTAATATTGAAGGCAGGGCCGGGGACGGGGGAAGAGATGAATTCTGTTCAAACTGCATCCGTAACTTGAATTCTGTTCAAACTGCAGTTTATTTCTCTATTCTCTTCTCCCTTTCAAACTAGAGGGAAGGGAGAGCCCTCGCTAGACGGAAAGATAACAGAGGGACAGATAATGAGGCACGGGGAGCGATGGGACGATAGAGGCAAGCGCGGAATACAGAAGGGGAGGTGCCGGGTGCCGCTGACCTTTGGAAAAGGTGGTGGGGAAGAGGAGTTGTTGCGGGAGAGAGAAAGGATGTTTAATTCAGCTCTCTGCTTTCAAATACCAGCACAACCGCTGGGGAATGCATGATATTTTTATAACATTTCCCCATTCCCGTCAGCACCTCTCATCCCAAAGAACCTCAAGGGGCTTGTCAGAGGGGGGCCTGCTCCGATTTCCTTATCAAGAAGCAGCCACTCCAACTGCCCGCCCCCCCCCATGCTTTTCTCAGGTAGAGGATCTAGCTACAGAACCCACATGAGGAGGAAACAGCACTTGGGTTGCAGACTCGATATAGAAAGCCAAGCTCTAAAGATGATCCAGCCTTTCAGAATTGGTCCCTCTCAGGAGAAACCACAGGGCGTTTCCCAACAGAGGGATAAAACTGTGTAATGATGGTGACATGTTACCATGAACTGTGCATATAGCACAAGCCGCTACAACATCCGGTGCCCATCCGTGTCTATTAAAATAATAAATAATCGGATAAAGAGAGTTATCTCCTTTCCATGTGCATGCACACCCATGAAACCCAAGGACAGTCTGTTTTAGTTCACGATTGGCTACCAACGGCACACTTCAGAGTTTGCTTTTGCAAACAGGCAAAAAGACCTTTCTCTTCAGGCAAGCTTTTAATTTGTGACTGGCAGCCTCAGAGGGTTTTCTAAAATGGATTGTTGTGCTCTGTTGTTTTAAAATGGGTTGTTAGTACTGAACTTTTAACGTAATACTTGTATAATTCTTTTTTAACATTTGTATACTTACTGTTTTTAGCTTTTAAACATTGCCTTTTAACTGTACTAAAGCCGTCTAGAGTGCTTTTAAGGAGAAAGGCAAGGTAAAACTATTTTAAATAAATAAAAAGGAAATACATGTACAGCTGCAAAATGAGAAATGGTTTTCAAAAATTTAAACAGAACCACAATGCCAAACAGTGGAGCGGCAAAGTTTGCAACCAGCTGAGCCATGTGCTTGAGGCCGGGCCATTCAGTCTGGAGGGGCCATTTCAAGATCCATGCGCTCCTTCCTTCTTCTTGTTGCACATTGGGACTGGACACCATCAGAATGAGGACTAGCTCTGCTAGACCTCTTTTTTTTTAAAGGCCTGTCCTCTCTAAAAGTGGCCATCCTACTGTGACCTTTATCCTAAATGGTGAGTCTCTCTTGTTTTCACCTGCAAGAATGGCTTGTTGCAGGAACATTCACCGTCATGGCCAAGAGAAAACGATCCAGTAGGGATTCAAGCATCCACTGGATTCTCTTGTCTACCATCACGAAACACAAAAGCTTGTGGATTGTGTTGTTGATCCATTGGGAAGCTCTGATCTTCCTTCGGTTCTCCTTTCAAGTGCATCCTTCGTGGAGGCAGTTATCAGAGGTGTGTTCCCATAAATAAAAATTAAGCAAGCCCCTAATGAACTCCATGCATATTAATCGCCTCCAACTGAAGGTTAGCAAGAGATGCGATTGTTGCCAATCCGCCTTTGATTAGCCCGATTTTGCAAATAATAATAACAATGAATAAAAGCACAGGAGGAGAGGAAAATGCACAAAAACCTCTTTAAAGAAAGAGATTCTTGCATTTTATTCCTTTGACCTCAATGAATGCCTGTACCCTGCTACTTCAGCCTCGTTTCTACAAGACCATTATATAGCCAATATTCTTCTCTCTCTCTCTCTCTCTCTCTCTCTATATATATATATATATATATATATCTAAAAAGAAAGAAAGAAACCATCATGCTCCATTCTCTTCCTTACCCTGGAGTCAGTAGCTGCCTTTCCAGCACAGCTACGGTATAGCAGGTTTGAGTCTTTCTACCCGACTGTCTAATCAAAGCTCCTTGGGAAAGTGAGAGACTCGTTAAAAGTCCCTCCTCGAGAGTCCAGGGTGAGAACGGAAAGCTGTTATAGAACACGGATGTGATGGAGACCAGCAAGCCTCACAATCTTACACATGAGTGTGCTTCTTTAACAAATTAAAAGAAGGTTTATTTTTAACACACTGCCAGATCACAGCAGGGGAAAGTGGTGTGCTAGAGTGGGTTGGGAATGCAGCAGGGCCCCCAAGATCTATCCTGGAGCGCGCTTCTGATTTCTGTGCTGGACAAAAGTACCGGGCAGCTGATGACTTAAATCTCACTGGGGGGGGGGGGGGGATGTTGCAGCCGGGAGCTCTCCAAGGTGCTGAACTTATTTGTGGTGTGGGGGTTTCAGCACAATGGACAGCTCCTGTTAAAGTCTGGAACAACATGAAGAGACCAGATGCAGCAGCCCTTCAAACCTGGAGTCACCAGTGGCTCTCCAACACACACACAGGGAGGGGCTTAAAGAAATAAACACATTACTTGGTTCCATGGGGGGGGGGGGGACACAGCCGCTCCTCTGGCACCTTGAAGAATGAGAGGCAGACCGGTCCATGGGTCACCCTCTTCCCATTGTCTCTCTCCTCCTCTTTTAATGCCATCTTGGAGAGGAGCTGAGGAAAAACCATTCTTTGTGGACCTGTACTCCCAGAATCTCCTGTTGGGCATGGTTGTTTTGACTGGGCGTGTCTGGGAGTTGCAGTCCAACAAGGCCATGCCTCCAGCCTCGGGTGATCACCAAGGGAGAGAGAGGCAGGCTCTCCTCCTGAGCGGGGACTGAAAACACCATGCTCCTGTTGGACTAGTCAAAACGGCGCATGCACATTTCCACAGTTTGGAGAAATGTGGCACATGTTGCTTCTCCTTTTGCAAAATTGAGCTGGTGGGGATCACTTTTGATGGTAATAAATGAAGGATTTGGGGTTTATTCATCATGGGGCTTTGCCCATCTCTCTCCCTATATATCTGTTAACTTGACTGCTGTCCCTGCATGTGTGTGTGTGTGTGTGTGTGTGTGTGTCTGCCTTCAGGGAAGTCTAGCAAACATCCCTGACCAAGTACGCACAGGCTTCAGTTGAATTCTGAGCTGCCATTTCGTGCTGGGTCAGGATGCTGCAACATGCGAATTGGCCTGCACACCAATTCAAAACTGTCTCAAAGCTGCACATTTTAAAAAGAATTCCGGCTTCCTTTCAGAGCGTGCATGCATGAGGGGGGGGGTCTGTAAGAAGAGGGGGGCATCCCAGAAGTAAGAAAAGGTCAACAAATGGCTAATAAACCACTAACAAAAGGAGCTTGGGGAGCAGGCAACTCAGCCACACAACATAAACCCCAGCAGGGCTCTTGCTTGGCTGCTTTGCAAAAAGGATGGTTTCCATGGCAATGCAGGTAGCATTTTTAAGTTGGCGGGTGGTTATTCTTTACCCTTGACAGCAATTAGCAGTTGAAACAATCACATTCCTTCTGGTCTTCTTGGCTTCCCAGGACGATGCTCTCCAGCCTACCTGTGGACAAATTATGCTTCGGCCTTCACTGCGACAGAAGAACAAAGGAAGTCGCTTTCTTTTGAGCCAGGCCCTCTGTGTCCATCCACCAGCTTCAAGTGCTACATCTTGTTACCTCCAAAGTAACTAGCTGCAGGTAGCTGCATTACCTGTAACTCCTTACTTACAGCCTCGTGGTGCAGTGGTTAAACAGCAGTACTGCAGTAAAGACTCTGCTCATGACCTGATTTTGATCCTGATGGGCTCAGATAGCCCCCAAATGGTGGAGTTTGCCAGAAAAAAAACATACCTTTACTCACTGAACATTTCATCCAAAGAGCCAACCACAACATCCACTGGATTTTTTGAAGTTTATTCACGATGCCATAGTGAGAGGACAAGAGAGAAGCTCTAACAGTCATGATTAAGCTTGTTTTTCTCTTGTATCAGCCAAACCATAACTGGATGTTAAATCTTCTTCAGTGACAAAGCCAGGTGAGAACACGGGGCCATCGCATGTCAAGCAACAGCACACAAAACATTGACTTGGAGATCTGTTATGAACAGAGAAGTATTTCAGATAATAAACTGGAGTGATTCTCTCCTTTCTCGCTGTCTCTCTTCCTCTCTCTCTCTCTCTCCTTCTCTCTCTCTTGACTCTGGAAGACTCTGTACAAGTAATTAACACCAGAGAGTTTCTAAGATCACATTATAATTCCATGTAAACACACTGCCTCCCCCATCTCTCTGTAGGAAGAGGTTGCAAGTAAACCAAAGAGATTATCCATTCCAACAAGCAATAAAGTACTTTTTTTTAACTGCAGTGTTTGCCCCTTGCTTCCAAATGTCATAATTCCTGCATCATTCATTCTAAAAGAGAAATAGAATTAAAATAAGGCTTGAAACAGATCAAGAGCCATGCTGCTGTGGTGACAAAGAAGGGCAGTTAGGATCCATCTGTCCGGAGACGGCCATGTTCCATTTGAGAGGATCAAATTGAAGTCATATCTTTAACAAAGCACATTTTATATTTTTTTAAAAGAGGACGTCTCTGCTCGCACAATGCACCCAGGGCATTTAAGAGTTCTGGCAGGTGTGGAAATGTCAGAAGCCACAAATTCTCACTCCATGGTCTGCTTTCTGCCACTTGTGCACTGGAACAGCTCCGAATCTTCCACCCCTTTCTAGGATCCTTGCAGTTTGCTGCCTCACACGTCGTACCTAACAATAGGGCCATCTTTCTCATCAATAAAGGGATACGTGCATTCCATGTGATTCTCTTCTAGAGCTTCTCAGAAGCCATGGCTTCAGAAATCCAATAGGAGACCATTGCTCCTTCAAAACTAGAACGACAATAGGAAACAGCATTTACTTTTTTCTCCAGATCTAATTTTCATATGTACGGACAGAGAGGGAGAGAGGGAGGGAGTGTTACGGTGAAAGAGTGAAAATTAATGCATGTATAACAATTATTTTACGAAGTAACAAGTCATGTCAGTTAATACATTCAAAGGCCGTGTGACACACTATGTATTTGAGAAGTCAGCTAGTAGATTTATATTAATAGTGGGTTGTTATGTTGGTTAACGGTCGACGGTGCCCATTTATTTACTGTGCAAAGTGGAAAAGTTGGGATATGGGTGGGTGGCCCTTGGGAATGCTACAGTTCCACACCAGAAGTGTCCTTGCTTTTGTAAGTGTGCTAGAAAAGAGGAACCAAAAAATACGCACGCACACACACACACACACAGTGAACTCAAGGGACCACTTTCTCCTTGGCTGTTTGGAGCAGAGATGCTAATGAATCTGTCCCTTGTCATTAAGGAGCAAGAAGGTTGACTTGAGGGTGAAGCCATAGCTTCTCTGCACGAATCGGGGAGGAGGAGGGGCACAGACATTTCCATGAGAGTTTTTGGTTCCCACGCGAAACAGCCCCAAGGAAGGCAGCCAAAAGGATGGCAAAGTGTGATCTTCAGTGCTTTGGAAATATAAGATCAAGCTGTCAACTTGAGGCTGTTTCCAGTTAAAGCAAATGTGAAAATCCCCCCAAACAGAGGCAATCGTTTTGCAACCAGGCGGTGCTTTGTGTGGGAAGATTTTGTAAGAACATCCCTTTTGGGGGAAAAAAATGCAGTCAAATGGGAGGGTGTGAAAAAGAGCAGACGGGGTGCAGGAGGGAGGAGGCAAAAACCACAGAGAGAGAGAGAGAATTAAGGTAGTGGTCGTGTTTTGACTGCAGGGACAAGAAACCCCTTTATGGCAGCTGGATGCCTTTTCTTCGCCAGATGGAATAAAAAAGAGAGGTTACCTACCTGTAACTCCACACAATTGGGTTGTTCTGTGCCTGCGCTGAACCTCTCGGAAGTTTCTAGAGCTTAAAGACACATGATTAGTGGGACGTTGTGTGCATTCACAGAGGCCACGAAGAAGAACAGGCAGAATGAGCATCCTGATGGGAGCTCCCAAAGCTGAGCCATGGTCGGGAATCTCTCTGCAGATGAGAATGAGGTACCCCCGACACGCTAAGGAAAGGGCCAATGTTCATCCCTTCGTGCAGTGGACTTGGAAGCTGTGGGCGGGTGTTTGTTTGTTTGGGAGTGCACCATGCAGTGCAGAGCATGGCTTGTTTTTTTGAGAAAAGTCCTATAATTCCACAATTCTCCATTCTGGATGGCCAGTGACCCTATTAGTCAGGGGAGTGGCACCCAGGAATCTTCGGGTTTTGGGAAAGAGGGAAAAAGAGAAAGCATCACCTGCTCTGGAGTAGACAACAGCTCATCCAGAGAAGCAGACACGCACACTTTATGGCTGACAGTACTTAAAGGCACAAGGGGTGTTTGTGTGTGTGTGTGAGAGAGAGATCTTTGGGGCACCTCCTAGAATGACCAACTCTTTGCTCGATGTACCCTCACGAAGAAGTCCTGTTGCCATGACTCAACTTCTAGATACCCTAAGGAAATATTACGGGCACACCACAAGTCTCCGGTGCTCTCCTCACCCACTCGAGGAAGGAGGTGTGAACTATGATGCACAATAATTTCTGAAAAGGCAACCTGATGGGGATGAAAATCATCCACAGACATCCACTGTCACAGATACGATGCAGGGACAGATGGTTTCCTATCTTCTCTACCCCCCAAGGAGAAAAGCTACGTCTACCTTATCTCCAGCTAGACGTGAGGACAAGGGTTAGAATGGAAGGCCCATCTCCCGCGGATGCACCAGCTGCTTGGAAAATTTACATCATCTGCTTCTTGCCATGGGAGCCAGCGGCTGAGATGGAGTTGCTTCACGCCTCCCAGGTCCCTTTCCTCTTCTCCATTTGGTGTCCTGCCGCTCTTGCTTGCCCAGACGTGTTCCTAAAACCCATTTAATACCAGGGAAGGACTGTCAGCTACGAGGAGCGGGGAGAAAGCAGGCCCCTCCGGCGGCTTCGATCAGCCGAGTGTATTTTCACAGCTCAGATTATAGGAACGGCTTCCTCGAGAAGGAAGCCAAGGCAGCGACACAGAAGAATCGATCTGGAAAGGTGTGAGACCGCCAGGGGAGGGGATGGAACCGGCTGGTTTTTACAATGACGGGACATGTTCCTTCTCCTGGTGTAGCAAGCACAGCTTTGTATCTCCCCCTGCAACCACTGTGCGTGCAGAGGCAAGAAATGTCACAGAAACAGGCAGCCCAACTCAAAATAGCTGTTCATTGCCTGATGAGAGGTCAAGGCACAAGAACACAGACCCAGAGAATAGACTGGAGCTCAGGAAAGTTTTTGTTGTCATCGTTGTGGGCGACAACGCCAACCACGAAGTAGGCTGGCTGGGGGAGATGCGGTCTGGTAAAGTGACTCTACAGTGCTATGGCTCAGCCCCTCCAACACAACCCCATAGCCAATTCCGTCCCCTACCTATTACGGCAACACTATTAATTGGTCAATATCATAGTAATAGATGAAGTAAGGGGTCAAGTTATGTGACAAAAGACGGAAATAATAGCCATCAAAGAACAAATAGCATCAACAAAATGGAAAAGGGGCACACCAGGAGAACCATAGGTGGTGATGGAATAAAGAAATGCCTTGATGGCAACCTTGGGTCAGAAGAAAGAGTAGAGGAAGACTGCACATCTGATGGGAGGATGATATGAGAAGATCAGCAGGACTCGCATGGGTGAGAGTAGCACAAAACAGAAATTGGTGGAAGCCAAAAAGGGAGGCCTTTATCTCACACTGGATGTCAATGGGGGAAGGAAGGAAGGAAGGAAGGAAGGAAGGAAGGAAGGAAGGAAGGAAGGAAGGAAGGAAGGAAGGAAGGAAGGAAGGAAGGAAGGAAGGAAGGAAGGAAGGAAAGGGAATGGAATGGAATGGAATGGAATGGAAGGAAGGAAGGAAGGAAAGGGAATGGAAGGAAGGAAGGAAGGAAGGAAGGAAGGAAGGAAGGAAGGAAGGAAGGAAGGAAGGAAGGAAGGAAGGAAGGAAGGAAGGAAGGAAAGGGAATGGAAGGAAGGAAGGAAGGAAGGAAGGAAGGAAGGAAGGAAGGAAGGAAGGAAGGAAGGAAAGGGAATGGAATGGAAGGAAGGAAGGAAGGAAGGAAGGAAAGGGAATGGAAGGAAGGAAGGAAGGAAGGAAGGAAGGAAGGAAGGAAGGAAGGAAGGAAGGAAGGAAGGAAGGAAGGAAGGATTTTCTAGTTATAAATCGCCCAGAAGTGGTTTCACTATCCCACATACCGAAGGCCACACATTGGTGTCAAGGACCATCACCCATCAGCTACACATGCTTCTATAGAACTGCTGGATAGCTCAGTGGTTTAGACATCTGGCTGCAGAGCCAGAGGTCGGGAGTTTGATTCTCCCACTGGGCCTCCTTGAGAGGGGTTGGACTCCATGATCCAGAGGGTCCCTTCCAACTCTGCAGTTCTAAGATGATGATGATGTTGATGATCTCAGCTGTCCCCACTCTTGTGAGGCAGAGCAGGGATTCAAACTCCCAGCACCTGGCAGCCAAGCAGTCCAGCTCCCTGAATTATATCAACTCTACAGTAACACTCTTACAGGATCTAATCCTGGCACCCCACCCACCCCAAACTCGTGTGTGTTGTTCATTGATGTTAGGAAGGCAAAGAGCGCTCCACAAATTCCTTCTGCTTGTTGATTCGGTCTCTCTCCATATGATGAGGCAAATTCCTTGGGAAGGAGTTTTTAACACTAGAAGATTTCTCGCCTCCAGCAGAAGAACATGCCAGGATGGGGCCATGAGGAAAAGCTCAGAGCTGGCTTGGTCTTAAAGGGAGGGTCATCTTCCCTTGCAACCGGGTGGAGGAAACCTTTTTGGTCAGAGGAACTGTCCCCCACTAGAAACTTCATTTTGTTAGAATTAAGCTTCCACCAAGTTTTCCACATGATGCCCCCATTCCATTCCCAGAAAAAAAAGGCTCAAAGATCCATAACAGCGAAAGTAATTTGTGTTGTTTTGAAAGATTGACTCTCCCCTTAATGGAGAACCATCCCCTCCCCCTCCCCAGCCAGATTGTAGTAATTTCCATAACTCTGCACCTCCCTATCTAAAGTTGCACAAAAGGCGCAGGTTCTGGGTTGTTGTTTTTTAAAGAGATACTTTTTAAAAAGTACTTACACTTACATTTAATTAAAAGTATCTGCATCGGAGTGAGATTAATTAATTCTCCATCCACCCTCGAGTCCTCTCTTTGTGTTAGCCTAAATGAGGTTTTAAACGTGGTCTCTCTGTGTTGTGTCTCCAGACAACACGCCAGGCAGGTATTCTGAGGCGTGAGCAAGTACTCCTTCTCCGTTCCGTCACACAATGAAACACACATGCACTCGCTGTTGATGCGCACAGCAAAAGGAGTGTGAGTGAATTCAGATGTGAAAGGAACTCGGAGCATCATTTAAAAAAAAAACCTGAGGAAGATTTTTGAAGAGAGACTGTTTCTGAGAAGATATCTCAAAGAGAGGTGACAAAGGATGATGTTTCGGGGGCTAATTGACAAATTGGAAATTAACAAGTCACCGGGGCCGGCTGGCTGACATCCAAGAGTTCTTGAACTCCAATGTGAAAACAGTTGATCTTCTAATAAAAATTCACAGCTTGACAAGAACACCAGCCGTCTTGCTAGGTGACTGAAAGGTAGCTAGCTAGAGAAATCCTGTTAAATAAAAGAAAGAAAAGGATGATGCGAGGACGCCATTATTAATAGGCCCTGATCATTCGCTTTCTGCCTCAGATGCGTTCATGGAAAGCACTTCTCAAAGCCCAGGTGGCTAAGCGCAGAAAGGCTCTCTCTCTCTCTTGGTGTTCTTGGTGGTGGTTTTTTGGGTGGGGAAGAGCTCCCTTGTTCAGAGACAGCGGGCAAATGTGGCCATCATAATGTGAGAGGCCACATGTTGTCTTTAAAGCAGGGCTGCTTTTCCTCTTCTGGATGTATCCTCAGTAGAAAGGGCTGCCCAGTTGAACTCCGAATCAAAGCTGAAGAACCAGGAGGATCCTGCACCGTGTGCAGCACCTGAACAGTGGAGACTCAGCAGCCGCGCGAGTCGACAGGTGGCAAACAGGCGGCGGGGGGGGGGGGGTGGTGGTGTTCTTCCACTTTTTAATTTAATTTAAGTTCATTTAAGTTTTTGGATTCCAACTCCCAGAAGAATTCACCAGGCAGAATTCTGCAAGTTACAGCCCCCAAACACCCACCCATAGACACCTCCATTTTGCTCCCTTGAAGCAGGACCTATTACCAAGGCTAGTAGTCTTTGGTTGTCCGCAGAAGGTTCCCGCTCCATTCCCAGTCCTTCCTGAGATGTTGATGGATCAGCACTCCCAGATACAGTCAACAATGACACACGAGATGGACCGAGGCCCTGACCCGGGAGTTGACAAATTTCTACACTCCTAGAAGATGGGGTGGAGAGCTGGGGGTGGGGTGTGGGTGGGGTGTCACCAACCTGTCTGTGCCACAGAATATCTCCAAGAGGAGCATCCTTGGTTTTGAGGCTGCTCTTCCCCCTGCTGGAACAAGATTTCAGGCCTTCAGACTCTGGCACCCCCGTCTAACCCCTTTCCCTTCCCGTCTGCATATTTCACCTTGGCAAGTAAGGAAATAGCAGAGCAACATCTCAGGAGAGGATGGAAATGTGCCCGCTTTTAAGAGGCACAATAAAAATACATCAGGCTTACAATAAACTTTGCCATAAAGGCACAGGCTAGAGAGCTTATGTTTCATTTACTGAAAAGCCAAAATAACTGCCTAGAACAAAGTGGCTTTTCTCCTCACTCCATGCTACGTGGACCCGTTTCTTCCTCCGCGATGGGCTGTAAAGGCAAATTTGCTGGAACTGCTCAAGATACCTGCCGTTATTCATAAGACTGATCCGGAGAGGGCTTGAGCATCCACGGTGCAGAGTTCAGGCTTTCCATGATGTCAGGACCAGTGAGGGTCCAAAAATGGATGAGACATGGGGGGAGGGGCACCCCACTGCTGGCCTCAATACAGACTGTGACTAGGGGCACCAACATCCTCTGAGGAATATGTGGACTGTGACTCAGCCTTAAAACTGACCCACTGGGGGAAACCATAAGACCAGGGGGTCCAGGGCTTTCACCCTAGAAAGAGATGGGATGGACCTGTTGCCTAGAACTGAGGGTGCCATGCAGGATGGCCTCCTAACCATCCATTTCCCTGGGGGGGGGGGAGCATCGTCTGGTGATTCTGGGGTTGGTTTTGTGCCCCCAACACTCACTGTGGGCACACCAGTGCTGAAAATGGAGACAGGAAGAGATCAGTTGTCCACTTCTAAGTATTGGGGGGGGGGGGCAGGAGAGGGTTTGGAAGCTTATTAGGGGGGAATTTTTCAGAAGCAGAAAATACTCTTCTTTGGCCAACCTCTTTTAGGAGGAGCTTTGCAATATCTCAGAGTTGGAGGGCGATTTCCGCTTGTTTCATCCACGCAAAACTGGCCAGTCTTCCAAAATACAGAATTAGGATCAGAATCAAAGCTTGTGGCTGGTGGAGAACCCACAGGAGATCCCAGTGACTATAGCCAAGGCCTAGATGGTCTGTGTAAGACAGAGAAAGAAAGAAAGAGAGCTTATACATTACACAGCGAGACAGAGGCTGATATCCTATTACACTTGGTGTAGCATAAAATTATGCCTATAGAAAGCCACAGGGCGTTCTGTCCAGGCGGTCCTCCTGTCTGATTATACAACTACTTGTGCAACTGTGCCCATGGAACTGCTTCCCAGATAGGACTTCCACCTCAGTGAAAACTTGAGTTATGCAGGCATAGTTACGCAAGAGGATTTTATACCATTGTCTAGTACCAAGTCAGTCTACTGGTCCATCTGTCAATTTCTATCCCAAACTCTTTTGGCTATAGGTCTGCAAGAACTCAATGAGAGAGAGGGAGGGAGAAAGAGAGAGATTTCTGCTATATGACACCTTGGGAGAGAAAACAGCAGAATTTTGTCAGCTAGTTCTGTCCTCAAGCCACCTCTTGGTGCATGGTAGCCTTGGCACAACTCCTTGCATTTTTATTCATGATCCCTCTTCATACAGCAGGACAAGGGGAAAAAGTTTACTCCTCTGGAACTGGTTTGCTGTTCAGGTGTGATTCTGAGCCCAGCCATTCCCTATGGCCTGATTTTTAACATGGAGCTGAGAATGCCGTTTGGCTGCCTCTACCTTGCTCCCTACGTTCAGGCCACCATCAGGGCCTCCTTAAGGACCAAGGCTTTTAAATTGGCACATTTGTGTCCTCTCTCCCACCAGAGCTTCTGATCTCACCTGCCATTCCTAGGAGAAATCCTTATCAAAACTGCCCGTGGCAGGTCCGTGGCGGCTTTGTTCCATCTTATTAGCTCGGCACAGATTAGCCCTCGGCAGCGCTTTGCCCGTTTATACAGATTTCTGATAAATGTTTTGACTGATTCTCCCGACTCAGGAAAGACACACACAGAGAGAAGCACCTCGGATCTTCCAAGGATGTGATTACAGTGGTAGGCATGAAATATTCATCCCAACACTGCTGCCACTGGTGCCACCCCTCCTCTCTTTCAGGTGGCATCCCAGAAATACCCCTGAGCTACATTCCCGGAAAGGCAAAACCCAGGAAAGTTTTTTAAATCCTTTTTTTTCTTTAAGAAAGAAGACTCTTGCATTAAAAAACTGTTTGGTCACTTTGCTAATGGAGAGCCCCGTTGTCAGGTGTTGAGGGCATGAACTTTTATTTTGATTTTAAAATACAATCGACTGCAGGGGAGCTGCACAAACAGCACTAGGCTGCAGTGCAAAGAGACCACCACTTCAGGGAGAAAGAGAGAAAAGAGATTCACGTAGGAGAGGTCTTGATATGTTACGGCCATGCTCGTGGCACAGGTAGGCTAAAACCACCCAAGGAAAAGCTCTTTAACTCGTGGATGTGTTTGGGTGGGCAAACTATTCAGCCAAATAAACGTTGGGGGGGGGAAGACCTCCATTTAGGATTGGGAACCTCAACGGGTGCAGCTGGGGTGGCAAAAACAGTGGGACAGAGACCTCTGTTTGTTTCTGCCCATCAGCCGGTGACCAAATGACAGCCATACAAACCAGAATGCAGAAGGCTAATAGTAGGAAGAGAAAGCCAGCAAATGGGTTGCGTGAAACCAACACTGGGAAATTTTCATCCTGCCTCTGAAGAGGACAAGAAGATTGCAATCTGTTGTTGTGTGGGGTCAGGGAAGAATGCCTTTCCATTTTGCATAATTTTGCCTGTCACTGAAAAAGGAGAGGGTGATGTGGAGATTGGAAGGCTTGGATGCTGCAGCCGTGGAAAGTAGGGAGGAGAGCATGAGCAGCCTGAAGCGGTAGGGTTCTACTGGGGCCATGAGCAAAATTTTGAGGCAATGAGCTAGGATGAAAAGCAGGCAAATAGGAAATACCCTCCTTCAGAAAGCGGCAAGGGGCCTTCTGGAACCCAGAGGCTTTCAGGACCAAGGCTAGCTCCTGGGGAGAACAACCACAGCTCTGCTGTCAGAATTGAGCTGAAGGGTCAAGCATGAAACAAATGTTGAACACATGCCTACACAAGCGTGCACCTGGAAACACGTAGCCAGCAGTGGAGACTCCATCAAGATGTTTCATTCCCTCTTCCTCCTGCAGCCCTCACCTAACAGCTTTCCCTGGAGGGGTAGGGAACCCTCCAGAGCATGGTTTTGTTCCCACCAAGGGGTGCCTTGCCAGGGGAAAGAGTTCTCAGTTCTTCTGGAGGTGGAGATAGAGTACACCACCAGATCTTTGCCAGGCACATGGATGTCAACCACTGTTACCAGAGCATGGTGCTTTCTGACAGGGCTGATGCAGCGCCTTCAGCAAGGAGAGAAATCCCTCTGGTCTGGATACAGAACACGGCAGAATGAACCAACGCAGCTCTCCAAGCCCAAAAGGCGTTTCAGAGTTCTCACTGCACAAGGCTTGGGTGCATGGCTTTGGTACTTTCTCTCCATCCCTGGGACAGACTTCAACTCAAGTTTTTAATGTTTTCTAAAGTTGCATGCATCCTTGTGGCTTCTCCCAGGCAGGAAAGTAATGTATAAATGTTTTAATTAGTAAGTAATAAAAAGATGGGCTCCGGGGTCTCTGCGGCTTGCAATGTGTATGAGTGGCTCTCAGATGGGGATTATACCAGAGAGACAATGACCTCCTCAAAGCTTACCATTGGCCCTTGGGGCCAGATTATTGGATGCTTACGCTAGCCAAGAGTGGCAATCTAATGCTCAGCTTGGGACTTTTGAGGAGGGCTAACCACTCTGGAGAATAAACTGAAGGAAACAAATTTGTTTTTTTTAAAAAATATTTTGTAGGAAATTCATTCATGGATAGTGAAGGAAAGAGGAAAGAAAGACCCTAAATGTATTATCTGCAGAGGCCCCTGAAGATTGCTGCTCTTATGGAGAATCCATGTACAGCTGCCTCTGCCTAGTTTAAGGGAAAAAACCAGGAAGTGATATTAGTTGAAGGAGGAGGAAGGAATTGAGCCTAAGAATATGAATCTACCTATAGAACTAGAACTAGAGAACACAGGTAGGAAGGAGCACATTAGGCCACCTAACGGCCCATTCTTCACCACCACCACCCCGTTCAGTTCCCAGATGACTTTATTCATACATTAGTGTTTCATTCTAACAAAAACAGCAGCCGAGAGATAACTGGGCTTATCAAGCAGAGAAAGCAGAGCAACCCTTTCAGTTGCTGCCGACACAGTGCAGCAAAGCCAGCCAGCACAGCATTTGTGACAGTCTTAATTCCAAAGCCCAGAGAAATGACCAGAATGGACGGGAGGAAAATGGATTTACTTCTGCAATGCAGTCTCACTGAAAGACCTTCAAACCTCCCGGCCTGCTGATTGACACAGTTTGAGCAAGTAACTTTCCAAGCCAAGGTGGCCCCGGGAGAAAGACCAGCCGACCTCGGTAATGAAAACATAAGACAAGTCTGTTGAATAAGTAAAGAATGGAGTGTCCGCAGTGATTCCCCCGGCCGGCTCTTCATTTCCCTCCCTATTATTGTGTAACTGTTTGCAAAGGCACCCCAGCGGCTTCAGTGCTGGGAAGTGCAACTTGTCAGGCTATGGCTAAGATTTAATTTTTTTTCTCCTCTAGCTGGAAGGTGTCTCATTCAGGTCCCTCCTTCTCCTCCTCTGTAGCACAGGCTGCTGGCTGAACAAGGTGGGAGAAATCCTGCCGACTGGAGAAGGGAAGCCTTCTAACCGCACATGTTTCCATCTAACCACACACAGTTGTAGACAGCTAAAGCACCGAATGCTCTCGCAAGGGAGAGGGAGGGAGAAGCAGCACAAAATAACACTGCCTGGGGTGAGCTGAACCGCAAAAAGCCAAGGACAGAGGATGGACCCCCTTGGATGTGATTGCAGGTGGTGTCAAACGGAGAAGGTCCTGCTTTTCTCCAGGCCACAGGGTGTGGGGGAGAAGGAGCAGGAGCAAGCACTTCACAGAATCAGAGAATCATGGAGTTGGAAGGGGCCTCTAAGGCCATCAAGTCCAACCCCCTACTCAAGGCAGGAATCCAAGTCAAAGCAGATCTGACAGAGGGTTGTTCAATTTTTTCTTGAACGACTCCAGTATTGGAGCATTTACCACCTCTCAAGGTCTTGTGTCCCGTTGTCATATTCCTCTAACAGTTAAGAAGTTTTTCCGGATACTTAGCCGAAATCTGGCTTCCTGTAGCTTGAGCTCAGACTTTAAATTATGGTGGTTCATGATCGGCATGGGACTGGCTATGACCGAGGGTCCCAGGTCCAGCAGATTTGAGATTGTTGCTTCCTGTAAAGCTTTGAGAAATTGTGTGGAGCAAACTGGTGGGAAGTGGAGGAGTCGCCAGGCAGCCACCTTGGGCTGATGGCTGTTTTGATTGCCCGGCACCACGTTGAATGGCTTCTGCCAAGGCCGTTCTTCGGAGCACAGATGAGAAGCGCACAGCAGGCCTTGCATCTGGGAAGGTGGCCTTCCCCGGGGGAACGGCGTTGAGCAGAGCAGCGAAGAGGGAGGGGAGGGAGAGAAAACTTGTGATCAAATATTCTTTTTACTGGCAGCTGCTTTTATATTTTTCTCCTCTGCTTGTTTCATGTCTCCCCAAGTCCAGTGCCAGCCTTGGCAGAATGAGCCAGAGCTCTGAGCCTGTTTCTTTTGTGGAGGAGTGACAACGGCATCTGGAGGCAGAAGACCAGATGAGAGGGACAGGGTGGAAGGCGTTTTTGATGAGGCAAGGCGGGAGAGCCGAGCCCCCACCTGTTTGTTGGCCAGTTTGAACTGGTGTGGCAATCGACACATCGTAGGGGCCGGCTGTGCGCTGCAGGCCACATCTTGGTCTAAGGAACCCAGACCTCCTTCCCACCTCTAGCGTGAGGCATTCTATCTGTGGACTGGGGTGTGTGTGTGTGTGTGTGCCAAACCTTGGAAGCAATGGGTTGCAGATCACCTCCTGGGCAGCATCTAGTTTGCTGTTTTAAGGTAAAGAGAAGATATTCAGTAAAGGTTACTTATTACCCCAAGCAAGTAAAGCAGGAACACTTTGCTTGATTTGTGGAATAAGAAACATTTACTACCTATTTTCAACATTTTCTGTACTCAGTCCCTGTGCAGTTTTTGGGATTTGTAAGGAAGTCTGCATGCAACCTCATGGAAGCACAGACTAATGGACTTGGAAGGGGCTTCTAAGGCCATCAAGTCCAACCCCCTCGTGGATTCTCCTCATGGCAAGAATCCATGAGGAGAGTGACAAGGGACACAGGAGGAGGAGAGTCGGACTGGCCTGCTGGTCTTCCTCCTGCTTTTAGAAAACACACCTATGGCATGCTTGAGAAGGGTCACTCTCTTCAACTTCCAGCCTTCCAGATAGTAAACTATTCCCAGATGCCTCCTGAGTGGAGGATATTTTCTGTGCCCCTCTTTTCCAAAAGTGGACGTTTTATTAGATGCAACGGAAGAGTGCAAAATGTGTAAGAGAAGCCATCCTTTCACAAGCTTGGAGTCAACTGGGAATAGCACACCCTCAGAGTCTCTTTCGAACCACTGCGTTAGACGGCTCCACTAAGTTCTGGAGTCAGAAGTGTAACTTATGTGGAACTGCCATTCCAGAAACACTGCAGGCTGGACCTGTCCACCGCCATCTGCTCACACAGTTTCCCTTTCCTGCTGCATCCTGGAAATCTCTGGAACTGGCCCAAATCAGGTGAAGGAAGAACTGAATCACCACCTTGCAACATTCAAGATGAGTGCAGACGTGGCAGAGAAACTCAAAGGTGGAGACACTCCTGTATACACTGGAGTGTGAAACTATCAAAGCTGAAAACATAGCTGGAGACAGGAGACAGGGGACACCACAAGCACCAGTGCATGATCTGGGGTATCAAATCCCCTGTGTGAGGATGGTAATGATGACGGTATTACTGAGCCACCCTAAGGCAAAAGATCTTCCTTCAAGTAGAGATGTGGCAACACCTTTCCTTGGTGATCCAATCTTGGGCCTCCTGGGAACCAGAGCTCTGCTGTTACGTTGCATTAACCAAAGCTTGTTTTTTCTCTTCCCAAGCAAAGCAATGCAAAACTGTTGAGAGGTCCAGGAGGAAAGGCAGACCTTTCCGAGAAGAGCCGATGGCACAGGCCACCATGGAACCAGCCAAGCAGCTTCCCGGGCAGACAGAAGCCAGGCGTGGCCTCTTGAAAGAGGAAAGCAAAGATAAATCTTACCGAAATCTACAGCAACTAGTTGGGGAGTGGACAGGTGTAGGGAAGAGGCCTCTATGATAACTCTATTTTACAGGCTTTTAGCTTATTGCTTTTATATTGGGCAAGGGGGAAAAATATCCATCCTCTGTTCACACATGCCCTAGTATGAATGCCTTTGCTTACATAAACTCTCTCTCTCTCTCTGTGTGTGTGTGTGTGTGTGTGTGAGTGTGTGAGAGAGAGTTGAATAGATAATAGTGTAAATATATTTATTCTAAAATAAAGTCCCAGAGTTAGAATGGCTGCTTACACATCACTATGAAGCAAGGATGGGACTCAAGTCACGAGACTTGCTGTCAAGCCGGACTTAAGTTGCACCGGTGATTTGACTCGGATTTATTTTTCAGTAACTTGGACTCAACTCGTGACCTCCTCCCTTTTTTCTGGGGGGGGGGGAGCCTTGTTTTTAATAGGGACCCAGACTTTGGTACCAAAGACTTCCTGACATCCCTGCCATGAAGGAAGCCGAAAAAGAAGATGACCACAGTCCTTCATGACGGGCGTCCCTAATACCCACACGTTTTTGGATGTGATCTATCCAAATGCTAGCAATGCTTTCCACGATGGGCCACGAGGACAGTCTATACACAAAATAATAAACCCAAGACACAACCCAAGCAAAGGAAACATTCAAATGTCCAGTAACAAAGGCCTCTTATTCTTTGGTGTTTAGTAAAGAAAATCCAGTAGCCACTGGTGGCTCAAAAGCCCCTTTCCTCAGCAGAGGCTTGTCTGGATGGAAGGAGAATGGGGAGTGGCAGGGTCAGCGTGGCCTCCTGTGGAAGGGAGCGCCACAGCCCGGCTTTCAAAAGTGCAGGTGAAAAAGAGAGTCAAAGCTTCTCAAAGGAAATTAAGATAAAGTCATGAAAAGGGGCATCAGTTTAAAGGTGGGAAATGGAAGAACCCAGGCTGATGGTACCGTATAGTGGTGTTCAAGACCCAGTTTTATTTGACCCAGCCAATGTTGGGTCAATGTCAAGCTTCTTTCTTGATAACAGATGAGTTATCTTGAATCAGTGCTGCGGAGACGTCGTTTGTTCCTGGGTTTTTGTTTTTTTTCCCCTTCCTCCCATGCTAGATTTGACTTGCGCATTAAAAATTATGGCCTGTCGTTCTCTCGCTCTCTTTTTTCACATGCCAGAAGTCAAAGCAACATTTATCACTAATTGCACAATTACTTCATGTGGCAGCCGAGATGGAAGTCCTGACTTTTAGCAATATCAAGTTTGGGGAAAAGTCAGGGCAGTAATTATGCAAGGCAAAATCATTCAGCAAATTAAAGTAATTCCTCACCAGACACAGTTAAGATTCCATGGATTCTATTACGAGCATAATAAAATAATTGCACAATTAGGAGCAAATTACTTATTCTTTTAGAAGTGTTCAACTTACTGCAAACAATGTATTTTAAATCAAAGATCATATGCTTTCAGTTAATGAGACCTAACGGTCTTCTTCCATGCTAAGGACCTGGAAAAAAAAAACCCTACAAAATATCAGAAAGCTGCTCGGAGGTCAAGCATTAATATCTGTTCTTGCGACTAGGCCCATTACCTTTCTTCCAGCATTTATATATTCATTTTAAAATACTTCCATTTCCTTTCCCCCCTTCCAAAATCAGCACAGCCACGTGCCTGGTGCCTTGCTTTTTGCAAATAACCAAGATTATAGACACTCTTCTGCATTACATTGACAATAAAAAGGTTGGTCCCTTACAGATCAGGGTGTCTCTGCCAAAGTCACCAATTTTTGGACATCTCATTGTTCATGCACTATGGTGTTGGGTGGGATGGTGGGGGACACTCCGCTTTTAAAATTCTCCGCTTGTTGTCTGCCTCTGGTCTTGGATAGCTCAGTGAGTCAGGTACCTGGCTGTGGAGCCAGAGGTTGGGAGTTCGATTCCCCTCTGGGCCTCCAGGGAGAAGAGCCAGCCTGTGTGACCTTGGGCAAGCTACACAAGCCTAAAATGCCCCCAGATGAAGGGAAGGGTAAACCACTTTTGAGTAGTCTCTACTCAAAAGAAGACTGAGGGGACATATGATAGCACTTTTCCAGTACTTGACAGGTAGTCCTACAGAGGAGGGGCAGGATCTGTTCTCGATCATCCCAGAATGCAGGAAATGCAACAATGGACTCGAATTGTAAGAAGCCAGATTTTGGCTGAATATCAGGCAAAACTTCTTAACTGTTAGAGCAGTATGACAATGGGACCCATGACCTCAGGAGGTGGTGAGCGCTCCATCACTGGAGGCATTCAAAAGGAAATTGGACAACCAACTGCTATGACTCAGATCCCTGCCTTGAGTGTGTGTGTGTGTGTGTGTGGACTCGATGGCCTTCTAAGCCCCTTCCAACTCCATAATTCTATCATCCTACCTGGAAAACCCATGTTGCCTTCTCGACAAGGATCTGGACCTGATGGTCCATAGGGTCCCTTCTAGCTCTGCAGTTCTAGGAATTAATTGACGTTTCCTTTCCAAATGGCTCTCCGTCCCCCTTTTTCACACCCACCCTATGAGGTGGATAGGCGTAAGATAATATTACCGCCTCCAGGTTGCCTGGTGCATTTGACGGCTGGGCAGAGTGTTCTAGGCAGGGTTTGCAAGTCAAAGAGCAACATCCTGTCCCCTAGACCAGGCGGCCATTAAATCATCCTCCTTGCCTCAGAAGAGGTGTCATGGCCCTGACTTTCCAAATCTTGTCCAGAGCAAGTGTTTGCATGTGTTGTGTCTACTCCTCCTTCCGTACCAAGCATCATAGCGATGACACGATCCCAGAGACTCCTTTCAAAAAGTGGGTTTCCACACAGGACTCCCCCCGGCCCTCCTGCCCGCTGCAGACACGTCCCCTTGGAAAGACAAAGGGCATTTCAAAAGGACACAGGCCGACGTCCCACCCAAGAAGTTGCATGTTTCATCCCTTCCAGCCCAACAGCCAGCCCCCCCCCCCCAATCCTTGTTGTCATCATTGTTACAAAGCCGGTTTGTATTTTTCCTCCAAACCGTGCGAAAACAGATGGCGTGTGGAGGGGGAAAACTGCCAGGGGTAAAGGAATATTAGTTCACATGGGAAAGGAGCCACCACTTCCTGGCCAGGGCCCAGGGCTCAGCAATTCCAGGAAGGTAAGCCAAGCGCAAGAAGACAGAGATCCTGTCATTTATCCTGAGCGAGGCAGACTGGCAAAGCAGGAGGAGCGCTGTGGGGTAAGCAACCCAAACCCATCAATAGACCACAAAATGCTCTGTCATGCCTTTTCTTCCCCTCTTTCCCTCCCCCCCCCCCGACAAAGTCACTCTTGGCAGAGTTGCTCACGCCAAGCACGCCCTTCGCCGAGGGAGGGTGAACATGCCAAATTCAACTCTGAGCAACAGAGCTCCCGAAACCGAGAGGCAGGGGGTTTGTGCTTTGTCTGCTTTTCCTTTTAGATGACCGGCCAGTCAGGGAAACATGTTGTTTTTTCCCCCTCCCGGCAAGGCATTGCATTCACCGGCCTCTGGGAGCCCCAAGTTATAGAAATATCTGCCGCTTAAGCGCAGTGGGAGGATGGGGCCAAAGAAAGGCCGTTATCCTCATCGTAGCTCAAAGCTCTTGCAGACAGATCAGGAGACACCGGCCAGGCTTGCAAAGCTTTGGGAATATGGGGTGGAGGGAAGACGAGGAAAACGCAGAGCTCTCGCCACCGCCTCTGCAGTGCAGCACACAGACGGCAAGCATTGTGCAGGCACAATGAGACGCACAAAGGAACAAGCTGTTTACCCAGAAAATGCCCACGGCTGGATTTCCCCCGGAAGGAAAGGCAGGCCGGTTTCAAACTGTTGCCAGTCCTATTCAAAATAGAACAACGAAACAGCACCGGCCAAACACAGAGACGCCGCTCAGGGTGCGTTTGTGTCTGTTCAGCCCACACTTGGCTAATTCAGTCACAATGTGAAGAATCAGGAACCTTTCATCCATCTTTTCTGTGGACGGAGGGGCGATGCATGGCATGGCCCTATGGCAACTTTTGCTCTTGGGACAGGCGCTCTTGGCTGTGCAGAAAGAAGACAGTTGCAAACAGATACACACCCGTCTCCATGCTGATTCGCCGGAAACCGTGTTGGGCACAGATCAATCCGACCCACAATGATTTGTTGGCCTGGTCACACCTTGAGGAAGAAGATGGAAGGCTCAGAAAAGAGGGTGGGATGCCCTTGGCTTGGAAACCAAGGTAGCTACAGAGTCCATAAGGGTCATGACCCAACATGGTCTCCCATGCCATGGCCCACTGGAAAGGGGCAGTTCCACAGCACCAGTTCCAGCGCCAGCACCTGGCAGGATGATTAGCACAGGCAGGAGGGAGAATGCTCCTAGAGACATTGGCTTTCATATCATCAATATGGGGGCATTATGGCCACCCAGGATGTCCACCAGAGGCCCTTCGTTGCAAGGGAAAACCTGAAGTGGGAAGGAAATTTCCCAGAAGGAAACCATATGTCTCTTTCAAAGGTAATCCCAAGAAGTCACAGTAGGGTAGAACAGGTTTTTCCCCCTCAGGTGGCAACCACATAAAACCTCAAGTATTTCTAACAATCTGTGTTCAGAGTGAATATCTGGTCAGCTCAGCCCGAAGCACAACGTAGAACACACTTGGATACCACCAACACAGTACACTCAGTTTTTGTGACTTCAGGCAAGCTTCCGCCAAGCTCTGAAAAACCTCCAGGTAAGAAGCAATCCTGACCCAATTAATTTTCTCAACCTGCTTTGGGCTTACACGTTCCATGCATTCTAAAACTCTGGGAGCTCCTGCCAAGCTTGGCATGTGAATCCACCTTTTTATAGCGCGACATGGCAGAATGCAGACCCAGGCTAGCTTAGGACCAAGGATGAGCTGATGAATGGCAGCACAAGGACAGGAAGTCCTGAATGGAGGCAAGGAAGGGCAAGCTGGTGCCCATCAGGACTCAAGATTTTTAGTAGGGGGGAGTGTTTGGGTTTTTTTTAAAAAATGTGTGTGCATGTGGGTCTGGTCTCTGGGTGTCTGTGTGAATTTCGTTGTATGTGTATACTATGTATAGACTTACAATGACAATAAATTTATTTATTTATTTATTTTTATTTATTTATTAAGATCAACAGGTTGGAAAGCAGCTGAGGGAATGGCTAGGATTCTCTGGATCTTCCAAAGGGACAAGGGATCACGGCGAGCAGAGCTTGACAAGAAAGCTTCTCCTTAATCTCTCTGTGGTGGCACCCCAATCTTCCTTACTCCCAACTGGCATCTGAACTCACCAACTCAGTGCACATCTAATATTTGTTCAGGAGGCGATTCCAGTGGGAAAAAAAACAAGGAAATGTCCAACTCACATTGGAATTTGAATATATCCCTCTGTCCTTCCACCATCTGGTCTACTCCTGATGTGAAATTTCTGTTCATGATCCTGAGGAATTATCCGGGAGAGGCACATTTGGTTCCTTGTCCGCTCCATCTCCCCCAGCCCAGATTTGCCAGCACTGTCCCGATTCCCACATCTCAAAGAAAGATCCAGATACACAGAAGATTTTTCTTTGTCCTGGTGCAAAAGAACTTCCATCTCTCTCACCCTGAGGAGCACTCGTTTAATTTGGGTTTCCAGAGAAGAGAGGCAGTTTCTGAAGGATAAGGGTCACTTTGAACAAAGAAGAGGGGCGTTCATGCAGGACAGCTTCCTTTCCAGGGCAGGAAGGCCAACTCTTGGAAACCATTCTGAAGTGGGTTATTTTTTTCTCCTGCCTTTCAAGTTTGCAGTAAGCAAACCAACGTGGGCAAGGAAGGAAGACACCAAGCCTGCAACATGAAGAGCCGTCTTGCTGGATCACACCTAACGTTCCCCCAAAGGTCTAAACCATGATTTGCAGAATAGTCCACACCAAAGACCTTTAGGAAACCCACAAGCACGATGGGATGACAATCTCTTTTCCCCGTCCAACAAGTATCCAGGCTCTTGGATGGCTCAACCTTGCCCTCTTGATTACTAACCACCAGCAAGACGCTTCTTCTCTGGGAATTCGTTTACCTCTTTAAAGAGCCGTGTGAACAACTAAAAAAGACACAAACAAAAACACGCACCTCCCACACACAAAAAGCTGGAACAAACCCTCCCCTGAAGTAAAGGTTGGGTGGAGAAAAATGCACGTGAAACTCTTCCATGCCCCATCCCTGGATCTGAATATTTTGTCTGCTGTTAAAAGCTGCCTTTAAACCTCTCTCCCCACATCAGCGCTGGAAGATTGAAATATCAATTACAGATCAATTTTCTCCTTAAGTAAACACTAATGCAGGATAAACAGTATTAGGAGATGCAATCGTAACATTGCTGACTTCAGGACAGACTGCCTGCTGCTCACAGCAAGTTTAAGCCTGGAGATTAATTAACCTGAGAAGATATCACTTAAGGAAGATTTAAGGCTATCAGGTTGGGAATATGAGGGAACGATGCGCCGTGCATGTTAAAAAGAGAGGTAGGCACGTACAAGAAAGAAGGCAGCTTTGATTTCTTTCGCCCCCAATGGCTAAGATTCTTGTTTTCCCCAGTGCCAATCCTACATGGCTTTAAGGATTAGGTTAAAAAATGGAGCAAAGTCTCCTTTCATAGCTAAGCCGTTGTAAAACCATAGGCTATCAGAATAATTCGGGTCCATGATTAGACGAATTGTGTAAATGTTAAAAAAGTTTCCACGCCCTGCCATTGTTTTCATGCAAACCAATTCTGTACTCGATCAGTGGCTTTCCCCCCGTCATTTGCTCATTTCGTCTCGTCACACCTGGGTTCCAGCTTTGGGTTCACAGAGTACAGGGACATGGGCAGAAATTTCCCCCATCTGATCTGCGTCTTAAGAAAAGGCACAGGGAGTAGAAGACATTCCAACCTGCTCCTTGTCCAAACCTGCAGCGTCACTGGTGGATTTCTGAGAAATTAGAAGCTATGTCAAGGATGACATTATGAGCCTGCTTGGGTGTTAAGATCATCAGGAGAGTTGTTTCCCTCAGTCCCACCACCTTTACAGGTGCGCTTGGTGGGGACGCATAAGAGCACCTTTTCTGTGGCTGCTCCCAGACTCTGGAACTCCCTCCCACTGGAAGCCAGACGTTGCTGTCCTTCTGCAAGCAGCTAAGACCTTTCTCTTCAGGAAAGCTTTCCCTGAGCGACTGCCTTCCTTAGTGGGTTTTTAAAAATGGATTCTTGTACCTTCCTGCTTTGAATGTGTTTCGGTGTTGCTTTTGTCTGCCACTTTTTAGTGTGATATTTGTTTGATCTTTTTTAGTATTTGCAGACTTACTGTTTCTAGCTTTAAATATTGTCTTTTACCCTGCAAGTACCATCATTGGTTCCACATTGCAGTTGCCTTGGAACTACAGAAAGACCCCACTTTCAGTGCATTTTTGCACGTTTGTCTAGAGACAACACACATCCTTAAGATTGTGTTCAATGTAGGCGTCAAATCCTAAGCCAGTTCTGATAAAGAAGCCACAGACTTTCCAAAGCGCTCCCTCCCTCAAATCAATTCCCCCATTCTTGGGGAACTCCAGCTAAACCCAACACTGCCAACCCACCAAATCAACAGTCTCTTCGTCTCCTGTAAAGGCTGCAGATCGGCCGGAAAAGGGAAACCCAAGAACCATCTGCTGTGTTTCAGCCCAGGCCAGCCGGTCAGGATCCTCTCCTCTTTGGCCTGCGAGCTCACACAGAAAGGAATTACAAAGCTGTTTGGGGGCTTTTTATTTTCTTTCTAAGCTGGTGGTGGTGGGGAGAAAGATGTGGAAAGGCTCGACGGTGCTGTGGTTGTATCGTTCTGGAGGGAAGCATTAAGTACCTCCGTGTCTCCGAGGATATGAACCTCTTCGATTGAGCAAGGCTTCCCTCTCCTGGCTTCTGCAGGACGGTGAACGATGGCACCAATTAGAGCCGGTGTGTCACCTTAGGGCCAGCCGCCCATGTACTGGGAAATGTCATCAGCCCAAAAACAATAGTGAAAAACTAATATCTTCGTTGCCTGCCCTGGAGGAAACAGGCTTCCTTTTATCTTCTTTCCAAATAAGAGGAAGAATATCACTGGGGCTTCGGGGGGAAAACCTCCTTTAACAGCTACATTGGAAAAAAAAACCCAGCAACATCCCTTCACAAATAATTCAGGAGGAGGAGACGCTTTAAAAATACTCTGCACTGGAACAAAGCAGGGCAAACACGGAGGAGCAAGCTGCAAATTCAGAGGCATGTTTTTCTCCTGCCTGCTGCAACTTGGCTTGGATGCGAAAGTGACCGGGCCTGGAACACGCAACGTCATGCAAGGCACATTTCTGCCACCACCAAGAAGAACCCCTTAGGCAGCCTTGAACCATTCCTGTGAAGAGGAAAGATGGATGAAGAGGCCACACCTCTCTCTCTCTCTGTATGTACCGAAGTGTCTGCACATTGGGTTGGAAGTGGAATTCGTAACTCCCGAGCGATGTTCTCACACTGTATTCAAGACCGGTAGAGTCAGGACAAATGCTTCCCCAGAATGTTCGATCAGGACAATAACACTCCACATGTGTCTTATTTCCCTCAGATAGGCCTCATGACAACCCCTCCTCAGAGTCTTCCATGGCAGTTAAACCGAGGCAAAGTGGGTTGCAGCCCCGGTGTCTACTAGGGGGCTACATTTTTACAAGGCTACTAAGATCAGGATGCGCCCCCTGATTCACGCAAACACATGCGTTCACTCAACCCAAGTACAACTTTAGTTCCCATCCTTTCACCCACCCAGATGCTACAGGATTCTAGGACTTATAAACCCAAAGTAAATAAAGACAGGAAGATTCTCGCAAACATCTGAGTGAGTGTGTGTAACACAGAGCGTGTGAATACTGGTCTCCAGTGTTGTGTGTTTAGCAGCATGCATGCATCCATCCGTCCACCCATCCGTCCACCCATACTCCCTCCCTCCCTCCACCTGCCCAGTTGAACCTCTGAAAGGCTGCAATGAGCTTTTGGAGGCAACCTGGGTGAGAACCCGTTTGAGAAGAGACACCCAGGTGCTGAAATGGGCATCTTGCCAGCCTGCCTCGCAGGGAGATGCCTTTTCTTAAGGATGCCGCGGCAAAAGAGGGCGAAGGGAGAAGAGGAGTAGTTTTGTAACATTAATCTGTTTTTATTAAGAAGACAGATACTTTATAGTACTTCTTTTTTCTTTGTAAAAATGGTATACATGAACCAATACAAAATGTGAATGGGAAGATAATGGATATGCGTTTTCTTACACTGCAACATCATCCATGGACACCTTAAACAGAATCGGCCTAAGGGGGAGGGGTGAAAGGATTTTTTTTTTCTCTCCAAAAAATAAAAATCAGAGGGGGAGGAAAGAACAAGCTTATTTGGCATCCGTTTTCTACCCTCAATATTCCTTCTCGACGATTCTTTCTGTTGTCGCCTTAAAAAAGCAAAGCAAAACTTAAAAACCCAGAAACCATAAAACCCCATGCAACAAGGTTGTTCTTTCTCCGCTCTGTAACGAAACCCTTGTCCTCTAAACCTGTACAAATCAATACCTAACAATACATTTCAAACAGCGCACGGGTATACTTGCAGAAAGAGGAAGTTCCTATCATCTGGATAGACAACTAAAAAACCCTTCAATTTTCCTGTCGCAGTGGCTCGTTGTGTTCTCTGCCAACGTGTGGGGCCAAAAGAATCTTTTTGTCGTGGTGGTTGTTGGTTTTGTTTTGTTTTTTTTGCAATCTACCTGAGACGGAAAACACCAATCAAAAAACACATGAACCTGAGACATGTCAACATTATTAAGTCAAAGTTACATCGGGAACACAGCACTACTGCACACTTTTCAAAAACAAAGATGAGCTCCTCGACACCCGGGGTGCCGGTTTCTGTGACCAACGTGTAGGAAAGAAAAGGCCCCCCCCCCACCTCCCGCTCTCCCCCACCATCTTTCCCCTAACTCTCTTTGCCCCTTCGGGTGTGGGTGGTTGGCCTGTGGCTGAGGAAGAAGAGTCGCCAGTGACAAAACTTTGCAGGAAGAAAGCGGGGTGGTGGAAAGGGGGCCCCCAAGCGCGGTTTTGGGCTCGTAAGGGTTCCCAGCGGAAGAAGAGGGGGAAACAGAAGGAAAAAAGGAAAACATCGTACCAGAAAGGGGAGCGGGGGAAGAGACTTGAGTGTTGCGTGCCAGATCAGTTGCGGAAAGGTAGCATCTAAATCATTCTGCCAATAATTTAAAAAATAAATATATATATATTTTTTAAAAGCTTTCTTCTTAAAAGAAAGAAAGAAACCAAGCAAACAAACAAGATGTTGACATTTAGAGATGACATTCTCCCCCTCCCAGCCCCACCCACCACCCAAATAAAACCTGTGCAAGTATGTAGCACGACAGCCGTAAAAACTTAAGTGCTTCCCTGGGGTTCACTCTGTCTTCCCCGTGTGAACTGTTCCCGCTGGAACCTTCTTTTCCTTATTCCCATTTGTCCAATGGAGTCTTTCTCTTTGCTTGGGGGGAAAACAAGGCTTCTAAACGGTTGCCCTTCTCTGCCACTTCCTACCCTTTTAAAGAGGGAGACGCTCACGCTTCCCTCTCCCTGAAAGTAAAAAGGTTGCTTCACTGCTGTTGGCGTTTGGTCCCCCAAGGCTTCAGAATCTGAACTCAAAACTTATTCTGAGTGATCTCTTCACCATGACTACCTTACATGCTGCAAGGACCAGCAATTTATTGGCCAACGGCTCTTAAGGCTGAGGAAGGGGGCCAAGGAGGGGCGCTGTGTTCAGCAGGTACAGAGCCAGAGAAAAGGGGGGAAAACAAAGAAAGCAACCTCTCTCTCTCTCTGTCTCTCTCTCACGCACACACACACACATACACTGTGTTTGAGTTTGGATTAAGCAACTGAAAAACCACCCTGCTGATTTCTCCACCTCTGCTCTGACCTTTCCGGAGCAGCGACGCAGGGCCGTCCAGCACGACCAGAAGCCCTGCGCTCCTTTTCTCCCCTCCTGCCTTTTGTCGAGTCACATCTGAAGGAATGAAAAGTTTCACACCGTCCCCGGCTGGATTCCTCAGCACGAGAAAGATCTGCAATGTACAGGACCTGCTGGCTTGCAATCATCCCGCTTCCCTCATTCTCTCTTGCTCGCTCTCTTTCCGTGCCCTCTTTAACCAAGTACAAAACAGAAAAAGGGAATAGACCAGGAAGGCAGTGAGAATAACAACAGCAACGACAGGAATAATGGTAACAGTGAGGAAACACGTTGGCCGATTCACATTCTTTTCACATCACGGAGATACTTATCATTTTCTTCTCGTGGGCAGAAAATTACAGCAACGTGAGGCCGATCAGGAGCCGCCGATGATGGGATTGTTAAGGACAGAGAATAAGGGTAGCAGAACTTCATATATGTTTAAAATTTCCCTCCCGCTTTGCCTCTTGCGATGCCTCACAAGTGCCTCCTTGCCCAGTGGGATCGGCCCTCCGCGGTCACGGCTCTTCAGGGTCAAGTAGCAGGATGGTGCTCTGGACGCCTCGCGCCTGTCCAGACAAGACGAGACGAGATGCCCTCTGTGCCAAAGAGTTCGACAGACACGGGACAGAAGCAGGCTCGGTTCTCTGGGGGAGGAGGCCAGCCGGGGGAGGCCATGCTTTGCTCACAGGGAACTCGTCACCACACTTCTGAGACTCAGCGGAAAGCGAGAGGCGATCACCAGGGTTCGGCCCCTCCGGCCGCCTTCCCGGAGACCTGCGTGGCAGCCGCACACCGTTCTCCTAAAGAAGTTCCAAGCTTCCATGACAAGGAAATCGAATGGATCGTGACTACACGGAATTGCAAACAATGAAATCTAAGGTGTGCTGGTTCTCCTTTGATGACACAGTTTCAAACAACAGCAATAAGAATAATAACTAAAAAAAAAAAAAAAAATCCCAGGAGTCATTTTGTTGGGTTTTTTTGTTTTTTTTTTTAAAGAAAGAAGATAAAACACTTAAGGGGTTGGGGAAGGAGAAGAAGAGAAACGAAATCTATTTGGAAGGGATCCCAGCAGGCAATGCCAAGAGAGGCTAGGAAGGAAAACCACAGAATAAAATAAAAATTAAGAAGTAGGCTTTCTACCCCTTCCCTCCTCCCTTCCCTCCAACGAAACAAGGAATCAAACAAGGCACAGAATTTTCTGCCAATGATGGAACTAAACTAAATCCAAGCTGGACTTGGCCAGAGAATTAAAAACCCAAAGGAACGGAGTTTGTCTGGAGAGCAGAGTGGACTTTGAACAGAGGGACTCTGAGATTCTCCCACACATTTTGCCAGCCATTCATTTGAAAAGAAAAATTCAAACTAAGCAGCACAGGAAGGGAAGAGAAATAAAGGAAAAAAGACCGAAAGAGACAAATCAAAAGAGCCATAAGCTGGTAGAGCAACTTCCAAGATCACTGTCTTTATCTTCTACACAGGGCCAGGATCTGTCCACAGTGGGACACCTCG
The DNA here is from genome assembly GCA_037013535.1 of Intellagama lesueurii. Lineage (NCBI taxonomy): Eukaryota > Metazoa > Chordata > Lepidosauria > Squamata > Agamidae > Intellagama > Intellagama lesueurii. Next base: position 1,636,540 of record JBAJHW010000007.1, on the reverse strand, counting down.
GGGAAACCAAGAGGGAGAGAGAGAGAGAGAGACCTAGATGAAGTATTCCTTCTTCTCTTCCGAGTTGTTCTGTCCTCCCTCGGCGTTGATGATGGCGGTGTCTGCGTCAGCCGCGTCGTCGGCTCCTTTGGCTTCGTGAGTGAAGTAGGTCCCTGCAAAGGAAGAGGCAGGAGCAGAGGTTACCCAAGAAAGATGGCCGGTGGCAGGATTCAGAAGGACTGGAAATAATACTGAGATCTGCAGGCAGGCAGAAGATTTATCAAGAACCTTTTGCAATTCCAAAACAAGACATAGGCTTCAGAGTTCTCCAGACCTCTGTATTAGGGGAGGTGTATTTTATATTAAAAAGTCATAGGGAAGTACGGGTGTCCAGGAATATCTTAAATGTTTTAAACCAGGAGGTCTGTGACCCAGGGCAGTCTAAAAGATGGAGAGGGTGGGTTTCAGGGGCCTCGTGGCGCAGTGGTTAAACTGCAGTACTGCAGCCAAAACTCTGCTCATGACCCGGGTTCAATCCCAGGTAGCCGGCTCAAGGTTCACTCAGCCTTCCAAGGTCAGTAAACTGAGTACCTCCTAGCTTGCTGCTTGGGGGGGGGGGGGGGAGAAACGCGACGGCAATGTGCAGCCTGCATAATTAAATTGTAAACCGGCCAGAATGTTTTAAGCCCTATGGAGCAGTATGTAAGGAGCACACTTTGCTTTTGCTTTGAGGTACCAAGGATGAACTGGGCCTGCCTCTTTACGGCAGTTATTGGTTCAGACTGATAAACATGGTTTTTCCCCCTTTAGGAAGATCTCGCAGTCTCTCAAACTCCTTCCAGCCCACCCCACCCCACCTCAAGTGTGGCTCAGACACGGCGGGGTTCAAACCCGTGTCTTGCCACCAAGCTGGCCAACCCCAGCCACCCGCCCTCAGCCTGGTAGCTCTCTACCCCTTGCTGCAGTCCTCCGGGGTCTCTCCGGTTTGAGAATAAAGAGGGTGAGTGGCAAATGAGAAGCGAACAGCTCACAAAGGAGACAGACAGGTGACAACGACGGTGGTGGGTTCTGGGCCTTGCTTTTGCCCGCGGCCCAAATGAGGCGGGTAAAATGTCTTTCTGGCCAACGTACCTTTGTGTCTTGCGAAGTATCGTCCCAGGATGATAAGGAGGCAGAGCATCGCAAAGACGACCACAGCCACGACTCCACCAATCACAGCGTGGTCCACGGCAGTGATGGCACTCTCCTCGCCCGCCCGAGAATCTGCGGCAATTGGAAAACAAGAGGCGTTACTTGTCCTCCTGAGGGTTGGTGGGTGCCAATCCGGGGCAGCCCCTGCCATCCCCTGTGTCGTTTGAGGGGAAAGGCGCCCACAGAGGCTTGCCCGAACAGGTGAAGAGCAGGCGAGAGAGCAGCCGGCTGCGCCTACCGTGAAGACGGGCTCGCCGGCCAGCTCGCCAAGGGCTTCTCTTGCGGCCAAGCAGCAAACAGAGGCACTGCTGGTCCAGCCAGAGAGCGTAAGCTGGGGAAGGGAAGCACGGGGGAGAGCAAGGAGGGAGGGCGCCTCACTTGGGAAGAGGAGAAAAGGAGAGCCACAAAAAGCAAAACACCCAAAGCTCAAACTGCCCATAGAGACACCCCCCGCCTCCCCTCGGTATTTTACTGGGACGCCCTCGGGAGATATAACCTCTGCAAACTTTTTTTTTTAAAAAATAAATTGCGAAGAACTACTTGCATGGCCAGATACTAACAGTATAAAACCTGAACGGACAAACGGAGGCTGTCCTCAGATTGTGTTTGGCTTCAGAAAGGGACGTTCCTAGAGGCAATCTCTACATTTTGAATACAATTCATTGTGGATCTGATGCAGGAACATACCAAAACTCAGAAGGATAATTTATAAATCAATCAATCGATCATAAATAAATAAGGATGCTCAGTCCCCCCCTCCTCCAAATTCCTCAGAATCAAAGACGGCAAGCCATAAGGGCACGCGGTAGCGTTTCATCTCCAACATCAGGTGCCGTGCAATGAATCTGAGGTTTATGACGACTTCTCTCCCTCTTGGGCTGTCTTCTGTTTGGAGAGAGGCATCGCTGGCTCGGTGGGCAAGGGAAAGGGCGAAAATAAATAAAAACGAACCCAGGATGTGCCGAGGCAGAGTAAAATTAATGTCGGGGCAATGTAAACAATTTTAATTTAAGAACGTGGCAACAGGCCTCCCTGCAAATCTAATGGCCACCGAGATTTATAACGCAGTAAAAAACAATTATTCTCTCGTTGATTAATACATTAACATTTTGGAATGGAAGCTAAACTGTGCTCGTTGTGTCCCCCCCCCCCCCCCGCATCCCTTTCTTTTTTATTGAGTCCAACCGTGACACCTCCATTAAAATGATTTACTGGCCATACCTTACAATTTAAGCACAGCAGCAACAGAAACGGTAAAATTCTTTTAACTTTACATGATTTGTGAAGTCAGACGTGAAGGATTTACCATTTAAATCTTTCCATACAAGAAGCACACGGCCAATAAATCTGTCCCACCCACCCCCTGCAGCTGCCAGGGCTCCTGAGAGAAATGTGTTTCAGCAGGAAGAGGCCGTGCGCAAATTCCAGTCAATTTTTAAGAAAGATTTATCTCAGTCTCTCTCCAAAGAACAGACCCAATCTCAGAAGCGTCCACCTCTAATAATATTTGAAGTTTATTGATCAAGTGTACAGATCCGTGACAGCTAAAGGTAATGGTGCTTTTTGGAGCTGAGACCTGATACAATGCTTTCAGCAGCTGGCTCGGGATTTATGGTCTCTATTGATATTTCCAATTCTGCTCTAAGATTAAGCACCAATGGGTGTCGGTAAATAACTCGTGACCAAGATGGTTGTAAGAGGCAGTTTAATTAAAATAGGTTTCAATTAAGAGAAGGGCCCTTCAGTGGGTTCCCTGACACTAACGGGGGCACAAAACACATTTTAAAAACAGAAAGACCGAAATCCAAGTTCACATCAGGGCACAGAAAAGTGGATTAAGGTCAGTAGCAGGGACCCAACTGATCCTGCAGCGTTGCAACCCAAGCTTTCCTCGTGCACAAGGTCAGCTAAGGAGAAGCAATGGCCTGCAACCAGTCAGGTGCTGTCTGTACAGCCAACGCAAAAAAAAAAAAACAAAACCCTCCAGCACAAGGTTCTTCCAGCAGCAAGATAAAAAAATTTTCTTGGACAAAACTGCCTCTGCATTCTGGAGTCTCCCGTCACAGCTAAATAAACACATGGCCAAGGCGGCCCCTGCTTTCTTTAGCTACTTACAGGGTATGTAAGTAGGTTTACAATATTCTGCGAAGATCCTCAAAGGCCCCAGCAGATGGAATGGAAATCTTTCCCTGAGGAAATGCAACTGGCTTCTCTCCCGTGATGAATTAACTGGTGAGGAGTGTTCCTGGCTGTCATGTTATGCAAAAAGTGTCCACTTGATGAACAAAGTTGGTGACAGTTTTTGTGTGTGTGGAAAACTGTACGATTCGTGCAATTCCGTGAATTTTCTCCAAACTAGGACAACTGCTTTTCTAAAAAAGAATCCAAGGCAATGGATGGGTTGATTGCATGATTGCAACCTTCTGCATCACCATCTCTCTGTGTGGTGCGTATGAGTTTGTGTGTGTGTAGCAGTACTTGTGGTTTGTCTCTCCAGGTGAAAGGACACACAAAACTTTTTTTTGCACATTGTAGAGGTTTTGACAGGAAAAAAATGGCTCTCTGTCTTGCTCTCACCTTGGAGGTACAGAATCTCACTGGGCTAGAAAATTTCTTGCCAAGGTATTGTGTCCTGTCAAGACAGACTAAATCGACACGAGCAAGGAATTTAGCAACTGCTCTTTGCATCCGTCACATGAAAGCAGCTTGGAAGCCCCCCCCCCCCCCCGGGAGAATGTCAGTCATGTTGGATAGGACACCTCTTAATGCACTTGATTTGCAATAAATGAACAAACAAACAAACAAACAAACAAATCCATGTCTATGTACAGGACAAAACGTGCAATGGAATCAACTGTAGAAACGTCTATGGGAAAGGAAAAATGAGCTTTTCCATAAATGGGAAGTAACTTATCTTGAGTGGCACTTTGGAACATACCAAAGCTTTGCCTGGAGCCACTCTTTGATATTAGTGTTATCTTTCGCAGCATCACAGGGAAGGCACTGGCCCTCTCATGGAGGGTCCTTGTGTTCCCGGAGAGCGCGCGTGCTCTTACTTGCCACTGTGACCCATTGTGGTTGGACTCCATAATGGCAGAAAGCACAGGCAATAGAACTTCAGCTGATCCAGGCTCAGCGTGGCAGATATGATCCACAACCTACCGAACCAAATGTGGGGTCAACACCACAAACTTGCCAAACTCTCTCGCGGCTGCAGCTTGGCTTGCACTTAAACCAAGAGTGTCTGCTCCTCATTCACCTCTTTTTCCCCAAGATCCCCCCTTCCCCTAACGCTAGTCATGGCACTGCTTTGGTGAAGCTGGCTTATTAAAACGTGATTTCTTCCACTGGGATTAGCACTCACATTTTTCTTAATTGTTTCTATGAAAGCAGAAGCTTCGCCGAATGCACACCCTGAGTTTATTTTATTTTGCGCATGGCTACGTCTCTCGTCGTTGAGTGTAAAAAATTAACTGCCGCACGGAGGATGCTCGGGGCCTGCATGCCAATGAGCAGAGCACCTGCCAAACTAGACAGCACCCTCCTGCTTTCAAGGATAAGAGCGTGCTCGTGTCTTTCCTGGAACGATCAAAAGAGGAAAAACCTCTCTCGCCTGCCTGCCAACCACAACAGAGTTTTTCGCCACAGAGGCCTCTAATATCAATCAGCTCACAATGATGTCCCAGGGTAGCACTCAGGCAGGAAACCTCCTAGAATCACAGAATGGTAGAGGTCACCAGGTCCAACCTCCTGCGGAGGCAGGACATCTACGGCTAGTGTATTCCTGGCAGACGGCTACTCAACTGGTGTTTAAGAGCCTCCAATGAATGAGAAGCCAACCACCTTCGTGGCAGACCATTTCCCCACTCTAGAAGACCTCTGCTCATCCAGAGGTTTCTTCCTAAGGCCCTTGTGGGACCATCTGGAAGGAGCAGCTGGCCATGGAGCTCCCCTTTGTAACTTCTTCAGCATCTTGACTCTTCCTTCCCTGAGCACAGGACAGCTCTTTTCAAGAGCACTTCTGCCACTTCTCCTTTCCCTGTCTGGCACTGATCCATGTGCTCCATGCTTTCCTTCCACCTGCATGCACCAAAACCCAGCTGCCCAGGCAAAGGGAGGCCCCCTCAGTTGCCACTTCACCGGTCTAGGCATTAGCAGGTGACTCTGTGGATTTCTGCTCTCAATTCCTCTCTTTCCTCAATTAAGCAAATACAAGAAAACAGAGAGTTCTGGTGCTTCCCCATGGTCTCCCATCCAAAGGCAAAACAGGCCCATCCCTGCTTAGCTTCTGAAATCAGACAAGAGCCATGTGGCTAGGGTGGAATAATGGGGTGCTATGAGATGCTCACAGATCTCCTATGAAACTGCGAGGGCAGAAGACCCATTCTCCAGGCAGCGGTGCAGAAAATGCCGTTGCTGGGAAGCTCAGCTTCCCTCCAGTCTACAAAAGCTGTCGAAGCACCTCATGGCTCAGCCAAGCTCCCTCCTTCTGCTCACCCCTACTTGCACCTTCCCCCCCCCCCCCCATCAAAGGCTGCTTAGGAAGAAGAGCCCAAGAGTCAATGAATGGGCCTCCCCTCCCCAGAATGGCACCAACCAGCTCCTCTTCTCCATGATGCTAAGTCAACTTCAATGTCTTAGCCAATTTTTCAGAGGAACAGGGCAGAGCAGGGAGAAAAGGTCTCAGGAATATTTTCATCCTCATAATTTAAGATTTTTGCTGCTATTTCTAAATGGGGGGGGGAATGGCAGAGTTTGGATCTGACTTCTTACATCCACATGATTTCTAAACATTAAAAAGAAAAAAAGGAAGCCCACCCTGGAACCAGGGGGTGGTCTCTAGTTGAGGAGCAACTGTGGAATTAGCTGGTCTATTTTTACACATGTCTGGAAGTCAATCTCTCTCTCTCTCTCTTTTTATCATTTCCAAGTGCCACAACATATTAGGTCAGGCATTTTCACTTCTTTATACGATACTCTTTCCTCTGAAGTCTTCTGAAAATACAGATTTTTTCCTAACTGGAAGGAGGCAGACTACCTAAGACATATTTGCTTACTGAAGCGGCAATTTTAAAAGTTACAACTGCCACACCTTGTAGTCCACCAACACCTTCTGCCTGCAAATAACTTTAGGCCCAGGGGTTCCCAACCTGGGGTCCCCAGATGTTCTTGGACTACAACTCCCAGAAGCCTTCATCACCAGCAGCGCTGGCCAGGATTTCTGGGAGCTGCAGTCCAAGAACATCTGGGGACCCAAGGCTGGAACCTACGGTTTTAGAAGTTGTGCAAAGAAAGCAATACTGAATGGGCCTGTTACAACCGAATGGGCTCTGTTCACAGACAGGGCCATCCCCTTCAAGTTGCAGAACTGGTGCTTTGAATGTTTTTGGTGAATTATTTCATCACCTCTCCCCTGCAGAGAGATTTTATAGCCAGTATCAAGCTGGCTCCCTAAACACCAGGGACATGAAGAGAGGCATGGGGGCAATAATGGATTATTCACAGACTCAGTGACAAACTTCCTTTCCTGAGCTGAGAAAGCCAAGGTGGAAGGTGGGGCACCAGGCTTGCGCAATAAATATTTGCCCTTAAAAACAGGTGTCAGCTGAAACGGGTTGTTCCAGTTAACGTTGTCTCTTTTGTTACGGAGCGAAGGGGGAGGGACCCCCCCCCATGTCGCCGGCACAGGACTGGAGAGGGACGGCTGGATGACGGGCGCTGACAAAACGCCACATTATTTGCTAATCCTAATGTGTTATTCTTCCTTAAGATTTGCTTTTCTCAGCACCAATTCAATTATAGATGCTACAAATCCTTCTGACATTTAATTCCCTCTTGTCAGACAGAGCAGTAAACGTATATACATGCGCAGCTTTTCCATTAAGATGTTAATATACATTTGGAGCACCCTGGCATTTCTTTCCAAGGGGCCTTAGAAAAGGTGGCGAAGGAGAGGCGCAGCGCACGCCAGGGCAGCTGGGCTGCCGCTGAGGGGTGCCCACTCCCAAACTGGAAGCGCCGGAGTTTCATTTGCAAAGGGCAACGGGAGAGGGAGCCTGCTTTCCCCTCTCATGCACAAGGGTGGGTTGTGGCCACCACGGCACTTCCGCTAAAGCTTGTGTCCGGTTCAGAACCGTGAATGGGCACTACCCTCAGTAGGTCTACGGGCACGACGTTGGCAACAAATCAGTCACGCTGCCAAGCCTACGTTGCTGCTCTCCAAAACAGAGCCTGGGGAAGTTACCTACGTGGACTACCACTCCCAAGCTGGCTGAGACACTGTGGGAGTTGCAGTGCCAAATGCTGACCAGGGATGTCGGCAAGTCTTTGGGTCCAAGTCCCAAGTCCAAATGGTCCAAGTCTTTGGTACCGAGGCCCTATTAAAAAGAAGCTTTTTCCCCCCAGGGGAAAAAAAAGGAGGGTGGGTGAGTTCTGAGTCGCAACTTGAATCCGAGTCATTGGGGGGGAAAAACCTGAGTCAAGTCACCAGTGCAACTTAACTCGGACTTGACAGCGACTCCCGCAACTCAAGTCCCCATGCCTGACGCTAACATTCCCAGGCTTGGCAGCAGCGCCCACAATAACTGCAGAAACGGCTGGTGGTTTCTCTTGTGAGAAACAGGTCTCTTGGCCACCACTGCCTTTTGGGGACAAATTCACAACCCTGAGGCCTGCACAACCCTGCCTCACGTTCTGTCCTGCCTGGTGCACCTGCCTTTATCCCTGTATACTGGTTTTATCCTACACTCCTCTTCCACACACTCCTCTAAAATCCAAAGACAAAGGGTGGGGTATGTGGATATTTAAACAAATCAATGAATGCACGGAGATAATTCATTTTCTGGAGAGCCACCACTTCGCCTGGCGTTTTCTCTAGAAAACATGGGGGCCGAGGGACAGCACTTGTGATGAAAAGCATCACATCTGTGGGGCTATCAAGAACCACTGACCAATCCAAGAATGTTGTATGTGATTTAGCGACAGGCAAAGGAAGCCCTCCGGTGAATTTGCCGTTGAAATCTCCTCACTCTAGTGGTCTGCTTGAGAGAACTACCTCTTCCCTTCCTTCTTCCTTGGGAACAGGGCTGGGGGACTCTACCAAAGACTCTTCCAACCCTCCTGCGATTCCTGTGAAGAAAAGGATTCTGGAAATCCTTCCTTGCACCAGACTTCTTGAAAACCTTCAACAGGGAAAGGAAAAGGTGAGCCGCCATAGTTGTACGTGTTTTTTCTTTTTCTTTTTGCAACCAAAGGCATAGAGATTGGAGATGTAACCTCCTGCTTGCATCATCCTCACACAGGGAAGACGGGCAGCCACCTCTGTCCTGCAGCGGGACAGGTGGACAGGGCGCAGTAAGGCCTCCGATGACTTCCGCAGCCCGGTCAAAGCCTTTTCTGAACCCTACAGAGTTTTCACGGGGGTGGTTTCTCGGCGGCCTGCCATAGCTCTGGCCGCCTGGTGCACAATACATTCCAGCGTATATTTTCAACACTTTGGGCCTGACAGAATCCTAGTATTTACAGAGCTCTAGACAGGGGGTGATTTACTGCAATGATTTAACACGTTTGCTCCGTGGGGTCTGGCATTCCTCCTTGTTAAGCTTTCTCTCTTTCTTTTCTCTCTCCCTCCCCCTTACGTCACGTAGTCCTAGGCATTACATTCCTCTATTTAGGGAAAGTGTGTGTGTGTGTGTGTGTGTGTGTGTTACACTGACAGGCCTGGAGTTTCCCCAAAGCACTTCTGCACCACGAAAGCAAAGTTCTGGCCAATCTTTTCTCTGCAGGCTCAGCATAGCCGTTAATTTGTCACATTTAGATTTAATGCTCCCGCCTTCAGAGGTGTTCACAGCTCCTTGATTTCTAAAGGGAAAAGCATTTTTAAAACAAGGATGCTTTTACTGGGGTGTGTGTGTGCTCATGCGCACACATGCAGCCACCCACATTTAAGCATACCCACCCACCCACCGCAAAGATACCTCTGGAGGTGTCCTGAGAAATGAAGTCTGTTCTTCTAAAATGGTGACAAAGGCCAGGAGTGGACCTCAAATGCTGGGACAGGGACCCTCACGTCTGGACACAAGCAATGGGTGAAGCTATGGCTGCAAACTGGAAGGACACACGCCCTGGATGAAAGGAGGAGGACCTCAGGGGCTGGAGGTCACCCATTAAAAAGTAATCTGAAGACTCTCCATGTTTCCAACGAATGAGGAGCGGGGGAGGGGTCACACTACTTTTTAATAGTGAAACTCCAAATCCTTATCCATTTTTTGCAAAAAACGTCACGGCCATCACTGCTTATCTTATAGAAGATGGCCGGGGAGGTTTTCTCTCCTCTTTTAAACTTAAGAATAAAGGTCCTGGGCCACTCAGACCACGGTGGGATCCTGTCTACCGCAAAACGACATAGTCCAGGACATGTGGGCGGCAGCCCCACACGTCTCCACTTAAGCCCAGAGTCTCACATTGCTTTGCTAACTGGATGACCGAGCCCCCTAAGCACTGCCACCGGTGCTCCCTGGATTTTGCCAAAGATGGGGAAAGAGTTCACGGTTCACGCAGGTTCGTTTATTGCCCAAATAGTGTTCGGCACGTCAAAGCCCCGCCTCCTCCAGTGGGTGCCCACTCGGAAGTAGTGCGTTGGCTTCCCTGCCCTGCCTCCTCTGGGCGCTGCCTCTGAGTGGGCGCCTGCCAGAGGAGGAGGGACTGGGGAGCGCTGAACACCTGTTCGGCCAATAAACAAACTGGTACAAACCACCAAACCAGCAGTTCGTGTCCATCCCTAAATTAAAAATGGAAAAGGAGCACACATTCTTCATCCGCTTTACGTAACAAAATGACAACGAACCATGTAACAGCAACACAAACCCTTTTGGAAACCCATGTAATGTAACAAGAAGGTTCCTGATCATGTGAGAAACAAGCAATGCGATGAGTCGCCTTTGATAAGTCAAGACTCCCAGCACTCATCTTGCTTGACAGCACCTTGTGCTTCTTAGTAAAGCTCAAGGTTTGGACACACAAAGGCTCCTGAGCACATCCTCCCTGGATGTCTGTCCACTTAAAAATGACTTTAACACCATCTTTTTCAGTGCATTCACCCTGCTTGACATGGAGGTAGGGCTGGGGCAGCACCCAGAAAAGCTGTCCCTGGTGAACTGGGAAGGAGATCAACACAGTTGGCTTTTTGCATGAACACAGTGAAGGTGAAGGTCGGAATACAGTGGGACCAAAAAAAAAAAAAAAAGGCACCAGGTCTTGCAGAGAATTTTAAACACATGGACAGAGAAATCACAGAGGTTCCAAAACTGAATGCAGGTGGCTTCATGGACACCGAGTGTTCCTGGGCTTGGGGCTTTGGGTGGCCCACCTTGTCGGGAGTTCCCAATAGAGGATCCAGTTTTGTGGGGCTTGTGAGGAAGTCCTGCACAAGTCCCTCCAAAAAGGAGTTGAGATGCACTGCGAAAGCCCCACTTCATTAAATCTGAGCCAGGAATTGATCCAGACCTTCCCTAGCCATGCTGTTTGCTTAGCACCAAGAGCTGGGGAGACCTTGGTCCATTCTCATGGATCATGGAGAAGGCTTTGTAGGAGCAGGCTACTCAGGAAATGGCTATACAAATTTGATCCGTTGCACCAGGAAGCATTACTCAAAGTGGCCCAAGGGTTTTAAGGCTGCCATCATTCCGTTGGAAACATACGTAGGTTGTGTTAATATCTGGAGTAACCCAGAAAGGTTGAAATTGAGACCAGAACAGATAATATTATTCATTACCCCCAGTTTAGCATTAAGAGCACTGCACCTTTGGTAATTTATTGATGGGATATTTAAAACGGGTGCTAACCTGTTTGTCTTGTATTAAAATTGAATTTGGTCTCTAATTTAAGCAAGCCAAATTCCAGAAGTTTATCCTTCGTCAATCAATATGTTCCCCTTCAGTGACCCATCGCGAGCTTCATAAAAAATAATGTATTTTGTTTTAATAAATTTAATCACCCTGACAGGTGCTCAATTTTTATTGGCTGCTTCTCCAGACGTCTCTTTGCCAGAGAACAAAGCTACACTCATGATCAATAGTAATTGATTAATCAGCATCCCCCATGAACAAAGGTGCTAATCAGTTTTTGATTAGTTAATCAAACTACACGGCAGGGCGACAAGGGTTCCTTTTGCTTGCACGGCTGCCGTACAACATCTGGAGCAAAATCTTAAAAAATGGGAGTCACCCAGCCGAAGCGTGTTGAGGAAAGAGCAGGGAGATGGTTCCTATCACACAGCAAGGATTGGATTTCTCATGTTCTCAGAGACAGCTAAGCCGGGAAGGAGAGACTGGCGGTGGGTTGCCCACCCTTCTCTCCTTCTCTTCATCTGTACTGAATCAATGACCAAGAGTCTGGAAAAGGCCCTTGGGGTGTGTGTGTGTGTGTGCGTGTGTGTCTGAGATCTCTGTCCATTTCAGCCAAGAGTCTCCTGGCCCATCTCTTCTGTGTAGGCTTACCAACCACCTGGGGGGCTCAGCAGTGCAGAAAAGAGGTTAAGAGGAATGTAGAGGCGAGAAACTCTAATCAGCAAGGACCTAGAGCATCCAATTGCTTGGGGGAATAAGGGACAAGGGGGTGGAAAGGGAGAAATCAAATTACAAGTCCCCTCAAGTGCTTTGGCGGGCCACGAAAGTAACTGGTGAGCCCATCATCATGTCAAGAAAACCTGGATTTGCAGCCTGGTGTCTGAGAAGGGGCACAAGTTCCTTCCCATGTTTTACGTCTCTGAACCAAGATGGAATTTTGTACAACTCAGACAGGGGTGGTTTTATGCTGCTCCCGTTTACTGGTCGAATTGACTATAATCAAAGCAACAACAGGCACACACACACACACCCCTTCTGCGACTGTACGAACTGTCCTTCAATAAATCAGAATGCTTTCCACCATCTCTCTTGTGTGGAAATGGAAAGACAGTTTGCTCAGTATACAGGCAGTATAAGAACTAGCTTGCTCACTTTTCGCAGAATATGGCGTAATTACAAAAGAAAGAAAGAAACGATCAAACTCGACAATGCCTGGGACGTACATTTTAAGCTACGGGAAAAAGGATTGTCCTTTAATCTGGCATCGCTAAAACCTGCTAGGAAATAAACCTTAGCTGTTGTAGGATGGCTGAGAGAGCAGGTTTTCATCGTGACAGTCATATATAGGGTAGTAACAGCTAACCTCCCTAGACTGCTGTGAAGGCAAAGCAGGGCATCCCCGTGTACGGTGCCGTGAGTTGGGTAAAAGAAAAGGACAGTATGCTACATGTCAAACGGATACGTCAATGGGAAGACCTATAGATGCTCAGCACGTGTTCAATCTGCAGTGCAGAAATATAGATGCTTGATTGGTTTAGACTGGTGTGCCATAATGCAACTGCCCTCCTCCATGGGAGAGTCCAGCCACGGCAGTTTGACTGCCACGTCACCAGCCCCACATGGCATACCAGGCCAGCTGGAGACAGTGTTCAACTCTACGACAGCCACCCACTTCCCCAATGCAAAGCTGGCATCTGTAAGTCCTTGACAAGTGTGACAGAATTTCCACCGAGCCCTCCTCCAACAAGGATTCGGAAAATTATTTCCAGTCACTGAGCCCACCAGACAACCTGTAATGAAACTCACAGCGCTCGCCTCTCTTCCTCGTTCCTCTGGTCCAAATGCTTTTGAGTTTTACGTTGGCCAATTGTTGACCCCCCGCCCCCCGGTTGCGCGGCCGGGAAGAGGGGGAGCCCAGCCATGGGTGGGAGGCGAGGGGGGGGCTGGGATGTTGCGCGATGGGGGCGGGTGGGGAGCAGCTAGAATGCAAACAAAGGGGTTGGGGGGAAAGAGGAGTCCCACAGACCAAACCACCACAACAGCTGAACCTAAAGGCTAAGCCCTTACCTGAGAGGTCCCCATAATCCAGTTCTTCGGCAGAATTGGGCAACTGAGTAAAGCCTTACAAGTAAAAAAACAAACTCATTTTTCTCGGTGTTCCTCACGGGATGAGAAAACAAAACACTTAAGAACAGAGGACGCATTTCATAGGGGAGAAGTAAAAGAAACGAGTCAATTCCCGGGGCTCAGGTGAGCTGCCAAGCAGATGCTCTGAGCACTTATCAACAGACTCAGGTTTTGCCTCTTTAAAAACCCACCGTCACAAGATTTCTTGGGTTGCACCACAGGGAACACACAAGACATGAAGGTGGACATTCAAAACCACTCATTCACAACCACATGCAACTCCCTCCCCCTCTGCCCCTGGTGACATTTCCTGTTCGGAAGAGAGATGCACAGGTTGGATTTATGGACTACAGCTCCCAGAATCCCTTAAGAAGGAATTCTGGGAGTTGTAGTCCAAAAACACAGAGCTGCCCATTTCTAGAGAAAAACATGGCCCCAAACAGGCGACCTTTCCCTTTAACTAACCATTGTCTATATACACAGACCCTGAAGAAAGAAACATTTTTCCGGATTTCTGTGTACATGTAAATCCTTTGGCAATGCCACCCAAAGACCCTGGCAGGGCAGGGTTACCTTGGACTCTTACTTTCAAAGACGACAGCAACAAAACATGGACACTTCAAGCCGTATTTTTCTGAGGGTGAACAACAAAATGAAATGAAAAGCTGTCAGAGAAGGCTTTAGAGAAATCTCATGTTATCTTTTCTCTGGGAAAGTCACCTCAAAGCTGGTAATGCCGTGTGCTTCCCTTCTTGCTGGCAAAACACAGAGGAGAGTTTGATTTTCACGGCTGTCACTTCCGGCTTTGTTTAAAAATTACCTTTCAGTGTAGATGCAACTTGCTTGGTTACGAAGGGTTCCCAGGTGCTACCTGAGATCTGGAGGCATTAATATAAATATAAAGGTTGCAAGCACAGAGGATGCCATGGAAGAAATGTGGGGTCAACCGTCTTGACCTCCCCCCCTCCTGACGGCCATCTTCCCCAAATGACAAACTCTTAATCGCTTTCTTACCCACACCGTAAGGAAGCTCCGAGAAAATTATCCCTGGGATGCGTGCTATTTTGACCTGGACATTCACCACAGAATGTTACTTACCCTACTTTGCTGAACTCTGTGTAATGTCTAGTTTGGCCCTGAAGGAACAGGGTTGACAAAGCAAAATCCATCTGGCACCGCCACAACCACCAGGTCTGCATGTAAGATGCAAAATGGCGAGCATGCACTTGCATGGGTTGGCACTTGGGGTTTTAAATATCAGACTACAGTTGCTAAACTGGTCAGTGAGGACCAAACAGGAGACCAGATGCTTCTCTGACCCAGGCAAGGCCAGATGGGGCAGCAGCACACACGTGTTACATTGAGGGGACCACCCTCGGCGATGGTGTCTGGTTTAGGTGCAAAACAACGGCTCACGAGCCTTCGGCTGACTTCTGCACGGTGCGCACCTGCCTGGCAAACTAAGAGCTTCCTCCCTGCATGATGCCTTTGGACATTTTTGCAATTAAAAGGCCCCAAGTGTGACTTGTTTAAAGGATTTCTGCTGCTAGCAGTAGAGCTAAGGGGAAACAGGACGGCCTGGAAGCTTGGTGGGCCCCTGCCGGGCAGGGCAGAAAGTCCCAGGCCAGAAGAACCAGTCTTCTGACCCGGTCATTAGCACATTCTAGGTTGGACCCCAAACTGTGGGTATCCAGATGCACTGGTTTGCCTCTTCAGCAGGGTGTGCCTGGAAGACTCCGTCCACTGTGCCAACCCTTGTTGACGCAAGGTTTGGTTTCTGCACAAATGGGTCATGGTTTGGGTCCCATTATTTTAAATAAAGGGTGTGCGTGGCAACCTGAGCCTCTCCTATTGTCACTGGACTGTCGCTTGCATCTTCTCTCACCATAGACTATGATGGCCAGGGACTATGGGAGTTGTGGTCTAACAACATTTGGACAGTCTGTCTTAGGGGATGCTGCTTAACGGGCTATGCTCACTGCACAGAGGTGCTCCGTTCTAGGGAAAACTACGGGGGAGAAGACCCCAAACCTAGCATTTCTCCTCTTCCTCCTCCTCCTCTTTTCAGCGTAGCTGCCATCATTCTTTACACCAACGTAACCTGGAAAGGATCTCCTAATTAATTATCTTCGCAGATGGTGCAGTCGGAAAACAGCCCACATCAAACTCACAGGAATGTAATGAAATGACTAATGGAAACAAAACAGCCGTTGGGCCTGATCCACCGGAAATCCCTCCGGTGCAAGCCCCGAAGGAACTGGGCGGCTCACTTTGAGGGTGCGGCTGCATGCGACGCCTCCAGCTCCTTTCCTGGGATGGGCCCAGGGGTGCAAAAGTGATGCCCACGATTTTGCTGGGATGAGAAAGAACTTGGATCTAAGAAATACCCGTGCTCTGGATCAGAGCCTTCTCCTCGACCCTTCCCAAAGCTCGCTCACTGGTGCCGGCTTGTACCAGCCGTGCCTAAACGGCAACTGGCTCACATCTAACCCATCCTGTAGAATCTAGTGATTGCATTACATGCTGGCGAGAGAAATCTTCCGGGTGAGAAACAAAGAAAAGGCTTCCTTGAGGTCACTTTGGCAATCCAGAAAAATCTCACTTCCAAGATCACCTTTGTTGGAAGACAACGACATGACCTGGAAAAATTCTACTTTTCTCAGGTGGCTGCTCCTTTAGACTCTGGCACTCCCTGCCACTGGAGGCCAGGCTGGGCCCCATCTTGGCTGTCCTTCCGGAAGCAGGCCAAGACCTTTCTCTTCCGGCAAGCCTTCCGCAAGTGAATGGCTGCCGAGTGGAGTTTTTTAAATGGATGGTTGTGTTTTAGGGTTGGTTATGTTTTTTGGCTTTGTATTCATTGATCCTTTTAGCATTGTATACTCATGGCTACAAACTTAAACACTGACTTTTAATCGTTGTAAGCCTCATTGGGTTCTTTTTAAGGAGAAAGGTGGGTTAAAAGTATTTTAAATAATAATCTCCTCCAAAGGGTTTCTTTTTTCAGGGTTTTTTCCCTTTCCCTTTAAGAAAATGTTGCTTTCTTTCAAAGTAAAAAAAAAAAAGGTCAACCCTGCATTTTTCATGAAGCCAAGGATCCTTTATTTTCCTTCCACTCTCTCTCCTCCCAAAGCTAATGGAACAGTTCTGCTATTCTATTTCTCTCGCTCCTACTCGGCAGACTTAAAAATGTCAGCGAATGGCATTAAAAAACAGTCAAGAGGCATCTAAAACATGCCGCAAATTACGTCTTGGGTTTTCTCGTTACATTTTGTTGTTGTTGTTCAACTATTAAGAGACTTTATTTTTCATTTTTGAATAGAAAGCCCTCACTCTCCTTGCCATTTTTCTGAATAAATGAGATTTTAAGTTCCCACGTGCACACAATTGGTTTGTCACTTGGAATTAGAGAAGTCAAAATCAACTGGGCGGGAACGGGACTTGTGCAAACCCGTGTGCGCCGGGGGATCGTTTCCCTTCCCTTCTCCAGACTCCCAACTGAACAACAACCAGGTCTGCTGTTTCTCAGATTGGCCCGAGATCCTTTCGAGAAGTGGGACCCCACAGAGGAAAACCCAACCCAGGCTCCTAGGATAAGATGAAGGATTTGTCCATGCATAGCTGCTGGAAGGCAGCAGCCCCTAGCAAGTCAATGACCAGGGGATGGATCCCAACTTACTTATGCTTAGAGTGTTGTACTTTTGTCCCATCAAGTCAGAACTGACTTATAGCAACCCTAACACAGCTCTCAAGGTTAAGGGCAAAATTCAAGGAGTAGTTTTATCAGCGCCATCCCCCTCTCTGCGAGTTTCCACGGCCGAGTGGAGATTTGAACCCAGGTCTCCTGAGTCCTAGTCCATCACTCTAACCACTGCACCACCCTGGGTAGTTTATGCTTAGAGCAGACTCACTGAGATCAAGATGGCAAGTGGCTCGTAACAAACCTAAGCCTCAATAATTTCCATGACTCTGCTCTAGGTAGATTTAAAGCTGCATCGAAACTTGTCCGAACTATCAGCGTTCTTTATTTGACCCATCTGCAGTTTTTCTATTTTGAACTAAAATGTTTTAGCTTTAATATTTTTAAAAATCAGATGTGAGCGCTACTGTGTGTTATTGCACCGTTTTACTACCTTGTAGAATTCTTGTTTGTTGAAAAAGACCGTAAATATATTTGATTTTGTAAATGCATTTGATTTCATTTGGTTGTTTTTTTTAAAAAAATACTTCTTGGCCTCTTTCTTAGATGCCATCCCTAGCAACTCCTCCACACAAAATTCGCTTTATCAGCTTTGAGGTGACGAGGGTTTCCCACTCGTTCCTTGGTGAGGTTTGAAGATTTCTCTCTGTTTGTTCATTTTTGAAACAGCAGAATGGCCGACATCCAATCACCAGAGGGAACCGCTGTTGAAAAGGTGATGTTTCAGGGAACCTGGACAGTTGTATTCCTATATCCCACTAAAATCAATCAATCAAGTTAAATCCAATTAAACTAACCTTCCCAAGTGTGTGCTCCAACATTGTGCCATGTTGAAACTTAAATGCATCCATGTCAAAAGTGGGATAACTTTTTGATCTGAAGTAGCAGGAGGAAAGGCCTGACTCTTCTGCTGAAGATGCCACCAGCGTGTGCTGGTGACTCACACACTCCGCTTCTTAAAGCAAAGAGATCCTCCAAAAGGGTCTCCCCATACATAACGTGGCTGTCCCTAAGTGGAACACAAGCCACTAGAAGCTCCTCTCGTGGGGGTGGGGGTGGTATAACATATGGCACTGCCAGAGCTTGGGGAAGCTACCTTTTAGAAGACTACACGCCCCAGAATTCCCCAACCTTCATGACAAGTCACCGTGGTGGACCCCAGATGGTCATTCCCAGAAGTTGTTGTCCCTACACAAGTAACTTCTCTGGGAATCACATGGGGAAGTACTGGAGAGCAGCCTGTTCATTTCCCATCTCTGCCGATGGTATTATTGAAACGTAGGTCTGATTTCAAAAGGCGTCTGCTCTCTTTCTCACAAGCAGGCCGTGGGCTGAAAGAGCCCTGTTTTCATGATTTCCAAAGACCTGCCAGAGAGAGAGCCCAGATTATTGGAAAAAGCAGATTCAGTTTGGAAAGGGCAGCTCAACCTTTCAAAGTAACACAAAGGGGTGTGACTTGCAGAAATCATTTGGTCCTGACATCTGTCTCTGGCGAGTGTAGCTCCCCTGCTTCCTTTACTGATGTGGGGCGGAGATGATTTCCCCCCCAAAAAGTAGGTCTGCAGGGCGAGGCAAAAGTTAAAAGAGGGAAGAGGATGCTGGGACAGGGCACTGAAGCGCAGCCAAAGCCAGAGCTTGCATCACCGCCAGGAACATGCCGTTACTAGAATCCTGACAATGAATGGGAGCAGAGAAAAGCTTGGATGGAAACTTTCAAGGTTTGTAAGATCTCAGCTTTTAGGCAGTTGAAGGGTTAAATATTCGTGCTTTAAATTTGTCCATGCATAGCTGCTGTTAAGTCTCGAACTGTGAGGAAAGGAATGGCGGGCAGTTGCTAGAGGTTTGCATGCACACAACGTCATCTCGTCCACCCGCCCCTCTTGTTTAGAACTAAAAAGAAAGGCAAATACACTCGGAAAACTTAATGGAGCGCTGAAGCACCTCCCACGAGTGAACCGCGGCCCACATTCTCAAACAAACCTTCCGCCATACTGGCGTTCCAACATTTGCTTTTTAACTGGGAATTGTTCTTGGTGGAAACCCCGCCTGCTTTCCCAGGTTTTGACCATGCCCCCTCATGCATGTTCGCACCATCCACAGACATGCTTACTCTCATTTGGACACTGTTCAGAACAAAATGGCCAACACAAGGAACAGTTGCTCAACATCATACGCTCAACATCTTGGCAATGCAAGCTTGGGAAGAAAAGTCCGGAGGCTTTAATTGAGAAAGAACCCACCTTGGCCAAGAGGACCACTTGATAAAACCAGGATATTTTTAAGGCAGAAAGGATATCGTAGCTCACCTTGGACCCAGCAAATTAAAACACTCAAGCCAGCCATCCACTTTGGTCAGGAGACCGTTTGCAACCCCTAGCTGGCTAAGTTTCAGAACGTATGTCAAAGAAAAAGGAGACACGTCTCTTCTTTAGGGACGTCTCTGATCCATTCTTCAAAACACACATTGACTGTTTCAGTGGCCAGACATTTCATGTACAGATATAGAGGACTTCCTTCCGAGCTGGTCACTCAATCTGAGGTGCAGAGCTTCAGCATAATGACTGTCGTATTTAGGTCAACGATGAAGGATATCCACGCAACATTTGAGCCTCAGTTCTGCCCAAACAAAAACAATTCTCTTCTCTAGGTAGCAACAAGGGAATGTCTTAATTGTTGCCTTTGCTTCTTGAATGCTTCCTTGTACTGCAAAAGTGCAGTTCCAGAGCATCTTAACTCACAGTGTAACCATTTCCTTAAAAAGTTCCAGATTTTCCTTTTCAGTGGGACCACACGATCCTGTTAATAGGAAGCCATAAAGGAAAAGTCCTGAAGTACTTGCTGAAGAATATTGGCCATCGTAGAACTACAAGCAGATGCTTGCCACTGGTTCGTCTAGGCAAGTACTGAGTGTAAATATACGTCCCTGGAGAGCTCAATGGTTTAGACATCTGGCTGCGGAGCCAGAGTTTGGGGTTTCGATTCCCCCACTGGGCCTCGAGAGGGGCTGGACTCCATGATCCAGAGGGTCCTTTCCAGCTTTGCCGTTCTAAGAATTAGGCTAGTCCTCTCAATCCTAGATGGGCTTGTGTCCAATCCAGCCACTGTTATCCTAGACACTGGTCATACGTTGCTAATGCTGAGGTTAACAGCAGAAGTGTGTGAATTATCCAGGCTCCTTTTCCAGTCCGTGGTAAGCAAACTTGTAGGTGGCCTAATGGTAACCATGCCACATGGGTTACTGCTAAACCTGACATCTTATTTTTAAGATGCCACAAGTCATGTTGAAGATGCTGCCGTGGATGGCGAACTTCACAGCGGTATGAATTCTGAAAAAGGAGGAAGCCTAGCAGTAATGCCACAATTCCTAAGAGTGTGGTGATCAAAGGCTAGGTTTTAAGAGAATTCAACTAGCAGAAAGCCAAGCCGTTATATGTTCCACCCTTCATTTCCTGGCATGAGAAAAATATGCTTTTCTACAGAGAATCTTACATTCGTCTACCTCTCTCCTTCTGATGGAGCCCTCCCAGTATAATTTTCTTTGGGAACCGATCAATTTCCAGTGGGCTCTCCAGGATCAAACCCCTTAAAATATGCCAATTTATGTCAGAGGAGCTCAGCACATCAAAATGCACAGAGCAGAATTGCCATGCACCCAAGAGATGCTGAAGACCTCAAACATCCCTGTCTAATCTGATCTGTCTTTTGTCCCCTTGCTTCAAACTTACCCAAAGCATTCACTGGAAGCTAAGGAATGGACAAGAGTGACTGGTGAAAATTTTTAAAACTTCACACAGGAGTGACAAAGAAGTGAGGATTCCTGTGGTTCGTAAGGACATACTAAACCTTTTTTATGCATTACAATTCATGGTATATCACAAGAATGGCCACCGTATGCAGTAACAGTGCTCCTGTTTTGTGTGTGGCCTATCATATTTCCTTCTCTCCAAAATAGATGACTCAGGAGAAAGAAGCAACACAGCACTTGTTTCACTAGAGAGGGGAAAAAACCCCCAGAACTGGTACTGTAAGAAAAAAGACTTATTGTGTGTAGCTGACACACTTCAAAGATATACACCTTCTTCCTGAGCCAAATCTTTCCAGAGAGATGAAACCATCACTGTTTAAGGTTTTCCTGCAGTCTCACCATGGATGCTTGTGGCATGATCAAAGTTTCATCCATCAGTGGCTTGTGGTTCTTCCTTTGTCTCCACGACATCAGGATGATGTGGTTCGTTCGGACGATGCCAGGGCACACATGGAATGTGCCGAAACAATTTTGAAATGGTATTGGCAATGGACGGCCTGGAGTATTCCATGGAAGTGTAAGGTATGTTCAAAGGAGGGGACTGAAGTAGGAAAAGCTCTCAAAAGAGGATCTCAAGGCATTGAAAGAGTCCAATTTGGGTGGAATCCAATCCTTCTCTTCTGGAGTTGTGTTGCCCCTTTGGACTACCTATGAAGTGGGTGATGGGTTACGAAGGGTACAGTCGTCATGTGAAGATCTTCAGGGAAGGAGTCTTTACTGGGACTGGACTAATGAAACAGATTTGGGGAACGGCTGCTACTTGAGAGTAGAGCAGACACTTGGCATCCAGTAGTCCTAAGACTTCAAGGGGGCTAGGCAGCAAGGATGCTGCTGAGCCTTCCGTGTAAAGGATCCTTCTAAGAGAGAGGCACTTTACTCAACCAGCTTGATCATAAATAAAAAAGAATCCAACCAAACCCGCTCAGAATTCTTAAGGGGTACATGAAAACCAGTTTTCTCTTCTCTTCATGGCGGTCATCCCAGTACGACACACCAAGATGCACCTCTTTCCAGGTGCACCCTCAGGAATAAAAACAGGGAGCCGTATTTCAACTTAATCATTGCCAATTTTCTGGCACGGGTGTATTGGCATCGTTTCTCCTAATATTAGCCAGAGATAGTGGATCGTGCTCTGAAAACAGGTGGTAGAGAGAGAGCTGTCAAGCTGTTTGCTGCAGAAACACGAGCAGACACAGAGACATCGGGGTGAGCTTGCTCGTCTGTTCTGCCCAAGAGCAAAGAGCAGGGGTGGTGGTGGTGTCTGGAGCACGTCTTCGCTAGTCTGCTAATGAAAGACTTATGTGTGACCTGTGCCACCCAAGACTCCTCCGTGCAACCATCTTGGAATACTAAATGCCTTGTGCTGCTCGGGCGTACTGGGAGTTGACTCAATGGGATCGGCAGGTCTTGTATCACATGAGAAAGTGAAACCAGGTTCAAGCCGCTTGGTTCAAAGCCACACACCTTTTGCGTGCTTGTTCTCACTGGTGGCCGTAGGAGTTGCTGAGAGCCAGCTGTGCCCTTCATTCTGCTTTTGTACACTGGCTGGTTTTGCCAGGTGAGGGGAGGGGGTTCCAGGGAAGCCCCCCACCCCAACTGTAACCACTGTATGCTAAATTCAAAACTGGAGCGCCAGGGCTTAGACATTCTTTCAGGCCTTAAAAATCATGGCGTATCTCTGAGTTCGGTGGTTCACTTGAAGCATGAGTCTCCCCCCCCCTCCCACTCAGCTTTGCCCCTGCTCCCCAACCTGCTCCCGCGCCACCCAGCCCGCCTCCCCCGGGCTGGTTTCCTCCCCGGCTTGCCTTGCCTTTGCCACTCAGTGGCAGCTGAGAGAAAAGATAAACAGGAATGCAATACCAACCGTGAACCGCCAGTTCTGTCGTTGCCGTTGTGTCTACACAGAGGTTTTGGAGGAAAGGAAGAAACAGGAGGAACAGCATGCAAAAAAAGGGAGATGGAAAAAAAATGGAACAGATAATATATGAGCAAGCTTTCAAAGAACATTGCGTGACAAGCAATAATAAAATGAAAGGCAAAAAGCATTTGAAGTGAGTTGCACTGTTTTAAAGAGACATGCCTTAAAGCTTGAAAGCTGTGAGCCTGGGGGAGGGCACTCGGGCTGGGTGGGGGGGGCGGCGGCAGAGGAGCGGGGCCCCGTTTGCTTTGGTTCTGGAGATTTGCCAACAGTGATGCTTTTCTGGTGGTCAAGAGTTAGGGTGGCATGCAAAGTGGGGAGAAACACCAGAGTCGCCCACACCGCGGGGGAGAGCTCCCGAGGGGGCCACGGGGGGAGACTCGGGGGCAAGCAGAGGCAGCCCCCCCCCCAGAAGAGGCTTTGGTCCATCCAAACATTGCCTTTACCAAACACAACCTCCTCCAACGCCCGACTCGCAGAGAAGTCAAAGCACTGCCCGGCAGCCAGGCTCCCCTCTCCCCTTCCTCATGCGCAGGGCACCTGTGGATGTCAAGGCAGCACGCGGCATCCACGCCGTTCCGGGGGAACGCCAGGGGCAGGAAAAGGCGAGAAGGGATGCGCACCGGCCGGGTGGCATCCATGCTGGAGAACAGGTTCCCCGGGTGGGGGGATGGGGGGGTGAGAGAGAAAGTCCTGCCTCTCGCAAGCCATGCAGAGTTGGTTCAGAAAAGACAACAACGGGAAGGGGCACTCCGTCTCTGCAGAGGTGCAGGGGACGTCCCTCGGCAAAGGGGTTTGTGAAACTATTTGCATTCCACCGGCTTCCGGTTGCCAGGAAGGCAGCAAGCCACACGCCACAGCCCTTTTGCGGCACTTCTTACAAGGCCTCGTTGGCTATAATAGTTAACGTTGTGGGCCACAAGCATGGGATTAAAAACCCAACCAAACCCTCGTACTTCTGCAGCCACCTGGGCGGCCACAAGTCTTGCGAAGGGAAGGGGCACCGAGACTCTTCCCCTAAAGGCAACGTAGGTGCTCGCTGGGGGAGCACAGATGGAAGAATTCGCATTGTTCACTTGATACAGGGGAGGGGAGCGGAGCCCAACGCTCCTCTGCGGTTGCACGCAGCCCCCTCCAGCACGGCTGTGTCCTTTTTCCCTGCCAGATATCCTTCCACCGATGAATAGCTTCCTCAGGGGGTGGGAACTCCTGGAGGAAGCTCGCAGGAGCCACAATTCAATTATTAATAGGCCACCGGGGCGGGGGGGGGGGGGGCGGGTAGCATTGGACACCAACACTACCAGTTGCTCAACACTCCTGCCCTCTTCAAAGGCTGGCCGGTTTCTTTTGGCGTTCCTTTCTTTTTGGCAGAAAACTGGGCCCTGGACCCTCCTAAGTGGCCCACTGCTGGTGTCATCCGGTCCCGAAAGCTGGC
Organism: Intellagama lesueurii; assembly: GCA_037013535.1. Lineage (NCBI taxonomy): Eukaryota > Metazoa > Chordata > Lepidosauria > Squamata > Agamidae > Intellagama > Intellagama lesueurii. The sequence continues at coordinate 1,612,543 of JBAJHW010000007.1, read as the reverse complement.
TCCATCTTTCATGTCACGGACTTCCACACTACAGGAGACTCTTCTCTTCCAGTTCCCCAAGGCTTAGACCTATAGCCCTGATTTGTACGAAGGGAGGACCCCCAACGAGGTGCAGAGTTCAAATATTTTGGTACGTTACCCTAAAATACATGAACCCCGCCTACTAGCCTGAACCCTGGAATGACCGCTTCTTGCCAGCTTTGTAGCTGGGGATCGGCCATTACCCCGACCTTTGGCACGCAGAAGAGGTAAGCCTTCTTCTGGATGGTTTACAGGGCCAGGAATGTGGGTCCTGGCACAGCGCCGTGGCAGCCAGACGGTTCTTCTAAGGACATTTCACCAAAAGGGTGGAGGGAAATTCTGCGGTGACTGTTTGGCCCAACGGAAGATTTGGGACAATTCTCTTTGGTTCAAGTACAGGCAATGTTCCAATGAACGAAAGCACACCTTTACGTATGCGAGGCTCTGAAAAGCAGTCACGAATGCTCAGAAACTATCCTAGGACTTCCAGCTTATTACCACAGAAGTCCAAGGAGGTGTTTCTCCACCTTTGTCATGCGGTCCTCTGAATCCAGAGATGGCCAAACTTCCCACTTGAAAAGAAGAGGTGTTTTTTTTCCCCCTTTCCCTTTTGCACTCAAACAGAGGATAAGGTACCTTTAACTTTCCAAAGCAAGGGAGAAGGCGAGATAAATAAAATACATGTACATAACCCACATGGGAAAAATACACAATACTTACAGACTGGCACATTTTAAATTACTGATGGGGGGAAAAAACCCGACAACCCTGTACAGTTACAATAAGCACTTTGATCAAGATTTATAAGACAGCGCTGCACCGAGGACACCTCTGATCCTCCACTCCGACAGACAGCTTTCCTATTAGTAATCAGTTCCCGCTTTTGCTTTCATGCTGGGAGCTGGGTGAAGTTACAGCGTCAAAACTGCCCAAGAGAAGCTAAGAGCAAGAACAAAGCTATAGGGTCTCACACCATAGGGTGCATGTGTGAGCGCGCGGGGCAGGGATGAGGTGGCAGGAGAGAGGGGAGGGTACAATCATTTTTGAAATTTCATGCCATCCCCCTCGGAAGGGGCAGTTTCCTGGGGGTACGGACAGCGTAAGGGGCAGGGCACACGCCTGGTTAAAATTTATGCAAACGTTCAGTTCACAACGGGACTGTGCTGGAACCGGGACCTCTGCTCATTTGCTGGAAAAAGATTATTAGTCAAAGACCACCGTTCTGTTGTATGCACAGTGCAGCTCGCTTTCCCCATCCAGGGACAGAGATCAGCAGGTAACGGACAAACAAAAACGGAAACACAAAGTTCTCAAGCAGTTAAGGGCGAACAAAGATTCAAAAGTCAAACAACACCATGTTGGAAGCTGCGGCTGGAATGGCAAAGTTATGATTAGCAAATGGGCTGGGATGATGGCGGCAGGAAAACAAAGCAGTTAATGGTTAAAAGGTGCCCCGTCTCCAAGACCCAGTCCCTCGAACCCCCTCCTTCCCAAAGCGCCCCCCCTCCCCAGTTTAGCAGTGGCCTTTGGGTGCATGAGCGTGGGGGCTGGGCTCTACCGTGTTTCCCCGAAAATAAGACAGGGTCTTATATTAATTTTTGCTCCAAAAAAAGCATTAGGGCTTATTTTCAGGGGATGTTTTATTTTTTTCATGTACAACAATCTACATTTATTCAAATACAGTCATGTCATCTTCTGGTTGCTGCACAAGGGTGGAGGGCGGGGTTTCACTCAACTGGGGCTTATTTTTGGGGTAGGGCTTATATGACGAGCATCGTGAAAAATCATACTAGGGCTTATTTTCAGGTTAGGTCTTATTTTCGGGGAAACAGGGTAGGCTCTTGGGACATATTCTTAAGGCACTTTACAGCGATGTCCTGGAAGGAACAGCTTCGGTTTCAAAAGCAGAAGGTAAGAGACACAAAAGTTCCCTCCGCCCCCCAACCCCCCCTCCCATCAAATCCAGAAAAGAGGGCAACTAAGCACCCATTCCAGCCTGCTTGGCAAAGACCCTAAGGCACAGCTCAAAACAGGTATGTGGGAAACCCTGGAGTCCACCTGTGCTCCATAAATAACAGGACCACCCCCACCCCTGCCAAAAATCTATTTCATCCTATTGCAACACATCCTAGGATCCCTGGCCCATTGGCATGCGTATATGGAAACATAGGGGGATCAATCCTGCACAGGATTGCCATTTAGCCTCTTTCAACAGGAGCTTGGAGTGAAATTCAGAAGTACATTCCCTTCACACAGACCCCCACACCCTCAGTGCTTCAGGTCTATCCATGCAGTTGAGGAAAAAGTTTCAACAAAATGGCATCTTCCACTCAGAACCGTTCCTTAGACATTCATACATACACACCCAAGGTATGCAATCCCCCCTGCCCACCAGCTGGTGCAACATGAAGACGATCCTGAGAAGGTGTGAACCTGCCAGCAACGCCTGTATCACTAAGTAGTGGAAAGTAGATAAGGCACAAGTAACACCCCCACCCCCCCAGACAGGCACACATGCCCCTCGGCCTCCAAGGCAGCTGGGCGGTATTTGGTTAAGGTGGTGGCCCTCAAATGCCTTGGTGGCACAGTCTCATCTGTTCAGATGGCTCCTCTCCAACTCAAAAATCGTTTGTTGAATGCGACAGACAGGGGTGGGGGTGAGGCTATTAGAAACTAATCCAGAAAATTAATCCACGGTCTCTAACAGAATGGGACCCATAAAATGGAAATGAAGAAGGACCGACAACAACAACAACAAAAACACACACACACACACATGCAACACCTTGGAACACACGCATGCTCCCTGTCAAAGTTAAACCAGTGAATCTGGCAGCTCTACAAAAAGGTACAGGTGAGGTGGTTGCTGCCATTTTGAGAAACTGTGTAGCCCCTCACTCCACAAGTCTTTGAGCACTTCACCTCGACCTGGGTTGGCAGGACAGAGCCCCATCGAGCCCCATGAACGTAAGAAAAAAGAATCAGACTACTGAACACAGAACTTCCACAAAGGGGGAAAAAACAAAACACAACACAGAAGGCTCCCCCAATTTGGGTCAGATTATCTAGTCCTACACCATGTAGCGGGCCAGGGGGTGACACCATGCTTACAAGCCATGCACACAAAAGCCACACATGGCTGCATGTCAGATCTTCAGGTGCGCACAGTGAAATCTGGTCAACATCTTGCACCGATTTCCCCCGAATCTCGTCTCCTTCCACGCGTACCCCCATTTCAGCTAAACTGGGCAAAGACACCGTTTGCAGGGCAAGGAGAACACCGAAGCAGGTCTGGGAAACCCAGGAGGGAGGCTTCTTCCAGAGGCCTCAGACCCGCCCTGAAAGGAAGCGGGCAGACAAATCCTTTCTTGTGCTTCTGCTGTCAACGGGAAGGCGCACACTCTGCCCAACAGCCAAGCGGCCTCCTTGTACAACCCCCACGAGATCACTTCATTTGCCGACCAGATGTTTCACAAAAATAATCAGGATCAATTTAGTAGCTTTGTGTAGCATGGAAAATTATTTTTTGAAGTGTGGCACTGCGTATTGGGCTGAGATTTAATGCTTCATTCCACTTGGCTTTCTCTTCCGGCCTCCCGTATGGGCCTCTCGGACGATCAAAAAACGGATCGTGCCTGACTGAGCCAGCAAAAAGCACCTGAGACTGGTGCGATGGAAAAGGGAGAGTGGTTCCCATCCAAAGGCACACAATCCCACCCAGAATTTCTCCTGGTCTATTTTTTTTTTTTTTTGCAGCTTCCCTACGTAAAGAACAGAAGCTGAGCCAGGGAACAGCACACTTCTTCTATCACGAAGTCCTTATGTGTTGCTGCTGCTACAGGAACGGTTTGGAGGGTGTGTCAGCCAACCCAATTCCATGGATGCAACGGAGGCTATTCTTAGTAAATAAATAAATGTGGTTGGAAGTAGATACAATGAACTGGGCAGAAGTGGAGCAACTACAGGAATTTAAATGGGACATCTCCTGTATAACTGGAAGGACTTCCAGAAAAAAAAGATGACCAAACAAGACGCCACGAAAACGCGAGGGGAAAAGTCTCCTGTCTCACTCACTGGTAAATATCTAGCTTTCTTGCATCTCTCCTCCCTCCCTTCCCCATTCAGAAACATTCCTTCCAGGGCTCCAGGGGCTCATGAGCATTGCTTCTTCAGAGTAGAGTTGATTCGCCAACACACAAGTCAACTGCCCTTGGACGGAGTGTGGCAACAGATGCTCCGTCTTAATTATTTCTTCCTAGGTATAGGGGCCCTCCATATCCCTCGTTCTCTTTTAATATGGCCACACACTGGATGAAAATGTCAAGAGATCACAACATCAACTCTGAATTAAATTGACATTTTACTAGGGACACAAGGAAGCCTCCACAGGAAGCCGAGACGAGACAATAAATAATTTGTGGGAAATGAAGCCTGCTCCCCGAGTGCTCCTGGCGACTTAGCACCTGCCTGGGGTGTGTGCTGAAGGAGAGGAAGAAACGTGTCTTTGATCCCAAGGGTCAGAGAGAGACTGGTTGATGATCCGTTGCCTCTCAAGTTTTGTAAATCTGGGTGGGTGGGGGAGAAGAGAGCACCCAGAAACCAGGGGATTTACTTGCACTTAACACTCATAGTGCAGCCATGGGCAAAGAGTTTCCTTGCCTCACGACAAAGCCAACTTGGATGGACATGGCAAATGGAAGCGTGCTCTCAAACAAGATCTCATTAAAGCTAATGTGACTCTCCTCTTATCTACCACGATAATTCAAAGAGCCAAATCAAAGGGGAGGCTCTTTTAAGCAACAGGAACAGGTTTTGGACTCCAAAAAACTCTTGGCTAAATATTCAAGAGACACAAAGCAGGAGAGAGTCATCTGAGATCAAACAGAGAGGCTGATATTCCTTTGATTTACAAGATCATCCACATATCTGCTCATTGCCTTTATCAGTCAGCCCAATTTGTTAATAAACTGTTTTTAAAGGGGTCCGTTCTTTTATCCTTTCCACTGTAAATGACTTTTCTTAAAAACAAAAAGTGGCACAAAGGTGTTCATAGATAAACACTGTACAACTTTCGTACTGCTTCAACATGGTGCTCTCTCACCCTAAAAGATGTGTTTTTTAAGAAAAGAATAATGCTTCACAAAAAAGGCAATTCTCCCATGTAGCCTTAATCCAAGTTTAGGCTCTCGGAAGAGGGGGTTCTGAAGGACCGAGGCAGTTCCCTTTGATTGCACGCTGGTGTGTCTGCGGGAGACATAATAGCATCTCCAAGCTGGGCATGATCCAACATGCCAGTGCAAACACCAGGGACTCCTTGGGAAGCTGCTGAGGGCCATCTACCGTTCTCTTAGAAAGGAGAACGGGAGAAAAACAAGGTCCACCTCCAGGGCAGATGAAAGACCCATGCAGCAGACACAAATAATTACTTAGATACCTGAGCAGGAGAAAAATCGATCCACGGGGGTGGGCTGAAGAGAGAAGCAGACATATGAAACTCCATGCACATAACTGTGCTCTCCCCCAAAGAGAAGAAGGGGTTATTTTTAACGAATGCTAAGAACTTGTAATTACCTCACAAGAAATAACAGATGTCCAAATGGAGTTATTTCAAGGGAAAACTCCGGAGGCAATTTAAATTATGTGGCTTGCTCTGCCGTATTGTTGTGTACGTCTTAATGAAGTGAGATAAAATGTGTGTGGGTGGAGGGTTGGCGAAGGGGGGGGCAGGCTGTTCGTGAGATGGAGCTGGAATACCACGAAGCAACTGGGATCTCAGTGCAGATGAGAGAGGTCATCTCAGTCCATCCACCATTAAGGCACACAAGGGAAGTGCTCAGGCAGTGGGGAGAGAAGCCCCAGGGATTTACCAAAGGCCAACGAGAAGATCCCCTCTTAAATTCAAGGGCAGAATAAACAACCAGTTGGTTTGCTTGACCAACGGCTCCAAGACCCCTTTGGAGGAAGAAGTGATGAATGAGGGCCAAGCCTGAAGGGACTTCCGTTGTGGAAAAAACACTTTGCAAGGAGGTTCCCGTGTTTGGAAGCCTCGGGAGCTACAAGAAGTGTGCGCCACGGTGTCGTGAGGAATGCCCTGAAAGGGACCACCCTCTAAACCACAAGGGCAGGCTATGAGGGCTGCACATGCAGTTGGAGGTGCAGACTATGGTCAAGGTGGCCCACTGCCCCCCATGCTTGCCTAAAGCCATTCCCTTACCATCCTGTCTGTCTTGGAAACAGTGCGGGATTCCATCTGAGCCTAATGTCGTCTTTCAACTCAGGGTTCCCCCATCTAGACTGTTACCCGTGGGATTGGGGCTCTTCTTCCTTGTTCTTCTTGCTGCTGTTATTCTTCCGAAAATGCAGGTGGCAACCTTGGAAGCAGGCAAGCTTCCCAAGCAGACATGATCCCCTGCCCCCGGAGGCTTTTAGGAAAGCATTTTTCCTTGTGACGACTGCATAAAATGTCGGGTAATTATGCTAATTTCATTTGGAGAATGGTTTTCGGTTACACAAACCTTTAGCATGGAAGGGAGGAAATGCTTTCCTGGAGTTTTATACTTGCATTTAATCATTGGTGTTTGGCTTCTGAAGCTTTTAAGGCTAATGGGTGTCTCTAAAGCAGCATAGAAGGCTGCGAGGGAATGGAAATTCATTCCTGGGCCCATTTGTCAGGAGATAATATACAAGGGAAATTTAAGTAGGTGGTCCTGCTCTCTTTCTCCCCTGCCCCCGCCAACGGAGAAGGGAAAGCGTTCTGTTCTCTAACCTTTCATCTGTTTGAAGAGAGGGAGCATGTGTGAGTTCAATTCCACATGTGTTGAGACATCAAGCCTTCAGGATAAGAAAAATACATACACAGCTTGTCTGCTAAGACACCTCACCTCCCCGAGATCCCATCCATTAAAAAAGGGGATTTGACAAAGTTGTTCCAGGAGCAATCTCAGCTTAACTACGCCTCGGTGCCAGGCCGTTTGTTAGAACAAGAGCATCAGGCACCAAGGGAAAAAGATGTGGTGTCAGAGAGAGAGAGAGAGAAACCGTATGTGGAAGTGACTGACTAGGATGCTGGTGCTGACAGATGAATGGGTCACCCCATACGAAAGCAATGGATTTTTCAATCAAGAAAAATGGGGGAAATTACATAAGAGCACATTCTACACCACACCGATCTAAGCCTTAGTGACTAGCTATGACCAGAGGCGAGAGACCCACACTTAAGACTCCCCTCTTGCTGAAAGAGAGCAAGGATAAATCATGAAACACAGATTCAACACAGACAAGGCTCAGACGACTTACCTGAGGTTTCTGGGCCTGTTTTACTGACAGGACCTTAGTTAGTGTAACGATATCTACGCTGAAGAGAGCAAATTATCTGCAGAGATTTGTATCATTGAGTCAACGGCCATTAACCGGTACATCTTCAACTAGCTAAAAAGTGTCCTCCGTTAATTGTGCAGCATGTGCGTCTTATTAGTGGCAGGCCGGTTGGGTCATAATAAGCTAGAAGGCAACTAATGACAACCACACACACACACACACACAAGTACTTTTAAAAACTGCAACAGGGAAGCATCATATTTAAAAGGCACAACCTCGGTTCTAAAACCACTCCAAAACTGCGATACACGTGTGTATTGTTTAGCGAAGGAAGAGCATTTCCTGCTGGGAAAAATATTGGTTGACTTATATGCAAATTTATCTAAAAGCAGTTGAGTTCAATTCATGAGAGTTTATAACTATGCCTGTATCTCTCTGTGTTTACTGGCTGTGCAGTTTTGTGTTTTTGAGGCAGAGTTATCAAATCACACACACACACACACACACACACACACACACACACACACACACACACACACACACCCAATGCCACCACAGCCAAGGGGAATTTGTGCTACAGCTGTGCCTGTTGCAAGGAGACTGTGGGTTCTGTGAAGGAACAGAAGACTTGGAATCAATTGGGAGACTCTTATGGAAGTGTAAGACACTTGCTGGCCTGCTGACAGCGACTGCAGGTAACACACACAGACACACACGTGATGTGAAAGGAAGGTGAACACACAGGACCTGCTGCAAGGAAGATTACAGCTTGCCAGCAACGTTTCCTGCAAAAAAAATAATAAAAATCCAGCCACAGTGGTCAACTCTGGGGGAATTAAGACTGTTTTGTTTTTTAAAGTAGGAAAGTTCTTTCTTCAAAACACACACACGCACAAACAAAATGAGTTAGAAGCACCCGGAGGGAAGCCAAGTGAAATTAAAACCCGCAGAATCAGCACGGAGCAGGGGTAGAGAGGTTGCCTGATTGTCTCCAGAAGGCAGAAGCAACTGAGGGGTGAAGATGAGAGATGAGTCAGTCTTTTGGGGGGGGAAGGTGGGGGGGGTTGCGGTGTGGGAGGGTGGAAGCCCCTTTGGTAAACCCACCCCCCAACTTCAGCTGGGCAAAACGGCAACTGGAGACCCAGAATCTAAACAAAACATCAGACAATAAATCATCAGTGATTAGTCCATATGATGTTTTCGTGATCTCCTGGGAGAGAGAGAGAGAGAGAGAGAGAGAGAGAGAGAGAGAGAGAGAGAGAGAGAGAGAGAGAGAGAGAGAGATGGTTTATGGTCATCCCCCCCCCCCAAAAAAAAAACCACAAACCACTCAGGGTTTCACTATCCTGTTTCCCTGTAAGAGTAAAAAGAATCCCTCTTTCCTTTTAACCCAGCTGGGATTATTCTTCTTGAAACATCTCCCTCTGGGATTCAAGAGCTGTCCCACTTTACTGGTCAACTCCACCTGACTTGGCTTTGGGACACACCCACACATGACCTTCTCTTCGGCTGCAGTCACTGCTGTGTCTCGCTTTTGGAAAAAGGAGAATGACCCAAGTGCAGGGACATTGTCTGGACGTGAGAGCTGCCCCTACTGGGATTAGTCACTCTGCACAGCATCACACGTCGAAGCCCGCTTCCCTGTTGAGAGAGCAAGCGAGAGCAAACCTCCATATGGTTGTTCGAATTCGTAAGACGTTTCCTTTGGTCGAGGGGGAAAAGCAACAAAAATGACGCTGATTCTGCAGAGCGATGCCTCCTCGAGGCTCCCTCTCAAGGACCTCTCTCATCTCCACTCCTCCGGAGCCTTTCCGCTGGTCCTTGCTGGGGTGGATAAGGCACAGGTGGAGGATGAATTGGTGAGCATATCTGCATTTTAGGACTCCGACTTCCCCCAGCCGCTGGGAGATGCGAGTCCGAAGACACAAATCTGCCTACACGTCACCCCGGAGACCGCCACCACCCAGCAGTGGAGCCCCATGGAACCGATGATGTCCACTCCCTGGATGGCACGGCCATCCCATAGTCCTACTGTCAAAGCAAACCACACAGGCTCCCTGAGAAGGTTCAGTCCTCTAAACGTGTCCTGATTTCCTCAGGCCCTGGAAGGAGAAAAAGGGCAACCGGGCAACACAAGAGAAACCAAACGAGGCAGCAGAACGAGAGGGTGAGGCCGAAGGCACCCTGAAAGGAACAGGTATTGTTACGGGTCCAGGCCACGAATCCCGAGCAGCAGAGAAAAAGCTCGTGATGTCGCCTAGGACTGGAACACCAAGGAAACGAAGGCGCAGCGACAGTCACGGTGGTGGACGATGACCGCTGTGCTAAGCTAGTGGAGGAAAAACCATCACAGAAGCACCGACAGAAGCTGGATCCCTTCCCTTCTGCTCCCGGGTGCCATTCCACACGTCTTATCAAAAAAAAAGGAAGAAGGGTGAGCAGGGGAGAGTAAAAGCGATACTGAAAGCATCCAGAAAATGGCTGTGATGATGGAAGATGGCTTAGGTGACCCACATCTAGTTAAGCAGCAGCAGGGGAGATGAACTGGGGGGGCAAGGGGTGTGGCTGTAGAAAAGGTATTGGGTGGCAATGGTTGGTGAAGCAACTACTTTGGCTCAGGAAGGTCTGGGAGGTGGGAAAGGGGATCAAAATTCACAGGCAATTCACTTAGGAAGCATCGGGGCAAATCCATCTTGGGATTCAGCAGCGTGGGGCACGGAAGCACATTAGGATAGCTGAAAACGAACGTAATTCCCTGGGATGAAGGCAGACGCCTGTCGGAAGTTCAAAAGGAGAAGCCGTACTTCACGGTTTAGAGAATAACAACTTGGACCAAAGCTGCATTTCTGTCTTTCTCAACCGGACAGATTAAATGCATCTTAGACTTCTCCGACAGAGGAAGAGTACTATGTGGCCGGCTCCACCTTTCCGTACCGGCCCCCTTGACCTTTTCTAGTCACATCATGTTGGCAAAACAAAACTGGGATACTGAAGCAAGAATCAACGAAACAGATTTTTGGGGCTGGGGTGGGGTGGGGGGGTTACCAGTGGCGGCAGATCCTCTCCTTCTCCTCGGGCTCCTGTCCCCTTATCCCACCCCTCTGGTCCCCCTCAAAAGGCAACCCACCCATTTAGGTCTTTCCCCCAACCCCCGCCCCCCGGGGTTCATGAAAGTACCGTACCTGTGGCAGTGGTGGCAGAAGGGATGGTAGTGGTGGTGGTTGTTGTGGGTGGAGGGAGAGTTGTGGGGGGATCTAGATAAAAATAAAAAGAAAACAGAAACAGGAAAAAAAAAAGCAAATTAAAAGCAATGAGCACAACACAAAACTGGTCAATAAATTAACAAAGAAGCAAAACAAAAGATGATGGTTATACACTCCTGCTTGGACATATAAAGATGGGTCTTAAATTTTGGTGGTGGCAGAAGAGGACGAGGAGGAGACGCTACCATGTGGGGCTGAAATCCCCCCCATGACCAGACAGTGATGCATTGGTGGCTTTAGTGTGACGGATGTTCCACCAGGGAAACTCCTGCACCACAAACATAAGGACAACATGGGGAAGACAGAATTCGATGGAAGAGCATGAGATGACATGGAGGGGAGGGGGAAAGCCTGTGGGGGGGAAACGGGGGGGAAAAAAGAAAAGAAAACCCACATCAAACCAACAAGTTGCATTTTTTTCTATGGCACCGAGAACAGTTTTTGCAACACAGAAGAACAATAATAAGGTTTTGTTTTTCTTGTGGAATAAAAAATAAAACAACCCACAGCACTTGAAAAACGAGGGGCTGGGAGGGGGGCAGAAGAGACTCCCCGCTGGGCTTAACAGACTAAGTATCCACCGCAGACGAGGGCCTCTCTCGGTCTCTCCCTCCCTCCGTCCCTGCGCCTTGCTCCGGAGCAGTTAACTTCATTATTCTCTCCTCCATCAATACATCCCAGCAGGATATAAAACGACTTCTAAGTCAGTAATAAATACAAAAGGGAACGAGAATGTCACAACTAAATATCAAGTTGGATGCATGGAAGATTTTAGTGAGATTCTTTTTAAAATAAAGTCAATGTCTTTGAGACTTATAAATATTAATGCTCTGCTGGGGCTCAGACATTTTTCTCTTGTTTTATAGATCACGTCTCCCAATGGCCCCCAAACAGATAAAGATGAAGAGGGTTCCATATATAAAAGCACCTTGGTTTAGAAGAAGGTTGACCCGCCAAAGCCATCAGCAAACAATCTCCAGGAACATCAAATATGTATAAAATATTGTGAGTTCATAAAAAGTTACTAGGGGAGAAAAGATACGGGGAGGGAGAATGGGGCTCCCTCCCCCCCCCCAATGCAGATCAGTGTGCAGATGATGAAACCGAATGTGTAAAGTAGAACAGCAGACTTTGAACTCAAGAATGAGTCTGCAATAACGGAGCATGAAACGGTTCGGAGGTTTTTGATTTCAAAATTTATCTCCAGCACGTCAAACGTCCCTTCACTGACACATCTGCTGTTCTTTCATCTCTGAGTGAGCTCTCGGATTTTCTAATTAATACCTCCAAACTTTAATTACGTGCTTCACCTTCATTGTGTTGGGCGCAACTTCATTGAGAGACAGGAGACGTCGCCCGGGCACGGCGGCAACGCCGAGCAAGCGACTGTTGGCCAAATGCCTGCTGCCGGGGGCCTTCGGTGACGGGGCTGCGGCTGAGACCCAGAGGCTTTCTAAGGGGATACCTCACAGCACTGGATTCATCACCAGTTTAACTGGTGGAAAAGTAGGTCTTAGCGACGCAAGGCGGAAGAGGGCACTTCGGGGTGAGGGGACAGAGCCACCTGCACCCATAAAAACACTGCCCCGTATTACATAAAGATCCACCTTCTAGAAGACTGGATTCTCTCCTGGGTTCTGTTGCTTTGAAGTCAAAAAGGGCTCTTATCTAAACTCTGGAACTGCCTTGCTCCCTCAGATCTTGTCTCACGTCTAGCCTCCAGTTAGGGAGCCTTCAACTAATATACCTCCAGGGAGCCCAGGAAACCTCCTGCCATCCCTACCATCTGGAATGGAGCAGATACAGAGGTCCCATCTGCTTTTTTTTTTGGGGGGGGGAAGAGGGTCCTCATGAATCTATCCATCAAAAAAGCAACCGGCACGGGCCCACGGCCTGGAGGACGCCTCCCTGAAGTGTGATTCCATGCCTGCTCCAGGGAGGAATGAACAGAAGACCTGGCTCCTTGTTGTGCAAACATCCTTTGGCTGCAGGAGGCCCTCCAGGTTGGCTTGGCTCTGGGCACCAAACATCCGGTGTCTCTATGACACACAGAGAAAGCCATGTTGGACTGGGAAGGACTGGGAAGGATGGAGGATCATTTTTACCAGCCGTTCCTCCCGCCGTCAAAAGCCTCCAATCAAATGGCCTCACCCACTCCCAGCAGATGGACAAAGATGAAATCAGTTTTGTCTTGAGGTGTTTCTGACGCGCAGCTTTTCTGTGTGCGATCAGCTGGCAGCACCAAGCGCCTTTCAGAAGGGACGGGTTTTCAGCTGGCACCTTCGCCTTTTGGAAGAGCTGGCTCCGTGCCCCTGCCTCATGGCTGACAACCTCTCAGACCCTGCACTCCTCATATACAGAAGTCTGTTCATTTTAAGCAGAGAACAGACGGGCTTTGGCACGTGGGCAGGAAATCTGCCAAGACCCCTCTACGACTCTGCTCAGGAGGTTGGCTAAGGAAATGTGGGCCACCCCTATCTTGGTTGATACCAACCATAATATTCTGGCTTCCAAGAGAGTAAGACACCCCAAGTAACACCAAAAAACCCACATTTCCAGATAACCTGATGGCCCACTCTTAATCCATTCAACTGCATCAGATGGGCACTGAATGCCAATGAGGTAAAAGGGATGAACACGGCCAAACTGGGACATCTTCAGATCAACAGACCTCTAATTAATCCACAAAGGGGCGGGGGGAGGGGAAATGAAATAAAACGAAGCATGGGCAGCAACAGCGAACAACCAACTGGGCAACATTCAGACACAGGATCTGTGACCAACGCCTCAGGTTGGGGTTACGATGCTGTCTTGCGAACCATCTCCATTTCCAACTTTCCAGCTTTGTTTGTATTTGTTTGGCTGTGTTTTGTTCTTTTTTAAACAACCACGGATGCCAATCACCTAAACTTCCGAGACCTGCCAGCGCTTGTCAGTCACTGTCGATCGATTCTCTCCCCTGAGGGTTTCCCGCCAAAAACTGGTAGAAGCAGAAATAGGTTGTGGTTTTGCGTTGAAACTCTGGCATTCGGGCCAAGGAGAGAATCTATCAGACCAACTCACTTCACGTTCCTGTGAAGTGGGTAGGTGGGATACGAGGACCCGCTCCTCAGGAAAGTCAAAAATGGGTTTTATTCCATTAATTTGTTGTGTACAAATCTCTCCTTTCTGCCTGGAAGCAGGATTCTTAGCTGGCAAAGAGGCTTCTATTAAGCCATTTTTCAGTGAAAAAAGTGGCAAGAGCCGCCCCGTCTTCAACCTCGATAGAAAAGAATAGTATGCTCAGGGATATTAATTCTCTAATTGTTCTCCCTAAAAGTAAAGTGAATCTTGGGAAAAGCACAATCCTGGATGTCCTTTGGTCTCCTACTCCTTCCAGCCTGACCCGTTCTGAACTACCAAATTACGCTGGTCTTGTACCATATTCAGGTGGCCCCTGTGGTCTTTGTTTAATTTGGCCAGTCCGATGTCTAAGCATCCCATGGACACATTCAAGGAAGCCTAATCACATGGGAGTGATTTCAGACAAATGGGCCACATCACTTCCACAGGAAGAAGAGAGAAGGTCTCGGAAGCTGGCATTCTTTGCTGACATGCCAGACGATGTACATCTAGGGCTGATTGCTATTTCTCTCTCTCTCTCTAGGCATTTCCTTTAAACCTGGCACACTGATCATAGTGACTGTGAATGTTCAATCTACATGTTCACAGTTTTAACCCAGTACATGCAAAAGCACAAACAGACAGACATAGAGGTAGAGAAAAGCCATGATGTTAGTGGTCTTACATACGTAAGCAGGGACTCTGAGAAACCTTATCTTTTGGTGGAGGTTGAAAGAGCTACAGGACATGCACTGCGTCCAGAGGAAGCATTCTCCTGCCCTATTCTGAATATGCGCCTGGACCCAAACACTGAGCCCAGTGACTGCCAAACCAGACCGCCCTCTTGCCACAGAGCCACAACATGGGGCACCGCACTGGTCCAGAAATCCAGATCAGACAGTGGCATCAACCTCCCTCTGTGGTGGAACGCTAAGTCTCTGCCGGGGGCCCAGGCAGCTGTGGTGATCCATGAAAAAGCAGGGGGATCAGCCTGGGAAAATGAGGAATGGAGCAAGGTACCTACTCGGCACTCTGAAGCTTTAGTGAGATTTCATGGCCCTGTGTGGCAAACAAAAGTCCTTTCTCTCCCCGCAGCTGTTCTAAAGAGACTCCTCCAAAAAAGAGAGGTGATTCACAAAAACAGTGCTCTGAAAACACGGCCGCCCACATTTGAGGTCTGGATTAATCCGTCCACTCTGCCTGCTCCATCCTTGACAGCTTGGCAATGCTTTCGCGTCACACAGAGTGCACCAGAGTCTTCCCAAGGTTGAAAGCATTTGTACGGTCATTCTGGAAAAATACCATTTCATTTTTCTTCTAAAAGGCTGAGCTTTATGGCTCTTTCTGCCACAACACTGGAAGGAGTCCGTTTTTTAAAAAAACATCCTCAGAAAAACAGAAATAAAACAGGTGTGTAAAAGCTCTTTCAGGAAAACGATGGGTCAAATGTTTAGAGAGACTTAGAGAAGTGGGATTAGGGTTTATTGTTGCAGATTACATTTGGGGCTGCATTACCTGTAAACCCCTTTACACAATTTGGCTGAATATCAGGAAAAACATCTTAACTGTTAGAGCGGTACAGCAACGGGACCCATGACCTCAGAAGGTGGTGAGCGCTACAACGCTGTGGCGGCATTCAAGAGAAAATGAGGCAGCCATCTGTCAGATCTGCTTTAACGTGGTTTCCTACACTGAGCAGGGGGTTGGATTCAACGGCCTTACAGGCCCCGTCCAGCTTATTTATTCTATGATTTAATTTGCTAAAGAGGAAGTAGTTCAAAAGATATACACACACTCACACCACAAAACCTGACACTGTCTGTTCAGATGCGCTTGTAGAGAATTAGGCTGACTTGTAAAGGAAACAAGAGGAAGGCTACCCTGGACTGTGAAAGGACACGAAAGGCCTCCAGGAGGCTTACGCCCGCATCTCTGACCAGCGCGTCTGGCCCCTCAAGACCACCTCTTTTGCCTTCCAGGGAAGCCCTCAAGGACTGTGCTGGCAGTAGCCACCTTCCTGGCCTACGATGACAACAGACTTTGAACCAGGAGAGGAACAGATAAAAGAAGAAGAAAAAAGGTCATGCTTCGTCACGTCGTATTGTTGTTTCTCTTGTCCAAATATCACGCTTGGGCATTATCACGGATTCCTGTTCTGAACAGCCTGCTTGTTTACTCTGCCTCTCCCCTGAAACCCACAACCCCTCCTCAAGAAGGGAGGCAAAAAAGGCTTTGAGAGAAATTCTCTATCAAGACACCTGCGAGGAGGTTGTGCTGGTCTCACGTACCGTATACATAAAGTGTGTAATCAGAAAACGACGTCCCCACTTCGTTTGACGCCTCACAGCGGTACGTGCCGTTATCGCTTTTGTTGAGGCTGTCAATGTGGAGGTTTGAACCTGACACAATGATGTGCTGAGGCATCTCGTCATCCACTCTTAGCCACGTCACGTCTACGGGCCTAAGGAAAAGAGAAGAGAGAGAAGTGGACGCGTTACGAACCCTTTCCACCGGCCAAGCCATTGTTATAAGCAGCACCCTACCCCTGCAACAGACCCAGACACAGAAACAAAGGCCCAGCTCTAAAAGGTGGACCAAAGCAAGTTTCACGAAGCCTGTTTGCACCAGAAGATGGAGAACAGGCTGTGCACAGGAAGAAAGCAAGTGGCAAGGGGTAAGAATTGAAAAAGAACAGCCACAAGACAAAGAAAGAAAGAAAAGAAAAACCCAGCTCCTCAGGAAAAGTCATCAGGAGTTCAGCACCAGGATTATTTCCTGGGAAGAGAGTCCCCATGGAGTGTAGGAGGAACGAGTGGCCTTTGTGCATGAATTAGAGCTAGACTCTCAGACCTGAACGTGCAGGACGAGACGGTGGAGAAAAAGGTAGTTGGCATGGGGAGGGTGGGAAAGGTGGAGAGCGGAGAAGAAAACCTTCTGTAACTGAAAAGGTCAAAACGGGAGTGTATTGATCAGCACCGTCGACGGGAGGGCAAATTCATTAAGAGAGATTGAGGGAAGTCAGGCACAGGAGAAAAGAAGGAAAACACTGGACGGTAAAGAAGGACGAACAGAAAAAACTAGGCTAGGATCAGGTGGATTGTGCACTTTGGGGAACTAGACAGGCAGCGTTCAAAAGAGTTGTGGGTCCTCCCGTCCTGTTGCTTTCGTAAGTGTGTTGTGTCAAACAGGTCATGGCTTGTAAAAATCTTGTGCTTCCAGGCTCTCAAAGAACTGGGACACATGCAAGGGTCCAATCACTGCATCATGGGGAATTAGAACTCAACTCAACGGGTAGCTGTTTGGCATTTCTAGTTTAGGGGTTTTGGAATGGTGGCGGTAGTGGTGGTGGGCAGTAAAAGGAAGTGCCTCCTTTATTTAATATGGGGCATTTTTCACCGGGAACATTTTTCAAGAGAGAGAATTTCATGGCGTTTCCTGTGTAATCCAATCTCCTTTGGGTGCTTCATTATTCCCTTCCAGCCATGCTACCTGCTTCAGTCGTCAAAGAGACGTCTAGACCAATCAACTGAATGAAGGGATTCAGGGGAGAAGGTGGGAAGACCTGCTTCCATGGTTTGGCTCTTCCTGTATGGGGCATCGCAAGACCCCAAGGAGGCCTGGGCTGGGGCGGAGAGTGGCTGAGAGCCGCACGCGGAAACAAGATGCCCCAAAGGACCCGAAACAAGACCCATTCGGGAGCTGTGAAGCCCTCATTCTTGGGACCTTTGATTGAATTTCTGCAGCTTGCAACTTACTCTGGTTTCCCCTTCACTTGACACAGAAGATCTAAGAGGTCTCCTTCTCTCGTGAGCGGCTGCCCCGGGGAATTTTGGAGAACTTGGACTTCGGGTTTATCTGTGCATCAAACATGGAACACAAACAATGGAGGGAGGGAAAGAAAGAGAGAAGGGTTAAGAATAGCACGCAGTAGCAACAGGACCAAACTCCCCACACATTCCTTTTTTCCAAAAGCACACCCTGAAACGAAACCCTCTTTCCGACGCCACTTCACCCGCCTGCCCCTCTCTCTTGCACCCTTCTAATCAGCAAATTATCCTGCCATTTGCCCCCCAAATTAAGTTCACTAATAACCTCCAAAGCCCAACACGCTGATAAGGGAACGCACGGCGCCAAGAGCTGCGGCAGCCCCCACTGGTTCTTGCAAAATGAAATTTCCTTAAATTGAAGTTTATCTCTGAACTCACTCGAGCTAAAGGAAACTCATTTGCCTTCATGCTGAGGTGAAACGGCAGATTTGTGGTGTTCAGAATTGATACGTTTTATCATGTATCATATTTTATGGGCTGACAATACTCAGTGCCACGGCATATTAATACGTCGGGCTCTGATGGGAGCATTAGTGCCGGAAAGGCTTACGGGAAGGAGCGGCAGATCGCTGCCTTTTGTTGGAACAAAGCAGAGGCTTCTGTGAGCGCGGATGAACCTCGCAAATCCCCGAACACAAACACGCCGAGGAATTAAAGCGCTTTATACCCAGGGAGGGCGGCCGGAAATCCTTCCCAAAGACCCGGTAGGAACAAAAGCTGACGCCCGCCGCTGGAAAAGCCCACTGCCTTCCACCCGGGCGCAGGGAGAGCAACAGGCAGGCGAAACCAAACCCTTTTGGATCGCAGAGCGCACCTGCTTTCTTCCACTCCCAGGCCTCGAATTTACTGTAAATGCCGCTGATAATAAGCACAACAGTAGCAATGGTAAACAATAAATCATAGCAAACAATTATTATTGTTGTTGTTGTTGGCACTGGTTCCCGCCCCGGCAGATAAACGAGGTGAGAAATCCACACACGTTGATTAATACACTGTCAAGATGAAATACTTTGTAATTAAGTTTGCTACCCTGCATGTGCCATGGTTGAAAGGTACAGTATTTTTTTATATTAGATTTGCGGGCCATTTACAGAACGCTTTCAGAAAGTTGATTTTTTTTAAAAAAAAAATTATTGTTTTGGTCGTGTCAGAAGGCAGCGTGAGCTGGAACGGATCCAACCAGCCCAACAGAGCAGGATCTGCTCTGGAGGAAGGATCCCTACGTTGGGCTGCCGGTGAGCGACACGGTGCCACTGGGACTGACACCCACGAGCCTTCAACCAGTCCCACATGAAGAGAGAAAATACACATTCGTACTTCTGGGCAATAGGTAAATCTGTGTAGCCTAACATGGATTTCTTTGAAAAGAAATAAAAAATAATAATAAAAAAAGGAAAATGAAACACCTGCAGGGCTTTGAAGGAGGTTGGGAGAGAGAATAATAAGGCGTCTTTAAGAAGTGTGTTCTTCAGAATCTGGAGAGTGAGAGTCGCAAGGTGAAACAGCAACATCTATTTGAAATAGACAGCTATACATATTATCTACAATACACAGAGAGAGAGAGAGCGACAGAGAGGATGTATTTTCCGTGCATGCAACTCAATGCAACATTCAGCCTCTTGAGAGCCAAGAAATAGCCACCTTCTTCCCACACAGTTGGGGAGATAAACCCAAGAGTCAACTTGTGTTGCCTTGACCATGTAGAAACTTCCATGATCTCCTATGCCAGAATATTCCAAGATAAATGTTCCCCCCCTCTTCTAGTGTTGTAATCCATGTTTGAATTTCATGAAGAAATGAAAGTTAACCTCCTCTTCCTTCCCCATTTCAAAAGGAATATCATCCTGGTCTCACTGCTGTTTCTTGAACAAAGCCAGAAGCCATATTAAGAAGCAGAGAGAAAAAAATGATAACAAAACAAATGCTATTTGTGAAGTATTCAAGAAGACACACCCGATCCGAGGCATATGGAAAATATTGGCAAGTGGCACATTCTAATTTAGAAATAAGATTAAAACAGACCCAAAGAGAGGAGAAAAACGTTGGCCGGGGGAAACCCAAATACAATTAAAAATAAGTGAGTCCTTTATACAGAGAGACAGAATAATCAATTCAGTGAATATCAGCTGGTAAAGAGTTTAATACCAAACATAAAACAGAGGACGATACATGGGGTTTGATGAGCAACAGAACCCTGAAAGAACACAAAGGTCCAGGAGAAAACTGCGGAGAAATCAGAAATAAAAGGAACTGGAGAAAAGTTAACAGAACAGGAGAAGGAAGAAAGTAGAAAAAGCAGGGAGCCTTGATTCTGTGTGCCTGCAGGATAACCACCTAGGAGAAAAGGGACTTAAAATGGGGAAAAGGTAAGACAGGATAAGAGCACGGCCAACTTATTTTATGGGGTGTTTTGTGCTGTGCAAGGCTCCGTTGAAAATCTGGCCAGGATCCAGGTGGAGACTTGCGTTGACTGAAAAAAGCCTCACCAGCAGATACAGGAAGGGGTGAGCTTCCACCCCCAGCAGGGCCTAGAGGAAAAAGGTTCGCCTTCCCTCCCCAGGTGCCTCTACCAGCTCTCCATGCCAAAACTCTGTTCGGGACCATTTTCCAAGCCTTCCAGAGCAAATGTCGGGGATACACGAGGGCTGCATAAAGTTGGGGGTCAAGGGTCCCCTCCATCTGGACCTACCTTCCATACCCAAGTACCCAACCACCCCTTGGTCTGAGCTTTAATTTCAACAATATTTGAAAGCCCCCAAAGTAACAAGACTTTGCTTACAATCAAATCTGAGAAGAGGGGGAAAAGAGCAAAAATGAAGGTCTCTAGCTTGAAAAGACAAATAATTACTTCATCAACATAACAGAAACAGAAAGGAAGGCAACAGTCCGGAGGAAAAAAAATAAGACATTTTTTGTCCTTGAAAGATTTGGCTTTAAAGAACAAGCAGACAGCTGTGGAAGAAAAGCAAGACAAAATCAAAGATTTTAAAAAAAACAACCACAAAAATCAGATCAGAGATAGCAAAGAATAACGGCATATCATCGGCAGAGACATGATAATTTTTACCAAAGAAGTGAATAAATGAACATAAGCAAAGAAAAGTAAAGAGGTAACAGTCTAACACAGAAGCTTGAGGAGGCTTGATTGAGGAAAGGCAGGAAATGACCCCTGAACATCATATGAAAAGTGCGAGGAAATACAGAACAGAACTAGGAAAACTAGGAAAGACCACACTCGCGGAAAGAGAAAGAAAAACGGGGAGCAAAATTTAAAACAGAAGACACACCGAGAGGAACTGGATGGCCTGACACTGCTTTTTAGACAGAGGCAGCTACTTCGAGTAAACAAAAACGGTCTTGGTTGGTACGATTCTGCACTTTTAGAGCGCCAGGCTGTTCTGCTGTTTTAGGCAACGATCCTTGCACCAGATATTGGTCGGTCTGAACCAAATGCCCCAACGGCATTCACCTTCCCTGGGGCTGTTGCTGAGACAGAGGGCAAGCCACCTCTCCGTCTAAGAAGGAGCGCTCAGCTGGTGGGTTTGGTGGAAAAGTAGAGCCTTCTTCTTCTTGTCCAAAGAGATCTTTTTCCCCTCCACACACCTGTATTTTCCTTCCAGAGAATTCTAGGGCCATCCACGGGTCCCTGAGTGCCCCCTCCGGTCAAGCTAAGGCATCCCTGAAAGATGATGAGGCCACCTCTGCTTAAATGCCCAACACCTTGTGAAGCAGCCTGTGCCATCGTTGACGATAAGGAAGATCTTTGTAACTTTTAGTCACAATCACAGACTTGTTGGTTGGGTCCTTCTCTCTGGAACATCAGAAAGCAAGCTTGGTTTATGTGCCAGGTGACAGCCCTGCAGGTATCTGAAGATAGCTATGAGGCCACCTTTCGGTGTTTTTTCCTCCAGATTAAAACAAAGCCCAGGTATCTCATCTGTTCCTCATGGAGCTTGGTTTCCAGACCCTTTCACCAGTTATTCAGTCTCAGGTGCAGCCGTGGTTTATGACAATACATGCGTAGTTTGCTCATGCCTACGCCACCCATAAGGAAATGGGTCAACCCCAGCCGAAACACTGGCTGAAGGCTCAAGTAACAGTTCGGTGTGATAGCTGGAGCCACCGGGGATAACACTGGGTGGTGGGCTGTCTTGTAGCTCAAAAAGTCCTACCATGGACACATCTTCCACTGGATAATGAGCCCTTTCTTACGAGTGAGTTGTGGGCTTGCTTGTCAAATGCAACGCAGTTGACATCGCATGCAACACTAGGATGTTGAGGAACTCAAACGAAGATTGCTACAGTGATGTCCCACTGAAACCCCATGGAATCCAAGAAGCCTGCATGTAAATCTCACTGGTTCCTGTGGAGCAAGCATCTCTCACTTCCTGAGTACAAAGAGAGCTTGTTTGCATGAGGACGCTGGGCCCAATACCGTTTTTCTCCACTACCGCATGAAGAGTCACACAGCAATGAGAGGGCACAAGCCCATGTGGAAACAAGATTCTGTTGCTCATATTTTTCCTCCCTTTTTCTTGCAAAGCACAAAAGCTTGGGTTTATTTTTAGTCCCACACAGGCTTTGGGGCTCAGGCCAGGGTATAATTATTTCCCCCCTTTTAAACTGCACATTTCCTGTGACGAGGTTTTTATGCTCGCAAGACCCAGCTCTGCCCATACCAGCCTGTACTTCATCTGAGGCAGAATTCCTCCGAGAAAGCCTTATTAATGAGCTCGCAAACGAGCACCCAACTGGGAAATGTCACAAACAAGAGAGGCTAATGCTCCAGAAAATCAAATAACTGAACACTCGGCTGATCGTGGCGCCTTTCATATTTACAATAATAGTAATAATAATATTTTTTTTAAAAAAAACCCTCCTTAAATCATATATTTTGAAAGGGTCAACACCTCACTGAACAAAACAACTCATTTATTTATGTTCAGAAATCTCCAGATGATAAATTATATTGATGCTAATCACTTCACTGCATACTATTGCAATTAATATTTTGCACTCACCAGAAACATGCAGATTATTAAAGCAAGAGGCGCCTACATAGGACTGGGTTCCCTTTTCTCTCCCTCTCTCTTTTTGGTTAAACATAATTGGGCACAGGGAATTCTCTTGGTATCAGCAACAAACAGAGGTTACCGCAGTTTCCCTGGGTATATATTTTTATAAACACGCATGTAGACATTACAAATATCTGTGTTCCATTAATTATGACTTATCTCTGCCTTGCATCTCCTGTGGCTTGAAGACTCAGCGCTGCTGCCTGACTGCCTCCCCTTCCTAGCCTTACATAACAAAGGAAGAAGGGTGGGAAGAGAGGATAATATGGATAATATGAGTTTTTTTTTCTTTGCCTCTTTTTAAAAGCATCAGACATGCAGAGCTGATGGTTGTAGGTTTTTCGGGCTGTTTGGCCATGTTCTGGAGGTTCTTCTTCCTAACACTTCGCCAGTCTCTGTGGCCGGCATCTTCAGAGGACAGGAGTCAGAACTCTGTCTGTGTTCTGGTGTACTGTGTGGGATAGTTGAGTATCCGGCCGTGAAAGCCTTCGAGAATACATGCAGAGCTGAGCTCACACCCTTCAAGCTCTTAATGCCTTAGTGTCTTCTGATGCCCCATTTCCCCTTTTAAAAAAGATTATATTTCTACATATCCCAGGAAGCCTTCTCAGTCTGGACAGGAAAGTCTGTGGATTTATAGTGGGCAACGGGCTTTGGTGTGCAAACCCTGTGCACGGCACGAGGCACATTTCACAGTGCAAAGGTTGTCTGGGGAATGCCATCGCTCAGGTCCCAGGCAGCCATTGTTTTTTGTTTCCTTGCAGGATCCATCCATCGACTTTAGTTCTGCTCCCAAAAAGTATTAGTGAGATACTCCCTTTCATGCTACAGGGTCCTTGATAATGGAGGTGTTGTCCTGTTGGGTTTTGCTTTGTGTGTGTGTGTGTTTTAAGCATGCAGGGTTGAGTTCACTTAGCATCTCCCTTGAAACTTCCGTAGAATTTTCTATGGAAGTTCTGGAGAATTTCCTGCCCGAGGGAAGGCCCACCCAGTATCTCAGAGGGTTGGTTTCACACAGGACATGTGTGAATGGAGTCCCCTCTTGAGAGCTGCAGAGACTCTGGTTCTAGGGCATTCGGCCAGTTTTAGCATCACCCTGCTTCACAAAGCGGCACCCATTCAGCAAGTCCCAAAGAAGGCAGAGAACGAGACCGCCCCAGAAACTTCTGGAAGTTCTCGCAGCAAAGTGGGTGCCAGCAAAAGAAAACGAAACCCAAATCCATAACTTCATTTGAGCCGTAGCACAAAAAGCACAGCTTCCACGAAATGTTCATAAAACCTCAGTTAAATAGGTCAAACTTGTCAGCTTCTGATCTCGCACGCTGACTTCCAACAAAGGGAAGGTGAGCGGCAGGAGGGCTGACTTCTAATGGAATTACTGACAGACCTAGAACAATGGCAGCGGCTGGAGGCATGGGGCCAAAATCTCTCCTTGCAAACGCTCTGATTACCATATTCAAGGGGCCCTGCCAGGTGCTGATCTCAAGTCATTTTTTTTTAAAAAAGCCTTCCTGCACTAATTTAAAGCACCCTTGCCCGCCCACCTCCCAAACCCGAGCGAGCATGAGCTGGAGACTTCCCTAACAACTAGCCGAGATGCTTTGAACTCAAAGTTCCACGGTACAGAAAGAGGACGACAGTTCACTTAGAATTTCCTTTCCTTTCTCATTGCCTGTTTTGCCCTCACGGTGTTTTGCTGGTGGTGTTGTTTGGAAGCCTGGAATTTGCATCACACAAAAAAACCAGTCTGTGTCTTAACTGGCCTTGATTGCCACAGTCACTCCAGAAGTCTCCACTTGCATCCAAGTTAAGGGGTGGGGGGTGAGGGGCTAGTCAAGCATCCCACCTGGACTGGGCTTCTCCAGCCCTCTCTTAACTGTGGGTCAGAAAGGAGGGCCAAGGTTTGAGGCTGAATGGACACGGGTCAGTTCTTCAGAGCTGACTACCAATTTGGGGGTCCAAAGGTAACTGGATTGTTTCTAGAACAAGCAGGCACGAACCTCAGCCTAGGGTAACCTCTCATCCCCTTTCCATGTAAGGGAGCAGCCTAGAAGCATCTCTGTAACAGTACTCAACAAGCCACAGTTTATCCTGGCTTCAGAACAACCCTGGCTTGCATCAACCAGAGGCAAAGTTCATCCAACTCTTCTGAATTGCAAAGAGAAACTTCTTCCTTCCTTCCATGCATCAAGGAGAGTCGGGGGTCCTGAGCCTTCCCCTTCCTCATTCTTATAACCGTGCCTTGTGGTTTCAATCAGGCGGGACCCGCCATGCCGTGCTTCCTTTAAGAGACGGCCGGTCCTACCTCTTCCAAAAGGCAGCCGCAAAAGACTCAGAAATGCCAGCCACGCCTCCCAGGCTGCCAAGAGAGAACTCAGCCTCTTCCTCATTTAGCTCTCTTTCCTCCCTGCTCTTAGACAAATGTTAACATGTGCCTGCACATTCCGGACTTTGAGCAAACAATAATTAGCTCACTGCCTTGAAAAAGCTCCGTAGATAATTTGAATTTTGCCTGCTAATACCTTCTCTTTTATTACAGACCACTTCCTGCTGAATTCCATCTCCGACTAAGCACGCCAGAAGTGAGAAAATCGCTTGCTGTGACTACACATTCATTGGCGCGGCTCTGTTTTGATCACAGAGGCAGGAAAGAGGGACAGTTGGATCAGGGTCGTCCATCCACCACAGACAGAGAGTGCTCGGGCCCTTCGAAGCCCCCTTCCTCAAGGACACCCCCCCCCCAGTTTCCTCATGGGGGTCAATTTAGGAAAGGGGTCTCTGATACAGTGCTGGAACCCCAGGGCTAAGAGACTCTCCTTCTGCCTCTGTGATCTGCTCCGTGCCAGGCCGTGAATGAACCGCGGGGAGCAGGTCACAGGCAGGAAGGGGTCCCCAGGAGAACGGCACTTTGTCCTGATGGCAAGTCTTGGGGTCTAGGATGCTCTCAAGGCCGTGAACCCATCAGGCCCAATTTCCCCGGCATAGAGTGAGAGGCGGTGGCAATCTGGACATCGCTCAGCAGGAGGGCGACCACGTTTCCCCTCTGGATCTCCCTCCACGCTGGAGGCACCACAAGGACCGGGGGGGGGGGCTATCACTCAGTGTTGAGAGTGTCTGCTATCCTGGGGAAAAGGAGGGCAGGCAGGGCTGTCTTCGTCCCGACAACAAAGTCAGCCCCGTGGCCTTTTAGTCCTGGAAGCAGAACCCATAAGCAGCATGACGCCTTCCCGTGAACTCCCTCCGGCCACTGGGCACGAGCCTGGCGACCGGCACAAGCCTCCTTCAAGAGGCCGGGGGGGGGGGGGAACAGGCTCTTGGGCTGCTCCTCCGTTTGCTTAAGTGAAGCTTGCACTGCTAGAACGGATGCCCTTTACTTGCATTTCAAGGTCAGCCAAAGGGAAGCAGACGCAGGACGGCCAAGGAAGCAGAACCCAGCCGCTCTGGCACTCTGCAAGCCCAGCGCAGGATCAGCCTGTTCACACGAGGGCAAAGTTACGTGTCCCTGTTGGCTACCTTCCTCCCCTCCAACGGCGCAGTGTCCTCCAAAGAGCTCCAGACCACCAGCACCCCCGTGTCCCCCTCCCCCCCATCCCTGCTTCATTCTCACAAGAACCCTAGGAGGTAAGGTCAGGAGGAGAGGCAGAGACGGACGCCAGGGCAAGGGCACCTGGTGGGTTTCATGGATGAGTGGGGATTTGTACCCATGCCTCCCAAACCCCAGTCCTAAATCCGAGCTGCAACGTCAGCCACACTGGCCCTGGGATGGGCCTGCGAGGACCAATAGAAGTCTGTGTGGATGCCACTCCAGGCCAGATGTTCTCACAGCCCAAACTGGACACAGCAGAAAACTCTGCAGTGGCTTTTGGCCAACCACTGGAAGTCAAACTGCTCCGTGTCGCCGTCCCACCCGCTGCTCTTGCCCGCTGGGCTGGCCTCTCCACTGAGGCGGCTGCCTTGCCTTGTAAAAGGTGCTCTCTCTCTCTCCCAACAGGCCAGGCTCCCTTGCAAACCACCAGGTTGGCTTGGCATCCTTGTCTGCAACTCTGCTTGACCTTCCAGACGGATCTTTCCTTTTCTGTCCCTGCCCGAACCAACCTGGGGCCGTACGTGCTTCCTCCCATGGTTAAGCTTCTTCGGTCAGCCCTCACAAAGGTGCTAATGTATTATTAAAGCTAATGGAGCTCTACAAGAAATGTTAATGGACATTAAGTTTGCATAAATGAATTACACATTAGCACAGTGGCGGGACCGCCACAATCTGCCAATTTAGGTCGTATCTGATGTTTCCTGTTTTCCCATTACGTCCCCAATACTTTCAGGCAGTATGAAAATTGTAAGCAGAATGCTCATAATGGAACAACATAATGAAGTAGAAGAAATAAATTAACACGAGTTGAGGGGGGGGGGGAGAGAAGAGAGCAGCTCCTTGTGCAATGTTATGGTTCAGCTGCATATACTGAAGGCATTTTGAATCACCTCCGGAGTGTCCTGCTTCATCTCTGCTCCTTTACGAGGCACTGGAGAACCGCTGTCTGGTTAACTGCCACCTCTCCTTACTTGGAAAAATCTCAGGCCTCTGAGAAACATCCTGCTGGGTGGGTGCCATCCTGCCCCCTCCGATGCCAACCCCTTCCAACTGTGTTCCTGAGGCATATGAGATGCCTGTGAATCTGGGCATGGTTCTGATGCAAACACCACACAGTAAAGTGCTCACACCCACCCCTTGCCAGAGCCCTGGATCACCTTCTGGTTCTCTAACACCTGAAATTAGAAAGCACAGCTGTAAGGCTCAAAACCGTCCATTCATTGAGCGGGATCTGCCGTTGAGTTATCCCTGTTTTGGTACAGCCTGATTCCGTGAGATCACGTGGGGGCCTCCAGCAGAATCCTTCCCATCCCACGGACTGACAAAGACGTATTTCATCGGATGGGAGAGTGAAAAGAAACAGAGCTGATGATTAAGAAACATAAGCTCCCCTATCTCAGGCATGTTGATTTGCCAATGACAAAACCCTCTACTTGGATACACCATTCAAAAGAAGATCACGGCAAACATGGAAGAGGTGGTAGATACGTTTTTGGATGAGGAACGTCAGAGACTGACTGGCTGGGCCTTGATAGAAGACGACGGGTCATCTGCCCAGCAAGAGACGGCAGAGAGAGAGAGGTCATGATGCTAGCCAACCTCGACAACTGAGACGAGAGCGAGAGGGAGAGAGAGGGAGGGAGGGACCGTGCCCATCCTGAGTAAGGTCCTTGTGTGGTGGCTGCTCACACTCCAGACTGAACCCAGTCCCAAATTCAGACCTGCTGCAGAACAAGGATCAGAAAAAGGCCAAGCAAGACTTTTCAGGGACTCTGACCTAGGCTACCGTCTGTGAGTGGGTTGCCGTTTCAATCCTGCCTCGTAGCTGACTACAGCTTTCTGCCTTCACAGTGCCTGGATGATCTAGATCCATGTCAGCCTGGTTCCAGGCCTAATGAAGGCAGGGAGGCAGCTTTGTGTCTGCCTTGACGGATGACCTGCACAGGAACTTGGCAAGGGATCGTGTCCCTGCTTGGTTCTTTCAGGTCCTTCACTGGTTTGAAACACCAGGAATCAAGGTGTCCTTCTGGGTCAACCTCGCCACATGGACCTGCAGTGGCTCCAGGTCTTCCTGGACCTCAGAAGCTGGTGCTTGTAAATAGTTCCCGTCCGACGGCCTCATGTTTGGCTGGGGGAGAGGGTCCCCCCCCCCCCCGGGGTTCAGTCCTAGCCCCCATTCTAATCAGCCTATACGTGAAACCACGGGAAGAGGCTGCCCGCCACTGTGGGGCTTAGGGGCCACCAGGGTGCTTGGCAGATTTTGTTTTTAAATCATTTTAAGTCTAACGATCCTTCATTATTATGTTTTGTAGAATATTTTAATATACGTGAGTGCTGCCTTCCGTACCATGTTTTAAGCTACCTTGAAGCCCTGAATCAAGAAAAAGGAGCACTCCACATGAAAAAACATGAAATAAATAAACCAATAAACTGAACTTTGACCGCCAGGTCTAATAGAATGAGTTAGGCGGAGTTTTGGGGGGCGGGAAACCCACGAGCATCGTTGCCTAACTGAGGCTGCCCACCTTCTTCTCCGCCAAGCCGCTTTCAAAGGGTTGCGATTCTGGTACTCACACAGCACTTCTAGGTAGTACTTGGCTTGCATGTCTTTGACGGCAGGATGGTCGGCCTGACAGACAACAGGAACGCCATCGTCCTCCCGCTTGACCTTCAACGAAAGCTGGCTGGTCACCGTGTACATGTCTGACCACTGCTCCACTTCGGTTTTGCCGGCTGGAGAGAGAAAAAAACAGGAAAAGCAAAGCAGGAGGTGAGTGGGAGGACAGGGCGGTCGCTCCTTCAGACGCCATGCCTGTGACGCCCCATTTGTGGAGGATTCAACTCAGAAGCAAACGCCGCAACCTTTGGACAGTTCTACCGCAGAACGTCTCGGGTCCCTGTCTGTTCTTCCCATTTTTGCATTTTTTAAAAAATGTTGGTTCATCTGCCCACCTATTCAGAAACCTCCTGCCCAGCCTCCCGCCCCCAAGTGGCCCCTTCGCACTTCTTCTGAGCCTAGATACTCCCCTGCAGACGCTGAAGCCTTCTGCACCCCTGCTTTTATTTCCTTGATGGTAAGGCTCTGCCGGCATCTGAAAGGCCAGTGCACACCTTCTGGGCACGGAAGACCGTAGCCGACAAATATTCCTCCTTGTCTTGCCAACTGGAATCGCTGGTGGGAAACCGATGGCCAGCTCTTTCCGGCTGATGGGAAGCTTCCCTGCCGACACATCTGAAGGCGGGTCTCCGTTGCCAAAGGTGGCCGAGAGAGGTAGCCGCTTCCTGGCCTGGTTTAGTCCAGGAAACACTTAGCTGGTTACGTTGGGGTGTGTGTGAGGGGAAGCCAAACCGTTTTGTAATGGAATCGAGCTGGCAAAGACCTGCTTCAAGGCACGGGGAAGGCGAGGAAGCATCTGAGCTTGCCGTCTCTCCCTGGCTTCAGATGCAAAGAGAAAAGAGGAGGTGGGGAGGCCCCTTCGTTGCTCAACACAGATCTACGGCAATCGGCCACGCGGATTAGGAGCTCCAGGACGCCTTCCAAACCCTTAAGTCAATGGAGCCAGAAATACTCCACCCTCATCCTCCATCGCCACTGCCAAAAGCCATCATCAATAATTAAGAGGGAAAGTGACTCTGTGGATTTACATAATTAAAAGCAGTAATTAAAATATTTAAACAGTGGTACTGCCGAAAACCAACAAAAGGCAGCGGCAGCGGGCGGGGGCAGAGGCACCCTGTGGAGCTCGCCTGCCGAAAGGGAGCCGACAGGAAGGCCAAGGAGAGGAGGGAGAGGAGCGGGGAGGCTCCCCAAGAGTTTGGGAAGAGCCACCAGCTCGCTGGGACGGAGGGGACCTGCCACGCAGCCTCCCCCCCACCTGGGGCTCCAGGCCAGGGGCCAAAACCACTTCCCAAGTCAGAGGGAGGACAGGCTGCCTCTGGGGTGACTCTGTCTCGTCTTTCCCTTCGTTAGAGGGAAAGAAGGTGGAAGCAAACGAGAAGCATCAGAGAGAGGGAGAGAGAGAGAGAGAGAGAGAAGTATGACTGCTGGAGAGCTCCGTGGTTTAGGTCTCTGGCTGCAGAGCCAGAGGTTGGGAGTTCGATTCCCCCACTGGGCCTCCTTGGCTGGGGCTGGACTCCATGACCCAGAGGGTCCCTTTAAGTTCTGCAGTTCTAAGATGATGACTATTAAAGAGCTGCTTGCTTGCTTGCTTGCTTGACTATGGAGCTGCTCACCTTCTGGCGAAGGGAGGGCTGGCAGCAGAAACTAAAAGGCAGCTTTATGTGCCAAAAGAGTCTCTCTCTTTCTCTCTCTCTTTCTCTCTCAAGCTGGGCTACCAGACCAGAGGCGAGGGCAGGCCAGGGCCCCTCCTGCTGGCCTGTCATTTCGCCGAGCTGCAAAAGGGGCTCCTTGGTGTTTTATTTTGAGCAGTCGTCGTTTGCTTGTGCTCTAATTCAGCTGTGAGCCCCCTGAGCAGCCATCAGGCTGAACTGCAGGGTATAAATCCTCAAATAAGTAGATTGATCCAAAACTTCTTTGTTTGTCAAGCAACCCGGAGGCAATATGGATCGTGGGCAGGGATTCTGTTACCTACGAACGGTTCTAGGAACCAGCAGGTCAGCACAACCATTTTAGCAGCTTGGGAGCCTTCAAGTTCCAGGATGGCTGGAGCCCGCCGTGTAGAGGGTGATTTCTGGATCGCTACAGAGGTCGAGGGAAAAGGGTGATGATGCACAGTCCTCGCTGCCACTGGAGGCAGGAAAACACCACCAGCAGCACAAGAAGGGGCTACCCAGGAGCACTGGATGGAGAGGAGCCTTTGTGACAAAAACCCCTGAGGGGAGCTTGTTTCTGTAACAGCCAGCTGAGAATAAGAGGGGCGTGAGGATGGGATGGGGGAGGAAACAGACCCCAAACACGCTTAAAAATTACATAGGCCTTCCTCCCCCGGAAGAAGGGAATGGGAAACCACCTCTGAGCCATCTCTACCTGGGAAACCCTGAAAAGGATCGCCAGAAGTCAGAATCGACTTGACGGCACATCACTATTCTAACTGTTTTGAAAACCTTTTGTCAGCGGCCGGTAGGGTCCTTTGGGCGCTGCAAACGACACAAGGCGTGGGTGGGAGACGGAGTGGAGTGGCCTCGTGCAGCTTCGCCTGAATGAGCTTGGGAGGAGAGGCACAGCTCCTTTTGGTCACATGGGGTTAACGGCTGCGCAAGTGGGAAGCCCGTCGTGGGTTAGGGTTAACCCTAACGTCTCAACGCAGCTGAAGCCGAAGAGCAGAGATTCACCCTCCAGAAGGCGCCTTCCTCACCCACCCCCTTTCCCCTTCAACTGATTTAGGAGGGCCGGTCTACCAAGGAGCGGCTTGCTGCCTTTGAACCATCTGATCGTCGTCACCGGTCGGCTGGCCATGGCCGTGCAATTCAGCTCAATCTCCTCTCCTTCCAACGCGGTCTCCTTCTGGTACTCGATCCTCAGGTTGCGAGGGGGCACTGGAAGGAAGCAACATCGAAAACAAGGCAGGTCAGGGAGCTGCACATGGATACAGAAGCAAGGCTGGACGGACGAGCCCCCCGCGGACCAGAGGAGGAGACAGGCTTGACGCGAAAAGCCGACCCTAGCCTCCCCAAGTGTTATTATGCTCACGGAGGCCCTTTCCCTTCCACGCAGCCTTGAGTTGCCCTCCTTTGTCTGTCACATTGGCCAACTCCAATATCTGGCAGGCTGCTCTCATCAAGAAAGCCCCCTTCAGGGGTGCCCTGGAGACTCTGAGGCACCTGAGGTACAACTATAAAGGCAGCCCCACTTCCTTCCACCCAGGCGGCTGCAATGGCACTGCATGGTGTGCCCCCTCCCAGCCACCCCAAAAAAGGTGGTAGGCTCGAGGGATAGACAGAACGGCAAATATTCTGTTCCACCGTGAGCGATCCTAGCACCTACAAGTATGTCAGCATTAAATGGAGCTTTAGAAGAGAGATTTATTCTTAGGCACACATTTTTATTTATTTTCCTCTGATTATTCTGATTAAGCAGTTGGGTGACTCAAGTATGACTAATAAGTGGTGTTTTTGATGAAGAAGTGTGTATGAAATGTATCAGGTGGTAACGTGAATTCACTGCTTCTCCTCGAGGTGCAAAGGAGGGGGCATGTTTTTCAACCCTGTGGGAACAAGACAGGCAAAATACAAGTGCTCCCTGGGGGCCTATCGCAGCCCCTAACCAGGAATTCAGGGGCTATTGGCCAGTATCTGTGCATGCCAGATACTCAACCCGAGCGAGGGATGCCGGCAGCTCACGCAAAGGCTGCTGGTCGGCTCCTTCCTCCACCACATTCCTTCTGCCAGGCAGAGGGGGATTAAACAGGCCAGTATCTGCTGAAATCTCTCCGCAGAACTGAACACACACCTACTAAATATCTAGTTTGGGTTACGTGAGAAAAAAAGGGAATCATAATGCAGCAGCGCTGAGAAAGAACTCTCGGCAGCGAAGGGAGCTGAACTTGAAATTCATACTTCCGGATAATTTTAAATACCTTTTCAATGTGTAATGACATACTAAGAATGGAATCTCATTAAACTGCGGGAGGGGAAAGGCGCAAGAAAGGAGAACTCCTGGAACTAATCAGCAAGTGTGATCTCACACAGTGATGACTTGTGGCGATCCAGGCTTGTCTCCTACCGGAATCTTGGGAAGCCACGGATGGGAGGGTGGGGGAGCCAGCTTTCCTGGAAGGTGGGCTAATCCTGCAATTATGCCTGTGCTGAGATCTTTGGGGCCACGAGTACTAAAATGACACTCATACACCAGGATCCCTCTGGTGATCTTGGAGGAGAAGAAAGGGGTGGACCTTGTCAGATTGCCATGCTGCGTGAAGAAGGTAGCGGATGGGTGGAGCCTTGAGCTTTAGGTTGCATGTCCTCCAGGAAGGAAGGAAGGGAAGGGAAGGGAAGGGAAGGGAGGGAGGAAGGAAGGAGGGAGGGAGGGGAGAGAAGGAAGGAAGGAAGGAAGGAAGGAAGGAAGGAAGGAAGGAAGGAAGGAAGGAAGGAAGGAAGGAAGGAAGGAAGGAAGGAAGGAAGGAAGGAGGGAGGGAGGGAGGGAGGGAGGGAGGAAGGAAGGAAGGAAGGAAGGAAGGAAGGAAGGAAGGAAGGAAGGAAGGAAGGAAGGAAGGAAGGAAGGAAGGAAGGAAGGAGGGAGGGAGGGAGGGAGGGGAGAGGAGGAAGGAGGGAAGGAAGGGAGATTACGTTCAAGGTTCTCTTGACTACAATTAAGCATGCAGAGATATCATCACTGTGTCAAAAGGTGGAACAGCCTGCAGATGTACATAATCCTTGATTTTTGCATTTGCATCGGAGACCACAACAAATAAGCAACTGTACTTGACCTTTATTATATTGTCTAAGATTTATTAAAGCAAACAGAGAAGTTCAGAACAAAGGAGCGAGGACAGCTGAGTCCCTTAACTGGCAAATATATTTAACTTGTAGATTATGTTTTGATGACAGTGTGGCTTGTGGGATGCAAATGTCAAGGTCTTTGGAGGGTGGGGGCAGGACACAGAACGGCGAGAGCCCTGGAGAAGCGAAAGCGACCCTCAAGGCAGCATCTTCTAGAAGAACAGGCCATGGCAAGAGCTCCCCTTCAGGACTTTGCCCCTTCCTGTCTCACACACTCAAGACGTCCGCTTCGGAAAGGTGGGGCCGCCAGGCAGCTGGAGAAGAGTTTGATGCACACTTTCTGCAACAAGATCGGGAAGCCAACCTCTGGGTCCTATGCCAGAGCCGACCGTGTGAGGCATCGTGTGTGTGTGTGTGTGTGTGTGTGTGTGTGTGTGTGTGTGTGTGTGCACAGTGCCACATGATACAAACATTTTCCAGTCCTTAGACTTTGTGTGTTAGCGGTATGATATTTTTAGTGTTTAGTGCATTGTTTTGTTGTAGTCCTGTTTGAACTGTTTGTACATTGCCCAGAATAGCGCTTCGGCATGAATGGGGCAGTATATAAATTCAAGTGATGGATAAATCAATCAATAAAATAAGAAGAGGAATCTGGAATGTACCAAGGGAGCAGCACAGAGTTTGCTTTTAGAGATGCAGCAACTTACATGCTGACTTCTCCCTGTTCCGTGGATTATAACCATTTCTTTTTTAAAAAAACAAGAACAACCCACAAGGGTTCCCATCCTGTCCTTCTGACCCAAAAGGCCTGGAGAGGCGTGCCAGGGTCTTCGGATAACAAAACAAGAAATGGCACGCAGCAGGAAACCTTGGGTTTCAGGGCCTGAGCTGAAGGCGATGTTGCTACTGACAACGTCCAAGAACCTAGTCTTGTTTTCATGTCCCTCCTGCCTTCTGCTCTCCAAATAAGCCGAAGCCGACTCTTACCGAGAACCGTGATCGTCATGTAGTATTCCTGCGGGGGGTCCGTGTACAGTTGGCAAAAGTATCTTCCTTCGTCCGAAATGGAGACGTTGGTGAGCGACACTCTCAGCTCGCTGCTGGAGAAATTCACCAACTGAAACCTGCTGTCTTTCAGAGCTGTGGAAGAGACACAGAATGGGAAACTCCAAGGCACAAGACAGACGTTGTGCATTGCACGCATCACCCTCGCAACTTCCCTTAGGAAGCACAGAAAACATTAAAAAGAAAAAAAAAGCTTGGAGAGGTGACAACGACACTGACACACAGTGGGGGCATCACCCTGTTTTGCTCCATCTTGCTGTTTTGACTAGTTTTGTTACCATATGGATCAAAACAATACCGTTACTTGCCAATTAGTATCATTAACCAAAGGAAATGCCCTGTACCATATAATGATAATTGTAGTCATATAGCCTATTTGCCGCCTTCTGCTAAAAACAACAACAACAAAACAGAGCAAATGACAGCAGGAATTCTTTAGCAAATTGATGACCGCTACGCAAACCATCTCTTTGAGAATTGGAAAGTCCATTAAAAGCAGTTCAGCAGGGGACATGAGATTTGTACCTGAACATACTACACTGTTGTGTTAATTTAGCAAGAAAGAAGGCAGGCTTCCCACCTAGAAGTTAGGTGAACAACCAAAGGTCACCCAGTCTGAAATTAGCAATATCCTCTACTGGTTAAGTTTTTAGATGCACGACAAAGGCTTTCTTGCATCTTGGACAGCTGTAGACGTTGCTGTGGAATTAAGGAAGGTCTGGCTTTAAGTTTTCACCCTCCAAAGAGGGACAACCAACCATTCCTGAATCCAATGCGGTGCCCATCCTGTTTTGCCTGATTCAGGGTTTTTATTTTGGCTAAAGATTTTGGCACTTAGTTGTAATTCAGAGTGAACAACTATAATCAATTGCTATCACACTGAAAGATAGCCTGACTCTTAAATGAGACCACATCAAGGCTTTTAATTAAAGGGAAACAATTATGACTGGCTGCCTCTGCCAACCTACAGAAGAGAAGACTAAAGCCTTCACACATCTAACATCAAATTAAAAAAGAAGGATTCAGTATCTTTTTTGATCAAGATTGGCCACCAACGACACACAACTCACGCCTGAAGTCTCTGAAATAAATCGTCTGTCTGTTGGGATTCAAGAGCTGAATCACGGAGTCGTCGCTGTTTTTGACTCTGCAGCTGATGGTGGCCACATCTCCTTCGATGACGGTCACGTCTTCTGTCACCAAGTTCTGTCCATCACCTGAGGGTGTGTCAGAACAAAAAGAAAAACAGAAGGCAAGTCAATCTGCAACTGGTCATTTCGTTACCTCACAGGGGTTCGGTCAAGATGGAAAACACCAAAGATCCCAAGAAAGCAGCAAATGAATGGCAAATTGGAAAAGTTGGTACATGAAAACTTGTCTACGGAACTATAGATGATTGCACCCAGGGGTTGAAACTAACCCTGATTTGCCAATTTCATTTTCTAATAATACTCTCTCCTCTCTCACTGTTCTTCACATTGAACACACTGACCTCCAGGTAACACCATATGCCCCAGCTTACGGCTGCCACACATCTCTGCTTCCATTTCACCCTCCCACCCATGTTCCTTTTCATTGAGATGAATCAGTGCTGGGCAATTATATGCACTTTCCCCATTGAGCCAAATCCAATAGATTAGACCCCCACCCGTGGAGGTTTAGTTATTGGAAAACTAAGGTGATTCTTGTTGATTCATCAGCCAGAATCCTACAGTATTTGTCTTTGTGTAACATGAAGTGTCACTTCCGTAGATTTGCCAGACAGCATGCCAACACAACACCACAATGCACCCATGGAAGTGTGCTCTGCATAATGCTTCCATCTTGGCGCAACTGGAGCTGCCACTTGCGTGAAAAGCAAGTTGTACAAGCATACTTGCTCAACAGGATGTTTAGCCACTGGGTCTGTTTTACTGGGGATCCACCCATGGATTCAGCCCCATATTAATACTTCAAGGCCTTTAGGAAATCAAAGCTCATCATGTGCATTTAACCAAACAAAATGCACAAGTAATACAGTCTTATTTTACAAAATACTGCTCTTAACACTGTGGATCGTTGCCCAGTGAAATGACTTCATACATTTATCCCTTAGTAGAAATCAAGCAACAGCAGCTGTCTTGGTCCGTGCTGGAAACAAAACAAAACAGAATTCACGGTTGGACAATGTTTTTTGTAAGGACTGAAACAAATGCACAGAAGTGTGCAAGCTTTCTGGAAAGCTCTTTGTCAAACCAGGCGGTACAAAAAACAAACAAACAAAAAAAGGCAGGAGAAACAGAAGGACTGAGCATTGTTAGGTGTACTGGATACCTGGCTTACTGACCAGTGACTTGTTCAGCCTGCAACCTCTCAGAATAATCTTAGAACTGCATTGCTGGAAGAGACCCTTTGGGTCATCGAGTCTAGCCCGTCAAGGAGGCCCAGTGGGGAATTGAATCCCCCAACCTCTGGCTCCGCAGCCAGATGCCTAAACCAACCCCCAAATTGAGAAGTCGAATCACAGACGTCATAGCAAAAATGCCTAGCCTAGCTTCTGAACCTTTTCACCTCTTCCTGCATCTCTCTCTCTTTTTTCCTTTCTTGCTTCTGCCCCATGTTGGTATTACGGAACTAGGTACTTCTTGATTGCTCTTTAGAAAGAAGAGATGTTAAGCAATACAGAGCATTCTTACATAAAAGAGGCTGTTGATTAAAGATTGGTATTTTTAATTAGCTGCTGATTTTAGATTAAACATTAATGTATACATCATGTACTCAGAGAGACATTATGCTCAGAGTGGCTCACAATGCAAACAGTCAATAGTAGGGAACTTTGTTTCAACAAGTGTGCACACAGGGACTTTGTCGACTTGAACTGGATGTGTATCAGGGGTAGGGAAATATGGCTACTTGTCTTTTAAAAGGATCGGAACAGGAACAACGGTTTTGCTGAATGTGCCAGAGGATCTGATGAAACAACAGTTACCCTACCACCCAGCCATGCTTCTGTTTGAATGAAGCTGTTCCTTCGTGAAAATACAGCCACGTAAATCACTGCCCAAAGATGTTTCAGCTTCTGCCACACACTGCCCTTCCTATAAAAACCATACTCTTGAGAAGACAACCATTAACTGTATTGGACGTCACTAACAAGAAGCTTTACGAGAAGCCCGAGTAGAGAGGAAAGACAAACACACACAAGCACTACGATTATTGGGCTAAAAATAGAAGGCGATGTGCAAAAAAACGCAAGGTAACTCCATTGGGCTGTCACTTCACGGCACTGTAGAGGAAGAGTTGGGCTGGGGTGTACTGGAGAAAAGAGAGCGAAGCCACGCTTGATCCTAACAGGGAAAAACAAGCACGCAGGTGTACAGGACAAGACACATCAGAATTTCAGCTCAAATAGGATCCCAGCTCCACAAGCTGGAAGGTTTAAAACAAGGCATTACATGAAGCTGCAGTCAAGCACAGGTTAGGGTCAAGGAAAAAGGCAGGGGGGGGGGGGGTCTGGAGACTCCCACTTCCCAGGTTTCCATTAGACTTGCCCTGAGTTGTTTCTGAACCATTTGACTCCTGCAAGGTCTCATAGGGAGGGGTAAAAAGGCACCAAATGGCACCCCACAAACCATTCCTGGTGGGTGTCTCTCTTACTTACCGGAGGGCTTATTGTCTGTGCTTCACTTCCTTTACGTAAATGCATTTTTACATTGGTTATGTTCCTTCGGGTTTTTTGTTTTTTTACTCCTACAATTTATCGAGGGTCCAATTATGCACTTCTAGAGCTGGCAGAAACAGCACTGACTGTTAAGTACCTTGTTTACGGCTCCTTTCTTTCCTGAACCCTCAGCATATTTTGCCGCACATGCAGAACTCATTCCATGGCAAGGGCCTGCCAAGTCAAACTGGGGTGAGGGTGGGGTGACCAGACCCATTTTTGCCATGTCCTCGTGGCGGTGAGGGCTCACCTGACACACACAGATGTTCTTCAGGGACCCAGTGAAGACCTGAGCGTTTGCCTGGCCGTTTGAGGAGCTGTTTTAATCTAGCTGGCTCTGTTCATAGCACCTATATCTATCATTCTATTGTGCTCATCCTTGTTTGGTTCTACTGGGGTGACTGACGTGTGTAAGCTGGTTATGGACACCCTTGGGATTGAAGTATGGAAAGAGAGGTCCAAAACAAGCCAATGTAAGGAGAGTCTGTGTAATATTGGCCCCTCAGGGAGGCTGTTGCAACTCCAGGGCCATTGCCCTGAATTTTGGACACTCTGACCCCCACCAAGTTACACCAACCACAAGAAAACCGGATGCATGGGAGAATCCCAGGGACGACTTCTTCTTCCCTCCCTGGGGAGGGTGTCACCATCCATGTACTGGCAGAAAGGAGCAGGCGGGATCAATAATGCATGGCTCCTTCCCGCTCTGATGAGCAAAGCGCAGGAGAGAACGAAGTGGCGTAACATGCAATGCAGTCGGCGAATCAGCACTAGAAATGCAACCGTTTTCATTGAGCACAGAAGCTGGTCTGCACTTGGTACTACTTTCTGCTTGCTATATTTAAATCAGCAGGTGACACTGTGGAAGTCGAAAGAAATAGAAGGAAAGCTTTTCTTCATTTACTCTCAGTGAACTAAGGTGATTCTTTGCAGGCAGAAGCTCCGAATACGGCTTCCCACCTCCACCCCCTCCACATGCCCTACTTTTAATGAACTAATGCCAGGGTGTCAGCTGTAATATCCCAGAACACAGAACTGGTTAGCAGGAGAATTGGGGCGGGGAGAGGAGGGGAGTGATGAACACCACACCACACTCAGCCATCAAGAGCATTCCCGCATCTATGCTGTACAGGCAATGCTAGAATCCATCCAAAAAAACACCAACTTGTTCATGACATGCAATGAAAAAGAGGGCATCTGAGAGGGAGGGGAGGCTCCATGAGGAAGGACAAACCTGCACCCATCGGGGCAGAACCAGCCCTCCTCAAGCTTTTGGCTCTGAAATGTGTAGGAATACATCTGCCATCATCCCCAACCAGAGAGTGGGAGCTGGAATCCAACACCTCCGGAGGGTGGGAAGGAAGGCTGACATGGATCCAACTGAGCTAGAAAGAGCGATGATCTCAGTTGGTAGAAGAGAGCTCCTTCCAGCCATGTTGTGGCTCTACCCCTTTAGCAGCTTGATCACTCAGGATTTTTATTTAGCGCATCTGATACCCCAATGAGCATATCCTTCACTTCAAGAACTGCCAAAATGCCAAGCATGTTTGAGAAAATGAAATGGCATATCATTTCAGCTAGCCTTTAAAAAAAAAAAAAAAAAAAGACTGAGTTTACGGCATCAACTGGGAAAACATTTTAGCATCCTCATGTTTTATACATCAAGTGCAAAGTTTGGTCTACTACAACCAACCCCTGAGACACAGCTGTCTAAAAATTTAAGCTATTGAACGGCAAGCCGTGTTTAGGAAGTACGGCGGCTTTAATTCAGTATTGGATTTAGGCCATTCTTCTTTAAATCACCAAGCCGAAACACAATGGATAATGACAAGTATAGAAGGAGGCTTTGGGATGACAGCCCGGCTTTTGTGAATAGGCATTAGCCCGAACACAGTCCATATTCCAGGCTGGCAACGTCTAGAAGAGCCAGGCGAACAAAAGTAAGTCCTCCAAGCGATGCTGGTATTAATTGGTAGAGGTGGTTTTGTGAGGCTCATTAGCACAAATGTTAAAAACAAAACAACAACATCTCACAAGTATGTGGAAAACAGGTCTTTGGGTGCCCCACGAGTCGCGATGGTCAAGAAGGGAAGCCAGCTTTGCTAATTGCTGAAAGGTTTCTGGCCGGTGAGAGGGTCCCACATCTGTGGTAGCTCTATGCTGACGAAGAAAACGGGCTTCCTGTTGAGAGGCAGAACGCACACGATAACCTGACCCCGGGCGCAAGACATGGGATGTCAGTGGGGAGCTTTGAGAAGGAATCAGGTGGCTCGATTCAGGCTGACCCTTGACCTCTCCCCGATACAGCCACTCTTGGTATGCTTCCGTTCGCAAATACAGAATTTACTTTTGCCAAACCACACTGCTGAGGAACCGGTAGGATAATCTTGGACATGCCGACAAACTAAAAATAATGTGTGCCACCAGGAGGGAGGGGAGCCCACAGAAAACATTCACCCTACTTCCCCCCCCCATAAACACATAGCTCACGACAAATTAAAGTCATTAAGAT
This sequence comes from Intellagama lesueurii, assembly GCA_037013535.1. Lineage (NCBI taxonomy): Eukaryota > Metazoa > Chordata > Lepidosauria > Squamata > Agamidae > Intellagama > Intellagama lesueurii. The sequence goes on along the minus strand of JBAJHW010000007.1, from coordinate 1,571,677 downwards.
TTGATTTCCATCTCAGCAATTATCAGCAGCATATTCTTTTAAACATTTACTTTAAGACAATCCTATCTTTCAATTCATTAAGCTCGTTCTCCCATTTATTGAGCTCTATATCAAATCAAAATCCTATTTGAATTAATAAGAATTCTGGGGGAAAAGTAATTGAGAAATAAATGATCTGAGGTTCAAACTGCTGAAGCTTTTGATTATGAAATTCTGCACAATTAAAACTAGCCACAGGGGTTTTTTTTCCCACCCCCCTCCAGAATACTCCTGGCAATGGAAGATGTAGATCAAAGCAGCCCATGGCCGTGTACCGTGCACAGGAAAAGTTTTTGTAATCGGCTCACCATGGGTTGTAATTTCCCTTAACCAAAAAGAGCAGAACACACACTTTGTACGTTGACACTGGCTGAAAACTGAAGCCTGGTTTGCTTCCTTGGAATCTGTTGCTTTTCCCTGCCCGAGAAGCATCACAAGGCAACTCAGACTCATATTCTCTCAAAAATTAAAAGGGTGATTAAACTATATTAGACGGATTAGAGGTAGAGAGAGAACACTTCATTCACCAGCTTTGGCCCTACTTCCTTAAGGAAAACACAACACGATGATTAAGCCGAGGATATTCCATTACAGTAAACAGTACGCATTGCCAACTGGGCTGAACTTCTGTTTCAGCTTTATTAACACCACACCATATTGCAGTAAGGGGGCGGGTGTGTGTGTGGGAATCCCATGAGCCTCACGGTGCAATGGTTAAACTGCAGTACTGCTGTCAAAATTCTGCTCACAACCTGAGTTCGATCCTGTCCTCAGGCAGATGGCTCAAGGTTGACTCAGCCTTCCATCCTTCCAAAGTTGGTAAACTGAGTACCCAGATGGCTGGGGGGTGGGGGGCAATGTGCAGCCTGCATAATTAAATTGTAAACCACCCAGAGAGTGTTTAAAGCACTATGGAGCAGTATATAAGGAGCACATTTTTATTCCCAAAATAAATCTTGGTATTTTGAAGACTGGGCATCAGGTGCTCGGGGAACCAAAGGAATCCTGTGTTTGGGCTTCAGGTCTGTTTTGAGACCTGAAGCTGTACTAAAATAGTCCCTGAATCAAGTAGAACACTGTGAACCTGGATGGATATCAAGATCATCAGGAAAAACCCTTCTGAGGCTCCTGCTGCTTGAACACCTGCTTAATGGTAAGTGTACGAGGAGGATTTTTCACCTATGTCACATCCAAATTCCAGAAGACCGGGTCCACATGTGGAAGCATCCATCACTGAATAACAAACTTTGAAGTGCTTGCAAAAAATATGCAATGTATACTGGTGAGCATATACGAAGGGTGTTTAATTAGCACACACAGGGTTCTGTACCAACAATTTCTACAGTTAACTAGCCAGGTCATTCAATAGTTCTACTAATACCCCACTAGTCCTCTAACCCTTGGCCCTTCAATGACTGAAGTAGGTGGTCTTCAGTCCACACTGGCTGTTGCTGGATCTGCTATCCATGTGCACAAATACACCTTTGTATGTGTGAACTTGGCAGACCAGGAAGTACAAGCTTCTCAAGCAGAGGTGTGCCACACAGATGCCAGACAGTAAAGCAGCAACCCATCTGGCTGACAAAAATCATGCTGGTTAGTTTTAATTTTCTAAACGACCCTGTTCTTGCAGTATAAAAAGTAAGACAGGCAGTCATTTCAGTTATTTCAAAACACTCAGTGATAACGGCCATACACATTGTGTTAAGTTTAGTTTGTGATGCATGGATGTTTGTATGATGTGTGATAAAATACGAAGAAAGCGAAAGACAAAATGGGGAAATCAACTCAAGAACACCAGCATCACTGAAGAGTGAAGAATATCTGTTCATATTTTTAGCATGTGTCTTTATGAAAAGCAAGGTTGGCTGGTTGCTCCCTTAAGACGCTCAGAGATAAATCCCATAGTTAGAGTCAAATGGAGCAAATCCACTGAGTGAACTTAAGTCAACACTTACGTCAAGTTGTACTCATGCGAAGACTCAGGACCAATGACTGGATGTAAGCCATGAAGAACAGTGGTGGATCTGGATTCCAAAGACAGAACTGCTTGTTCCAAGTCCTGGATGATTGGAAGCAGCTGGAGCCATTCTATGGCAAAGAGGTGTTCTGTAACTCACTGGGCAGAGACAGATCATGGACCAACGGTGAGGGCAAAACCATTTCTAACCATTCAATGGTGCAGTTGGAGTAGCTCAACCAGAGGGATGCAAACATAGAGGAAGGGAAAGGAGAGCCAGCTAACACTTGGGCTTGCCCTTGATTTTCAGCGTCTTCCACCAGCACTTGCTGCTCGAATCAAAAGGCATTATGGGCAAGCAGGGCCCTGAAATGGATCACCAGGACGCCTTCCTCCTGGTCCCCCCATCCCTGAAGGTATATTTGAAGTGGTAAAGAATGGCACACAATGTGTTTTCTGGGATTTGGCAGCTAGCTGCATTTATTTCAAAATCTGTTGTTTTGTTTCCAGAACCAAACCCATCAAGAGGATCTCACAGCCAATAAATTGAGACAATAGACCTTAATTGTTGCCAAGGAGATATTATTATGATCTATATGTAAGTGGCCATTTAGCTGATAGAATGCAAAGTCTCCACTTGTTACAAAGCTATCATCCGAGTGTGTATTTAAACTATTGTCATGCTGGATCGTATTTACTATGTGTTCTAATGATTCCAAAGGAGCCATTATGGTCTATTATGTGGCTTACATATTTAAACTGCATAGTTAAAAAGCTTTTGGAATTTAAAACTAATCAGAAAGCCCATATAGTGAATATCTAAGCTTGGAAGATAGGATTCTAACTTAACATTAAAAATCACAATAGCAGATTAATAAAAAAAAACACAGATGAAGAAGAAAGAACACAGATTATTATGTGTTCCATTTGTGCGTAATTAACTTTAATTGAGGAAAAATCTGTGCATTGTGAATATCAATCAGAAACATTTTCATTCTCCCCCAACTAGATCTGCTGCTCTTACAAAATTGCAGGAATTCTCCAGACAGATAACGGAGACATTTTCTGCTTCATCCCAGCTCCTGTTCATCTTTCTTCTACTCACAGGAACTTTCCTGATGGGTACCTAAAGACGGAGGAAAGTTCCTGAGAAAGGTGGCCATGCATACCTGCATCTTTTGGGCACTTTCTGGGCTGGTGGCTAAAGCTTCTCCTTTGTGCCAGAGGAGTGAGAAGCTCAGAGGCAGACTGGAAGAAACTTCCTGGTGGTGATATGCAGGTTACTAGCACCTGCTGTATTTAAATTCCATTACTTATGTGGCCTGTACTGTTAACTGAATTAACAGGAGCTGCTCTCACGTGAGTATGCAAATGCAATGGGATTTCCAGGTAAATGAAAAGGCCTTCTTAATAACTAGGTCACCCTAAGCTAATGGAAGGGAAAGTGGAATAGGCTGATCTAAAGAACAGAGTTGCAACTGCCTTTGTACACCATCTGTGCTTCACAACGGCCTCTCTTTACCTTTAGGATAGTTCACAGACATTTGGTTGGTGTGGACCCCTGATTTTCCCCTTCTCTGGGGCCAAACTCGTGTTTCTCGGCCCATGGTTCTCCTCTGCGTTGGTGCATCTGTACTGCATTGCAAAGACTCCTGCTTCTCCATCTCACTGCCTTTTGGCAGCCCCTGTTCAGAAACACTGCCCGTCCAGACAGGGAAGCGTGGCCAGCTGCTAGCCACCCAATGGAGGTAGCTGCCCAGGCTCCTCTGTCTGGATGGGCAGTGCCCCTGAAACAGTAGAGTCTTGGATACCCATCTGAGAGGTCTGGGGAGACTCATGCCTTCCCCTGGATGGAAGAAATGTCATTTGTTAAGCACGGCTGTCTTTAAACCCGAAGTCTCCCCTTTTCCTGTGGCCAAGCGAAGAATGACTGGCATTCTGCAAAGGCTATTTCAAGCCAGGCACGACGGATGCCCCGTTTTCCATCTACCACGGCCAGAGGATGAAAGTAACCGATTCAAAATAATGCTTCCCAACAAGCTTTTCCTTTTTCACCAGTTCTACAACCACAACGTCACACCATGACTGTACTTGAACAAGAGATAAAGTCACTCCTTCTGTACTCTAACTGGAACCTTAAAGGTGAGTCTTGCAGTTGTGAAATTGTGGCCTTGAAGAGGGACAACATCACACCATGCAGACAATGGCCTCTGATGTTTGAGGTGTCAAGGCAGCCATGAGGTTAAGGGGAGGTGACGGAATCCCACCCTGAAGGCCAGTGGCTGAACTCGGAGTGGGCAGTTCCAAGTAGCAAAACCAACGACTTCCAGGAAAACAAGTGGGAACATAAAGATCTTTTCTTTTTTTGGAAGAGCAACTGGTTCCCTGAGTGTGTGTGCATGGCTGTGGTGTTTCCAAGCATCTGGGGAACCAAGCTCTAATCCTGGCTTTTTCTATGTTCTCCCTTCTTCTTCTAATATACTTCTTTTTTTAAAAAAATGTCCTTTTTATAGGGCTCCACTGTTTTAGTATATTATTTTACTGCTTCTTAACTGCTGCTAGCTCCTCTGGGTGCCCTTGAGGTGTCCATATGCCACGGAAGTCTCCCCTTCTCTTGCACCCTGCATGCCCGCATCCCTTAGGGAAACCATATCCATTTGGCAGATGGCTCACATATTTAAGCCTGTTTTATGCAATTTGACTGAGACATTTCAATTTCAACATTAAAAAAAGGTATTTTTAGAACGAAGAAAAATACATTTAGACGCTTAATTATGCCATCAAATGCTGAGCAGGGTGGTAGCGAACACTTTGTAAGGATGCATCTTCTCTTCTCCGAGCTGTGAGCGTCCTGTTCTCATCTAATCCCATTAGCTTCAGACAAACAGTCCTCTGTATTTCAAAGTGTGATGCGGTGGGATGATGCAGTTTATATTCCAGAAAGCTCTGATCACTAAATGAAATAAATTAATGAAAATTACTGTCAAATGCAATAGAGCTGCTCTGTTTTAAAAGGCTCATGCGCTTATCTCGCCTGGCATATTATGACCAAATTTGGGATGTCAACTTTAGGAGGGGATGAAACAGAAGGGAATTTGTTTATACAGCAAAACTGAAAATGGAGCTGTGAAGTTATTCACCCAGGCTCTTTGCTGGCCGGTGGGAAAGGGGGGGGGGGGGGCGGCGGCGGCAAAGCTTCGAAGGGTGGCTCAAGCCTTCACAGAGGTTATAGCCCAGTAACCTGGATACTGGTCTTGGGTCCCCTGCGGGGAGAAAGGAAAAGGAAAAGAAAGAAAGAAAGAAAGAAAGAAAGAAAGAAAGAAAGAAAGAAAGAAAGAAAGAAAGAAAGAAAGAAAGAAAGAAAGAATGGCAATGACAATGAAGACAGATTGCCAGCCTTTGGCCCTGAACGGAGGGGATGTGGCCGATTTGAAAGACGGCACAGAGAAAAACGGGAGTCCCCGGGGTGGGCAGAAGAGAAGGCCTGCTGCCAAGGGGGAAGGAGACAAGCCCCGTTTTACCGTCTTGTAAGTTTTGTTTAAGATGATCACGACAGAAGGCTGGAAACCCCCCCCCCCACATCTGGATGGAAAACTGTCAGACTATGTTTTTTTTAAAGAGGCTCAATTAAAATAAAACTTCAGAGAAGAATGGACAATGTGTGTTAATTGTGCTGACAATGTAAGACATTTGCTTTCAATGGAGTTAATTTAGTGACATCTGTTCGTGGCCAAAAGAATGAAAAGGACTATTTAAGATAAGGCTGTCAGCAAGAAAAGCATCCACGCCCGGTGGCTCCGATTAGCCCCTTCCGGCCAGAATCCCAGAGAGACGCTCAGACGCTCAGAACGCAGGAACGGCCCCGCCTGGCGCATGGCAGCCTTTTCAAGGAGGGGGGTAGCAACGCGGATGATGGTGCTGCTGCTGTTGTGGATGATGATGGCAAGAAGACACAGGGTGTTTTGGGGAGCCCAAGGCTGTGGTGGCTTTGGCATCCTGCGAGGCAAGAAAGGTTTATATAGGCGTGTGCTCTTTCTGCCCCCCTCCCTCAATCTTGACCCTGGTTGCCTTTACACACCACCGAACCTTTAATAGTACCGTGTGTGTGTGTGTGTGTGTGCACGCGCACACACACATACAGAAGCAAGGATGAGGGGTGCCAATAATGGGAGGAAAAGACAAGAAACGGACAAAGCATCAGAAAAATGGCAATGCCTGGGAAGTTCCGATGGAAACCTGTTCTCCTCCTGCCCTGGTGGAAAGGGTCGCCGGTGGGGGCCAGGGTGGGAGCCAGGAGACTGGTCTGGAAAGGCCTTTGATCTGTTGCAGGGTCAAGGTTCTCCTCATGCGCAGAAGCTACCCAGTGACTTGACAAGCCTCAGAGCCACCCACCCACCCACCCACCCCCAGGCTGTCTGTGTACCATGCCAGAAATAGTAGCTGCAGACCACAGTATCCCATACGAGGAGGCTGGATTCGGTCCATCCGCCTGTGCTTATTTCTTGTTCCTCAAGTGTGCTCCGCAGGAAGCCTTCAATGCTGCCAACGGCCTGCTTTTACATCTCTTGCACAAAATGTATTTTGTTTCTTAAAATACTCAGATGAGAACACTTGGAAGTACAAAAGGTGCTTTTTCTCTGACTCACAGCACTTTGTGAAAGCTCGCTGTCCTTCATTACCTGAGCCAGACCCGTCTTGAAGTGAAAAGTTCTGAACATTGAAAAAGGTCAAAGAAAAAGAGAGACTGAGTTCTCAAGGGAAACCTTGCAACTTGTTCTGCTCATTCTTTCTGCAGATATTACTCGCTTCCACTTTATGGTCGACTTTTGTTGAGTCATAAAGCTGGCTGATCTTTCAATTAAAAGGCTCCCCCTAAAACACGAACACACCGTCCGGTGAGTTTCTGTAGCCTTTCATCTTTTCTCGTCACCATGGATAAAGGACTAGGAATGGAATAAACTCCAGGCTAAAGGAGAATTACTGAAAAGCTGGGGGAAATAGTAAACAGAGTCCCTTGAGAAATACTGGATATCAAACCCATTTTAAAAAATCCTCCTGCGAAGAGTCTCCTGGCATGTTTCAGGTATTCCCTTTCAGCAAGATGGATCTCAAGACCTGCATTAGTGACTTAAAACCCACCTGGCGCCCAATGCAGACTGCCTTCACGGCAGAATCGGGACTGTTCTAGTAGAAAGAGACTGACATAGTCAATTGTACAGAAAACACAGTACAAAACACTTGGATAAATAAGTAAGGCAGTAGAGTGGAGGGCTACCAGTTCATACAATTCTCAGCAATGGCATCACCTGAAAACCAAGGTGTGTCTGCACAAGCTGGAGGAATACCTGCATGTTTTTTGCCGGGCTTCCAAAGATGTTTTATCAGCAACATACTATCCTATGACACTGTTTCATGATTCAAAAGATGCAGTGCATACGACTCTTCTGTTCAACTTAGAATGCCTCTCCTCTACCAAAAAATGAAATAAACCAAACCAAACCAAACCAAAATAAAATAAAATAAGTCGAAGCTGCAAAAGCTGGTGATGTAACCTGATTACAGGAGCCAGAAAGCTGTAGGAAAACAACCATTCTTAGGTAACCAGACCAGGTCATAAGGTTGGCATAGGACGGTACCTAATCCTTTGGACATTCCCAACTGGTCCAACCTTGGTGTGACCTTTGTAAGTGTTAACAAAACCACAACTGAAAAAAATAAAAAAGGTGGAGTCCTAAGGAGCAATCAAAGGGCACCAAAATGTTAAATGCAGGAAGAGGAAGTAGGAAACGTAGCTGAACCTCTTTCTATGAAGACTAAGAAAAGGAAAATAGCTCCCTTTGACTGCAGACCTCTGAAGGTCTTCCGTTTGCCCTCTGAAGCGTGCTAGTGATACAACTGGCGCTTTGGGGCAGAGGAGGGTGTTCAACGTGTTGAATTGAATTGCATTCAGCTCAACGATTTTGTCTCCTGGAAATATCAAAATCCCCGCCTCGGATGTTTACAATACCTGCTTCAAGGGCATTCATTAGGGCCGACAGCCTGTACGTGTAAAATCTGGCTGGGAGAAAGAGTCTCTCTGTATCGCCCAATTCATTTCTCCTGCCAACAAGAGATGCTGAAAGCTTTCCAAATTAAAGCTTAGATCCGACATGATGAGCAGGAAGGTTCTGTGTTGGAACACATCAGATAGACTCTCGGAGGGTATGTCACCATCCACTGACATTACTGGAGAAATGTGTGTACGTGTGCACAGGCATGTGGGTGAGTGGGTTAGAGGGGGTGGCAGTGAAAGAAAGGAAGACATAGAGAGAGAGAGAGAGAGTTAGAGAGAGAGTTAGTTTTGAGCAGGTGGGAAAGAATACATTTCGTCCGCAAGACAGCTGTAAACCGATGATAATAATCAGGCTGAATAATACAGCAAGGTGAGAATTACTCACATTTCTCATGAAGAAGCCAAGCGGTTCTGGATTATTATGTGAAGGGGAAACTCCTTACCTGAAAATTAGGTTTCTGAGACGAGTCTATTGTGATGGGGGACTCATTCCATTAGCTGCCATTCAGAAAATCTGAAGCCACTAATAGGGAAGGCCAGCTCCTGCAACTTGCTTTTCAGAGCCGACCTCAAATGGTTGGTTGGCTAAATGCAAGCCCTAAAATTGATAGCTGCAAAAATCATAAGGCCATGGAGCTCAAAGGAACGGTTAAGTTCAAGAAAGGCCTTGCAAATCAGTGTGCACTGTCTTACCTTCTGCGGAGGTCTTTGTCTACGTGCAGACTGGGCTGAACACATCAACCCCAGTTTTTCTCAACTCCTTCCCCTTTGGGAACCCGATAACCTTTGTAGTCGGAGGTCGTCTTCTCACGACACATGCTAAACATGGTCTTTACAAAGCATCAGGACTCTTTTAGGTTTGTCCCCATCAACAGCCCTGAAAAGGACCTGTGAACTACTGTGATGCTAAGTCTCATGAAGTGGTCTGGAGTCCCAGAAATGGTCTTGTGAACGAACTCAGGCTCTCCCGTTAGTGAAACGTAAAACCCACTCTTTCGGAGAAGGACACTGACATGTTCCCTGGCACACTGTCATTAAACTTAACATTTGCAGAAAGTGTTAAGGACATAAAAATGGCCAGAGTTATTGATGGGGCTATATACAAACGGGCACCATTAATAGCTGAAAAACTGTAAAAGTGCCATTGGGTATAACTTTTATTGCTACAGCAAAGGTAAAAAGAAAGATAATGTGCAGTGGTGTTATTGGGAATAAGTTGGTGGAAGCCTGGCGTCTCGCTGAGATTCCTTCTATACTGGGTAGGGGAAACCCAGTCGAGAAGCACTGCTCTGGTTCACAAAAGCTTTGCCCATAACGACAGCACCAGTTCTGGATGTGCCACAATGGCTTTGTTTTTCCAGTGAAGCTAATCGCTGTGATTCTTGTTTTGCAGAAAGGAGCAAGAGGGGCCCCAGCCTGTCTGGACAACCTTAGGAGGATGTAGGAAGGAGAGGCAGGATTAAGTCATCAAATGAGGGCAGAGATGCGGGAACTGGATTGCCCTATTCATCCAAGGCATTCAGATTTTTTTATTTTTTATTTTTTTAACTGACTACCAGACCAGTCGCAGGATTAAGGGAGGGGCTTGCAGGCCTGTGTATGGTGACACCTGGGTTCTAGACAACAGCATGACCTTCAGACCAGGGCTAAATGGTTTTCAGCCATGGGTGAAAGAGGAAGGGCAGGATGATGTGTCCAGGGGAAAGAGAATCCAAGTCGTTGCCTGACACGGCCTTCCTTGCAAGTGGCTTTTTCCTCATAGGATCAGAACTCAGGGAAAGATCCGATCCACAAGAGACCGAATGCGAACACCCAACCGTTGGACCGATCTGCTTCCATGTCGCTTGCCTGACGCTTCCTGAGCTGCAGGATTCTGCCTCAAAGAACGCTCCTGCAATTAAACCAACGTAACGGAAGGGAAACAAAAGATGGGCGGGGGAATCAAGCCTGCTAGACTATGTTCTGCAATTTTGCAAGACTAGGAAATAAGGCTAGGTAGGAAACCAACCTCCCAAACTTCATCGCGTGCAAGCATTTGTACTTTTCAGATTTAATGGGTAACACTCATCCCTGACTCCCCCACAATGATCTAATTCTGAAGGAAATTAATGTGACAAAAGGGCACTTATTTGCCTGTCAATCCTTTGCGTGCAAATGTAACTTAGCTTTGATAAACTCCCACTGAAAGCAAGTTCACTCTGAGAGCATTACTCGCTTTAATTGCAAGCTCCCCAATAACACTTCTTTAAACCGTTGAGACCATTTTTTTGCATATGGCAGCTCCTCCTTCTTATGAGCATTGTCTGCTACGGGCTCAGCCTGCCTGTATTGTTTGACATGACCGGGGATTCTGAAGGCTGTTGCAGGACAACGCTCTACCTGCGTATCCAGTCCAGAGAAAAGTTAAAGCCTGACTAAATTGATATACGAATGTCTACCATTGCCAGCATGGCTTTAAAAGCCCACTTGGGAAACATTAATGTCAGATCAATAAGAGATGATTTCCATAAGATTCAGCATTTCAGACAGCAATGGAGGCGTCATAAAAGTCCACGGGCCATCACTTGAAAATCATGAACAAGCTTAACTGAGGCAAAGAGGATGGTGGGATGATGGTGGCGTCAACCATCAAGTCACTTCGTCGTGTGCCGAGCAGGGCCTACAGCACTGTGAGATGCTGCTTCCCAAGTGTGCCAGCGTGTGTGTGTTTGAGAGAGAGAGAGAGTGGGAGAGAGGGAGAGAGATATATATACAGTTCAGTGCAATTTCACGGTGTACCAGAATTGGCTGGAAGTGCCTTCAATCATTTCTTACTTGGTCATAATAAAATGCTTCCAATATTTTATCCTGGAAAGAAAGAGGCCGGGGGGGGGGGGGGGGGGAGAGAACTGCCTGGTTTTCCAGGTGATGTTTATCACCTTCATCCCTTGAATTTATGAAAATAAACCAGAATTTGGGAGGAGAGGGGGATTAAAGGGGCTAGTCTCCAGTTAGCCATCATTCAGACAAGCTTGCCCATTGTAGTCCAATTCCTCCACTGAGCAGCTGGAGATGCTAAAAATACTCCTCACGCTGCCCTCATTCCATTAGCGGAATGCTTAGGGTGGGTGTTCCTACAGTACCTGTTCCATCTCCAAAGGACCACAACAGTGTGATGTTATTGGAGGCTCTTCTCAAAAAAGCTTTTATTTTTCAACTCTGCCCACAGAGTTGGCCCCTGACCCACTGCAAAGCCAGTGGCCGATTTAAGTGTTCTTACGACAGACACTACAAGAAGTCCACCAGATCTAATCCATAGGGCACAATCTCCCGGGAAGTTCTCCAGCACGTCCACCAGCAGGAACAAGGGCTGAGTGTCTGTGCAAGTGCTTATGTTCATTTCAGTGCTATTTTTTTTTCTTCATTAAGGATTTAGACCATTCTTCATCAATCTGATAGAAAATAAAGTCTTTCAGGAAGGAATCTCAAGGGAGAAGTTTTGGTCAAATTTTTGTGGGTGAAGATTCTTCCTTTTGGATGACTGAAAAATGTTTTCTATTGTACGGCCCTCTCCATGCAGGCCACCAGCATCCCTACCAGCTACAATATTTTTCAGATCTTTTTCAAGAAAGATCCTGAGACTTTTGTTCACCCTGCAGAACTAATTCAGACTAATTTCTCCAACATGTTTGGTTTGGCTGTCTAGCTGCTGGGGCCACAATGACACAGAATGGCACCAGGTAGAAGGCACTTCAGAAGAAGCAAAATGGCGGGGCCAGGATGGAAAGAAAGGTGCTCTGCAGCAGCAGGGCAGGGGAAACACACACACAAGGGCTATTTTGTTGCTGTTTTTATAAAGAACAAAGCTCTGCTACAGCCACCACTGATGGCAAGTTCCACCTTTAAGAAAGTGTGGGACAATTCCTACCTCTCATAGAGAAGTCCAGCGAAACCCACCCCATTGCTTTGCCCACAGACAGGTGAAAAATTTTGGAAGTCCTTTCAGATGTGCATGCATAAAGAGGGTGTATGTGTGTTTTGTGTATGCATGCATGATTTCCCAGAAGAGCCAGTTAATTCAGCAAGGGAGGGGGGATTTAAACCCTTTGCCTCCTGGACTGCCTGCTTTGTTCCCAACGCCGTCCACCCCACACAGCTTCTCTGTGGGGGCGTAGTTCTACTCCAGTATTTCTCAAGCACTTCAGCACCAAACCCACCCACCTTTCTCTCTTTGCCAACGGCCATCCACGTTACCAGCACCAAGCCGTATCAGGCTCAGATTTATGATCCGTCAGCCGTGTTGTGATTAGGTGTCATCCCTGTCCTTCTATTTCCCTGATATTGATAGATAATATTCTACGGCAGTGCATCGCCTGCCCTTTCAAAGGTTACAGCCAGTAGATATTCCAAAAATCAATATGGATCTTATCTGTCACAAACCACAAGAAAAACAGAGCATAAGAGGTTTGCCACAGTGCGTGCAGACGCACCTAAACGGATGCTCTGAGAGTGGGAGGTGTAGCTTCAAGCCATGGGGGCTGGAATGGGAAACCTGTGCAAACACTAGGATGCTCCACTGCAGGTCTGACTGTCTGGATCCTTGTTTTGGTCTCTCTCTGGAGGAAGACAAAGGTATTCTATAGCATCTGACAAGGTCCTTTGAGGATACTGCCAACATCTGCAAGGTCGGTTTCAACCTAGGGTTTGTGACTCTCACGGCAAGGTCAGGAAAGGGTGACACTGGCACACATGTGCATGCACTTTCCTTCTGGTTTGAGAAATCCACACAACTTTTGCCTTTTCTGCCCTCAAATTCCATTTTTCAACCCACTTTCCACAAGCCATGGAGGAAGGGAAGGAGGAAACAAAGGAAGAGCCCCTTGCCTCCTGTCGGCTTTCTCTGCTACGGCACATCCAGATGTACTAGCAACATTAGAGGCAGCCAGGCTTAATGAAAAGTGCCAGCAAAGCTGCGTCTGTAGCAAGAGAGGCCGAATCACAGCACAGGCAAGAATAATCGGCCGAGAAGCCTTGAAGCTCAAGAGCCAGGACACCACCTCCTCCTTACTCCCAGAAATGGCCTCCTGTTCCAACAAGAAAGGGAGAAGAATCGGAGCCCGACATGTAAAGAGCATGGCTGGGTTGATGGATGATCATGCACGCTCTCACCCACAAGCTGTTAAACAGAACAGAAGGGGCCCGGCTTATATGGGGCAGATTCTCCATTGCATATCAAATTAGAGGAGCAAATGAAATATCGCACAAGAACTGTGAGCATATGGAAAACCAATGCCTGTTTTCAGCAGTTTCTTCTGCTGCTAATAAAAAGGAGGGGGCAGCACAAAAGCAAGGGGTGCACATTTTTAATGCATTTTTTTAACCCCTGGACTCACAACCTCTCAGCCAGTGATACAGAGCAAAACATCTCCCTGTGCTTAATTTTCCATGGGAAATTTCCATTTCCTAAAGGTAATCAAATAATTGTTTAGTACAATTCATTAGTAGCCACAAATACATGGCAATGCAATATCAGGTGAAGTTGGCAAAGTTGCCCTGGCCAGCAAGATTATTATTTTATTGTGAAGAAAAACTTAAGTCAAAACTCAGGCCACTTGTGTCCTGTAATGAGATTACTTTTTTCACCAGGTGCTTATACATACTAAGTGGTTCTCAAGAGAAGTACGCCTATCTTCTATTGATTTGTAAATAGGGGTGAGAGGAAGTAAAACCACAAATACACATAATAATACAAAGCAACACCAGGTTACAGATTCACCTTTTGCTTGTGCAGAGCAAATAAAAACAAAAACTGGCTTAATGTTTGTTTCACTTTATATCTGAAGCTAGTGATGGTCATCTCCTCAACCTCTGGGGCTCAGACGGAATCTCCAGAGTAGAAGATGTGTGGATCAGGTCCTGAATTTAGAAGGCAAAGATGTAAATGCACTTGTGAACTCTGGGAGGGGACCCAGGCTAACAAGAGAGTGATTGCCCCAAGGTCACATTTGACAGGGGGAAGAACTGGTTTCCAGGTCTCCGGACTCCGAGTCATAAATTCTAACCACTATTATCAAGTACTTCTGTTCAAGTCTTTTATAGGCTGCTGGGACATTTAAAAGCTTTGCTCAGTAAATGCAGGTCAAACAGACATACTAAGACGGATGACACTTTATTTAGGGCAGCGAAATTCCTCCCCACCCCTGAATAGCGACATCATTGTTCTTGACATAAAGACACTTCGCATTAAGACACATTATTGCAAGTCCAATGAGCAGCCCCATGAGCCTGTCTCCTACCTGAAAATAAATCTTGCTAAACGTGCTTCAAGCGCATCACCAGCCAGAAATGGGCATGATGCAAGGCGGGTGCAAGAGCACTCCTAGGATTCAGCCCTACTGGAAGATGATGAATACATGAAAATGCAAGTAAGGGTTCAAAGCGCAGCAGAGGGTTTCCGTTGAGCACCTGAGATGGCCTGCACAGCTCATCAGTTGAGCTTTGGACAGGAAAAGTAATAAGTTGCTTTAAAGAAGCAACTCCTGCCTTATGGACAGCCAACCGGTGCTTCAAACGAATGGGAAGCGGGAGGAAGAAGAACTCTTACTCTTTGAGGAAAATAAACTCTGCATCTGAATGGGTGGTGCCAGCTTTACTGGGGAAGGGGACCCACCCCATCTCTTTCCCTTCCACACTGTTGCCATGCACCAATGAAAGAAGCCTTACTCTCCCCTTCCCTGTAGCGATCAGCTCATCCGCTTTCCCATGGGGAAATCACACTCTGCTATCAAGCTCAGCTGCTGAACGGTTGCAGGATCCTAGCCAAAACAGGGCCACTGGGAGAGAAGAGGAAAAGACTGGCTTGCCCAGAGAAGTACCTGGATTTGCTGAAACACCATCGTCATCACTGTAATAACACCAACAAAGCACATGCCTGGGGTTGGGAAGGAAGGAGCTGATGATGGATGGATGGATGGATGGATGGAAGGAAGGAAGGAAGGAAGGAAGGAAGGAAGGAAGGAAGGAAGGAAGGAAGGAAGGAAGGAAGGAAGGAAGGAAGGAAGGAAGGAAGGAAGGAAGGAAGGAAGGAAGGAAGGAAGGAAGGAAAAGAGAGAGGCGGAAGCAAGAAAGACAGGAAAAGAGAGAAGGAAGGAAGGAAGGAAGGAAGGAAGGAAGGAAGGAAGGAAGGAAGGAAGGAAGGAAGGAAGGAAGGAAGGAAGGAAGGAAGGAAGGAAGGAAGGAAGGAAGGAATGAGAAACACAAAATGAACCCAAATTATGCCCAGTCAGGACTGACCACAGAAGCCAGTTGAGAGGGTTTGGCCATTACCCAGAATTACATTCCCAACATCAACCTTCATGGATGTCTCTGATATAAAAAACAACATATACAAATAATGTGGAGACACTTAACGTTGCTTTCTGATATCAAGGTCATTCAACACGAACCATCAGCTGAAAAACTCCCAAAGCTGGGCAACCCAAGAAAAGCGATTGGTAGGTTCTGTGATCCTGAAATGGAGAAGGAAGAGGACACCCTACACAAGGATCAGCTCCTGAAGAGCATCATCCCCTGTCCCCTACAACCTACTGCTTCTCCCACAAATGACACAGGCTGTTACTAAACCAAGAAGCACTCGCCAGCATCCACATTTAACTACCAAACCCATTCCAACTCAAGATCACTTATCTGCAGCTGGTCTCTGAGTGATGCTGCAAGAAGGCATGCATGAAGGACCACAAGGTGAAAGAACCTGATACGGTAAGATGGAAACATATACCTTTGTACACCCCAGACTGGTCAGTCCCAACTGGTTTTTATTTGCTGCTGCAGCTGAAAGATGCTTCGTGGTTCCCACAGACGAAGAGAGGAGACAGGCCTGACATATTCAGGCTTCACAGACAAGAAGAGCATTCAACGTGTTTACATGATCACACCTAACTTGTTCAACAGCACATCCCAAGCACAGCATCCGTTTCTATTTTGGTCACAGTGTGTGATTGCTGCAGCAGGTTCTTCTTTTAAAAAAAGTAGCATTCGCATGGGAAGGTGGTGGTCTGGAAGTGACCAACCAAGGAGGGATTAAAAAGGGGATGGGGGCCGGTATGCTTGCACCCCACGAGGAGTCAAGAAGGGGCAAGCAGCACCCACACAGCAGGGGGAGCTGGAAAATGGGGCAGTGTCCCTCATGACAATTTACTGTCTGAATTACAGTCCAACAATAACTGTTTGATTTACAGTTCTAATTCCATTACTGCCAATTATTACGGCCAACATCTTGAGAGTCCCCTGGACTGCAAGGAGAACAAACCTATCCATTCTGAAGGAAATCAACCCTGAGTGCTCACTGGAAGGACAGATCCTGAAGCTGAGGCTCCAATACTTTGGCCATCTCATGAGAAGAGAAGACTCCCTGGAAAAGACCCTGATGTTGGGAAAGTGTGAAGGCAAGAGGAGAAGGGGACGACAGAGATGGCTGGACAGTGTCACCAAAGCGACCAACATGAATTTGACCCAACTCAGGGAGGCAGTGGAGGACAGGAGGGCCTGGCGTGCTCTGGTCCATGGGGTCACGAAGAGTCGGACACGACTAAATGACTAAACAACAACAACAACATCTAAAGGTAAGTCACAGCCATAGTTGATCCCTGGACTCAATGGGAAGCTAAGTAAGCCAATATTTAGGAAGTCTGATTGATTCAGGGGGTCTAACAACTGGATTTGGGTCTACAGAGGTCTATATTTATAGCTGTATAGACATCACAGAGGGAAATTATGTGGAAGTCTGCAGCCTATTTTCCACTGCTGGGACTCTTCTTTCCAGGAACATGCACATGTAGCCATCTTGCAAGTTTTACATAGAGGTGAGGTTGCATATATGCTAATCAGCCTATTCTAAACCCAGGAGGTTTCACATAAATGCCTCTTCCTCTTACAAATGCACTTAAAAAAAAACCCAACCCTCTCACGGTTGCTTCTAACCTTGCAGCTGTACAATCACCCCACAAGGGTGTGACAGCCATTAGATTGAACGTGGCAAATGCTCCGGAGGGCCATTGCGTTTTTATGGGTCTTCTCTTCAACCACAAGGCTTTGCATCTTCAGTGGCAAAACAGTACTTGGATCATCTGGAGAAAACCTTTCCATAGTTCGGAAGGCGAGGCGAGGATTCAGCACAGCATCTGCATCGCCTCCCCCCCCAAAGACCACCATCACTTTCTGACACAAACTTTATTCAGCCTCTCCATTCTCCAGTAATTTCGGTTATGATTTTACGTGAATCGTTTCTCTAAGCAAACAATTATGGGCTGCATTCCAGAACTCTCCCAGAACAGAGAAGACCGATTCCTATCCGCTATCTGAAATTGAAAACATTTCCACTCCAGGCGGTAACAAGCTAATTTATACATTCACAAATGCAACCCATTTCTTGAACACTTTTTAACATTCATAAATCTGACAGATGTTAACTGACAGAACATCCGCTTCAGCTTCCTAATCTTTCAAAACCCAAATATCTTTATTTCAAATGACGATACAAGATAGAATGCTGATAAAACACAGGCTCAGTTTAAATTGAAAAAAAAATAAGCAAAAAAATAAGGGGAGTTGACTCTCTCTCTCTCTCTTTTTTTATCTACCTCAGACAGAGACTGCCTTAAAAAGTGCTCCTTTCCGTCAATACATCATTACAGCTTTTTAAAACACACACACACACACATGCTCACCCCACAGACACACACAACAGCCTATGAAAACCAAGCTGAAACCACAAAACACCCCATTAGCTGAAGCGCACCAGCATATGCATGAACATGATAAGAGTCCAATTCTTGGCTGGAGGGGTGGGGGTGGTTGAGGCTGTCTGCGGTCCTATCCACAGGCAACGTGTGGGGCACAGCACCCTGACCGAGGGACTTCTTTGTTGTGACACCCACACTCTGGAGTGTCCTTGCCTCTGGAGAGGCATAAGGCAAGTCTGCTTCTGACCACCGAGCACACTTTGAATGACAACAGAACCCCTTTCAAGAGGGCTGTGCTCTAACAGACATGATCCCAAAGGATAAGAAATGGGGAGGGAAGAGGAAAGGTGGAGAAGCACTAGAAGCACCCTGGTCCTTCTGGGGTCTCTCTATTCCAATCTTGGTTCCAAGATCTCCTGTTGAAGCTCCCTAGAAGCTGCCCCATCCCTGGGCAGCCTTCCCCTTTGCCATGCTGATGGCACTCCCTGAGAAGCAAAGGGGGCAGCCCTCGTCCCCTTAAACAGCTGCACACACTGGGTGCCCCGTATTCAGGCATTTTGCTTGCGAGACGGCTCCAAATTACATAAGAAAATGGACTGGTTAAGATTCCAGAGAGCCTTCACTGCGGGCTCTCCTGCCTCGCAGTGGTTAAGAGGGAAAGAACGAGCGTGCCCGTCAAACAGATCCATGATTAAAACCAAATGATTTCAATTTCTAATGAACCAAACACCAAGCACACAGGAGAAGCTCTCGCACTAGATTAACTGAGGAGCATTAGCATTCCGCCGGCTCGTTTGGCAGCGTGGCCCAAGTGCCCTTCCTGGAATACAGATGGAGGAGGTTTCAAAGCCAGGACTGCGAATCTTTGGCCATGTCGTCCACACCTTCCCCTCGCAAACTAAGGCCCGGCCGAGCTCCCCGCCGGGATCTGGGCCAGGCAAGCCTGAGGAAGTCAACTCGCTGCATTTGATTTTCATAGATAGATGGATCAATGGAGAGGAGCGCCATGCAGCGCTTCCAGAATACAAAATGGTGGCACAAGGAGCCCGGGGCAGAAAGCGACTCTTCTTTCAGCAGGGGGATGATTATCACTTTGGGTGGTGGGCAATCCTTTCCCTCAGAAGCCCACTGGATGGTTCTTTGGCGTAATTCGGACAGGGTAAATGGCAGCCAGGAGAACTCCACCCCCACCCACCCAATCTCTCAGGGCAATGCCTGATCTGTAATTAGAAACTGCAGGGTTGCGCAGAACATGGCTCTAACGAGATGAGGCAAACTGCTAAACAGCAGCAACACCAGTTCCACCAGCTGCCCCCGTCCTTTCCCAGTTCAGTGAAATAATTAAACCTCCGTCCGGCTGCCTCTCCCTCGACACGGCAGCTGTGCCAGATCCCCCTCCGAACAGTACTTCCAAGACAGAACAGGACCAGCGAAGACGGACAAAGGCTTCCATCTGGACAGACCCGTATCAGGCTCGGCAATGACAAACAGCAGCCTAAAGGCCAACCCATTCGTAAGTTTGAGGTGGCTGTTTGAACACAAACGGCTCTGATTTATTCCTATGATAAAGGCTGCATAAAGCTACTTTGCTGTATTTATTATTTTAGCGAGGACAGGAAAATGTTGATTTAGTCTCCCACCTGCCACTGCCAAAGTTATAAATGGGGCTCACAGATCGATGCTGGCGCCTTTACATATTAATCTATTCAATGCACACAGTGCTGCTTCATCCTTGCCTTAGAGATTACTTTGCGCACACAGACAGACAGAGAGATGTTGCCCAATCATGGACCGTGCAAAATTCTGGACCAGCCAAGAGCGTAAGCAAAGTAAAACCATTTCAGAAGGTATCACGAGGAAGTGGAAGGGCCCCTGCTCGCATGTGACGAAGATCGGCCAAGCCCATGATGGCCATCGTATGATCACGGAGGAGTGCTCTATGCAAATCCACACATATCAGCACCAACGTCTCAGGTGGTAGGAGGATGCTGAGCTGGTAGCAACGACACAGAATTCACATCCTCACGTTCCACCTCCTCCTGACCCCACTGTTCTTTATTTTCTCTAAGCTTGTCCATCTTTGCATTTCTTATCTCCATCTCTAAAATGTATGTCCGTAAACTTTCACATGCCTGATGGCAAGGCATCACAGTCCACCGAAGCGCGCGCCGCAACACACTCGGGAGCCTTTCACGGGACTCCCTCCAAGGCATCACCAGAGAAAGACCCTCTGCCATTTGCCCCTGAACCTGGGCGTAAGAATATCCAAACTAGAATGAGGAGGAAGCCTTTTGTGGAAGCAAAAGGAATTCCTGAGATGACAGCCCAGAACGGGGTGGGCCAAAACGGGCAACCCACAAGAGTGTCCACACAATGTCATGATTGCAGATCACACGTTCCCTCTCCGAGGCCCCCCCAACATCTCCCCATTATATGGACCGGAAAACCATACAAGATGACAGGACACCAGGGAGGAGGACCTCTCGAGTCTGCAGACTTCACAGAGAAGGGAGCCCTCGTGAGTCTCCTCTTCTTGAAAGCTGAATTCCTGTGGCATTCTGGCTTGAATTAGGTAATGACTCTTTTGCTGCATAATAAAACAAAGCAGTGGTTACCTTTCGTGAACACGACGCGCCAAACTGTGTTTTGTTTTTAATTAAACCTTTACGCTTGCATTCTAAGAAGTGTGTAGGCCTGGAGGTTTAAATGGCTGTTTTAAGCCAAAGTATATGGTAAATGGCTTTTTGTATGCACCACCATTAGCTATCATTATGCAATGGGTAAAACATGTGCCACGCTGGAAATGTCATTTGGTTTTACAGTTATAAACTCATCAACATTTATCAAAACACTGCCTCGAGAAAAAAAAAGGGGGGGAAGAGAGAGAGAAATGGCTACAGCGAGAGACTTGCATTCACGGTTGTCTCTGAGAAAGGCTGCTGTAAGGCAAAACACCGCACAACCGAAAAAAGAAGAGAAGAGGGCGGAGGGGAAACACTCCCTTCACATTTCATGTTCTCATCTGCTTGACTGAAATGTTAATTTCCTCTTAAAGGTCTGGATGCGGCAAGGAAAGGGGACATTTAAGCGAAGACACTGTGAGACGTCGGAAGGATCTCTTATTTGAAGAACAGGACAGAACGGATAAAATAAATCAGATCGGAGTTCTGTTCAGTGAACCACATGAGTTCAACTGTGCTTTAAAAAAAGAAACCGTGCAGGAGCCGGTTCACAGAAGCAGACTGATCATCCGGTCATTTACATGGAGCATAAATCCTAGCGTTCATGTTGTCTCTGCCCAGATCACTGTGGGTGGTTCTGTCTGCTATGGATGCTGTTTGATCCTGTCTATGCAAGGTTATGGTAATCACAATGTTGTTCCATTTGTTCTTGTTGTTCTTGTGTGCTACCAAGTCTCCCCTGACTGATGCCAACACTACGAATGAGCAATCTCCAAAACATCCTCTCCTCCACAGCCCGGCTCAGCTCTTGCAAACTCAAGCCTGTGGCTTCCTTGAGGGAGTCAGTCCATCTCGTATTGGGTCTTCCTCTTTTCCTGCTGCCTCCAACCTTTCCCAGCATTCTTGCCTTTCCCAAAGAATCCGGCTTTCTCATGATGGGGCCCAAAGTAAGACAGCCTCGGTTTCATTATTTTTGATCCAGGTATTTTCTTTCATAGTCAAAGTGAAATCAGAAAGGAGAGCCCTAGGCACCTTTGAATCCTCATTCAAACTCAATTAAATTCTGGATTTCGCAAACTGGTTTGGATTTAGCAACAGACACCAAACACACTCATAAGATTATTCCCTCTAATAGCAAACATGGGTGGCTAAGCACCAATTATTCTGCACGTGGAATTTTGGGCAACCCCAAAAGTTGGAAGCAAGTCTTACTAAAAGTGAGCATCACCCGGTTCAAACTCCATATCAGAAATGACCTGGGCCAATTCAGAGAATTTCAGTTCAGAAATTCAAATCTTTATGCTCCCCATGGGCACAACCGGAAATCAAGAGACGGCTGTGAGCAGTTGTTGTTCCTGTTTGTTAGAATGGGATGAAATTTTAAGGTAAGCCTCATACGTTTCTGACAGAAGGAGAGTGCCCTCTTAGATACCGTGTTTCCCCGAAAATAAGACAGGGTCTTATATTCATTTTTGCTCCAAAAAAAACAAACGCATTAGGGCTTATTTTCAGGGGATGTTTTATTTTTTTCATGTACAGCCATCTACATTTATTCAAATAAAGTCATGTCACCTTCTTCTGGTTGCTACGCAAGGGTGGAGGGCAGGGTTTCACTTCACTGGGGCTTATTTTTGGGGTAGGGCTTATATGACGAGCATCCTGAAAAATCATACTAGGGCTTATTTTCACGTTAGGTCTTATTTTAGGGGAAACAGGGTACCTTGCTTCTTTTAAAAAAAAATTTGTGGCAGAAATGGCTAAAACGGTTGTCCTTTTTGAAGAGATCAGAGCGCAGGGAGATTTGTGCAGAAACAGCCTTTACAGGTTGGGCGTCCCCAAGACAGGATCCACAGATTCTCCGAAGGCGATGGTTACGGAAAGACAAGCGACCCTAGCCAGGGAGCCTGGAACATTCCAGAAAGGTAGTTCCAGGGTTTGCCGTACAGTCAAAATCTTGGGACCGACGGAGGTAGACAATACTCTTGGTTCTCCTTTAGGTCCTTTGGCTTCTGTTTCTTTCTCCATTTGTATGAAGACAGTAGTTCCTATGCCACTGGGGTCCCTAGAGGCAAGAATCTCATTGGAAAGCACTGATAAACCACTGGCACTGGCTGTCATTAGAAGCTAGATATCTCTCTGCAAAAGGGTTCCCTTGTTCTCATTCATTTATTTACAATATTTTTATGTTGCCTTTCTCCTAAAGGGTTCAAGGTGGCTTACAGTATTAAAAGAAATAAGGTCAAAAGATAATAAATTATTACAACATTAAAAAAAGCACTAGACATATTAAAACGCATAAATATGAGCAATATTGAAAGCTCAAGTCAAACAACAGAATAAAGTAACCTTTTTAAAAATCCTCTTAGTCAACTAGTAATTTAAAGGAAAGCCTGCCTGAAGAGAAAAGTCTTGGCCTGCTTGCGGAAGGACAGCAAAGATGGGGCCAGGCTGGTTTCCAGTGGGAGGGAGTTCCACAGTCTGGGAGCGGCCACAGAGAAGGCCCTCTCTCATGTCTTCACCAAACGCACCTGTGAAGGTGGTGGGACCAAGAGAAGGCCTCCCCTGATTATCCTAACACCCAAGCAGGCTCATCAAGGGAGAGGTGGCCCTTGAGATAGGCTCAAACCATTTACAGCTTTCTAGGTTAGAACCAGCACTTTGAATTGTACCCGGAAACGGATCGGCAGCCAGTGGAGCTGCTGTAAGAGGGGGGTTTATATGCTCTCTGTAACCAGCCCCAGTTAACAATCCGGCTGCGGCATTTTGGACCTGCTGGCGTTCCCGAACACCTTCCAATGTGGCGACGTGACCGGATCAGACCTTTCAAGGAACTTTCCCACCCTAGAGTTTTCCATACATGGGAAACTCGGATGGAGTTTTAGAAGACACACAACCCTTCTCACCCACCCCTCTGAAGTCAAAAGTCCTATTAAATGGATTTGAAGGTGGTGGAGCCCAAGAAATTCATGACAAAGTGCCTTTACTAAGAAACTTTGTCAAACCTTGGCTTTGGCCCAACACCTCATCGGTGCAGTTTCCTCAGTCTAGAGTTTGTTGATTGTCTTTCCCCTGCTTGTTTTCTAAAGGAGAAAACAAACACACACTGTGAAATCCGTGCACGACGGCCAGACCCGAAGGTGTGTTTAGCAACAATCTTGTTTCCATTTTTACTCGTTCCGACGCAAAAACTCAAGGTGATGCCAGGGGTACTTCAGACATGAGCTCTTAAGCTTCTGTTTCCCACTGCGCTGCCTTCTTCTCCTCCGAGCTTCTTCTCTGTAACCTGGACAATCTGATAGTTATCACCCAGGGAGGTTTGTCCCTTGAAGAACGAAACAGCCGGGGTGGAGAGGCATTATTTACTTCTCGCCTTGGCCCCGGGCCTCTTTGTGTAACTTCTTAATCAAAAAAAGAAAAGCCAGGCTGTCCCTCGGGTGACATCTCCATCAACCATCGTTTGGGCTGATTAACACCAGCCATGCCCTTCACTACGGCTTCGACAAACAAACCGTGCGTTGCGGGCAGAAAGGCAAAGAGGAAATTATCTCTTTGCTGGACTTTGGAAGGGGTTCAGGAAAGTGTCAATGACAATCCACATACTTTTTTTTCCTTTCATCAAGCCTGTTTTCACTCCAACACCCTTTTGCGGCCAAGACTTTTCTTCCTCGTCAGAAACATACATCTAAGGTCACCTGGTCTCCAAGCAAAGTTGACAGATATCATTAAGACAAGCCAACACATTGGCACCACAAAACGGGTTATAGTGCTGCCCACTGAACCTCGCCATACAAACTAGGAAAAGAAACAAGAAAGGGGATCTCAAGAGGGTCTCTGGGTTTCCAGCCCCCAAACACAAATGGGCCCACATTCCTAACAGCATTCTACTGGAGGGTGCTGTCCATAGCAGAGCAGGTAACCCACGTCTGTAGGCAAGCAATGAGTTGAATGCTCTCCTCCATCCCTTTGCTTAAGAGAGGAAAAACACAGACAGTGAGCGCTTCCCCCAGAGATGAGCCTAACCATCATAGAATCACAGAATCACAGAGTTGGAAGGGGTCTCTAAGGCCATTGGGTCCAACCCTCTGCTCAAGGCAGGGATCCAAATCCAAGCAGATCTGCCCGGTGGTTGTCCAATGTTCCCTATATGAAGACTTCCAGTGATGGCAGCGTCCACTGGCCCCTCATAAATGAAAACCAAAGGGCAGCATCTCAAAGAGTTTGGCCCAGGTGTAAGGCCACCCACCAACTTTGGGACCAGCACCTTCTCTTTAGCCAAGTGGGCTCTTGAATGCGAAGCCACCACAGATGTTAGCCAGTTAAGGCCTCACAAAACTCTTGGGTTTACTACAAATGGACCCAGACAGTTCCTTTGATGTGACTTCATACTTGTTATCTGATTTAACCATCAAGACCTCCAAACAAGAGGTGGAATCTAAACAAGGATGGCTTGCAGAGTGAATCTGATTTAAATCACAATTTACATTTTTTTAAATGGATTTTTAATGATTTAATTTTTTTTTTTAAAAATCAGATTTTAAAAACTTAAAGGGTGATTTAAATCAATTTGATTTAAAAAAAATCACTGATCTTTATCCACCCTGAACTGGCTTCTTGTTTGGTGCTTTTTGGTTACCTTGATAGTATTCTAGCAAAAGAGCCAGACCAGCAGCCCTAGCAAAGACCCCCCCCCCCCCAAAAAAACTGTGCATTAGCAAATAATGGCAACTCCTCCGTTTAAAGCTCAATATTTCGTGTTTTTATCCAAGAATCCTCACAGAGCTCATTAGTTTTCCATTTATTCCCATTCAGTCCAAGCACACAGCATTCAAGAAACACAGACGGCAACGGCATTTCGTTGGCAACGGAGGTAGGTTACTTATCTGCATTAACTATAGTCAATTTCAAGCTCTCTCGTACTCTCAGCTTGAAAAGGAAAGAGGAAAAAACAGATATAAACTGACGGGTTTTAGCTTTCCTTTTCTTTTTTTAAGCACATGGCATGGAGTGAATATATAATGTGCCTGAAAGTGTTTATGAGTTGTCCCGCTCGCAGGTGAAGGAGTGGCTGTTGCAAAATTACGGAAGCCTTCCCTCTCAACTCGTTTGACATTTAGACTACGGATGCACAGCATTTGTGTGTGCTTAAAATATCATCTCTCCATGCAAAGAAGAGGGCATGGGCAAGGCCAGAGGTATTAGCATAAGGGATGAGGAATCCGCCCCCCAACCCAATGAAAGATAGGCTGACTGGGGGCAGGCAGAGAAAGGATACGGATTTAGCTACTTCTAAAGTCAAAAAAAGATCTTCCATTCAAAAGTTGTGCATGTTAAAACTCTCCCCTCAATTAGGTGAAGATGAAAGATGATTCGGGAGTGTCAGGGGAACAGGCTTGGATCTACGTGTCTTTTTATTACACCAGGGTACGTTTAGAGGCAGCCAGGTCGGGTTTAGGGCCACTACCTGCCATGATGAGTAAGTGGCAGCAAAGTCACCATGTCCCCAAAAGGTGGCCAGTCTCGACCAGCATCTAAAGCCAAAACGGGTGTGGACTGACACCTCGTGGCCGTTGGTCTGAGGCAACCACAGCTAGAGCCTCTGTCATTGCCCACGTAGAGTTCTTGACGTCACACCTCAAAGGAGGTCTCGTAGGCCTCCATCCGTTCCTTCTACAGGGAAGGCCAAAACACAGAAGAGGAAGAGAACTATGGAGAAGAAGGACAGAGAGGTTACCTCTGAGTCAGGAACCAAGACGTTTCTGACGAGGGAAGGAGGATCCTGTTTCCCCAGAAGAACGAAAGGTGCAGAGGGAACCGAGGTCAGCCAGCCTCTGATGATGATGGTGTGAATGATGAAACACATCTCCACGTAGAATTTGCTGGGAAAAGCAGTGGCGCAAAAGGGAACATGTCTGTTTACAAAATTAACATCTCTAATATCGGGGTGGGTGGGGGAGTTTTTTCTCTACGTAATCCTGTCAGGATATGAAAAAGCTAGTCTGGAATGGAATCAATCACGGATATATAGGGCGTCTTGTCCCCCCTCCTCTTCGGGGCTGGGAGTGAGTTTCCTCTGGCACTCATTGAGACAGCCATAAACAATTTTTACAGCTGTGATGAATGACTTCTTAGTTTAGGTTACATTATTAAAACAAAGAGAATCATGAATCATATGATTTTATGGGGTCTGCAGTTTCTCACAGTTTTCTAAAATAAAAAAAGAAGAAGAAGAGAAGAAAGAGGAGGAGGAGGAGGAGAAGCAGCAAAACAGAATTAGACCCTGCTGATTACAGAACTAGCGACAGAAATCAGGCATCTCGGGGAAAATGGAGCCCGCGGTGGCCATCCAGCAAGAAGCCAAGGGTTACTGCAGATAATGCGATCAAGCCAAATATGCCCAGGGACCCAGACAGAGGCAGGACAATGCAAATGGAAAGGGGATCCAACACAATGGGTAGAATTAAAGCTGTCACTCATTGCCTCTGCAAACTGCCAGGAGCCACTTAATATAATCAAGTTTCAGACCCAAGCAACAAATCAGTACAGGCTCAGTTTCAATAAAGAGGCTGGGGAAGCAAATTGGTCTTTGCGATAATGCAGTTATGGAAGCACTCCCTTGCATGATGAAGCTGGTGGGCAGGGAGGGAGAAGGCACTTGCGGGATGCAATGCTAAAAATATGACCCACATAGCTAACTCAGTCCGTAGCCTCTGGTCAGATGCTCTGCCTGACTTCTTTACAGGAGAGGGACGCTTCTCTGCTGGAAGTTTGGGATAAGGTGGGTCGATTTTACTTTTCTAGGACTCCCTGCAGTCCACGAAGGGAGGTCCCAGAGCTCAGCTTCCCAAGGAAGAATCTGACTAAGGCTGCCTCCGGAGGAACCTCAAGGCCAAGCAGATATGATGGGGGAAAATGTGTGTTAAAATGGGGGTCAGTCATGCAATCCCTACAAATTGGTGGGGGAGGAGGACGGTAAGCAGTCAGGAGAGACAGAGAAGCCGAAGGTTCACGAGCTCCCTTCCTAAGAAGTCCATCTGCTGTCTAAGCAGTGTTCCTGTTACAGACAGGAAGGCCCAGGGGAGATCGGTAACATGGGCGGTTGGTAAGCTTGAGGTCCGCCTGGAAGACACTTCCATCAAGGACACATGTCCCGAAGCCAACCACGTAGCCTTGCCACCTGCCCCATCCTCCTACAGAGTGGCATAATGTAAAGATTAGCACATCCAGCTTGGGGTACCTACATAGGGTTCCTCTTCACCCCCAGCTTCAGTGGCTCTGGGTTTGACAGAGACATCGAGAGAGAGCGAGTCAAGGGCAAGCAGGACACAAGGATGCCTTGAAAACAACTTCACTATCAACGGTTGGAATACGAATGACTCAGGTGGCCAGAAAGGGATGATCAAAATCAAAGCATATCTATTTTTGATGGATAATGGATGGCTTCAAGTACAGTTCGGTTCACTTAATTGAAAAGCGACTCGAACAGATTTTGCCAACACCCAATAACGCTGAATCATTTCTCAGTCCCCATCATAAAATCAATAAAGAGGCGCACGGCAAAGCACAGCGGCGTCGGCATCATTTTCATTTTCATCAGTGACAACTCCATTTGCTATTGTTGCTGAAGGTTCAAGACGAACCAGCCTTCAAGTCGGCTATTTAATTGAGCCGTCGAAATCTCGCCACAAGCGGCTGGATAGGTTATCGTTGAAGAGAGTTTATTGACCCCCTAAGTAGTGCGTAATGTTCTAGATCAATGTTACTCAAACTGTGGGCGACAGCCTCCAATGTGCAACCACAAGGGCTTCAACCTGGGCCGGGCCCCTCTTTTTACCGTGCGCTGTAATCTATACCCCTCTTGGCAACTGCGTGTGAACACACAAGCCGCCCATCATAAGGAAACACGATGGCGGAGACTGGGAGGAGCAATTTGCACGTGTGACATAGACTGACCACCCATCACACAACACGGACAGCCATGTAGGCTTCTCAGTATGTTGGAATGATGTGGTTGTGCAAGCTTAACAAAAAGGGATGGGGATGAGAGGAAAACGCTATGAAGAACAGCACCCAGACACCTGGGGAGCTGTTACGGGTGAAAAGCAGAGAGAGAGAGGAGATGAACACAAGGCATATTCTCCACACCCCTAATTTAATGTAAAGAAACTCCAATTTTACCTTTTGTGCAACAGATAAGAGATAATCACTACGTTCCTTTCTCCTGAGCCTTCACAGAGTTTAAAAGAGAAAAGAAAAAGCGGGGGAACAGCTTTTGTGGAAGTAATATCAGCTGGGTTTGAAAGATATGGAAAAGACTAATATATGAAACAAATTTGGGATTGGGTTACTGAAGGCATCAGCCTGCTTATCAATCTAAAAGCAGCATCTTTAAAGGTCACGAGTGAAATAAAATCAGATAGACTTATTCTAATTCCCAGCAAACCGAACCCTCCCCGAAGTGCTCACTTTGTGTGCCCTTTCGCTTACAAAGGGAACAACGGATTGCTCCCTCTCTGTCTCCCCTTCTTGGCTTAAATGCAGTCTGATACCATCACACGCCACTCTCCAAACTCCACTGCTAAAGAGACATCATCTCTCTGTTTGCTCCTAGCTTGCAGCCAGCATCACCACCCAGTCTTGCAACACTCCAAAGACCCCAAACATGACCCTTGTTTCTAGCAGAAGGGATGTGGGGTGTTTTTTTTGGGGGGGGGGAATAATTAAATGATTAGTCAGAAGGGGCCCAAAGCTCTCTGCTGTTGTTTTCCCATATGGTCACCTTGGCAACTTGGAAGTGGCAAGCAACTTATCTACTTAGAACTAGTTACTTTTCAAGGCCACGAGTGTATAACTAAGTCACATTTCATTAGTCATGCAACCAGTAGCTCCGAAGTTCTTATCTGTGTGTGTAACAAGTAAAGTTTTCTTATGACCTTCAAAAGCTCCTTCCAAAGAGCATCTGAAGGCATTTTGAGATGTGCTTGGATGGCACTCATTCACATCCTATGCCACTATTTTGTCCATCTCAAAGAGCAAGAGAAAGCATTCCTTTGTTTCTTCTTTGGTGCATATTTTCAAGGTGCTCGGTCAGAACTGGCCACCAGAGCAAATCAAGAGCCATTTTCCTGTACTGTTCCTTGGCTGCTTTCAATGACAATACAACCTCTTAATATCAGACAACACAAAAAGCTGGGAAGGGAGCAGCAGGAACATTGACACCCAGTTACAGGCACTCAATTAGTAAGTAACAGAAGCTTCTTATCTTTCTTCTTACCTTCCCAATCAAAAGCCATGTCCTCTTTGCCAACTGAACTGTTGGAACCCATATGAGAATGTAGGAGGCAACCCTAAGTTACTGGTTTAGAGTGGGCGCCATGTAGGCCTTGATGGCTTGCACAGAGAACACGGTCTTGTCTCTCTCCCAACACTCTGTTTTCCACACACCACGGCCTCCTTTCATACCCACACCCAACAAGAGGTGAAATGGGGACAGAAATGTGGCCAACTGACGCAAGCCTTGGCTAGCATCTTCCCAGCCCTCACAGATCTGTCTGGAGCCTCATCATAGGTAAACACAACAGACCTCCTTACACCCTCTTCCTGAACTGAAGCCCTGGCGCACATCTCATCCAGACACCCCCTACGACCTGCTCTCCTGCCAAAGCAACACAAATATGAAGTCATCAGTGGAGCTTCACCCACGAAATGGCCACGGCCTGTGAGGACGCCACCCAAACAGCCACGCCAGAAGGCAGGCCAGAGCACAGTGGGGAGTCTTCAGCCACACACGCGCTCGTGCTTCCGTCCAGCATCGTCCTTCCTGAAGAAGGGCAGCAGGAGGCGCCGGCCTCGTCAACAAAACCTCCCTCCGCGTTTTGGGCAAAAGGTGACTGTCTGGCTTAATTACCGTTTCAAAGACAGATGGACCACGCTCGCTCAGAAAACTTTCCTTCTGGAGTCAACGAGTTGCCTCATCTTGTGAGCAAATTTAGCTCCATATGTTCACGCATAATTGATGGCAACGGCAGTGGCGGCAAAGCGGATCGACTGGCCCGACACACTAGACGCTTTTGCACACCCCTTTACAAAAGGCACCCCTAGCAAACCCAAATCCTGTCAAAACAGGAGTGCAGGGGAACCTGCCGCTGCTCTCCAAAAGTGCTCTGATTTTGCAGGTTCACAGCTCTCTGAATCACCTGTATTATCATACATGCACTGCCTCTCAGTAGCTGCCTTCTGGGCTCAGAAACCTCTCCTGGGCATTCATCAGTTGGGTGCCCAACCGCATGAGGTGTTTTGCTAACGCTCTTGGCCAGGCAGTGCAGAGGCAGCCTGCCCTGGCGGAAGTGCATGGGGTGCAGCTGTCAGTCTGCCTGATCGGAGCAATTCCTGGGGTGGGGTGGGGGGGTGGGGGGGTGGATTTTAAACAACAGTGCTTGGAATCTTCATGTCTAAAGGCGTGAGCAGGGGGGAGAGACCACGACTGCAGCCAGATTCCTGTCAGGTCAGAGTACATCAGCATGCTAAAAGCAAACAAATGCACCGTCTGGGTTACCTGTCAAGAGAGCTGATGGGAAAACTGAGCCTCCCCCACGCCCCAGTTTAATTAGCTTGCAGACTCTATAGCTGTGGCTCTTCATCCACCCCCTTCTTCTTTTGAATAAAGGAACATTCTCTGCTGAACACTAAGTGAACCTGCATGCTTGAGCAATGAAGAACTGTCAGCATCACAGAGAGGTGGGTTTGAAAGGAACTCAAAACGTCACACAACCTGAATTGCCTGCCCTAAATACAGAGACACCCACACCCACGTACACACCAACCAAAGGATCTTTGCCAGGATTAACTCCAAAGAGAGAAACGAATTCACCTTTCCGAAAAAGACTGGCGTGCTCTGGATGTTTTGAAGCGGCCGCCAGATCTGCTAACTTCAGCAGCTGCATCCGACAAGTTGTTTACCATTGACTTTGGCAACCTTTCCAAAAATCTAATCGCGTGCCACCCCCACCAGAAGAGCTCTCAGCCTGTTCCCCTCCCCTGCCACTTGTATTGGGACACCTGGAACCAAACATGGCACAGCAAACAAAACCTTGGCAGGACTAGAGAGAGCAGAGATGTAACGAGCACGTGTAACAGTACACACCATGAACCAGATCCGCAAGTCCCCTCTGTAAACAGCACTTTCCCCAGACATTGAAAGGAAGTTAAGGAAAGAAGGAGGTTTTAAAGTGGGGGTGGGTATAGGGAGGAGACTCCGGGAAATGCTGGCTCCCGGTTACATGCTAGGAATGGGATTTGTTTCTATTTGACTTACTGGTTTAGAGCGTACGCTCTATGTTTATACTTGACTTACACACATACTTTGCAGATAGCTAAATGTGGCTCGCCTGGCAGAAAAGGCCTAAACTGGAAAGCTTTAAGGCCTAGCTAGGCCTAGTTTCACCCAAGTTTCCTGTTCCTGCCCTATGGCTACCTGGGAACTTTCTTTTTGAACAGGGAGTTTGGGTGGAGCTAGATCGAACTAAGCCTGCAAGCCTTCCAGTCTAGGCCTTCAAAATGTCACAAGGACAGGGAGGCAAAAAAAACCCTCAACTCTACTCATCAGTTGAGGATGTGGCTTGGATCCAGACACCATCTGCTACAATGACACACTGAACAACAATGGGCATCTGTTTACATGCAAAGCAGTCCCTGCCCTCCCCGCATTATTTGGTCACAGCCCTCTTGAAGACCTCCTTCGCAGCTTGAGCATCCTTGCAGTCCGAGATTACTTCAAGAGGTCTTGCTCCAAATGCTACTCTTGCCATCAGAACCACAGCAAGTTCCCATGAGGGGCCTGGACTCCTTCATAGCACTTCCTGTTGAGGGAGTTCTTCCCCAGACAGGCCTGCCAGAGCGCATCCCTCCAGGTTCTCAGAGGAAGGGTAAACAGCTGGCTTCTGGCATGTTTGGGCTACAGATAAAATAGGCAGACTTGGGCTCAGATGACAAAAAAAGACACATATCCATGTTTCAAGTATGGAACTTCATTGTATATCTGTTTATGACTTAGATGAGTTTGAAGGATGCCGTGGAGTTCTGCAGATTAAGAAAGGAGGGCCAAATATATTGAAATGCCTCCTGTTTCTGTACTTCACAAGGAAAACTCAAAATTCACCAAATTTGTCACAGCCCCTTCAACCACGACTTACTGTTCTCCGTCCTTTCTGAACATCTGCATGCAGAAGCACACCTAAGGCGTTTTTAGGAGGTTAGGCAGAAGGGCAGTAATCAGCAAGGGAGCCGAAAAGCCAATGGTTACACACGAAAATGACCGTAACAGAACTCAGTAAGGTACGATTTTAGGAATAAATGGATGGTAAAGCCTTAAGATGTCACGCTTGGCAATCTCTATTTATGTTTTGTTTAAGAAAAAGCTCACCTGGCTATCCTCTGTTTAGGATGGTGTTATTTTGTAAATTCGGTATCACAACCCTGCCTGCTTTTGCTGCTTGACCTATAGGTCTTTTTTTCTTGGGTTGGTTTATGCAGCCTCATTGAACAGGAACATTGTCCAAGATGGCCTTGGAAAATCACCAACAGCCGTGTAATCGGTCTTCCTGATAGAGGTGAAGGAAGAGCGCAGAAAGGGCGGCCCACAATTTTTCTCAAATCTGGATACTCATTCATATGGAAATAGGTGCTGAAATCCCCCCTCTGCATTCGTTTGGAAATGTTATACCAACCATGGAAGGAAATAACATTTGACTTAATATTTAAACACTTACAGAGTGCAGTTAGGCGAGCTAAATCAGACAAAAAGGAGGCATGTTAAAGAGTAATCTGTTCTCTAAAACCCACCGTAATTCCCTTCTGATTGGAATTTGGGATTTCAGATTAGCTAGTTTAAGTGCATTTTTGCTGGCAAATGTAAGAGTTTTCATTTTATCCACATTAAATTTCAGCTATAAATAGAGAAAGAGAAACATGTCAAGATGATTTAAACGGGCAAAAATAACTTGCTGTTTATAATGTTTGAATGTGTCTGGAGTGGGTTTCTGCCAACTGAATTTCCTGAATTTCTCAAGATCTTAAAAACCAATCTTGTGTAGCCACTATGGCTGGCTTAGCCGTTCCTAAGAGATATGGAAGCACACTTTCAGAAGTTAGATAAGCTTAGCCTAAGTGGCAGGCCCTGAGACAAGAGAAGAAGGATGGGAGAATATTCCGACTTAAGTAAATCTTTATCACGTGCAGAATGAAAGCATCCTGCTGGCCAAAGCCAACAATGCATTCCCTACTTGAGCTCATACCTAAAAGTTACCCAACTCTGATGCTCTTCTGAAAAAAAGATGGGCTTTAGAAAGATGGTGAGGCAGCCAATTAAACAGGTTTTGTTTCCAAAGGAATCCAAGAAATCGCAGGCTTCTGCCCCGGATAAATTAGCATCAAGCCCTACTATAGCGAGAATCAATGAGGTCAACGAAATCTTACTTCTGCAAAGGGCTGTCGTGTCCAACAAATCACCTATTCTCTGAGAACACAAATGGTGGCACATACCTCTTGGAGGTACAAACCACACAGAGTTGCCAGAGGCCACACCGCGTGTGTGTCCAACACAGACAAGATCTGATGCCCCAACCCTATCCCCCGGACCGCAAAGGCTCCAATCCGCTGGATGAATTAGTAGTAGCTCTGGCATACAGCAGACAGGCTATGATGGTCATTACAGGAATGCACACACTCCCTTCCATGTGTTTGTTGACGGAAGTGCGGATGTGACCTTGCCAGGGAATGTAATTCCAATGCCAAGAAAGGGTGGCCCAATCACACCAATGTGTTTCCTCCTTTTCTTGCACGATAGCTTACACCCCAGTGAAAAGAAACACTGATAGTTGGGAAATGTTCCAGAGAGCACAGCCCTATCTTCTCTCTCTGTGTGGGTGGGTGCCATTACACAGCACCAAGATATATTACAAAATCTTTGCTCCATTGGATTTACAAGATAAAACCCTCAGGCTCTTTTTTTAAAAAAGAACAGTGACAAAATCTACCAGGATATCATGTAGCAATTCCCTGATTAGAATAATAAACACAGGGCTAACTTCATGTCAAACATGTCCAACACGCGGATCCGTATTCCTCGTTTGGAGAAAAGAAAAGGATCTTTGCCTGCCAGGAGATAAACTTAGGTAAATAATGTTTGCCATCAACTCTAAATGAAGAATGACAGTTAAATTTTATAATCATCCTCCCTGCTTCAGGACTCACTTTATTTTCTCAGGCTCATGACCCGTGGGTTACCATAGCAACTAGGAAATCCTACCTTATCAGACTCTTACATTTACATTCCTTGAGGCTGCTTCCCTTTATGAATTAAATCCATCACGGTCTTCTATTCTCAAAATAAGAACTTCTTAGGATTATCTTGCAGAAACAAGGATCAAAATGCTTTGATTGAAACACACGATGCAAGCACTAATTTGACAGTGTTATTTCTTCAGCCGAAGCTCTTGCTGTGGTGGTGCGAAGGCATGGTGCATGTCCATGCGTAGACTGGTGGTGCTTTGTTCAAAGGGCCTCCACCGAGCTGAACCAGGCAGGCTTCTCCAGTGAACAAAAGCACTTCTAAAGCAGGACATTCAGCAAGGAATGGAAAAGGATGGCAACCTTCCACAAACAAAATCTGGAAAGGGTAAAATTATAGAATCATCGAATAACAGAGTTGGCTGTAAGGCCATTGTTTCCAATGCCCTGCTCGATAGTGGAATCCAAATCAAAGCAGGTCCAACAGTCTAAACTTCGCTTGAATGTCTCCTGTGTTGGAGCACTCAACACCTCCATAGGTAATTAATTCCATTGCTGTAGTACTCTTAACAGTTAGGAAGATGTTCCTGATATTCAACCGAAATCTGGCTTCCTGTAACTTGAGCCCATTGTTGCGTGTCCTGCACTCTGGGATGATCAAGAACAGATACTGCCTCTCCTCTGTATGTCTACCTTTGAAGTATTTGAAAAGTGCTCTCCTATCTCCCCCCAGTCTTCTTTTCTCCAGGCTAAACATGCCCAATTCCTTCAGTTTCTCCTCCTAGGGCTTGGTTTCCAGTCCCCTGATCATCCTGATTGCCCTCCTCTGAACGTGCTCCAGTTTGTTGCCATCTTTCTTCAAGTGTGGTGTCCAGAACTGGACACAATACTCATGGTTGAGGCCTAACCAGTGCCAAATAGAGGGGGACTACTACCTTGCAGGATTTGGAGACTAGACTTCTGTTAATGCAGCATAAAATCGTATTGGCCTTTTTTGCAGCCACATCACACTGTTGGCTCCTATTCAGCTTGTGATCTCCAATGATTCCAAGATCTTTCTTGCGCATATTATTCATCTCCTGCCTCGCTTTCATGTAGTGACACACTAAAAAACCACTTCATTTTTATAAATGCATTTTTATTAGATTTCTTTGTGGTAAAGGAGATGCTAGCGTCCAAGCCTGATTTGAGTGCCTCAATCAGCCGCCATAATATTTACATCCTCTCAACAACGCAGGCCATCAGTCGGAGCAGCCTCTTAAATCCATGGACATTTCCTGCTCGAGCCGTTGATTAACAGAACTCTGCTCTCCTGTAATGAAACTCGTAAAAGCTGAGCCCGTTACAGAGCTAGAGGCATGCAACAGTTTAATTTGGTTAATGCACTTTTTATTCATTATTGGTTCTTTATGAAAGACGTACAGCCTTCAACTTGCGGAGTGCATTGCTTAATTATCCGTGTTTCATTTAAAAAAAAAATAAAGAGAGGGAGAGGGAGAGGGAGAGGGAAGTATTTAAGTTGTCCATCAATACTCCATGCAGGGCCGAGCTATGATCGATTGATGCAGTGCGCAAGGCACAGTCAGAATGTGAAAGGGAGTTAAGCATCATGCTGTTGCATTCGAAAAACTTAAAGAGTATATATTAAGGGAAACCATCAGACTCATTTCAATCCACACTACATTCTCTCCTGTCCCATTGATTTGTGCAGGATTCCACACACACTTACACACACATGTGGATGGAGAAGAGATTTACTTCCTTGCCACCAGACGGGAGGTTGTGTTGTGTACAAGTATTTCCCAGTCATTGTGACTCAACCACCTGGAGACACGGGAGTGAAATAACTACAGGGAAAGACACTCAACTGGCCAAAAAAGGTCTTCTCTTCTTTGTAGCGGCAACCAATCTGAAGAGTTATCCGTAAAGCCCTTCCTGAAGTGCAAATGGCATAAAAGCAAGAATGGGTGGGAACTCTGATGATTTTTTAGTGGTCTGTACAGGTATCACATAGTCAAAGCTATGGTTTTTCCTGTAGCGATGTATGGACGTGAGAGCTGGACCATAAAGAAGGCTGACCGCCGAAGAATTGATGCTTTTGAATTGTGGTGCTGGAGGAGACTCTTGAGAGTCCCCTGGATTGCAAGGAGATCAAACCTATCCATTCTGAAGGAAATCAACCCTGAGTGCTCACTGGAAGGACAGATCCTGAAGCTGAGGCTCCAATACTTTGGCCATCTCATGAGAAGAGAAATCTCCCTGGAAAAGACCCTGATGTTGGGAAAGTGTGAAGGCAAGAGGAGAAGGGGACGACAGAGGACGAGATGGATGGACAGTGTCACTGAAGCGACCAACATGAATTTGACCCAACTCCGGGAGGCAGTGGAAGACAGGAGGGCCTGGCGTGCTCTGGTCCATGGGGTCACAAAGAGTCGGACCGACTTAACGACTAAACAACAACAACAGGTATCACCTAGTTTTGCATTTGTATTTTGACTCTGACAAAGAGAGTGTAAAAGAAGGTGCTCAGACATACGTAAGATGCCTTTCCAACACAAAATTTGAAACAAACAAACAGACCAAATGTGATTTCTAGACGTTTCCATACCAAGGTTCCCAGTGAGCTTTACCACCTTCTGCTCTTGACCGATTTCTCGCAGCTATAATGCTTTGGTCTCCACAGAACACAGAAATGCTGTTTCAGAGCCATGTATTCAAACAGCTTAAAGAATTCTTTTCCGCCACAGGAATAGCTGGGCATAAATTTCAGAATAACAGGCTGCCTTGCCATTTTTAGCCTTAAAGAACCTGCCATTTGACAGGAACAGCTCCGGTTTCCAAAGGGAAAGATGAAGACACATCCAGCCGAAGCATTTTATTACCTGTTCTCAGAATGTTGCCTACGATGACCGAGCTGGAGGCCTCTAGTCCCTTTTCCCTCCCTCCCTCCCTTGCCGTTGCCTTGGTCCACTGACTCTCTTCAGTGGTCTTCTCCTGACCCAGCATGATTGTGGGGAGGAGATATGAATAATCTTAGAACTGTAGAGCTGGAAGGGACCCTCTAGATCATTGAGTCCAGCTCCTCTCATGGAGGCCCAGTGGGGGAACTGAACTCCCAGACTCTGGCTCTGATGTCAGAGACTTAAGCCACAGAGCTAATCCAACAGTTCTTACTGACCACCTTTTGCTAGAGTGGGTGGGAGTTAAACAAACAATGGTTTTTAACAGGATAAACGGATCTAACTGTAAAGGATCCACACAAAGCACATATAACTACACAAATAAAAATAAAGCTGAACAGAGTGAGAATTCCACCAAGGCAAGGATGTCTAACAGAATAAGATTTTTTCCCCAAAAACTTTCTATGAAAGGACATCAAGGAAGACAATCAGAAATGAACTTCTCTGGAGACACCTTCACTGTGCTAGCAGGAATTCAATGTAAGAAAGCCGTATTATTTCAGATGGCTACCCGTATCTGTGGGACAAAGTCCTTTGGAAAGACAAGTATCAAACAGAGGAGTACTCGGTGCCTTGATGCAATGAGAGGATGTTTGGAAGAGTGTCCTTCCACTGAAGTAGGAAGGAAGAGTAAGGCTAGTTCAGCTGGTAAGACGCTATCCTGTCCAGCTATCAAAGCTCACTCATGCTCCGTGCAGAAGAAAAGTAAAGAAAGAAATTATTTGCAGATGGGCTGAGCTTCTCCTCCCAGAAGTACCCCTGAGCAGCGCCAGCAAGTTCAAATGAAGCTGTTGCACTTTTGGCTGTGCACGCAAAAGGAGGGAAAAGGTCAAACTCGTATTTTTATTTTTATCTATTCACTTTTTTTTTTAATCTTCACAAAGCTTAGAAATCATTGGAAAGCCAGATAGCAAGAATGATTCACTGATGCTTCGTCTGCTTAACGCCAGGAGCAAAGGAAGGAAAAACACACCACCCCGAGCAAACACACACACAAAAAGCTGAGCGTTACAAAAATGGAAAGAAATACATAATAGTCAATTGTTCTTGGCATGAAAGGCCAACATCGCAGACAAGAGAAAGCCTGCTGCTAGCTACAAAGTTCACGGGCCCAAGGTCAGGCGGGCATTGTGCCAACCCTTTTGAGCTCTGTGCCATCTCATTCTGGCTTGTGAGACTCCCCCAAAGGCAGTCGATGTTTGATTTGCAACTTTAGCTTCCTTTCAAGCAGGAAACACAGAGGGAGGTGAAAAGATCCCAACAGCTAAGCCAAGAAAGAAAAGCGCCCTGTTCTCCCCTTTCTTCCAGCACCCTTATCTCATTTTGAGTGTCTGGATGCTGGAAGGGAGAACAGAAATGGGGTCTCGGAGGGAGCCTTCTTTTTAGGCATTCATACACATGCTGAAATTTCCAAGGGGCAGGCAGGGACTCGTAACTCAGAGGCAACAAAAAGAAAGAGTCTCAGGGCACCTTGAAGACCAGTGGTTCCCAAACATTTTTGACTCGTCGCTCCCTTGACTCACTGGCCACTGGCTGTGGCTCCCCAGATATGATACCCTGGGTGGGGTGGGGGGTGTAGAAAGGAGACGGGAACCCAGCCTCAGTAGTACTTCTGCAGATTCCACGGGAGTATTTCCAAGGACTCCCGTGGCGCCCCTGGCTGGGTTTGGCGGCATCCTGGGGTGCTGTGGCACACGGTTTGGGAACTCCTGTTGAAGACTAAGCACAAGCTTTCCGATACCCCTGAACAAAAGAACTTCAAGACAAATTCCAAAGTGAAGTCACTGAGCAGGAATACACTGAGAACTAACCATGTATGTCTCCCTTGGCTTGAACAGGGACAAGGGCTTTTCGTCTCACTACATGCGCTAATAAAGAAGTCCAACTGTGCAGGATTCTCTACACTGGCCCATCTGCTGTACATTTTAGGAAGATGGATGGATGGATGGATGGATGGATGGATGGATGGATGGATGGATGGATGGATGGAAGGAAGGAAATTTTGGGATTTTTTAAAAATATATTACATCTAAAACAAAATATAACAATCAACATTTACCCAAAACAAAGCTTGTAATGTT
Organism: Intellagama lesueurii; assembly: GCA_037013535.1. Classification (NCBI taxonomy): domain Eukaryota; kingdom Metazoa; phylum Chordata; class Lepidosauria; order Squamata; family Agamidae; genus Intellagama; species Intellagama lesueurii. Next base: position 1,531,902 of record JBAJHW010000007.1, on the reverse strand, counting down.
TGCATTCCTACTTCCACCAGCCTCTGTCATTTCTTCTTGCATCGTGGGTCTCTCTCTTTCTCAATACATGGCCTAGAGAGAAAAGCTTTTCTCCGCCATGCTAGTGTTCATAGGTTTATCTATGTTCAGATGTATTTGCCACCCCCATGGACCATCAACCACCCTGAAAGATGACAGATCAGGCCAGCTCTACGCGGGACCTCTTCCATTACCGTGACATCTTGAATCTCCCTCCTCTCCGTGTTTATAGAAACACATTTGTCTGTTGAGGACATGCTCCGTGGAAGCCAACCTCAAATAACACTTATTGGTCTTCAAAATGCCACAAGGCTCTTTCTTATTTGGATGCATGTTGTTACTGCCTGTGCATTTTTCCTTCATTATTTCCTGCCCTAGACGAATCGCCTTTGGTCAACACACTGGGTCTCCCCACAGTGAATTAACTAACCGACAACCTGCACTTTGCCCTCACAAGGTAGCAAGTGCACCAGGAGGGCTGGAAGAATGGAGAGTCTCCTTCATACCCCCAAGGGAGAGAGGAAAAGCCTGGCGGCCTCCAGAGCCAAGCTGAGCGACAATGGCTTCCTGTATTGCTCAAAATGCACAAAGGACAGGCCAAGTTTCCGAATTAAGGAAACACAGCATTGCTTCCTGTTTGACATGGATTGGCAGGGGGTGTCTGGACTCAGTGCCTCAGGATCAAAGCGGTGCGTAGAGAATGTTTGATTTTTTGGGTACTCCTGCTATGCTTGTAGACTTCCGGCTCACTTCTCCTCAGGCACTTAAACAGGAAGACATAAAAAGGGATCCTGCTTATTCCTACTGAGCAATGACAACAACTCACCACAACTCCTCCCTGCTGCCCTCCGAATCAGTTAACCCCCCCCCCCCGCCAACCCATTGCTTCTGCTCCCGTTTTTATGACACCCACTATTGTTTCCTCTTTTCTGGTCAAGTTGGCCAAGTCAATCCCATGGGCCTGAATCCAACTGCTCATCTCAACGAGAGAAGGGCCCCTGAAGCAAATGGCCAGCAATCGAAGGAACTCTTACTGAAATCCCGCTGATCCACTGGGCCATTTCTAACTGAGTCTAGCAAGTGGACCGAAGCTCCACATTTTATTTCTTTTCATTTCTTTCTTGTTCTGTTTTTGGTTTTGTTTCAGGCGCCCTTTAAAGGGGGAAAAGCAGCCCTACAAATTCTGATATGAACAAATCAAGAAATCGGTGTCTCCATCTCAACATGACTCTCCCCCACTTTCCACTTTAAAATTATGGCTACCATGGAAAAAGTACAAAGGATTCTGCCTTGAAGTTCACAGGCACTGGCGCAAGCCTCAGGCGAAGGATGCTTCGCCCACATTGGATCTGTTTCCTCCTCCCCCCACCTCAATGCCCCCACCCCATCATGAGCAGGGAATCCCCAACCCGACCTCTGCTCCTATCAGATGTTGTATCTTTTCGCCCAACCTGGTGCCCTTCCAGGTCGTGAAATGGTTTGTAAAGGGAGGGGAGAAACACTGCTCCTTTTAAACCACGACCAGCCACCTCAACTGCCAGGACCTTCAGAAGGTCAGAGGACCACCGGAGGTCCCACACGCGAAGCCCTGCTTGCACAGACAGCAGATGCAGAAGAAGAAGGAAGAATTTGGCACAGCAAAATTAGGGACCGGCTTCGACAGGCAGAACACGGGGCACCGGCCTGCTAAAACCGTCCACCATCACCGAAATACTTTGTTACAAACGGACACTTCACTTCCCTCCGAAGGCCATGCAATCTCAAAAAGGCAATCCTTCTGTTTCTCTCCCCATGACAGGTTCCATCATTCCTAGCCAAGCCTTTACAGAGGGAATCAACAAGACGCTGCCGTTCCAAGGCGAAGCTTATGCGAGGATGCCGCTACAGAGGGGGGCGGCAATGCGGAATGAGGGAACGGCCGTTAACGGCAGCATCTGCATTCTGCTCGTTTCTCTCTTGCTCTTGCAAACTTCATTTAGAGCGGGATTAAGTCTCAGGTCTACAGAACGTCAGGCGCTGTGCCAACAGGGTCAGGGTGGGAGAGGTGGGTACACAAGGCGGGGAGCAGGGATGAAGAGTGGGTTCGTTTCACAGACAAAGACACTATAAAACCAAGCCTGTTTTGACGAACACGTGACCCGAATGCCCAGGAGTGGTTGCTAAGGGAGAGGCCTCGACTCATTCAATTAAGGAAACTGCATGCAACTGCCCAACGTGTGTGTTTTGAAAGGAAAAAGGGAAGCGGCCGAAGAGCTGGCCTGGAAACCAGGTCCTCCTCCGGCTCTGACAGGGCACCCAACATGGAGACGGAGCTCATCGGAGAGTCTGACGGAGGCCAGATGCCTCGGATCATTCCATCGCACCCATTTGCAGGAGATGTGCTTTGCAACACCCCGATCAACCTGCTAGCTCTCTAGGAACACCTGATCTTCCCCAGTGTCAAAAGAAGAAATGGATTCAAGAGTTCTAGCCTCTAACAACAACGTAGGAGGATGACCTTCCCCACCACCTCCGCCTTTACCTCTCGAAATACGAACCTGCAAAAAATATGAGTTTCATTAGTCCCGGCTAGACAGAATAACGAGCACCGAGGCAAGCCTTCATCTATCACCCCTGATGCCACCAAACAACACCCACCCTCTTGGAAAAGCCCCATGGAAGGGATCCGTCTCCTTCATTCAAAGGTCCCAGTAGTTCTACTGGATCAGGAATCTGCCCTCTGAAGATAGAAAACATCACCAGCTAGAAGGATTCAGTTTCCCAGCCAACCCTAAAAGACCCTGAGGACTAACGGCTTTCCAACTAGGATCTAAAGTTCCAAACAACGTGTTGTACTTATTCGCAGAACCGTGATCAATCATAACTGTTTAATATATTTGGCAAGGAATGAAAATAAAAAGTTTTAAAGAGGAGTGTTGCAAGAAAAAAAATCACTTGATAAAGGCAAAAGGATGAAACTGCTTCCCTCTTTGATTCTGGGCAGCCGGTATGACTTAACCAACACGATGAGCAACTTGGGAAATTCTCCCTTCCTTTTCCCAAACCCAACTGGGTCTGCCTTCTTTGCACACAGGAGAACCTATTACTGTGCAAAAAGGCCAGGATGTGTCCAGACGCAAATATTACGACCCTGGCTAGTTCCCTTCCATATCTTTCCAGAGGAGTCTGGCAGAGCATCCCTTAAATGAATCAATAGAGGACACACCTCTTGGCCCCACCTTTCAGCCCAACCACAGAAAACCGTTCTCATGCAACACTTAGAGCAACCATCTATCACACTGATGCCCCACAGAGTTGAGAAAGCAGGTGAGAAAATCTGAACGCTGGACAAAACCAATGGAAATTTCATCTGAAAACATTAAAACCCTTCAATAAATATATTTTAGTCCAAAGAAAATCTCCAGCAGAGACAAAAGGAGAGTCTGCACCAGGCGTTCTCTGTCTGGAGAAAAAATTCTGAGGATGATGTACGTGGTGTAGCAGAAAAAGGTCTATAACAGCCGTCTCTGCCTCACCTGAGACCAAGGGGGGCCAAAACGATGGTAACGGCAGAACAGCACACAGAGAGGAGATACCCGGACACAGGAAATGAAATCCTAGGAGGATTTAAGAGAAGCTGCCTGGGTTTCACCTCCCATTTTATTGAGAGCAGCGACCAGCACCATTCGTGACCCTCTGCCATTTCCCCAAACCAACAAACGGCCAAAGCCAGACGGCAAGTAAACTATGGGGTCAGAATATCATCCCCTTGCTGCCCGCCCATCCAACGAGCACACGGCATTTCCATATTATGGGCTGGGAGACGTTTCGTAGGGAGACTATTCTTCCACCCCAGTGTTAGTTTTGAGGCATGGAGAATGGCACAAGAATGTCACAAGAATGACACAAAAGCACATGCTAGATTTTATTTATTGAGAGAAGAGCTAAGCGACATAAATATTTATCTATCACTGTTGGAAAGAAACCCCAAGCGCACCGTTGCATGCGTGGGTTTCCAAACATGATACTCAGATGCCTGGAAATATTTACGTTTAGCCCAAGGCAGGGCTGGGACGAAGTTTTGAGTTCAGTGCTTAGAATTGCATTGTCCCCCCCCCCCGCACCTCCCTTGTGCCCCCAGGCCAGATGAAAGGATGGTTCAAAAAGCATCATGCAGCGAAGTGAAAAATTACTTACTTGCTTCCTGTTTCCATAGGGTCAAAGGGATTCAAGAATGGATATGGAGATCATTTGAAATAAGGGCCTATGCTGTGGCCCTGAACAAAACATAAACATGACCTGAGAAACACACCACATGCTCTCACTCTCTCTCACCCAGACACACTCCTTCGTTTTAACGTTAAGGTCATTTACAGAGAATAACAGCAAAGGTTTCAACAAACTTTGCAAAACGGTCTCCCTGCCGGGAGGAAATGTTACAATGCTTGGCGTCACCAACCATTTTAGGTTCGCTTTAAACCTAAGCTCAGGTTAACCCATCTTAATGGCAACTTGTCAAGAGTGCTCCAGAGTCCTTGGAGGGCAGTTGGCACTGACCGTCATCATCCAAGAGGCAAACAAGCTTGAGAGCCAAATCGAGAGTACATTAAGCGTCCGTGTATCTTACCTGCAAGAGAGAGAAAGAGAGAAAGAGGCGAGTCAGGATGCTGTTCCTATAGAAGAACATGGAAGCTCTTATGCAGAAACATGCAGACATTTTAAAGAGAGAGAAGGCAGCACCAGAAACAAGACCCTTTTACAAGGGTAGAGAACCACAGACGTTTAAAACCGGACACCTACTTAATTTTTCCTTCTCATGGACACTGGTGAGACCATGACTCATTTCTTGCATGCTCTTCAACCAATCCGCTCCTGCTCCTCCAGGTCCTTCCCTTAATGCAAATCTGCTTGTTTTTCAGCTTTCCTGAACTGACATTTTTTGGCTAATTCACGCATGGCTTTCTTCTCCCTATCTTGTGCATATATGCGCGCGCGCACACACACACATATATACACACACGTACATCTGCTCCGTTTTGATGCCCGCATTGTTAAAGAACAACCTTCACATTCCCATCCGTTACCTATGATTTTGAACACACCACTTTCCCGACAGAATTGATTAGCATGGCCTAATGACGAACAGTAACGACGAGTTTCTGAATCATCTCAAGCATAACCCGGTGCTTTCCATGGACATCTCTTTAAAAAAAAAAAAATCCTGTCCAGGGGCCAGGGTTTGTTTGTACAGACTTGTTAAACATTTGCATTAAAGAGACATAAGCAACCGCTCCCGCTGTCATATGTTAAGTTTATTTCTGCTTATCTGACCATTTCCCATAGGGTAGGAAGCTAATGACGGCTCTCCATCATCAACAGCCCTTGGTGTTTGCATCCATCCCCGTTTCCATGACAGCTGGGTCACTAACTCCCCAACCGCCTCCACCACGCACGCCAACTGTGCCGTTCGGAACAGCGAGATGGAGGGCCCTGCAGTCAATATCCACCGAGCACTTTCATTAACAAACTGCCTTTAATTACAGAACTAATTGCAAAATTATTTCATAGTAGCAATTATTTTTTTCCTCAGACTGATCCAAGCTATTTGAAGTAGGAGATGCTGCCTACATAGGGGGCACTGAGCCAACTCATCTATGGCTTTCAGTGGTGTGGTCCACCCAAAACAACAAAAATCAGACACACAAACCCCACTGCTGAACTACAGAACAGTTGCTATGCACTTCGGGTCCGGTCAGCTTCATTTCCTGCTGTTTTCAACGGCCACCTCAACTCAGATTCTCAGTCTTCTAAGGGTAGCTACGTTTTAGGGTAGTAACTCTGGCATTGAAGGATGTCCCTTAGGACTTCCCCATTCACATGGGCTCCCTGCAGATGAAGAATGGTCGCCACCCCCATAAGGGGTGGAGGGGGGGAGCTGGGGCTCAAGGGGCCCTTATGAGTCGCAGGGGGGAAGACATCATTTGCTGTCCCCACAGGGCGACGGCACCTTCTAGGAACAGTATCTGGTTGCAAGCGAACCCCAATGGAATTCAAAGTATTTGCAGGCGGTTCTGTCCTGAATGGGCAACTGAGAGCCAATCAGTTTAAAAAAGAGGTGTTCTTCTTTTATTAATAGGGATACAACCAGCACCCTGCATTTTTGTACCTTCCTTGGGGTGGAGAATAGGGGCTGGCTATACAGGCAGTCACAATCAGCATTTACCCTTAGTCCAAAGGTTTCCACTCATTAAGATCAAAAGAGAGATTCTCTAATTTCAACCCTCGGGTAACCTGCCTCTTTCAAGCATCCCAAAGAAAAGTACTAGGAAAAAAAAAAAGATCAGTCATACAGAAAAGTTGTAAGAACACAGAAAGAGTCTTAGGCGCAAAGTACCCCTAGCACAGCCTTCTGTACCTACTGGCTGCAGAGCCAGAGGTTGGGAGTTCAATTCCCCATTCGGCCTTGACAGGTGCTGGACCTGATGATCTACGAAGTCCCTTCTAGCTCTGCAGTTCTAAGGTCATTATTTCTTTTTATATGTGTCCCAAAGAGGAGCCCATAAGCAGCCGGGGGACACAAAAGCAGCCTTCCCAGGGATGGCCACACGGAGGCAAACCACCTCCTAAAACCGGAGGTGCTCGAGAGTCACCGGGACAGGCTGCCACAAACAGCCTCATCCGCCATGGATCTGCCTGATCCCTTTTTAAACTTGTCCAAGTTGGCGGCCATCCTGTAGGACATCACATTTCACAGAATTAAGCATGTGTTATATAAAGAACTTCTTTTTTACCTGCCCTGAATAATTGACCGTTCAGATTCATAGAAAAGACGCAAAGGTTTAGCACTGCTTTCCATCTATTTCTGCACACCAGGTGTAATTTTATATGCTGCTCTCCACAGTTCACATTTCTAAATTGAAAGCAGCCCCAGCAGCAGATACAACAGCAATGTCCCATGCCCTCATAGAGGGCCTAATCCTGTACCCTGACTGGTCTGGCAGCCTTTTCCGACCTTGGCACGGCCACCAGGCCTGTACAGTACGCAACGTCCCAGGCATGTTTGATTTGCAGGAAAAAGAAGGAAAGAGCGGCAGCCACAGGTTTACTTGTAGATTATTTTCCTAATGTCCCCAACACAAAATCTGCACTTTTGACAGTCGCGGTTCTGATAACAGTCTAAGGAGGTAGGATTACAAGTTTATTTAGGTTTTGTAGCCCATAGACCATATTACACACTGTGTCAAGTTTTAGAGTTTAAAAATGCATTAAACAAAAAAACAAAAAACAAATTAATCTTGAGCAGACTTTGCAAAAATTGTGTTGCAGATGTGGCAAGTTTTTGTTTGTTTTGTTTTGAGGAAGGATTAGCAAACTTTAAGGCATTACCCCTGCTTCCAAATCCACCTACTGTATATTGGATTAAGAGTCTAAACCTTCAGGGTGTCTTTAGCCAAATAAACATTAGGGTTACCATTTCAGTAAGAACTGCAACAAGCAATGAGCTGGTTTTCTCCTCATCCCAGGAAAAGACAGCTCTGGGGCCACAGGTTCTTCCCAAAGTGAAGGCGGAAGAACTTTTCCATCTACGTTGAATACGGATCTCCCCAGAACTCGGCTGTCGCGCAACGAAGCCAAGACAAATGAGGTGCTTTTATGCAAAGGAAGTACAGCCAGATTAAAAACTCTTCATAGATCAACACTGGAGCCAGAAAGAGAATGTATTTCATTCTGATGATTTAGAATGCTATATTAATGAGAATAATTGAGGCAGATCCATCAATAATCCAACATGCTAGGAAAATGTTCCATGTACTTTGAATCCCCTCCTTCAAAAAAGAGCATAAAAGCAACCCGGTTTGACTGAACACATCTACAGAAGAGACAAGGTGCTCAGCAACCGATTTTCTGCCTTGGGAGAAGGCCCAGTGGTGAGGCTGGTTTGATTAATCCTGTGTAATTTCTGTGCCACTGTGTGTGTTTTTGTAAAAAAGAAAAGAAAAGAAAGCATTTCCCAGAGCAAATATGTTCACTGTAAGCGTGGCATTCTTTGGGAAAAAAATGTATATTGTGAAAACTCCTGGGCTTCCCACAGTTGGAGAGAGCAAACATCGTAAGACAGGCTACCATAAAAGTGTCGTTTCTGCTTTACTGGCTGTTCTGCTCTTAAAACATGCACATCGTATTCTAAAGCATATTTAATATCCAGCTATGGCTGCAAAAATGAAAAAAAAGGGGGGGGGAGGGAGAAGGGAAGAAAGGCTTTTGACAGCAATCACAACCAAGGGAACTCGTGCAGGTGAGAGATAAAGGGTTATGAACATTGTGTTTGAGAGAGTTTGAAGGCCAATTGTTTACGTTCCTCTCCAGCCTGTGAACGGGAAACTCCCATTTCTCTCGCCGCAGACAGAATTAAAGGCCGATCAAGGCCAGTGTCCCACGGTCCTGCCTAGGACTGGTCCTCCCCTGCTATCTTCCCAACCTTCTGTATTTCGGAGGCAAGCTGCCTCTTAAACTGGAGGCTGTCGTGTAGCCAACAAGACCAGCAATCTCTAGCAGACGTGGTGGCGACGGCAGTGCTTCTGGTGATGGCAGTTATGTGCTATCTGGTCCCTTTTGACTTAGGGTGGCCCCAACAATAAGCATTCCCAAGGTACATGGGAGTGGGTAGTCCATGGAATGAAGGAAGCTGCCTTCTGCTGGGTGAGATCCTTGGCCCACCTAAGCCCAGTCCTGTTGACCACTGGATGACAGCCATGGCTCTCCAGGGATTCCACCAGGATTTTCTCTTGAGTCCTCTCCTAAAGACCCCTGGTGGTCTTCCATCTATGCACTAGCCAGACCCAACTCTGTTGACACTCTGAAATCAGGCAAGACCTGATGTGTTCAGGGCGGTATGATTATTTTAACATATAGGGGTCACCTTACAGATTGGCATAAAGGCATTATATTACTGGTGGCCTTTATCTGCCATCATCTTCTTAACTATCCCTACCGCAGACACTTACATTTCTGCAGAACGCAATGGCCTAAATCCAGAACTGCATTTGTGGAAGTGGTGGGATTTCTGGGCTGAAATCCACCAGTAAGTCACTTAATAGAGTAGACCTGCTGAATCAGGAGGGAGTTGGTGAATCAATCCCTCTGTAAGTTCCAACTCTAGTTGCAACTTATTATGAAATTTCAGCCAATGACTCCTAATAAGAAGTTTACGCTAGTGCTAACCTAGCGTTTATGCTTTATGTGAGCTCTCCATAAACTTCAAGAACAGGTTTAAAATGCAGATAAATTTGCAAAGACATGTTGAAATTGTATCACATAAAGGCCAAATGCTGCATGAATGCATGACACACCTTCATAAGAGGGTGTAATTCCAAGCAGGTTTTAATTAAATTTCTTCCCCACTTTTCCACTGTAAAGAGTAAGACTGAGGGGGATATTATTAATGCTAAAACACACATTAAAACTAAATATATTAATGAATAAGCATAAGCCCCAACACCACACAATAAAAGATATTTGATCCCACACCTCCTGTGCCTCCTCGGAAAAGAGCCAGCTGGAGTGGCCTTCGAGCAGCTGCAGAGTCCCAGGGCACCCCAGAAGAACGGAAGGGTCAACCCTATCTGAGTATTCTCTACCTGCGAAACCCTGGAAAGGGTCACCATAATCAGATTTGATGGCATGTAATTATTATTGCTCACTATACAGCATGATCTAGCACTGAGTATAGTCTTCCTGTTTAAAATCTCCTTGTGAGCCTTTGTAGCTATAGGATTTTCAGACTACGCTCACCACTAGTGTTGCCCACTCTACTCGCAAAATTGTCCCTGAACTTCTTCTGAACAATACTTTGCCCCCACACTCCGCAAGAGAAGCAGGCTTTAGTTAAAGCAAGAGAAACAGAAGTTTTAGCCTCCCTTTATTCTTGTAAATTATGGGCAGGTTTGCCTGCCACCTTGTACATGAGGCACAAACGAACGTGACAGGGAAGGACCGGAAAGAGCCGGCAGTCGTTGGAGCATCAACCCATACAAATGAAACCTCCCACCCAGCTCTGCCAGCAAGGATTTGGCCCGCAAACATCTGTACTGGTCTTTCATTGAGACCAAGCTTCTTCGGCTGGCAGGAAAATGGCTCGGCTGTGCCTCCTGCTTCCTGTAGGTGGAAGCAAACGCCGTGCTGAAGCCAGGACACGTTGCCAACAAGGCGGCCGAGAATTGTTCTGGCCCAGAGCACTAAACAGACGCAGCAGCAACCGCACGGGTTCCTCCCTGCAGCAAAAGAAGGCACGGCCAAACTGGAGGATCCCTCTTACGCCAACGGCCCACCAAGCCAGCCCAGAATCGAGTGGCGCAAGGAGGTCGTCCTTCTGGTGGCCACATAAACAGGACGCTAGGTTTTAGGTGCACATTGCAGCTTATCATGACAAACCAACATGGAGAAGATTTGCCTCATGGGCTTGCCAAGCAAATACCTTCACGCTGAAAGCTCATAGCCCATCCATAAGCGGGTTGTCACAGCTGCTAAACAGGGGGACATTTGTGCCAATGAAACAGCAAGTAGACCTGTATTAAAGGTATTCAGAACTACTCCTCTGATACGTGGGGCCAGAGGGGGAGAGCATGTCTTGCCCCAGAAACTGGCTCTTCCAGAAGAGGGTGAATCCATTCCCAGTCTGCGCTAGACCCCCACCCAGATTAGGAGATTTCCCAGGGCACAATGTCCTCTTCTGTTTTCTTAAAATTAATGTTTGGTCTTCCAGAGTCAACTAATCGGAAACTGGCCATGAAGGAGCCCTTGATTTGTACACTGTCTCACTTGGCATCAAGTCCCATGGTGAGGTTGTCTCACAAGCCTTCCCCCATGCCTGGTGCAACAGCATTTTCAGACCTACAAGGCACGAGTGTGTTCTGGGAGCTCATGGTGAAATAGCACAATTGAACGCATCACTGGATCACGGGACATGGTCAGCTTTCTATTGATTTCTCCCCAAATGCATTAGCAGAGTACTTCCGAGTAGGAGATAAAATATGGTGCTCTGAAGGTGAATGCCCAACGAAATCGGAAGTGGTGTCTTGATCCACTCCAAACGCCCCACAGGAAAATGGCTTGCATTCAAAAGAGGGCAGATAAAGGTCCCAGAAATGCAAATCTATACTGTGTTTAGCAAAGAACTCGGGATGACTTGATTCATTCAGGCAGGCAACTCATCATACATGCAAGAGTCGGGCACAGAGACTAGCCCTTCTCTTTGACATCCAGACTCCACAGTCCTTCTCTGCACAAGTTCCGGACTTGATTATGAACAAAATTGAATTACACAAATATTTCACTAAATATCTTTTTAAGCCTCATTAATATTAATATCAGACCTATCTCCTATGCGCTTGGCATTTAAAAGCCCATTTCAAAAAAATATCCACCTAATTTAAGGCATGCCTCTAGCATATGAATGAGTAGAGCGGGCCTCCCTGCTCTGTTTTGCCCTGTACTCACACAGTCTCCCTGCTTCCTCCTGCCTGTCACCCAGCAGCACTTTAAAATGATGAATTTTAACAGCTCTGGATGCCTAACATGCGGTATCTGTGACCACAGAAGCTGTCGGGAGCTGAAGACACACTGAGCCAGAACATCACGGCGGCCTCCTAAGTCTTTACACCAAGATGCAAGATCAGTTGAAGTTGGAAATTAATATTAAAATCCAGTAACCAAGGAAAAGAGATTGATTAGTATTTATGTGAGCTTGTTTGTCTGCCTCCGTCTATTTTTTAAGGATAATCTTTCAAGCCCAAACTCAACAAAATGTAGATTCTATCTTATCTGCCACCACCCACTCTCTGTAATTTAAAAGGCGAAGTCTTCGGCACATCTATCACAGCTAGAGCAAAACCTGTTTTTTGGATATGCACCTGATCAAGCAGGACTCCAGCCCCCAACCAAGCAGCAGATCAGGGATGAGCAAAATACTGAAGGGGGTGGGAGTACAAAAGACACACCAGAAACTGGAGTGGGGGCTCGCTGATCCAGCAGAGGCACCTCGTGACTGGCCAGCCTTTGGCATCTGTAGGCACAAGGAACGTGTGTTGAGAATTTTTGTGTATCACATCCCAACTCCGAAAAAGTGCTCAGAACAGTTTACTTGATAACATAAAGCATTGATTATCAACAGAACCTCTGCACTCATCCTTCTGTCCCACAACCCTTGTTCAGCAGATGTTACCAGCACCCACTGGCTTTTGGGGATTCTTGGTGGAAATGCTGGGGAACGCTACTCTCCCCAGCCCCCTTGTTGCTGCTGTAGCCCCACCAACCAGATACACACTGGGCATGGATTCCCCCTCTCTGGTCTCATGTTTCTGACCGTTGGCTGCAGCCCACACAAGATGCTTGTATCCAAAGAGTGCAAGACTTTTCACCTCCATTCCCAGTAGATGTTATCAATGGATGGTGATGCCTTATCCTGCCAGGCCATTAACCCAGTCCAACTGGGACCATCTCAATAAGGGGTCAAGCAGAGGCTGTTCCTTCTATAAGTGACTTAGAAGCTGCACCACAGCAGACCCACTGAAAATCATGGAATTCATCACTAGTGTTGACCAGCAAGTCCTACTCCATGGGTCTACTCTAGTTGGGACTTTGTGTTGGACAGAGCTTTATGCCTTTCAGCTTGAGAGGCCAGGGGATGACCTGTAGACACTGAACACATCAGGTATGGGCTCCCCTGTTGACCTATGTGCTTTGCAAATGGGGTAGGGGAGAAGACAGTAGATGTTTAATGAACAGTCTTAACTGCCTGCTGCAAGCATAGGGATCCCATAGAGCAGAAGGTGAAGAATTTAATTTCATCCCATTGTCTTCTACTCTGCTTCAGGTGCTCAGGAGCGGCTGGCCTCTTCCGAAGCGCAACACACACCAAGGCCAACATCCACCGTTTGGGGCCCCTCCAAAAGAATCAACTTCTGGCTGCTGGGATTCCAGCCCACTTACTACTCGGAGATTCATGAGGCAGAACTGCCAACGTTTGGAAGTCAAATATCGACTGCGCCGTTTGTGCCTGGGAATGCAGCCCAGCAGTAAAGTGGAGAAACCGGAGAAACACATGCCCAGAAAAACTGGAATGGCCAGGAGCAACAGCACACAAACATGCCCCCCCACACATTTACACAAGTACACTCATCAGCACTGCTTACTGACGCAACTGGGGCGCTGCAGCTGATACTTGCATGCTGAATCCTTAGCACAGCCACACTGTGTACTGAAAAGCCTCCAGAGGACACAAGGACTTCTGAAGTTCTCCCTTGAAGTAACAGCCAGCAAGCTTACTGACTAAAAGTCTGTTGTTCCTTGGTGAGTCGGTGGCCATGCCAATAAAAGCCATTTCTTGATGAATGTTCTCGAGACCAAATCCCTGAGATTCTGCGAGACTGCTTTGCCACACAGTTTTAATAATCCTCCTAGCAGGACTACCTAGGCCAGCTCTCTCACTTCCCCAGAGTCTGCAACGGTTTTTTAGCCTCGCCGGAGATTAATTAAGCACACAGCTTGCCTCCCTTCCCCCCACCTCCAAAGGATGCTGAAACTTTTGTTAATGAGGCGATAGCAACAATATTGCATTCAGGGTTTTGGTGGGCAACTTCTCCATGAACCGTCAACCTTTTTTTTCACCCTCCCCAAAACTGGATTTTGTGCCCCGTTGGGGGCAAACTGGGCAACACACACAAACACACACCAATGAGAGGTTTAGAGGCAAGCACTTGAATAAATATTGCTTGAGCTCCTCCTCACAGTCAATTGCCATGTTTCTTCTTGCTATTCTCTGCCCTTAGCTCTCCACTGCCTTATTTATATTGTGATGCCATTCATCACTGGGTACCCAATGCCACTTGGAAGCCACTAAGCCATGATTAGAACTACCATTGCCACCTCTTGCCACATAAGAGCATCTAATTTTTGCATGGAAAGGCAGACACAGACATATGGACAGAAAAACTGGGAAACCTTGGGATGCTGTTATCAAACAACCACAGTTCACTGCAGTTCATTTCTGTCTCCTATCACATGCACTGCCCATGTAGCCGCTCACTGTACACTCTTGTTGTTTAGTCATTAAGTCGTGTCCGACGCTTCGTGACCCCATGGACCAGAGCACGCCAGGCCCTCCTGTCTTCCACTGCCTCCCGGAGTTGGGTCAAAGTCATGTTGGTAGCTTCGATGACACTGTCCAACCATCTCGTCCTGTCGTCCCCTTCTCCTCTTGCCTTCACACTTTCCCAGCATCAGGGTCTTTTCCAGGGTAAACTCTAAGTGCACACAACTACAGCCAAGCCTTCAGGCATATGCAACACACAAAAGAGGAGAAAGACCAATGGAAGTAACCCAGAATATAGAGGGAGATTAGTCTTCTCCTTTACATAGTGATTTGAGTTCATATTACACCTCCTCACATGTGTTCTCTCCTCTCTATGTCCTGAGGGTGATCCTAAACAGAGCATTCCATATTCCTAAAACTTTTCATCCATCATCTGGTTCCCAGGCAGATGAAGAAGAGGGTAAGGATGGTAAGGAAGAACATTAATAAACAGAAGTTCTGCAGAGCTCCACCCAACCTGGAATTTATTTGGGAGCTGGCACAGCTTCCTTGACATTTAATGAAGCTTTAAGTCAGTGGTTCCCAACCTTGGTTCCCCAAATGTTCTTGGACTACAACTCCCAGAAGCCTTCACCACTAGCTGTTCTGGCCAGGATTTCTGGGAGTTGTAGTCCAAGAACACATGGGGATCCAGCCATTGCCCTAAACCATAAAACCACAATTGATCCTGCTTTCTGAAGTGAGAAGGCAAGGTGGCAGTGGAAGTGCTAGCTAGCTCACTGTGCTGCCCCTCCTTCTGCTTAATAATAGCTCATCCAGTTAATGGTGGAGACCACTCATTGTGCTGATTTATGCCAACTGTAAGCCAGTCGTCTGGTCTCTTGAAAGCTGCCTGGATTGATTTGCCTTTGAACAGAAAAACACTGTTGTGTTTAAGATAAAATCCTGCAATATTCATTCCCTGGGAGTTTATGTCACAACTAGATATCAAATAGCTGTCATGACTTCCATGCAACTTAACTAATATGGCAATGAAAAGTTACCAACATGCCATTTCAAAAATTGAATTTTGCATTATTATAACAAACTAGATCTGAATGCAATTTACTACTGGCTTGTCAAGTTAAATGCTCCAGTATCTAATTCAATGTTCCTCAAACTAAAATTTGATGAATTCCAGAAAGAGCTTCATTTTTATACCCCGATCTGCTAACACAAAGGAATTATGCCAGCCATTTGTCATGTTTGTCATTCCTGAGATAAGTAACAATCGAAATAACTTTAACTTACCTTAAGAACTATGGTGACAGTAAAATATCTCTGTGTGCTTCTTCTATCACACTACAGTAAGAGATTACTTTAATCCGATCCCTTAGAAGCAAAGTTATTAAACAACCTGGAAACAGTCCTCCATTTCTCTAAAAGAAGCGCTGTATCTGTATTCCACCCTGAATGGGTCTAAGCGTGACAAGGTGATCAAAGGCGGTGTTATCATGGCAGTAGAACAGCCCAAAGGAGGACATACTTAAGAGCCGAAGAAGCTAAAGCAGGTAAAGATCGAGTCGGCTTATGGGTAAAGAAAAACTGACACAAGACTTGGGGAAGAAAGCCAAACCCAAGAGACCCCATCTTTGAAGAAAATTCACAATAAGAAAACAAAGGAGGATGGGAACTGGACAGGCCTGCTGCCAAAGCATGGCTTTTAATGGAGATTAGCAAGGAAGAGCTTTTGAAGGCCAACTTGGTTTTATTAACAAAATCAATACAATAATGCAGACCTTGTCTGTTTCATCGGCAGCATGAAGACAAGCCAGGGATAGTCTTGACAATCCCAACTCTGTTACCTTCCCCATTACAGCAGATTCCACGTTGTCACTGTTGTTGTCGTCGTTGCTGATGATGACTTAACTAACCATTACACATGGCCTAGCATGCCACCTAAGATTCTGAGTGTTTTTGTTCACAGTCAACACAAGAGCCCTGTGCTGCACAAAAAGACGATGGAGAATTTCCCTAAATCACTGGCATCCCTTTATTTAAAGCCAAGGTGGGCAGTGGGGCTGAAGGCCTTCCTCCTACCCATGCCAAGGCAGAGAGTCTAAAAGGGGAGGATGGTGGCCAAAGACCCAATCTCCATATTTAATTCTTAATTTCTAAATTTAAGCAACCACAGAGAATGGGCTGGGGAGATGAGAAAACTGAGCTTCTGGTGGAAACACAGATGACATTCTGCAACTTCATCCCGAAATAATTGAGCAGGACAAAAGAATGCAAATGACCACCATGTCCCGCATGTTCTGGGGTCTTGTGTGCTCTCCTGGAGCATCACCAGCAATTCCAATCCCTCACAAAAGGAGAAACCTTCCATTCTCAATTAATTCTTTCCCTTGCTTATTAGAGGCTCAAGCTGTCTGGCTCTGGAAGGCAAAAGATGCCATGAAAGGAAACCCTTGTCAATCAAGCCACAATCAGGGCACATTGGCTGAGCCAAAAGGGGAAAGATGTTATGCGCTACAAGTTCCCAGCGTGGGCCAGAACACAACGGGCCATTGTGGAGCTAGAAATAAACACGAGTGGGAGGATTCATAATACACCTTTGAAGAAGGCCCGTACAAGCTGGACAGACGGATCTTTTAGCTGATGTTCAAGTCTCCAATGCATCTGTCAACATGCACGGGAGTGTGCAGGCAAATGCCGCAAGCAGAGCCATGGCCCGGAGAGTGGAAGCACTCCATGTACTTTCCCATCCCCAAGAAAAGAGACACGGAGGATTGCAGTGGATGGTAGATCTATCGCACTAACTTTGTTGTTCGCTCCCTCCTCAAGAACCAGCGGGAGAAAGCAGGTGGGGGGTCTCCTCTCCTCTTTTTTAATTCTAGCAAAATTGTACTAAATGCCAGAAGCATTTTTGCCATCAGGTGAAAACCACTCAACTGCATAAGATTGCCATGCAACTTAAACATTTGAGAACTCCAATATGAAATCTCTCATGTACGGATTCCTTTAGGGCACTGACTCCCCTACATCTATACCTTACTGCCATGTAAATGCTGGTCAATCAGTTCTGACACTCTTACACGAGAGGAGGGCCACACACACCCAACCCCCAGAGTAACAAGAATATCCACTAAACAGCCACCGCTCTGGGCACACACATTTCCAAGACCATTTGCTCAGAAGAAGAGGACCTGTGTGTCAAAAACTCAAAAGATTCAGCACTGGGCAATCTGTCCCACAGACCAATGATCTGACTCAGTAGAAGGAAAGTTCTTGCACTCATTACTCCAGAGTTCTGGTGAGAAAGTAAATATATTTCTGGCACAAAAACAGGAACAGGTGATGTGTGTTCCAAAAAATAAAGCTTAATTCATAGAATCATTGAGTTGGAAGGGGCCACAGAGTCCAACCCCCTGCTCAAGGCAGGAATCCAAGTCAAAGCAGATCTGAAAGATGGTTGTCCAGCTTTCTCCTGAATGCCTACATCATTGGAGTGCCCACCCCCTCACCCTGAGGTCATTGGTTCCGTTGTTGTACGGCCCTAACAGTTAAGACGTTTTTTCTGATATTGAACTGGAATCTGGCTTCCTGTAAGTTGAGCCCATTATTATGTGTCCTGAACTCAGGGATGATCAAGAAGAGACTGTGCCCCTCCTCTGTAGGACTATCTTTCAAGTATTTGAAAAGTGCTATCCTCTCTCCCCCCTCAATCTTCTTTTCTCAAAGCTAAACATTCCCAGTTACTACTGCACAGAATATGCTGAATAAAGTAACATATACTGCTTATAACTAAAGAGACAGAAGGAAGGAAGGAAGGAAGGAAGGGAGGGAGGGAGGGAGGGAAGGGAAGGGAAAGGAAGGAAGGAAGGAAGGAAGGAAGGAAGGAAGGAAGGAAGGAAGGAAGGAAGGAAGGAAGGAAGGAAGGAAGGAAGGAAGGAAGGAAGGAAGGAAGGAAGGAAGGAAGGAAGTTTGCCACAGAATTTTGTCAAACATGATTAGAGTCAAATCTGAAGTAGAGTTAAGAAGGCAAGTGAACTTCTTTAATCAAGACCTGTTTTCCAAACAGAAAGGCTGCAAGATTTGGAAAGGGCGGGAAAAATGTCTCTCACTCCACTTTGCAGGAAAAAAAAATAACCATTCAATAATGCTGAACAAATGAAGAGCCCTCCAACGTTATTGATAAATTTTTCAACTTAGTTAATAGAGGTTGTAAATTACTGAGCTGAAACCTGTCATCTGCTAATCAAATGTAATTCTTATTTTTCTTACTGCACAAGACAAATTATCAATTTCTGTAAATCATAATTAGTTCTGAGCTTCCAATTCTACAAAAGATTAGATCGGTGAAGTTTTCAATTAGGAAGACTTTGGCATGGCAGAAGCCAGAGCTGAACTTTCTGCCAGAGCTGGGATTGAAAATCAGGGGTGACAGGCTTCGAGAAACCCTCTTATACTAATTTTGAATTGTGAGTGAAGACACACACACACTCCTTAAATATGCCTGAGCTACTGTGTATTACAAAATAAATCAAAGAATCACTACTCAAAATTAACACTTCACGTACAGCAACTCTGAAATCCACGAGGAATGAAGAGCAGTGGAATTACTATTTTAAACGAATGATACACATAATATCAGCATTCTCTTCTCCAAGGGTGAGCAACATCCGGGCACCCTCCACAGGACAGGCAAGTATAAAGCTTGATGCAAAACTGTCCATTGAGTGTATGTGTGCTGCACGTCCATTTTCATGCAAAACCATGCAAATGCAGGTAATTGTACAAATTCCACATGTTGTTCTGAGCTCAGATGACTACTATCTTGTTTTAAAATAATTGAGCTTCTGGATCAACCACTTCTACTGGGCTTGCTGTGTTGTGTCTGCAGGCGTATTCCTTTCATCCTGGTTTGCTTCAAAGTTCCAACCATTATTCCCTAGAGGAGCCATTCTCAATGGATGGCCCTTGGCACTTTCGAAGGGGGCACTGACTGGAAACCATTCTTCACACACCACCTTAGGAGGTTCGTTATGTGACTTATACAATCCTGATCCGGCCTCTTCTTTCTTTCATATTGTGTTTCGCGCCGTGCCCTAGACTAGAGGACAGACAAGGAAAAGGCCAGCCTAGACCTCATGAGCATCCTTCTGGTCCACAACACCTACAGCCTCAGAGGTGAGACATCTTTCTTAAATGGCTCCCGCTGCATTTGAAACCCAGCAAGACGTGAAACTATGCTGACGGGAGGTGGGGAGGGAGGGAGCAAACGCATGGCCAGAATTCAGATCAATGGGAAGTGGGTTGAAATATGGGTGGTGTTCAAAGCAGATTAATTAGGTAGCCCTATGATTTATATCTTCCCCATTACATGCTGCTCTTTACAGACGAGTTCATACAGACACAGAGGGAAAGAGAAAGAGACAGGGAAAGAAAGAGCAAAACCAAGTCAGTTGTCTGGTACTGGTACTCTCAATGTTGAATGTAGGCAAGGTTAAAAGAAATGGGATGGGGGAGGGCTGTTTTGGGGGATCTTCCGCATAATGGGAAGGAAAAGTCAAAGGATGATCGATTAGGTAGGTTTGAGCTACGGACTCAACGTAAGTATTTGTTTTCTCTGGAACTTTACGCTATTAAAAAGAGAGATGCAAATGTGACATTTTACCAGTACAAAAGGAAGCTCTGTACTAAAATTAGGGCATAAATCAATGGCAAATACTGTCACAGGCATGCAATCAACCCAGATTTCAACTCATCCTCTTTTCTACACCAAGGGCTGATCGTAGTCCAGAAAGCCTGTCTTTGCAGTATACAGTTTTCCTGCTTTCAGGACCCCATGGACAGAGCGGTGAGACCAGTCCAACCGGACTCATCAGGTTTGCATACACGCAAGCAGAGAAGAGAAGCAAATATTGTGGAGGAGAACTTACAGGGGTTATCGCTGAAGGGCAAGGCCTTAAAAGATGCCTGCTTCCACACCTGATCCCACCAACTTGTAAATAGGGCAGTACCGAAAGAACAGGGTCTTGCAAGCCAGGTAGAACCTGGAGGAAAGGAGAGCTCCTGCTTTGAGCTCCAGACTCAGTTTTTGGGGAACAAAAGCATCCACCATGCTTCTGGTTCTAAGACATAGTGAAGTTTCCCTTAAGAAGCAAATCTGTTTGTGCCGAGCATCCCTGCGGAATCCACCCGGGAGGATGCGTGTCTAGGGCAGGAAGGTTTAGCAAACTGGCGAATGCATCTGAGCGGTGGGCACTGGGGGCCATCTCAGAATCATAGAATAATAACCAGAAGGGCCATCGGGTCCAACGATGGGGTACCTTCCACTCATCTCCAAAGCCAAACGTCTGTTTAGAAGACAAAAGGGAACATCTGGGATCCCACCGACGACCTGAAAACGTTTATCGGCAAAATGCAGCCTCACATCTGGAAGCATCTGTATTGACCCTATCAACAAATGTGGGCCTCTCCACAGAGCAGAAAGGTCTGTTGCAGGAGAAAGAAAAACCCTGGCACTCAAAAAAACAGACTTAACAAACCAAGGGCTTGGTTGGGTGTTTATCTGCCGCCCTCCCACTTCCTACAGCTCCCTACCAGAGGGCCAGAAATAAGTCATCCCAAACACGTGGGCATTTGCTGCCGCCAGAAAAGCAGAACTCTGTTTCTGCAAGCCACGGAGAATCAATACGAAAAAGCTCTAAGGAAAGCTTTAGGAGGAAAGGGGCCCAGCCTCTCACCCTTTCTTCAGAACAACAAATTGACATTGTAAACAAACATCGATGAAATATGGAGCAGTGGTTTTAAAAAAGAGAGAGAAAGGAGAAAAAGAGGGGTTCTCTTGGAACTAAGTGCATAAAGTAAAACCTTCGGCAAGCATCCGGAGATGCAGCAGAGCTGAAACTTAAAACAGGCCACTGCCTTTCTTACAAATTTTAAAAAAAATCCTAGGCTATACAGCACAAGAAATGCACACAGAAACAAGCAGAAAGAAACACACACACACACACACACACACACCCAACAGTGCATTAATTAGCCTTGCCTTTGTTCTGAACTGAGTGCATTTATATCATCTTTCAACTCTGTTTAACCAAAGCAAACACAAACAAGAAAATCACATTATTCTTCCATTCCCTATACAAAAATGATCTGGATATTCACATTTAAAATTGCTATCATGGATTAGCTTAAGGCAATTATTTCTCTTGCTGCATTCTTTTACAATAATTTTAAAAAGAATTCATGTCTCTCGTCTAACAAGAAAAGCGAAATCCCATTAGTTGTGTCTCCAGTGGATATTAATGCTCCTTTTGTTTACAAAGGTTAATATCTCCCAAATAAAGGAACACACACTGCCTGTTAAAATAATTACCTCATGACATTTCAGAAAGGTTGGGAGATAGACATGGTTTCAAGCAAAGGAATGAACAAAAATAAGTAAGCAGTGATTTTTAAATTTTCCACAGTTTAATAAATGGTGGGCACTGGGTACTCCATCTGAACTGCTCCTCAGATAGCTGGTGTCATACTTAAACCAGAAAGAGTGGAAGGCTTATCCATACGAAAGGGAAAAGAACTAGAAAATGTCTACACGCTCCCAGGAGGGACATGGGTGGGTCTTTATTTTCTTTCTTCCTATCACAGCATTACACAATTTAAAAGTAAGGGTGCATGAGAAATATTTGTTGTTGTTTAGTCGTTAAGTCGTGTCCAACTCTTCGTGACCCCATGAGAAATATAGGTGAGATTAAAACTAGTTGAAATATCAAGATTAGTAGACGTTCAGTCTTGTCAGTCGAACCTGAACAGAAATCACTGGTTCTGGTGGTTCCCTCAACTGACAGACCACACATTTTTTTTAATAATTCTCTTTTCTACATTTATGACCCATCATTGTATGGAATAAAATTTTGACAGTCCTTCTCAACCATGCCTGAGTTGGGTTGATTAAGTCCCAGGAGCACAAGACCTTTTGAGTGGTGGCACCCACACTGTATCATGCCCTCCTATGCAAGGTTCACCAAGTCATCCCTCTTTATGGTATTAGGTGTTTACACACAACCTGGTTGTTCGGGAAGCCCTTCAGCTGAAGCCTCTTAGATGCTATATTTTGAACATATTACAGTTGTTTTCCCTTGCTGGCATCTTTTTTCTTTTTGCAGATATTCTGTACTGCTCTCTGATTTGGGTTTTTGACATAGCTGTTTTCTGACAGTTGTTTCATGGTTTGGGTTTCATTTTGAATGTATTTTATTGTGACATGTTTTGAGTTTTTTGAGCGGAGAAACTGGGATATGTCTCACAAATAAAAACAGACTAGCATTATTCAAGGGCACCAATCCTGCAAATGAAAGGGGTACCCAGGGCCCAGCTCCTGCCTAAACCCAGCTACGTTCAAAGCTCAGATGCCCAACTCTACACAGAAAGAAGGGGAAAAAATCTCATGGTCTGACTGTTCAGAGTCCTACTGAGGACCCAACGCAACATGCAGTCAACAAACTGAATATGGATTTAGATTAGCAAGTTCGGCTGCCCTCTAAGTAACACATCCTACTGTGGTTTTCTGTAGCCAAAGGTCACAAATGAGAAAACAACAACAACCTGGAGCTGACCCAACCTGCGCAAAGTGGTGGTGACCTGTAACCACAGGACTTCCTGTTGAATCTGTAAGCTGCTCTTTGGGAGAGGAGGTACAGATTTCCAAAACAGAGTAAGTGTAACTATTTGTACCTGGAAAGATGGGCTCACTTTTAAGTCAAGATAGGGCTCCGAGTGGCACTTTCCCAGAACACAGCGCTGCGCTTTAACAACTTCGCTGTGAGATGTAATGAAGTACTACAGTCAACTCCTGAGAAATCCTTAATGTAACATTAGCATATTAACACAATGGCAAATTACAGTCAAAGCTATTTAAACAAGCCTAAATATTCCAATATATATATATTTTTAAAAAACCCTGCCTTTTCTTCTTTTTCATCTAAAGCAGTAAGAAATCAAGAGATCACACCAAGGCTTCGCTGGACTCCACAGCACCTCACCTGAACCTCACCTTGGCAGCCAAGTCAACACCCACACAGGCAGCACTGGGCCTCAGCAGCACAGAAGCCACTTCGTCCCTTTGCTTTGGTGAAGAGGCATGTCAACACAAGATGGCACAAAAATTATTCTTCACAGTTTTACAACAGCAATGCCAATCCTGCTTTGGCAATTCTCTCTCTCTCTCTATCTCTCAAACACACATACACACACACACAATTACATTTACTTTCAGGCCCTTGAATGACGGGGGAAAGGGAGTATGTTCAACCACTGGCTTACATGCAAAGCTGTTCTGAAAATGCAGTGTTGCTGTTTGGATGATAAGAGGCGAAGTTAAATGCAAGAGACTTGCTGCGCAAGGCAGACTATAGTTTCTCACTCACACACACACACACGCATTTTGGGCAGAGGGTCTACATTTTGCAGGAGTTGGACCCAATTCTTCCAGGAGATAAAACCAGCTTTCGACAAAAATACAAACACAAAGCTCGCCAGGTCTGCTTGGTTCAGGAGCTGCAAAAGAGCTTCTGCACAGAACAGGATGAGGCTGATTGCTAGGGACGGGATCTTTTCATTTCTTGGACTACCAATCCCCTAATTCTGCATTCTGGGAGACCAACCACTTTACAGACACCCAGATGTGACTTCCGTGGGAGAAAAAGCCTAACACGGAAGCCTCTGAGGCTTAGCTAGGCCTAGCTCCTCCTAGCTTCTTCCTGTTCAAAAAGAAAGCTGGCACTGGGACAGGAACAGGAAGCTAGCAGCCCTCCTGTTTAGGCCTCTTCTCCCAGGTGAGTCACGTGCAGGTGTCCGCCTCTGAAGGAGAACTCCCAGAATCATGGGACTGGTAGTCCAAGAAACCAAAAATCTCATTCCTCCTGATGGTTCCCTTTCACACAAACGAAGAATACTGCCATGGATAAAATTCCACCATGTTTCATGTTTTGTGCTCTTTATCTCCTCCACCTGCTGCATTAAGCTTGTGATCACCTTGTGCCAAGGTGACCCATACAACACAGTTGAGGGAACAAAGGCTAAGAGAAGCTCTCCTGGAAGCGACCACTAAGTTATTGCTTTTTCTCCTCGGTGCCTATCCTCATCTTTTCCTCTCTTTTTCTTCCTTTTTGTTTGTTTTGTGTTTTTTTATGGTTGCTCAACGTTTTCGTACATATTGCAAAAATAGAGTCGCATCTGCCCGACACGTCAAACGATGACAGAACTTTGAAAACAGTCGTGTTCTACAGATGTTCCTCCAAAGTAAAATATAATTTCCACGTCAGGATGACAATTTTCCAGCTGAGCGGTCGAATATACAGCTCAAAGGCAGGTATTGCCAACGGAGATTGGATGCAGATGGCAAGGTTAGCAGTTCCTTTCTTGTCCTATTAAAACTTCTCTTTGCCACCATAATATTTTGTAAATGAATGCTGTGAAGGGAAACCATTCTGGCATTTCGTATCCAGCAAAGGGGAAAAAACCCATTCTCGTTTCTCATCTGCTCTAATAATCCATTTTTAATACCCCTGTTAAGCAGATGTAGCTTCTCCTCCCAAACAGATGTGGCTTCCCTCAGAGCCTAACTATTAATCACATTTGTCGGGTGAGAAGTTGACTTGCTGGGTCGTCGTGCCTTTGACACAAAAACCCTCTCCAGGTTTGCTCACACACAACCAACATCACCTGCCAGGTTCATTTACAAATTCTGTCTACAAAGAGAGGCCAACGTGGTACAAGTTGCAGCCGAGATACAATCTAGTCCATCTGGTTTGGGAGCCGTTTGAAAAGCTGGGGGATCCAGGCCAAACTGCAATGGAACAGAAGGGACAATGCAACCCTGTACTGATCTACTCCAATGAATATCCCACTGAAGTCAGTGGGACTTACTCCCAGGAAAGTGGGCACAGGATGGCAGCCTTGGACAAGACAGCTGGGCGTTTCCTTGCAACCCTACCCCTCACTTTCCAATAGAAACAGTTCAGGAAATCTGACTGGCCAGAGGCATCTATTAAGAAGAAGTCTGTTCAGTGCAACCTCTTAGAGGGCTTCCTTGCCAAAATCTACAATGCCGTCTGTCTGGTCATATTCATTCTCAGACTGCCTGCGGTGGACACAGAGAACAACGGACGCCACCTGCTGATGGAGATGCTCTTCTTGTTTTCTGAGGACTGTTGTCAAGACCCTCCCATCTCTTCCTGGCCAAAGCGCCATCCACCCAGTCAGCAACTGCAGTCTCCTTCATGAGTCTTAGCGGTACGTGCTCTTCTTCCTCCCAAGTTCACCATGGCTTGTTGCTAGATTGACAGATTCCTTTCCTTAAGTCTACAGACTGTAAACTGGCAGAAGAGACCGTGGGCAAAGTATGGATGGGGTGGCAGGGGTGGGTGGATGGAGCATGATCCACTAGTGTCACATATTGTACAAAGGTACAAGTATCAAAAGAGACCTTTGGTCACTAAGCATCACCTGTAGAAATAAAATCGGAGCTGTCTTTTCTGAGTGCCAAAGAATGGCATCAAAACCTGAAAAGCAACCGGCCACTTACCCCCTCTATGAAATTATGGGAGCAGAGGCCGGCCCCAGAAAAGCGGAGAGGTTAAAAGGCTGCAAAGGAGGAGAATCCTTCGAAGCCTCTCCTACCTCTTGTTGCAGATTTCTCGCTTTCCCTGATGAAATCGCCAATGGCACGCATGGCAGGCAGCTCAATCTGCTCACAAACTGACCGGTGCTCGGGTGGGTTATGCTGTCAGCAGAACCCCTAGACTGAACGCCAGCTCTTTCGTAAGATCAAATGGAGTGTCTGAGAGGCCATTTGCCAGGTCTGAAAAAGTGAGGAGGAATGGCCTCAATCCCTTTGAGGAACGCTTTCCTTCCAAAATGCCTTCAAAGGAAAGGAGAGGAGGGGGATTCCACAGGAAGGCCCGGCCACCCTCCACCTAAGCAGACCTGTTTCACGTTCTCACTCTTCCAAAACACCCATTCTACAGCCTTCCCCATCAGACCACCCTGCTCTCTGAGCTGTTTTCCCCACATTCTTTCCAAAAGTCTTTTGTGTGTCAGTTTCTTGGCGGGGCGGAAGCTGGGTACATACAGTTCTTGTCTCACAGCTCAGTGGGTTCGGTTTCTGGCTGCAGAGCCAGAGGTTGGGAGCTTGATTTCCCATTGTGGCTAGTGAGAGAAGAGCCAGCCTGTGAGACGTTGGGAAAGTTGCACAGCCCCGGGGTATCTCCAGATGAAAAGAACAGGAAACCTCTTCTGAGTATTCTCTACCTAGAAAACCCTGGAAAGGGTCACCGTTAAGTCAGAATTGACTTAACGGCACACAATTAATTATAAAAATTTCAAGGATTCAGTGCATGCCGAGGTAGGTACACACAGTACATGCACTTTTTTTATGAAATCCAAAATGGCAGGATAAGCATTCTAGATGCAAGTTTATTAAACTCCCCTAGTCTGCTTACGGTGGACATGCTGGCTAACAGAAAAACTGCCAAAGGCTTGCCAGAGAGCAAAGATTACAGATTTGCTTAACATTTTCATACAAGTTCACTGGGACAAGCTGCATTATGACAGTGAATACGGAAGCATCAAACATCAAACTAGCACTTGGAAATACATATATCGCATTTATTCAGAACACCATATACCCTAGGCCAACTGCTCTTTAGATTTTTGGGCCACCGTTTGGAGACAGCAGCAGTAAAGCACAAAAATGCAGAGCCAACTTGGGAAGGAAGACCCATAAGAAAGACGCACACACGTATGACCAAAAACAAACAAACCCAACTCAACCTCCTGCATCCCATCACAGGGAAATAAGAACCGACTGGTGAAGGAAGGGTCTCAACCAGCCTCAGCTTAAGTGCTGGGAGGCCCTAACTGCTCATTCACAGCTTCTGGAAGGCGTGGAATTTGCCATCCTCACTTTCCAAAAGATCCCAGCAGCTCAGAAGCAGGTTTGTTCACACCAATGCCAAGGAGGCTCCAGGACAGCAACAGCAGAGCACACCATAAATAAACATTTGACTGAAGAGAAGGATTTTTCCCCCCAATATCTACTACACCCATTGCATGTAAATCCTCCCTGCACAGACAGATGGTTCAGGCTTCTATTAGCAATGAATAATGAGATGCGTACTGAAAGGTGTGAGATTCTATTTAACCTTGTTTCTCCTGCTATTTTCCCCAGTAAGTCTTGGAAGTGCAGCATTTAACATTTTTGCAGTTATGAAAAAGCTCGAGCTGCTGCAATAATCAGGAATTAGAGAGGTATGAGTTACCCGTCTTTCAAAGTCAATTATTTCCTATTCTATTTCCCCTATAGATGCAAGTGGAGCTGGTTGCATAGCTCAGCAAGTTAGGTACCTGGAGGTCAAGCTGGAGGTTGGGAGGTCATCTCCCCACGTGCCTCTGGGAGGGGGGGGGGGAGAACCAGCCTCTGTAGCAAACTGCATAGCTGCTGAGCACCCCCGGAAGACAGGAATGGTCAGTTACTTCTGGGTACTCTGTACTACCAGACAAACCTGGAAAGGGTTGTCATAAGTCAAAAACCAGATGGGCAGTATACTGACTGCCAAAAGCCATATGGGCAGTATGCAGAAAGGAAGGAAGGAAGGAAGGAAGGAAGGAAGGAAGGAAGGAAGTGACCCAATGGCTCATAATTCATTAATGAATTAGTGTGTGAGTTGATCTGCTCAAGATGAACAGCATCCAAGTGTGACTATCTTGTGAAAACCAGCTGCCTAGCATTTCATAGTCAAAAGGTTCACCAGCAGCACTCATTTATTCCACCCAGTCTTGTACAAACCAGATTTAGGCACAATTTGGGAGGGGCAATGGAAGAATTAGGCCCAACTCCTGTCCACCCCAACAGGTTTCTCTTTGTTATGGTCAAACGTTTTTCTTGAATAGATTAACAAGAGAAATCTAGGCATTACAACAGCTACATATTGGGGTTTAGGTGGGATTGTCAAGGTGTGCAGATTTGTGGTTTGGGGCTAGAACTCCAAGCAAGATTTCTGGGAAGTGAAGGCCAAAAAAAGACAACATGTTGGGAGTTCCACCTGAATGATATAGTCACATGACATATAGCCTCTCTGATCAACGGCTTTCTTTAAAGGATATTCATTGCGCTTCCCTTTTATTGCAATGAAAAAGAAGTGCAAGTAAAAAAGAAAGTGTGGAATGATACAGAATTATTTTTTCTAGCTTGTTCATTATCTTCAGCCATTCTGGAGATTATAAAACTGGCACCGAGAACAAGGCACCGCAGGCTGGGACAGAATCTTCCACCCGGTGAGTAATGGCTAAAAATGGCTGGGCAAGCACTGCCCAGCAAAATATCGGCACTGAATATCTGGGGGTGAGACCAGCTGAGACCCTTCAGACCATGACCGTGTAAAACTGCTCCGGGGCTCTCAGCCTGACCTGCTGATGCATCACTGGCCACGGAGAGCCTCAGAAAGAGAAAGACAGAGAGAGAGGCACCAGTCATGGCTGAGTAAAATCTGCAATGTTTCTCAGCCAGAGGTCAGCGACGGCTCTACCTCCACTGTGGTACGGGGGCCGCAATCATCCCTTCAAAATGCCAGCTACGAAATGTCTGAATGGAAAGTGTATGGTTTCCCAACACGGCACTGCAAAGCAATCTGGGCTGCTCAGCAACACACGTACGTGTGTGTGTGTGTGTGTGTGTGTGTGTGTGTGTTGTGTTGTGTTGTGTTGTATTGTGTGGCCATTAAGCCCCTCAGCAAACACATTTTTACTGCAGGTCCATAAACCCCACTTGCTAATCCAACCCCCTCACATGCACTAAAAAGGAAAGAAAAAAATGTACACACACACACACCAAACAAATATTTGTGTGGATATAAGCCTCTAGCTTCTATTTTCTGCAAGTGATGCCCAGTGGCACCAAGTGGCTTCAAAGACACGCCAATCGGCAGAGCTGTTCATTAGCTCTGAAAACGGCTCCTGCTTGATCTATATTGCATATACACTAACATCAGCACAACTGTCTTTCTGAGTGGGTGTTTGTTACACTACAGCATAATTCTCCATTATTAATGATACACTGGCATTATCAAAGACACTCCTCGCATTTTCAAATCGGTGGCAAACTTTTAAAGCCACAACAACAGGTTCTCTTCACACACGCTGCAAGGACTGCTGTACGAGAACCCCCAATTATTAAGAGATCTTCGACATACATACATGTACACACACACACACACACACACTTCTTGGCACAAGAGCCGTGCAGGAGAAGACAGACTCAACTCACTCTCTCTCTCTCTCTCTCTCTCTCTCTCTCTCTCTCTCTCTCTCTCTCTCTCTGTGTGTGTGTGTTTGCATACACAAGCATCAACGCCATCATATTCTGCTACCCATCCATCTTCTTTGTTTGTATCAGAAGCACCACAAAATAAAACTAAAATTGTAAAGGTTAGATGAGTATGCTGGACAGCTCAGTGGCTTGGGTCTCTGGCCGGGGAGCCAGAAGTTGGGAGTTCAATTCCCAACTGTGCCTCCTTGAGAAGGGGTGGACTTGATGATCCATAAGGTCCCTTCCAGCTCTGCAGTTCAAAGGTTATTGTTATTTATTATTATTATATTAGATATTTTTTGCCCAATACTGGAGTATTTGAGGCAGCAAGGATGGGCAACACAGAAGGAGGGACCCCAAAGGATACATTCCGACATCCAGTGCACAATGACAACACCCTGTTGGCTGACCCTTCAACTCCACAAGCACCTATCCTTAGACTTGCATCCTTCTTATCTGTATCACACAGAGTCCACACTTCCACCTACATAGAAAAGGCTGTGGGGTGACAGCAATGAGAGACAAGAGGAAGACATAGCAGACCATTAGAGACAGTCACAACACAGACACAGAGACGCACAGATCTTGAATACGGGAAGAAGGGGCCTGGCCAGTATAGATTATGTCTGCTTTGTAGCTTTCAAGGCACACATTACTTACACAATCCATATCCCACACCTTCAAAATGCATTTAGGTTGGTGTGGCGTCTTCCAAACAGATCATCGTCTAATAGGACAAACAAACAAAGAAAAAAAAAACCTACCAGCTGGACAACTTAAAGACAGACATTTGGTTTTATTGTTTATAAGGTAATATCCAATGAAATCAAATTCCTCGACTTTCCATTTTTAAAGATGATAAAGATGATAATAGTCACATTTCTTAAAAGCCTAGGAAAACAGAGGCATTATTTTCCGTAATGCCCATGTGAAAGCTATGAGGGCTTGAGGCAGGCCCTCCCGGGGAGAACCGTTCACAGGGGCGTCCACTAAAATAATTCACTCTCTCTCTTTCTCAGAGATTTCAGATGGAGATCTCCCGAAACGGGGTGGGATAAAGCAGTCCAACAATGACCTGGACCCTAAGTGGTGCAGTAGAGCTTCAAAGACCAGCCCTTCCTCCTGGGAGCACGTCATCCATCCCTTCTAGAGCCGAGAGACCATTTCCTCTTTGTTGTGGTTCTGTCTTCTAACTACCAATCCTCCTCCAGTCCATTAGTGCCCCAAACATTGGACCAGGCCCTCACCTGTCTCAGCGAACAAATGGGCATAGCTGGGTTCAGTAAACATACTGGTGAACCTCCAGCTGGGTTCCAGCTGGTGAACCTCCAGGCCCCACTGAGAGGCTCCATAGGGATGCCAAGCAACGAGGACGGCGGAGTGGATCGTTGAGCGACATCATCGCATAGATGTCATGGAGATGAAGCCCCTTAAATCCCAAGTTCTACTATCAGTCCTCTAGGCATAAACAACCAGCCACAGAAATGGTGCCTTCAAACTCCAAACCAGCCCAGCCCTCTCTCTCTGCCTCTCGAATGGGCAGTGGGTGCAGTCCAGTGTGACCCATTTAATCATGATTAAAGGCTGTGGTGGTTAGATTTTTGACTGGCTCCCATGGGGCTTTTAGGAACATTACCACCCAGCGAAATGTGCTCCCTGTTTGAGGACAACAGCTCACAGGGAATGTTTACTGTCAGCTGGAAGTGATACTGTATATACATGTGAGGCAGTTAATAAAAACATCCTGATGTTTGTTTGTTTTTTCCAGGGCACACGGCAAGGGGCATTTTAGAGACTGGAGTGCTAATCGGTGGTAGGAGGGAAACAATACAGTAGATTTGTTTTTGTCTGAGAGTGCTAACTGCTTAGCATTTTATTGGAACGGTTCGTGTGTTTTCTTTTCCCACTGTAGTTTTATGGATTGTATAAGTTTTATGTTTAGAAACTCGGTGTGATACAGAAAATAATAAAGCTAGAACAGCCAACGCTACCATTGCTGGCATTTTATTGAGCGGGAAAGCAATATCCCTGTGGAGACACCTCAAACTTTCTGAAGTAAGCAGTTCTAGAGGGACGGGGTCACCCGGTGTCCGCAGGCTGAAAGAATGCAGACTTTATAAGCACATTCATTTCGTCTCATTGATATCTTAAGTACGGCAAACCTCCAAATGAAGGTCACGAAATGATGAAGGGGTTCAAATCTGGAAGACTACTTGCCCTGAAAGATGAGGGGTCATGAAAGTCCATCGGTAGCCTGTGGCTCATCTTGGTCCGGTTGCACGGAACTACCTCCTTCAAGACACTTGAGATTCAGTGCAAGACGTTCAGCCATGCAAAAATCTGCATGAAAGCCACCTCAGCGGCTCTCCTCCTTTTTGCAGCCTTGATTAAGTTGCTGCTTCTGTGCCTTTTTCAGCCAGCCTCTTCTGGGATGGTGTACTGAAAGCTATGTTACAGCACCATTTATATAAGTACCATAATGCAAATGGAGTGTTTCTACTGCCCTCATTTTTTAAAGGCAGGAGTCCGGATGAAATGTCTTTGCACTGGCCAGACAACTAACCGGTTAGAAAGCCTGTTTCTTGCAGATTTCCTTTTCCCAGTTAGAGCAACACAGCAAGATTTCACCAGTGCTCAGCTCCATTTTTGCCCAGTTGCAGTAGAACGTGGTGGGTGTGATTATGAGGTAGCTTGTGCAGTCAGCAGGAAATGCCCACTGCAAGTAACATACGCAGAAGGACAATGGGTGGACACCCATCCTGCCTGGAAGACTCCCAAAAGGGACTAGGGTCAAGGGGGAGATAGGCCCTGTTATCTGAGTGATGGGTGATGTGCTCCCTCTTCATGGAATCAAGAACTTAGTAAACACTTTCAGGGAGTGATGTGAAAGGCTGCCAAGGGAAGCCAGGGGTGAGGAAGGGACGCTGCAGGGCTCACAAAAGGGTGTTCCAAATGTTGACTTAGCATGCCTTGGTTCCTCCTTCTCTTTCACCACCACAGCTGAGGTGATCAAGGTAGGCTTCAGTAGGTGCAGACAGCCACCAGGTCAAGTGAGAGACCCTGCAGGACGTTTGGAAGGATTCACATCAGCAAACTGACATTAAGGCTGGCAGCTAAAAGGCTGCCCGACTATACGGTGAAGGTTGGGTCAGGAATCCAGTCCAAGTAGCCAGGAAGAAGCTCACGAGGGACAGGGTCTTTTGAGTGGTGGCTCCCCATTTGTGGCTCTGCCTCCTTGTTGTCATTAAGGGAGGAAGGGATGTGATGCTCGTGGAGCAGAGCCAAAAAAGGAAGAGCTCATAAAATGTTGCAACAGTCAACTTGGCATCAGAATGTTTGGCTCATGAGTACCCCAAGGTCTGGCCTGGAGGCTGAGAAATCAGAGACGGATGAACCTCTTATAAGGCAGTCTGATAGGAAAGAAGAGTCTCTTGGCCTCCTAAGGTAAGTTGCAAGGCAAAAGCTTCCACCTGCAAACTCAACGGCGCTCAATTATAAGTGGTGCATTAATGGCACCCCCACTTCCAAGGGAGAATTGCAGAGAAATCTGCAAAGCCATTCCACAGAGTAGCCCATGTAAGAAGAGCAGGGTTGCTGCTAATACCGCCATCTCGCTGGAAAGCTGCAGTCAACAAGAGGGTGACCCCTATCAATCCATGGACCCCTTTTGTTGAACTGTCTACAGCTCAAGTCCTCAGGCAAAAACCAGGGGAATATTAAAAGGAAGAGTTGGTTTACTTATATTAAAGCCATGCCCGACTCCATGAGGAATGCTGAGTTGCCCCAAGGATAGGATTAGTATTCATTTTCAAGAGAAAAAGCAAGTTCCTAAAAGCCTGCTCAAGACAAGGCCTAGAGAAGAGACCAGATTGTTTTCATCTGCTTAGACATCCACATTTATTCACCGAACGTTTTAAAGGGCGGAAGGACTGTCTCACTCAACTAAACGAGAAGAAATTCACTCCCATTCACATCAACATATATAACTGCTGTATTTGAAAAGGCTTGTTCCCTGAATAGACAATTCCCTGTATTTCTAAATGTGATGTGACTGAAATAAAGTCACATTTGCCTCGCTTCCCTAACAGAGGCTAGTGTTCTCCTGCTGGTATTCAGGTTCTTGCTTCCCTCCCCACAAATGAAATGGATGTGACTTTTGCCAAATTTTTAATGGGGCACACACTAAAACCCTCCAGTTTAGGATTCCAGCTGACAGGGAAACTGGGATTTGCTTTTTATTGCTGCATTATCAGAAGGAAGAGGGAAAGCATTTACTTTCCCAGTTGACCAATGTCCCATTTTAAGATATTCCGATGAGACAGATCTTTTTTCACACGGTTCCCTTGCAAAAGAAAATTTCCCCAGCAGGCCTGGCTGCTCCTGATCCCTCCCAGGTCACACTTCCACAGATCATTTTTACTCACTAATCCGGGCTCCAGTGGAAAATAAATTAAGTTCTCCCTGCCTCCAATTGCAGGCGTAACTGAGGGAGGGACGGTTTAAGTTCCATCAAGTTTTCAGAACGTGACCATTGGCAGTAAACAAACCTCAGTTGGTTTGGAGAGAACACAACACAATGCACAAGCTCCTAACGTGACCATAAACAGAGAGTGTACAACCAAAACCTGTTTGTTTCCAAAAATGTCTAGTATAAAACAGCTCCATTCAAGGGGAAAGTGCATCACAAGACAGAGGCACCCGTGGCCTTGAAGAACACAAACATTTGTAAAAGTAGAAGCAATCTCCAGAAAAAGCCCCATGGGGGAACATCCAAAAAAGTCCAGCTGAGGATGCTCAGCAGGGAGGCACAGATTGCTAAACCCGGAGGAAAGAGCAGGGAGGAAGGGAAGCGGAACAGCTAAATCACATGTACCATCCTACTCTAGCAGGAAGATCTCCTTGACGTGAAACCCAAGACTCAGCCATCTAAGCTTAGACAAGGGTTTCATTCCATGAGATGTCCTGTGCCCAGTCAAGACAAGGCACATGCAAAGTGGGCATGCCGCCTCCATTCTTGGGAAGAGAAGTTTCCTTCTGCAGGATCCCATACCTTTGATCCCACTCGGCCGAGGTGGATGACTGAGAGGACCTCCTTCACCTGGGCAGATTCGCTTTTCAACTGAGTAAGCAGAATAATAATGAGAATCCCCACCTTTCCTTCAGAGGCTACACGGCAGCTGCCTGCAGAGCTGCCTCCGTGCCCCCCACACTCCTGGGTGCTCATGCTTCTGCACTTAATATCTGTAATACTCTGAGGGAAGTGGGAGATAACCTCTCTAAACCAAGATACACACAGCTCGGAGGCACCTGCCCTGGCGAGGCGGCTTCCATGGGCATCAACCTCAACAGAACCATTGACCACAAGGAAGCCGGCAACATGAAAGGGGAGGCATCTCTCCCGGCCTGCTCCTTCACCTCCTCCGAGACCAAAGTGGGAAGAGGCACCAAGATCCAAGCGGGACGAGGCACCAAGATCCAAGCGAAGACAGGTATTACTCACTGCTAATTAAAGCTATCCAGGCCCATTTGTCAGGGGGAAAAGCGGAAGTCTCCATCTTGTAGGGATGCCTCCCTTCTCCATTTAACTCTGCGTGTTTGGACAATAGCGCTTTTGAGAGGCATTTGTCACTTGCAAACTTCAGACAAGGTTAATGAAAGTTCTGTCACTTGGATTCCTACCCAGCTCTAAATTACAGATGTCACACGCCATGACGAAAGAAAGGGCACGCCGCTACAGTCCCATAAACTATCATCTCCAGGGACACACAGGTAATTGCATAGCTCATTAAAAAACTGTTTTAATTATTAATTGACCGTGTCAGAGTTGTCCTTTAAAGTCAATTTTAATTCCTTTCTTTTCCGCCAGCATAATGCCAGCTGACCTACAGAACTTTGTGTATGAGCACAAAGGACCAGCGGGAAAGGTGGGCAACACAGAGGGTGTCATGGCAACGGCGGTTACGCGGCAACCACCGGAGAGGGGCTTCACCCCCTCCCTCCTCCACCCCTTCAAGGGTGGGAAGGAAAGGGAACCCCTGCAGGAAAGGGCTGATGGAGGAGCCGGGGGAGGCCAAGAGGTGACGCACATTTACATTTCTGCACAAGGGCTGGTTTCTGTGGTGACACGGGGAAATGGCAACAAGCAAATCTTTGAGCATTAATTTCGCACCTTTCTGCACACTGAGCCGTCGGCTCTTTTAATCTCCCTCTTTCCCCCA
The DNA here is from genome assembly GCA_037013535.1 of Intellagama lesueurii. Lineage (NCBI taxonomy): Eukaryota > Metazoa > Chordata > Lepidosauria > Squamata > Agamidae > Intellagama > Intellagama lesueurii. The sequence goes on along the minus strand of JBAJHW010000007.1, from coordinate 1,496,243 downwards.
CACATCTGAAGAAATACCTAGGAGAGCACAGTTTTGCAAAGCATCTTGTAGAGGGGCAGAATCAGGAGCGTTGGGGTGGGGGGTGAGTCCTGTCCATAACCAGCTCTGCTCTTGAGTTTCTTGCCAAACAGCTTCTCTTAATATAGAAGGCACCCCTGACTCTCCACACAGCATCCCAAGGGGGACATGTCACCCGGTCACCTGCCAACGCAGGAAAGGCAATTCTAAAGCACCCCATTCCAGCCGCTGTGCGAAAAATGGCAGTGTAGGAGATTTTCACCACCCGGAAATTCTCGCTAAGGTTCAGTCCATGTTCCTCTCTTGGAACATGGACCTCTTGCTTCGGGTCTTCCCCTGCGGAGCAGCAAAAACAAGTCTGCTTCATCCAATCCTTAAAGTGCTGGAAAATGAGTAATCATCCCAGCTGTCCAGGGTCTCTTCTCCAAACTTCTCCTGGCTCAACCCTCCAAGGTTCTCAAACGTTCCTCACACCGCTTGGTTCCCAGATCTTAAACGCTCCTCTTCTCCAGCCACATTCCAGCCAAACAGAGTAGTATCGTTACTTCTCTTGATCTGAAAACACGACATCTACTGGTATAGGCTAGAACCGCATGGACCTCTTTTTTCCCCCCGCCACCAAGCCAGGTGGTTGGATCAGATTTAGTCTAGTAAGACACGGAGAACCTTTTTGCAGGTACTGCTTTCAAGATGGGCACCATCCTTCCTCTATTTCTGCATCTGCTTTTTCCTGCCTAAAAACAGAACTCTTCATCTACCCATGCTGAAACTCTCAGGTTCTCCAGTCTGTTATCCTCCTCAATCCTGGCTCTGTCTTCGGAGGTATCACCTACACCTCCTAGTTTGGTGTCATCTGGAAATTTCAAAAGGTGCCTCCTTTCCACTCCTGCTTCCAAATCAAACAATACCACACAACACTGGGCCCAGGACAGGAACCCTGCAGCACCCAACTTCTGATGTCTCTCCAGGATAGCACAGAAAAAATGTGAACATCAGCTACAAGTCAACCTAACAGTAGGATAGTCTGCCTCACATTTTGCCAGCTGGTCAACAAGAAGATCATGACAGCCTTAATCAAAAGCCTTTGGATGAAGTTATGCTGCATTTCTCTGACACAAGACGGTGGTTATTTGTAGATCCACGGCCCCTTTGGGATTTGCAGAGGAATAACATGCTGGATTCCATGGCAAGACAATACTGTGTGTGTGTGAGAGAGAAGGGGGAGACCTATAAGGAAGCCCATTCTGCAAGAAAGGCTGGTAGTCAAATCGAACAGCTTAAGTGAGTAATTTTATATTTATAAGGGAAGACAATTCATAATGTCAGATGACAAAGTGTTAGGGGATTTATTGGCAAGTTGAACTTTCAAGCGACGGTCTCCAGTTCACTCCCTTATGAATTAATGTAAAGGCTCAACCCACTTATTCTCGTCCACTATTAATAAGCCATTTCTAAGCACGGAGCTGAACGGAACCCCTCCTCACCGCACATGAGAGCAGACGATGGAGATCTGTCCAGCACTTTGCATTAATCTAGACAAGAAGTGGCAGAACAAGGTCATGAGACAGACCCACACTTTAAGGGCAAAAAAACTTGCACGCTAAACATCCAAAAAAGAGGTAGCTCCAGTGTGCAACACATCACTGACTCATTTCCTAGCACCACCGTGATGTTCAGTGATGGGTTGAGACAGCCACCAGTCTGACGACTGAAACCTCATCATCCTTTTAATGCCACACACACACCTGAGGCTTTAACAGGAAGAGGGTTTGTCGAAATTCTGAAATGCAAGGATGCCCAGACACCTAAACGTTTGGTGTTAGCAAAATTTCTTGTCCCACGAAGTGTTATTGTTCTTTATTATATTAATGTCTCACTATTCTTTTCAGGGTATGGGGTGGAGAACTCTGAATTAGGTATCTGGCTACAGAGCCTCAAAAGTTGGGAGTTTGATTCTCCACTGTGCCTCCTGGGAGAGGCCTTGGACAAAAGCTGCACAGTCCCAGGATGCCCCCAAAAGAAGGCAATGGGAAACCCATTCTGAGTACTCACTACCTGAAAAATCCAGACAGCATACAATTACTTTTTATTTTCAAGAAGCAGACGGTCACATACAAGGGGCCTCCAGGCACTGACCAAATACTGTCAAAACATTCATTGGCCATTCCTGCATTGAAGTTGGGAGTTTAATACTCACTTCTTAATATTCAGGAATACACCCAGAGATACAAATAAGGAACAAGGTGGAACATAAATTCTGACAGTTCTTCCAACTTTGGAACAATTACTGTGTGATCAGTAAGTGTTTCCACACCAAAAGCATGTGCTCTCCTGAGCTCCAGATGCTTCCAACTAGAATGTCTCTTAGCCCGGACTGTTGGCCATGGAGACTGGAGCTAATGGAGGCTCTAGCCGAAATCTTCTGGATGGCACCAGACCACCTCTCTCTGCTCTGTCGTCTCAGCTTAAGAGTATGACTACAGGCGTCTTGGTAAGGAACAAACAGGGCCCATTAAACTCATGGGCAGCATTTACATTGAAGCCCAAGGATCAGGTAAGTCATCTCAGCTGCACAGCCAGCACCTGGATAATTCAAATCCAGCAAGCAGCTGATTACCCAAATCACTCTAATTGGAAATAACCTACAGTTCCCCTTTTGCTCACATTAAGCCAGCAGATCAGATAAAGATGGCGGGGAACAGTGAGGAAACCTCTAAAAGAGGTCATTACAGGCAGACACCAAGGTTCAGAAGAACTATCTGGAGTGACATGGACAGAGGGAAAGCAAGAACAATTGTTGTTGTTGTTAAAGGTTGAAAACGAGAAGTCACACCATGCTATTCAAAACAAATGTGTCAAGTGGATGAAAGAGCAACCTAAGAGAGTGGTTGGGTAGACAGTTATGAGTGCACTCGCCTTGAAAGAAGGTATGAGTGAGAACACCCTCACTACCCCCACTTGATTAGCCACTTCCTTCCCACCCACCCCAATGCCATCTTCTTGCAGAAGCCCTAATTAGATGGTGCTCAGAATGTGTGCCAATGTACGGGCACAGAACACCAAGACAAAATCCAAGTGTCAAGAGAGCAAGCGAGATGCCCGCTGGGTCCATACCTCACAGCTCACCCTGCATGTAGGAGGGCTGCCTGAATTTGTCCTTTTTCTTCCACAGGAGCTGGCCAGCAGATGGGTAACAGGCATTCAGCTCATCCAAGCAGTCCAATAAAGTCACCAGGCCACACGGCATTTACTAACAACACTAAGACTAATCTTAGAACTGCAGAGCTGGAAGGGACCGTCTGGATCATGGAGTCCAGCCTCTGTCAAGGAGCCCCAGTGGGGAATTGAACTCCCAACCTCTGGCTTCGCAGTCAAATACCTAAACCACAGAGCTATCCAGCAGTTCGGCTGAGAGGGCAAAATGTAGACTAAAGGGAGGTCCCCTCAAGTTCTGAGCAAGCACTGCTCCTTGTGCCCCCAAAGACACATCGTTGGACCTGAATGAATGGAACAGGAGTGCAAGAAATCCACGGGTTGCCCTTCACCACGTTGGGAGAAGAAACAAACACAGACATCGAGCTTTGTGGAAACGACACACAGCTGGCAGATAAGGAAAAGCAAAGCCAGACAAAGAGCAGCTTTTCAAGAGAAACCAGAATGCAACACATTTGCAAAGAGCAGAATGCAAAGCATAATTAAAATATTATCTTTCTGATAGAAGTGCAATATTGTATATTCATCTTCACTCAAGCCAAGATTAGCTTCCATTCAGTTCAGAGACACTCAAAAGAACAGATTGTTCTTTAGAAATGGATAGTGTAGCTCAGGTAATGCACAGGTTTGTTGCTGCGCAGATGCCTGAGAACAAGGTACAGATAAGGCAGTGCCCGTTATCAAATGGGCTTCTGCAGATGAGAGCTGGCACAAAACCCCAGGCTTTCCAGAGGAGAAAGGGGAGGGGGAGGAAGGGAGAGAACCCTCAGTGGCATCCCTGCCCACCCCCCCGGTGGATGTGGCACAGGCTACTTAGACCACATCTTAAGGCACAAAAAGTGTAGTAAGCCACAACTAGAGTAGACCTATTGACTCAATGGAACCTTTGGAGGAGCTGGTTCATAAAATCCAAAATGATTCACTGGCCCTACTCTAGTTGTGGAACTACTTGTGAGACAGAGTCAGACCATCTGATCATGGTTCTTCTGTGGCCTCCCAGGTTTCATTCAAGGGATGCAAACTTTTTCAAAGGACAGCACTGTCTTCAAATGTTGAGCCAACAACAACAACAACAACAATAACAACAACAATAATAATTCCACCATCTAAGGGCCTGTGCCCACCTTTATCCTTTGTTTTCTGCCCAGTGAGGAGAGCTGTGCAACCCAAGTCATTCTATATCAGACCTGGGCAAAGTGCAGCCCGAGGGCCACATACAGCCCGCGAGCCGCTCCTGTCTGGCCCGCCGAACATCAAAACCATTTATAGCTTTTTGTCTAAAGTTCATCAGTTGCTTATCTTTAACATACGGCAAAAGAACTCTTTAGTATTTGTGAAGATTAACAAGTTTAAAATAAAAACAATCATAACATCACTGTTTCATTTTATTTTTAAGTAAAGGTGGTTCGGCCCCCGAACACAGTTCAGATTTTTCATGTGGCCCCCTATAGAAATTAATTGCCCACCCCTGTTCTATGTTGACTACACCAACGTCAACAAGCTAGCTGAATACTAAAGAGAGTTTGAAATGAAGAGTTATTCTTGCCTGGGGTGCAATGCGTCTGGTTGGACCTGATTTCAGGGCACCGTTGCAGATCCATTTCCAAAATGTTCCTGTCCGGACACGTGAATGAGGGCAATTCACAAGCACAAGGAAGCAAAAATCCAATGGAAGAACAGCCGAGGATCCTTTCATTTACGAAAAAGGGGAGGAGTGTATTTATGCTAAATATTACCCATGCAGGAAGTGTGGCCCCAGGGGTGACTGAATATCACAAATGCTTTTAAAGTTGTGTACCAATTACTTTTACAGAGTGGCAATAAAACAGCTTCCATCCTTCTTTGCTAGAGAACCAGTAAATGTCCATTAATTAGGTCACTTTGATCAAGCTCAAATCCACCAAACCTGTGTCCACCTGTACGCTTTAAAGGAATGGGCAACTCAACTACAGCTAAGAAAAAACCCTAACCCTAACCTATGATGGAGTCAAGATCCATGTTGCATTCAAACAGCTGGTGTGGAGAAGAACATGCCAGAACTTTTGAGCCCAGACTTTGATCTTTCCAAACAGGGTATAAAAAACTTAGGATGGGTGTAAATTTGGAGGCAACGAGTGCAAGATAGCAGGGATAAGCCCAAAGTCTTCACTTCACAGAATTTCCACGTTGGGTCACTTTGGGCCAAGAGTGAGTGCTTTCCTTTGCTGGTTGTTGGCAAACTGTGTGCGATTGTCAGGAATGAGACCGGCCATCATCTCATCAGACCTGGTTCTCAAACCAAGTCTCTGAACAAACGCACAGGGGTCACAGTTGGCAAATCCTTGGAGGAACAACAACAACAACACACACACACACACTAATTTTAAAAAGACACCATGTTGTGTAATCCTGACAGTGCTTCCTTGAAAGACCCTCCAACTCCCAAGAAAAAGATTAAAGAACAGTACCAGAATGGTTATTCTAACCTTCAGTTTAACTTGAAATAACTGTCTGTATTTCTCTCGGCATATCAAAACAGGTAAAGAGCAGCCACAGAAAAGGAATGAACCTGATGGTGCGGTAAACGCACTGCAGACCACCAAAGACGGGATTTCTGATAAGACAAACTTTAGCACAACAGCTTGATTTCAGAAAAAAGGAACACATGCCACGGGGGAAAAAACAACAACAACCCAAATCAAAAGGAGTGCAAAGGTAACACGCAATGACGTTCTCCAGAACACAAGGCAGAAGGCTTTGGCAGTTAGGAGTGTGCAAGGTGAAAAGCCTCTTAATGGCTAATTAGGCTCCTGCATTAGCTAACAGGCAAAAAGGAGAAAGCTTCGGAGCATTATTGAAACACTGTCATATTGACATTAATTCTGGCTGTTGGTACATCATTGATTTTTTTTTAGAAGCCCTGCGAACAAACAGCCCCGGCTTCCTGTTTCAAAGCACACGTAACCAGCGCCTGCATTAGTGGCTAATTAACATGCACATTTGGTAATGAAACAAAGAGCAAGGTTCTAAATAAGGCGTGATTCTTTCTTCCTCGAACAATTACTACTTTCCTGTACGCAACAAAGGTGTAATAAGCTAAATTATGCCATTCAGGTTCAGGGAGGCCTTCTGAGGAGAGGCACTGTTTTTCAAACCAACGAGAAGCTCTGAATGCAGGCAGAAAGCGGCTGCCAGAGATGAGGGCTTCCTTCCTTCGCTGCCCAAGCTTCCTGTTGGCTTTCTCTGGACTCCAGAACCATGGGCCCAGGGAACCGAGGTAACAATTAGCTTTTCCCAGGCATACCCCCTCAAAACACTGTACTCCAATTCCTGGTGTCTTCATCAAGCCAGTAGGGAACGTTTGAGGCTGATACCTCTTATTTATTTACCCAAAAGCATCCGAGGTGGGTAGATGAATCAACCTATTTCAGGAAAAACAACAGAATCGTGCAGCACCTTGAAGAGTAAGACTACCATATTATTATTATTTTGCATAAACCTTTCACGAACGGTAGGCTGCTTCTTCACATGCACTTATTTATGTAGTAGTTTAATTGCTTGCCTTTGTGATCCAGTTCACATCCAAACGGCTTACGAGAGATTTAACAATGTTCATTTATTGGATCTATATTCCATTTCGCTCTAAAATATGAAAACAAAGGTGTCTCGCAGTAAAAAATAAATGTCAAAACACAGCTGAAACACAAACCGACTACAAATATTGAAGAATAATTACATTAGAAACAGAATAAAGAAAATAAAGGCAATACACCACCCATTTCCAAATATCCAGGAACTATTTAGCCCCTTTTAGTCTCTTGGCCAACGGATGGGGCTAGAAGGTTTCCCCTTCAGTCGACCTGCACAAGGGCAACTGGTCATCCCTTGAGCCAAGCGGTGCTTGCTTTGGCCAGAGGGTGGGGAAAGAGAAGAAGAGAAGAACATGACCCTTGCATCTTCCCCTCGTTTGTCTACTAGACTAAAACAGCCTTTGCAATGACCTGGGCAAGATGCAACGTCTTCTCCCCTCCCTCCTCATGCATAGCTTGCTCCAGTGGCCAAGGACACCATGGGCCACAACTGACAGACTGCCACATCCGTGTGTTTCAAGGGGCATTTCGAACTGAATCAGCAGCTCCGTCCCCGTTACCATGGAGGAAAAGAGTATGGGTCAATTCACACTTGGGGCAGCAGGCGCTCCACGCATCTGCAGTATTAAGCAGGAAGCATGAAGCAGGTGTGACTACCAGGGGCAAAAGGAATGGACAGGTGTTCCCCACCAAAACCATTTCCTGCTACGACTCATTCGCTCCTCCAGCTTTCAGCCACAAGACATTCATGCCCTAAGTAGCACGGATTAAATCCTTGTTCCCTGAGTAATTGGTTTTTGACACCTGTTTTGCTCCGTCGGATCAATTTTCTGGAGCTACCACTGTGGACCACAGGGGCCAATTGCCGCTTCCCAGCAGACACCCCCATGCCCCCCCCAATTTCTCAGAAACGTGCCTCCCTCTGTTTTGCAAGAGATGGTGTTTATCCTGTATGTGTCTGTTTATCCCAGGAGCGTCTGCTAAAGTGTGGATCCCACCTCAGGCAGGTGAGATGGTGAGCGTGGTCATGGGGAGATAGATTAATACCTGTTGTTCATTGAAAAGAGAGAGGAAAAAAAGATTGATAGGAAAGCTTTAAAGATACCCTGCCAGCTGTATTCCAGAGCTGGTGACAGGATCAAAAGGACAAAGGGAGGAGGCTTATGTGCACCCCAAGACCATAGGGCGGTGGAGGCAACCACAAATAGCTACTCAGCCCCAGCCCCCAGAAACAGCAGCTTGCTCCGTTGGCCAGGTGGGGAAGAGGGGGCGTTAATGGAAATAATGGCTCCTTTTTTAAACTATATAAATCAGCTACTGATATCCCATTGCCCCAGACAATGGTGCTTTATCCAAGTTCTTGATCAAGCTATTTGCTACCATAATTGAAGCTTTCTCTGAGAGTCTTTAGATTTCATTTTGCATTTGAGGGACAAAGCAGCAGAAAGACACTTACCATCCATCTTTCTTTACATGCCCTAATCTAAACAGAAGACACACGCTCAGAAATGTATGTGTGATGGATAGCTCCCCCTTCTTGCCACAGTATGGCTTAAATATAATCTATTATGTGTCTCAGAAGCCCCTACGGGAAAAAAAACCTGTGTTCATCCTTATTTTAGCCTTTCATACAGTCACAAAATTGTAGAATCCTAGAATCATGGAGTTGGAAGGGGCCTCTAAGGCCACTGAGTCCAAACCCCTGCTCAAGGCAGGAATCCAAGTCAAAGCAGATCTGACAGAGGGTTGTCCTGTTTTCTCCTGAATGCCTCCAGCGTTGAAGTCCCTGCTACCATATACATCTACTGCAGTAGAGGGCAACTAAAACAAATTGGGAGCTTTACAATGGAGGGGGAGGAGGAGAGAATTAATCAAGCTTGGGGGCAAAGATGGGTGAACATACTTGCGTACAGATCCACAGCCAAGTTACAGCATTTCCCATCTCTTGCCAAGACTGCAGGAACAGGAAAGTCTCATTTCTCAGACAAGCAAGCGTGTAAGATGAAACATTTCAGTATAATAACAACTCTACTCCTGAGCCTTGTAAATGTTAAGAGATTCAAAGATTTTTACAAAGAGCGAGGTGCAACACCTCTGCAAATTTAATCCAAGCCATCAATCCTGTCAAGGCAAAAGGGGGGGAAAAGAAGGAGCTTCTGTCTCCATAGCCGATATTGCCAGCTGCAGCTACCAAGGACCCAGGCGGAAGGTCGACCGTGTAGAGTGAAAAGGGTTGCACAACCCGTACCAAGAAGACTGGAGATGGGTCTTGATGGGAAGATGGGTACAGACATGTCATGAGCGTTCCGCTACATCCCTAAACTGGAGGAATCATGACACTCAAGAGGGCCCATCCGTTCTACTCCATAACACCAACAGAAAGCTCTGTTCCCCCTACCTCCTGACTGCCATTGCTAGAGGCCAAGGGAACAATATGGCAGTCCATTGGCTTCCACCCAAAGGGAAGAGGGTCCTCTCTCCTGCTGCACCTCACCCCACAGGCTTCTCTTCTGAGTTGCATCTGCCACCAGATGCAAGTCTAGCCCTTTAGCAGTAGCACCAAGGACAGAGGCACGGTTAATGCTCTTTCACACCTCAGAGGAACCAGAAAGGTCTGCTAAGATATAGAACTCTGCTTCCCATCTTGAAGGTAGCTTTGCACCTGAGACTGGCTGGGATATTTCTAGAAGATATTTCTAAGGGCCAGTGTTGATGAAGAGTGGGACAATGGATCCCAAACCCTAACCTTTAACCAAGAATGGGGAAGGGCACTTGTGGAGTTCTAGAGACCGTTTTTCCACCCCGAGAGTCACCATGGAGCACAGCCATCCCCAGAAAACGGGGAGAGGAAGAACCAAAGGTCTAAATCCTGGTATCACAAACCACACAGGATAAGTTGGGACAAAACAAGAAGCAGAGGAATCCATTTCTTATTTTTACGGAGAATTGCCAGCAGAAATTATCATTATTGTATGAAATGTTACAGTTGGTGAGTCTCTGAGAAAAGGGAACATCCGGTCATCTCAGAGGCTGCTCGCATCTCAGAGCCACACTTACACCAATCAAGAAACACAAACCCCTGTCTCTTTCCAAAATCCAGCAATATGCAATAATTTTATTAAGACCGGATATTTCAGCTGATGCCTAGGCAAAGGTAAACTGTTTCTGTGTGGATTCTGGATTTTGTTTTGTTTTCATGGACCATATGTGAGGCAGAGGAATGCACTAACCTGGATATTCTAAGCAACCAAGTAGTAAATAAAATCCCTTCCAAGCTGAAAACATCAGGATTAGCCAAGTAAGCTTGTCTGGATCAATCCCAAGCTTGGAAATCTTCAATTTTCTGTGCCAGATAAAGATTTACAAAGTGCCCGTATTCATCTGAACAGGCACTGCTCTGGAGAAAGAACTCATGATCCATTTTTTTTCCTGCTGCTGCTCAGACAACAGACAACAATTTACTTTCATAATCAAACATTTCTCAGTATTTTATGCTGCAGGATTTACCACTGCCTTGCTGCATAATAATAGAAGCATTACTTGCACCCCACCTGCCTTTTTAAAAACCTTTGCAATGAAGCAGGATCTAGAAGCAAGGTGGGCGAAATGACTAGTGGATCACAACAGCATTACAAGGCTACGGTCAGGAAGAGATCTAGGCAAGAAAGGGTATTTTGAAACAAATCCATCCCGTTCTGACTTACAAGGGTAGATCAGGGGCAGATCCACACAGAGCACAGAATGTGCTGATCCAGGAGTAAAAAGGAAGTCGCTTCCCAAAACTGGTCAGCGTTTATCAGATAGGACCTCCGAGCAGATTTCCTCGTGGAGAGATGATTCACCCTGCGCAGATGCCCGCTAAGTCTAGCTGTCCCACTCTTCCGGTCCCCTTTCAGGTGTTCAGATAAGGCAGGCAGGCCCTGCTCTCCTCACGGCTGATAACTAGGAGGGTCTGGTGCCTCCTTGGTAGCTGTAATGGATGCTGTGAGAGGGACTGTTTTTTGTTCAAGACAGCTGCTGGAGTAGGCAGTCTCTGAGCTCCCCTATAGCAAACAGTCACCATGGAGACCACCAGCTCCTGGCCCCACCCCAGGGCAAAAGAGTCCGTCCCTAGAAATGGTCTTCACCAATAGAAATGGGAGCAGACAATGGGTTCCATATTCCTCAAGGTTTCAACTAGGCAGCACTTAACCACAGCCTTGCCCTCTGGTTTGGAGCTGAAAGCACATCCATCCCCACGGCTGCAGCATGAGGTCAGGGGGAATCTCTGGCCCCACCTCACCTTCCCAGATTTTCCAAAGTCCAGACGAATGGAAGAGTTCCAAAGCAGAGGAATTATTTTTTCTCCTTCTTTAAAAAAAATGTTGGCATCCAATGAAGGTATTACGCAACTTTGCTTTTCGATCTGGCGTACTGACCACGGGGCTACGTGTTGGTTTGTTTGATCGCTTGCTTTGAAATCAACTCTCTGGTTTATCTAGAGCTGCAAGGGCTCCTAATCGAGACAACTTTTTTTGCCAGGTGGTCTCCGTGCGGAACCAATCAATACATCTAAGTTTAGCAAACAAAAAACAAAGACATGCACAAATGAAAACAACACATGCAACACACATAAAACTCTTCTAAGAGAAAGAAGGGGCCTGGGTCATCACTTTGACACAAGGAACAGCCTTCACCCTCCCTGCCCCTGTGCTATGCACCACGGAATTGCCTGGCAATGAAGCCACAGTGGGCCAGCTGAATCAATGTAATTCCTAAACCTCGGCCACTCTTCCCTTTTGGGAAGCATCATGGACATCTTCCCCCAGAGTTACGTGTGTCGTGGGCAAACATAGTGTACCTTCCTGCCCCAAAGAGGGTTGGATCCATTCTAAAGAGACTTCATCGTAATAGCCCTGCGGATACACTCCTAAAAGCTGACAAGGCTGGAGTTTTTAATGAGGGTTAAATATTAATCCAGGCAACTGTTCAGTTTAATCAAAAGCACTAAAGGGGAGCAGATAACGAGCAACTTTTGCCCAAGGCCTAGCTATTGAGGCAGACAGATCTGAAAACAAAAGGCAGGAGTTGCTTCTGTTATGCTTTCTTCTCCTCTTGACGCCTGTCCCTTATGAACCCAAAGTCGACGAAAACACACACACACACAAAATTGCTCACGTAACAAAACATGGCCTAGATGTCTTTATAACAAAATTAAGCCACCACCTCCCAGCTTCTTCCCATTCTTTGCAACAGTTAAACGTCTCGGCAGCCAACAATATCTCTAGCGTTTTGAGATCATTCAGGTGAGGTATGCCCCTGTAAGAATGTCATAGCCAGCCTTCTTCAGACTTCACACTGGTTGTGTTCACCAGGTGTCAACCTGGCCTGCCTTCCAAACGGGAACACACCACCATTATATGGACGCACTGCAATTGACATTCACCCAAAGTTCAACCTAATGAATCGACAATTGTTTCGAAGCCTGAGAAAAAGAAATCCATGTACAGCACTGCCTAGAAACTATTAACCTATCTGCAACGGACTGTAATAATTGAGCACAATTAGATCTACAATTTAGACAATTCATCAAAATGGATGAACAAAAATAAAGAACTTTCCCGTTCTAATCATGTTTCTTTTCAAAAGAGAGAGGGGTGTGTTTTTTTGGTGTGTGTGTGTGTTTTAATTGCAGGCTGGTTCTTCACCCGTTTCTTGGCTGCCCTCAATCTTTATCAGCAAACTGATTACAAAGGAGTCTCAGAGTTAAGCCGTGCATGTTGAAAACAAGCTCTCTCTTCTGAAACAGAGTCTTAGCATCAGCCCCACGGAAGACAAACATGGCCTCCTGGGCGCCTTCACTCGCGGACGAGTGCGGCCACTGGGTGACACAGGTTCTGGGAGAAGCAGGTCAATACCGTGAAGCCCACCTTAGCAGCACCTTTCACGAAGCATCAGCTGGCAAGAGATTTTGCACTACTCTGCTTTTCATGTCCTGCTTTAAAGCAAATTGCAAGAGTCGTCCATGCGCTGCACACCGTGCCACTCACTCTCTCTTTGTGACCAGTTTTTATTACAACCTATTCACCGCCTCCCTTCTTTTGATGACTCCTTTAGACACAGTGCACAACAGCAGTTAGGGTGCTCCTGGAAAAAGCTTCTTCTATCAAGGCTGCATGATCCCAGCCATCAGTCGAAAACCATGTCCCGGATTTACCAGATCCAGGGCTATCATTCACTCTCTCTTTTTCTCTCACAGACACATGCAGAAAAGCAAACTCCATTATCCAGAGATGGATCTTCAAGTAGCCAAATTGTCACCTCTGCTGAACCAAGGGGATATCAGTCCTCTTCAGAAAGCATCAGGACTTTCAGAAACACAGAAACAATATTTAGAGGAGAGAGCCCCGCGGAAACGGAGTCTGCTCGGTTGAGATGGGAGGTTGACCAGCTGTCCCAAGGAGAAAATTATAAAGGCAGAACGGAATAGAGTCCCGTGAAAAAGGGCACACCAGGCGGGCAGGCATTCCAAATAAGAATCCTGAAGGCCCTACAGATTCCCTCCTATATGGGAATTAATTCTGAGCCACCGTTCTCAGGAGTGTGAGAAGAGGTGCCAGAACAAAGAGGTTTATGAAACTTTTAAAGACTATATATATGTTTGTGTGGAATTCAGCCCACAGAACCACAGCACCTGAAAAACTGGGCTTTAGCAAATGTAATGCATTAGTGTCTAAGGTACCACATGTGGCAAATAAAATACATGTGCCTTTAAGGGACCTCAACATTCTTGGCTTGATCACATTCCCACTGTTTCCCCTCAAAATGCAGCTGGTTGCTCGGAGCCGCTGGACGGACTCATGTGTGATTCATGCCGGCCTCTTAAAAAGTGGCTGCCTTTGAGCAATCGCCACATACGAACTTAATTATTTTGTGATTTTACTTTAAGGAAAGGGGAAAGAAGATATTGCTGTACTTCTAAAGCAACCATTGTCTCTGTCTACCCCTGAACAAGTGAGGAAATGAAATGAAAGTTAAAGTCACCATAAAAATATTCATTGCTTCCATGTTCACATTTCATTTTCTCTGGCTTCCATCGTAAAAAGCTTAGTGTGTGCTCTCTGTTAATCTTCTCTGAGACAAGGATTTTAAAAAAAGAGAAGATTTTAACAGCAATCCCACGCCTTTGGGCTATTTTCCCTTAAGGATGAGATGGGAGTTAAATTTACTATTTGAAATCCTAACCTCCCAGAACACCAACAATGCTGCAGTTCAAAGAGAAACAGATTAAGAGGAAACCTGCACTGGGAGTGAAGAGAAAAAGCATTCCCGCCTCTCCCACGTTTCACCCTATAAATCAGTTTCTCCTCATATAAAGCAACATCACTGATATAAGATGGACTTTTCAGCAGATCACACAAATATAGCATTGCAGGGGCCATGCCCATAAATTAGCACAAAGAAAAATAGCTCTGCTTCGGTGAGTAGCATGGGAAGTGAATATCTCCCATGGCACGCACACACACACACACCCGTAAACTCAAAATATTCAAACCAGGCAGCACTGGAAGGTGGCTGTTGAAGGAACGGAGGCAAACCATGGAAAGCTAAATCCAGGCGGTGGAAGGTGCTTCTCCCAACATGTACACCCACCCGGGGTGACGCTTCCGGATCACGCACAGCTTCCCTCTCCAACAGCACTTAAGGTGAAGACCCAGCCCCAACAAAAGCAGGGCCTTTACAGAGGTTGCCCCAAAAGTTCTTGCCATTCTGAGTTCCACCAAGGTGCAGTTTTTCCATCTGGCTTTTGGAACAGCCAACGAGAGACTAGATGTCTCAAAAGTCAACCTCATTGCTGCCATTTTGTTTTTTGTTTTTTTCCTTCATGGCTTTCCATTTCAACCTCACAAAACCAGCAGCTGGAAGAAGCTTCAAAGGCCCGCGTCTCATCACAAGCCACCAACTTCATGAAATTCTCGGGGGGGGGGGGGCATCCAGTGACTCCTCATGAGGAAGCCAGGCACATGGTTTCCATACCTTCCTCTCCTCCATTGCACCATAAAATCCACTCCCTCTGCCTACTTTCGGGGACTGGTCGTACAGTGTCATTTTACGAAGGATCTGATCACTGAACCCTTCTCTTTTCTCCACACACACCCCGGCTCCTTGTTGGGATGAAGTCACGATACATCCGTGATTAAGTTTCCATGGCAACAGACTGCCGACTGAAGGACACCCCATTAGGCCTTTTCTACCAAGCGTCCCTTGGAAGGGGGGAAGAGGGAGAATGGGATGACTATACGCCTCTGTTTTTGCAAATGTTATGGGTGTCCGGACCACTCCTGGAAAAGGAAACTGCTCGAAAGCCATTCCTCTGAGGTCTGCCCCAATGTGAGAGCTGCTGAAAATATGAATCTCAGCATCACTTTAATGTACTCTTGTTATTCAATAACCCTACGCTTCAGACATTAGTCTGTTACCATGGGAATGGCAGGAGCAGAGACACTGTATGCCAGGCTATCAAAAAGCAACCAAGAAATTATGAATAAGTTAATTATTTCTGATATTTGGAGTCATAAGAAAACAGAATGATGAACAGATGCCGCTCTCTCTCCAAACAAATCCCGTGTCCGCCTGATCTTAGACGAGTGATCGCAATAACGACGACACAGGCTTCGTGGCAGGTGACTCAGAAATGGGCTCCGGAGTCCGGCTCAAAGAAACAGCCCTTCAAAGTTACCCAGGTGAGCGTGTCCCTGGGCCCACCCGTTAGACCACCTCTGAGTAACTTGCTGGTTGTCGCCATTTCACTTCACAGTGACGTTCTTCTCGCTTCTGCCACTTTCCGTGAATGAAGCATTTTGTAAGCCCCCCAGCCTGATCCGGTGTGTGCATCGAACTCTTTCTGCAATCTCTCCATGAACGGCTATTTGCACTGCAGTCCCGTTGCTTGGGATGTCAGCCAGAAATGTCTCCCTGCTAAATCTTGCCACTAAATCAGCTGCGTGTCTTGGTGTTACAGGACTATCCAGAAAAAAAGGCTCCTGAAAGCGAATATTCTGACTGTTCAGCCTCCTGATTTCCAGCCTTACAAGAGGACAAGGTAGTAATACAAATTAGCTTCACACACAGAAAGAGACACTGTTGTGAAGAAACCATCTAGGGCAGTCAAATTCCCAAGGACAAGCCATCTCTCATCTTCGGCATTTCAGGGCTACTTCACACATGCCGATCATGCCGCGTTCAAGTGCCAGAAATGCAGGCAGTCACAGAGACCACTTGACGGCGTGTAGCTGAAGGAGCTGACAAAGGACTTTCCCCAAATGCTGCAACCAGCCTGTGGAACTCCTTTCCCCATGAGATTTGGCTTCTGTTTCCCGTCTTCCCCTCCCCTCTGCTGTAGCTTAGTTTGATGCTCTATTGCCATTTTAATGTATCTTGCTTCACTTTTTTCTACTTCTGTTTCTAGCATGAACTAAGCTGTTGCTAGAAGTGGCATCTAAACAAGGGAATAGGCCAACACGGGCACCCTGAAGCTCAACCCCAAAATCACATGCCTAGTTTGAAGCAGACATAAAAGCCAACAGAACCGCTGGCAATCTGTCAAAGCCCCTACATGTTTCCAAAGTCGCACACACCTACACCATGCTACCCTGAAAACATGTAAATTTAAGCAGTGAACATCAGATGAGCCTCTTTCCAGATACATTATCTGAAACCAACTGAGGATCTGGAAGACAACACACGCCCGCCATCCCTTTTAAACTTACTAATGGAGCCTCTTTCAACCGATTAATTCCTTCCTTCTGCTACACGGCGGAAGACTGCAAAACAGGACAGATCAATTGGCACCTCCAAACATTATGTTCACTTACCTAAAAGGGGGGAGGAAAAAGAGGAAAGGACTATTAGTGCGAAATGCAGTGTGTCCAATTTCAAAGGCTTGTAACAGGGTTGAAAATTTTCAGCTCTAGATAATAACTAGGCAGCGTTAAGAGGCTTTAATGGAGTCCCTGGGCACAGTTCGTGTTACTCTCATTCTTTCAGGTTCTCTCTCAGGTGGTGTATTTTTAGTAATGGATGGGCCTCATTAAATTCCCAGCAAACTTGGGAAGATGTATGCCCACACCATTGACCGGTTCTTGTGCTCTCGAAACTGGCGCACCGTGAGGGGGCACAAAACAGAAGCCGTAAACACTGCAACTTCTCTGGCAGGGTTTCAGCGCCTTCCATTCCGTCGGGTTCAGCCTGATAGTGGTTGCCCAGCTGACAATGCTGTGAGCTAGGAACATTGTGCACCTAGAACCATGGTTCCTATCTAAGGTTCCCAGGTGCTCCTGGACTACAACTCCCAGAAGCCTTCACCACTGGTTGTGCTGGCCAGGATTTCTGGGAGCTGCAGTCCAAGAATATTTGGGGATCCAAGGTGGGGAAATGCTAACCCAGACAACAGACAAAAAAAGGCCACCTCTTGCCTGCCATCATCACCAGAAGGACCGCCACCCTAGCATATTCTTGAACCCGATGCAATGAAAATTTCTTCTCTTGCCCGCATTGACCAAGCTGAGTCCATTGCTTCAAAATACACATCCACATACAAGAGAGATAGGAGAGGCGATTAGCAGCGTGTGCTGCTAATCCTGCTTCCTGAGACACACACAACTCTATGGATGTTCTAGAGGTGTGTGTGTTTGCAGTTTTTGGACCATAACTCCCAGAATCCCCTAGGATTCTGGGAAAAATTCTGGGAATTGTAGTTAAAAACACAATTATGCAAAGCTCTGCTAGGGTTTCTTTGTGAAGTTAAACAATCTAATTCACAATGAAGGTCAAGCCTGAAGGATGTTCAGGTCAAGTCCACCAACACACACAACTGGCTCCTGTCCTCATTTGCAGAACACAAATGGGAGGGGGAAGGAGCACGATCTATTCTGCTTGTTCCCCAAACCACACTCTCCCCTTGATTATCAAAACTGTTTCCACCCAAGATCTATACGGCTGGCACAGAGATGGAAGACCTCCAAGCTAGCAAAAGTGCTAAACATAAACCAAGAACAATCACACCTTCTTGGGAGGGAAAGAACGGGGCTATTGATAATCCTGGTTTAGCAACACTAGAGTGATAATGCCTGCTTTTAAGGTCTTGGTTACACTTATTAATTACACATTTAATTGCCACTCATTAATATCAAAAGACTCTTTTTCACACATGTGTATGAGTCACACATTGTGCATGTAAGCCTAATCGAGGAAGGCAAAGATCTCTGTATAAAACCCAGCGTAATTTTGCTAATAAGATATGGATAGGAACACGCGCGTGACAAACGCTTCTGCCTCAAGAAGTCATTTTCTCTCTGGAAGATTTTTTTTTCCAGGTCATTTAACACAATCTGTACCGCTTAGAAGTGCCGAAAACCGCCATGCATCGAGTCACATCGAAAGAACACTCCACATCCCAAAGCGTGAGATTTATAGGATTCTCCTGAAAGACCTAAGAGTTCACTTGAGTAGGCCTGGCAAAACTGCCCGTCTTTGGCCTCTAGAGGATGGATCATACAACGGTCCTTTTGTTACATTTTTCAGTCTTGGAAGGGAAAACCTTACATCCTTTTTGAGTCAACAAGAAACCTACAAAACATGCAACCGGCACTACTGCTGTAAACCAAGGAGCCACCCTATGGGCTTTCCTAGACCACCCTTCCCACCACGGTTGACTACAAAGATAGTTTTATCACACCTAACAGTAAATCCAATGCACGCTGGAGATTCAGACCAAGAAAACCAGTGTGCCTCCATGCCTCATGAAAAAAAATATATTTTTTGTTCAAATATTGCCTGTTCACCTGAGTTAGACCAAAAAGGAGACCCCCAAAAAATCCTACTCCACAGACAAAAGATTCCAGTTCTTCACTTCACAGTCGACTGTACGCCTGAAATCTTATCTAACTTTTCCAGAAGCCATTTTTAAGCTTCCTTATTTAGTCTTTGCAAAAGTGGAAATCTGTGAGAAGATAAAACATCCGTTCATGCTACTATGAAGTGGCTCTATATGGCACCCAAATGAGAGGCCCTTCAAAAGAAGTGGAAGCAGGTGCAACTCTTTCCCGAGACGTCCAGGTGTCTGTTTGCCTCTTCCACAACAGAAGAACTCTGCTGGAGTCCACCCACCACGCATCTATTTAGCTAAGCATCAATTTCACACCAAGCCCAATGCCAACAAGCTTCTCTGGGGATGGGATACTTCCCAAGAACGCTCAATCCACCACCAAAAAAGAAAAAAAAAGTGATTGCTGTGTAAAAGTCATGGCTATTACCCATTGATCAACTTTGCTTCTATGATGGTGTCCAGCTGATGTTAAAGCCCTCTCTGCTCCTGTCTCCATGGAGTGCACAGCGCAGGAAGGAGGTGCCCCTGGCTATCTTAATCCAGCACAAGTTTTATTCGGTGGCTTTCAGATCCAGTTTTAAAGGGTAGGGGGGGCTTCTCTTTAGCTACTTCCTTCATACCAGACCTTGGTTCCGGAAACTTAAATTTCTGGCAAGAGCCAAACAAAAAAAATAAAACCACTGCAGGAGCTTCATTAAGCTTTGGGCAAAATGAACATTTACTATTCATGTCATTACTGTCATCATTTGGCACAAATAATAATAAACAAAGCACACACCAGGTAGCTTAGTATTTATTTTCACTCAGAATGAAACTGACATTGGGGGGAAAAAAACAATAATTAATTTTTCCACCAATAAGTCTTGTGAGTTTGATTGCCTGCATATATATTTTAAGATTTCACTCACCCATTGAAAAAGCTGGGTTTTTTTTTTACCCAGGGAAGCGAAGTCAACCATGGCTCAGTTGTTCCCCACTGCAGTTTGATAATCTGCAGATTTAGTGTGTGTGTGTTTGTTTTCCCCCTTTTTAAAGGAAACTTCCCTTTGCTTGTACAGCCCCAAGGCATGACGGAAGAGTACAGCGGGCTGAAGCACCTCACATTATTCTATATTATCAGAAACACTCATGTGCAGGTCTTTTACTTTTTGTGATCCATTTGCTGCCAGATTTATTTTTAGAAAACTTTAACAATGGAAGTTCTAAAAGAGGGAAAATGTGGAAGGGAAAAAAACACAGAGGCCTTTCTGCGGCAGGAGAGAAAGTGGTATTTCGCGCCTTCTCCCGTTAGCAGCCCCGATTAGCTCTTAACTAGAAACGCTCTCTCTGCTTTATAAAAACCATGTTGTAAATTGCATGCACTGAGCCAGTTTCAAGTTGATCTCCAATTCATTTTAGGATTTATACATATTAATGTCAAAAAGATTGTGGAGACCAAATGCCAAAGTTTATCAGCTACCCCAAAATTAATTAGGAACTCTAGAGTTAAGCATCCAATTGAGCATTACGTGCCTTAAATCCAAGCCAAGAGAGACCTTGACAATAGAGCTTGGAAGATTAGGGCTTAGCTAGAACAAAGACGGAAACACGAATTGCTGGAACGTGGTATTTTTCTGGAAGGCAAGACTCTAAATGCAGTGTCTCCACGAGCTCAAAAATGTCAGGCTACAAAGGACTTCTGGAATCAGAGCTTCCGAAGATACAGATGTGAAGAGGGGGAGATTGATGCTGCTAAACTGGGCATAATTAGTGAAGTCATCGGAATTAAAAACAGGTTGGTGTGTTACAGGGCTAGAGAAAGACTAAATCAACCAGTTCCTTTAAGATAAACACTAAGTGTCTTGGTGGCACCTCAGTAGATAAATTCCAGTCTTCCATCCGCACTAACACGAATGGCAAATCTGGCACTTAGGGAATACAAACTTTACAAAAAACGCATTTGAAGGTAGGCTCCGACTGAGCTCTCAGTGGTATCTTCCAACATTCAGGAACAGCTGTGGAAGCCTAAGGAAGTCCATCCGGGCTCTCAAAGTGCATTTCATAATTATGTAAGAGGCTAAACCCCATCTGTCCACTCTCTGCTCTACATGACTGAATTCATGAGCATTTGTCTATCGACTTATTTTTTTTAAAAAGGAGATCAGATGGTGGCACGTGCTCGATGCTTTTTGAAAATGACATTTGTCCCTTTTCCAACTCCACAGGAAGCATATCCAAGTGAATTATTCATTCAAGCATTTCTGCCTAAAAGACCAAGACCTGCAGAGGAACGCAGTGAGAGAAAGCAGCGCTGAACCAACTCACCCGCCACTGAGGCATCCCCCACCTGTTCCACCGCACAGTTCCATATTGACACCGTTCTTCCTTTCCGCTAAAAGTGATTACACAACAGATCTGTATAAAGGCCACATCCGACACTGGCACATCCCTCAACCCATATCAAAATGACACACACACACACACCAAGCACTGCTTGGGCTTTTTATGCAGGAGCCTTTCAATGGGCTTAATTTTCACCAAGTAAGACACCCTAAGGGTCCCTTTGCTCCTCAGAGACTGACAGCTCAGGCCACCGACACACAGGTGAAGGGAGGCACACCAGTCCGCACCTCTTCCTGTTTGCTTGTGCTGACCAACTACAAGATGTCCCCCCTCCTGCCCTTCCACATATCTCCTTGTGGGGCATTCAGAAGGATTCATCGGTATCGCCTGCCATCACTCAAAATGATGCACCAATGGCGTCCACTCAAAAAACACGTTCTTTCTGCAAGGACTCCAGAAACGGAGAACACCATGACAAAAGCTGAAGAGAAAGAAAATGGCTCCTTTAGGACCAGATGATGAACTAAAAGCTCATTTCTTGACACTCTGCATTCCAGAAACTGAAGTGCAAAAAGCCAAGTGTTTCCTCCTTGTCAGCGGGTCAGTGGAACTTCCAGAGTTGCTGACCCTCACACATAGTTTTGCTACAGTTAGGACGAGGGATCCAGGACTCATATAATTAATTACTCATGGCCTTATTTCCGTCAAAATGGTCAGCAGAGACCCTTGTATGTCCTTGGATAAAGGTTAACAGAATGGAAAGGAAGAGCAGAAGAATGAAAAACAACCGGACCTATATAACACGTTACAGTTTTTGGTTTATGAATGGGTGAAGTAGGGCCATCAGGAGCCCTGCAGCCCCCAAGACCATGTTGAGCACCTCTGTGCTCTCCCTGAAAAACACAGAAGCCTAAAAATGGTCAGTCTCTCTCTCTCACACAGACACACACCCAAAAACCTCCACAAGACACTTGTGGCCATTAAGGTGGCAGATGTGCCCTGGAAGCTTTCCCGAGATATGAGTGGCTATTCTGTAGGCTAAATAAAATTGAGCTAGGAACTGGGCCAGAAAGTCCTGACCCCTCGAAGCTGCCCTCTTGAGAGCCACAAATCCGGGATACTTCCAGATCCAGTTGCAAAATGATAAACTCTGGAAACGCAGTTCCTCTTTGCAAAGCCAGGTGAGTTCTACACATAAGCTGACAAGAACCAAATGATGAAAGTATTATTTCTGGAAGCTTCTAAAACCATCAGCTATATGCCAGGGAGAGCATATACCAAGATCCAGGTCTATAGAGCCTGTGTCCTGAGCACACTCCTGTACTGCAGTGAGTCCTGGACCCTTTGTGCACGGCAAGAGAGGAAGCTGAACACGTTCCATATGCATTGTCTCCGGCGCATTTTTGGTATCACCTGGCAGGACAAAGTTCCAAATAGAGTAGTCCTGGAATGAGCTGGAATTGTCAGCATGTATACATTACTGAAACAGCGACGTCTACGTTGGCTCGGGCATGTCGTGAGAATGGCTGATGGTCGGATTCCAAAAGATCTCCTGTATGGAGAATTAGTGCAGGGAAAGCGCCCCAGAGGGAGACCACAGCTGCGATACAAGGATATCTGCAAGCGGGATCTGAAGGCCTTAGGAATGGACCTCAACAGATGGGAAACCTTGACATCTGAGCGTTCAGCCTGGAGGCAGGCGGTGCATCACGGCCTCTCCCAATTTGAAGAGACACTTCTTCAACAGGCCGAGGCAAAGAGGCAATCTCGAAACCAGCAAAATCAGGGAGCTGGACAGGGGACAGATTGTATTTGTCTTCAGTGTAGAAGGGATTGTCACTCTCGTATTGACCTTCTCAGCCACACTAGATGCTGTTCCAAGACCTCTATTCAGAGCACGTTACCATAGTCTCTCGAGACTGAAGGATGCCTACACACCATGCCAGGGAGAGCAATGGTCCCAATCCAGCACGGGCACCTCTCCTATATTCACTTAAACCACCTCTGTTCCTCCAGTTAAAAAAGAAGATACCAGGGCCTCTTTTCCACAATGAACCAGGCATAAAAAAACAACTCACCCAAATGAACTTCCCCATATTCTAAGAAAATTAGTTCGTAATCCCAATTGCTGCACCATATTGTTTCTGTTCAGCCAGGAATGTAAATAAGGCTGAAACTCACTCTCCACTCACAAGCATTTGTTTAAACGTGGACGGCTGGATTAGCTGTGAAAAACTGCCGATGTGCCCTGCCTGTCCATTAACACCTGCACCAATGCAACCAGGGGCTGAGGTTAATTCTCTCTCGCTTTTCCAGGTGCTCGCATGTTTACGAACACAGCCCGTGTCTTCCGAAGCAGACTTTCATCTCCGCCGCTGAGCGAGCACTTCTGACTCTGCAGCAGCAACGCAGCCACACAGGTGAACATGCATGATGGAATTTCATTTGATGCCGACAACCTGAACACACAGGAGCATTTATCAAAATGTTAACAGCAGGGATTTTGAAGAACGCAATCCCACTCCTGTCGAGCAAGGGGTGGGGAGAGGAGGCAAGGCAGTTTGGTGCTATTGTCTGAACAAATGGTACCGCTTTCCATCAAACATTGTTTGCCGAAACTGTACTTGACAGCTTCCGAGATCTTTGAAAGGATGATGTGTTTCAGGAGCCACGATAACCACAAAAAGGTCCTCTGATTCAAAATGATCAAAAGGCACTTAAACATTCCTATACAAAAATATCTGATGTCAGAAGTTCAGAATTAATGCATTTGTACATGTCTGTTCACAGGCAGATGCCCCGAGGTGGTTCTCTCAATCCATTCATCTACAGCTGTCTCCGTATAACGCTCGCATCATCTTGCTTGCCATCCACATCTGGGCAATTAACTTCAAAATCTTGCTACAGGCACTCCTTCCTTCCAAAACGAAAGCAAACATGAGTTTGGGGAGAGGCCTGATCTAGGCTTAGGAAGATCTCTTATCTAGTTCAGTGGCGTGCGACACATTGGCAGAAGGTCAGAAAACAGGCGAGTCTGACTTCCCAAGGTAGATTGGGCTGTTTTTCCTTTTCTCAGGATGTGTCTCTCCTTCAGCCACGTCCTTCAGGGTCCATGGCTCTAGAATGGTCAGGGTAGCCAAGCAGGCATTCTTCACTGCGCCCCCTTCCACCTCTGTCCACATAACGGGACATTTAGGAGGAGAAGACATGGAAGGTGATCACAGAGGAGACATCTTGTTGGCGTGTAAACGAGAAAATGGCTGAACAGCCCAAATCAAAGCATCACACATGCGGCCTTCCAATCAGGCCTTCTGTCCGACAACTCCTTCAGCATGGTTGTTGTTGTTTAGTCGTTAAGTCGTGTCCGACTCTTCGTGACCCCATGGACCAGAGCACGCCAGGCCCTCCTGTCTTCCACTGCCTCCCGGAGTTGGGTCAAATTCATGTTGGTCGCTTCGATGACACTGTCCAACCATCTCGTCCTCTGTCGTCCCCTTCTCCTCTTGCCTTCACACTTTCCCAACATCAGGGTCTTTTCCAGGGAGTCTTCTCTTCTCATGAGATGGCTAAAGTATTGGAGCCCCAGCTTCAGGATCTGTCCTTCCAGTGAGCACTTCAGCATGGTAATGAACTAAAATAACTCTAGTTTTGTTCCACCGAGAATCCAGCTCAAGTTGATGGATTTTACTGTTATATTTTAACTTCTCTTTACTATAGTTGATTTGTATATGTATTAAGTGTGGGATTTGCTGACTGGCTTAATTATTTTTAAAAGTTTGGCTTGGAGGTGATGGTGATAATTATGCTCTCACTGCTTGTCTGTGAGCCACGCTGTTATTCATTTTCTGAGATAGCCACGCTGTTGGTTATTTTCAAGGTTTCCAATGGTGCATTTTGCTTGTTTTTAATTCAGGGTGTGTTTATTATCTCATGCCTGTGAAACAGTATTGCATTATATCAACATTCTACAAAGGAAAAGTTCTTAAGATAAGAACCCCTACAATCCTTTAAATGCCCATATGGCCATGCTGAGACATGGACTGGCTCTACCTTCTTCTCCCATAAGTTTTTAAAGTTCATGAGACAGGGCTCTCAAAAAATCTCTTCCCTCTGCTGGTTGAGGGTCTCCCACACATGTGTCATGGACACAGACAGAAGCCAAACTCCAGGAAGTGTGTGTTGTGGGGGCAGAGACTGTCGGCAAGCCATTGCTGACAGGACCAACAAAGGGAGGATCTGCCAATGGGCTACCATACCAAGAAATAAAACAAGATCCATGGAGATGCATCTGCAAGTGTCTAAGAATATTGCCATGCCAGGTGATACACAAACACACACCCCACATCTGGTGTCAAAAGTAACTTTCTTCCCCGTTTCATGTAGATCCTTCTAATACTCAAGGAAAGGCTTATGATAAATGGGGAACACCCAAGACGTGTAGAGACACACTGAGGGGTCAACTGAAGAACAGTCGCCTACAAATTTCACCAGCCCCAAACCGCCCTCCTGGTACCCTGGGGAAGAGCTATGCTCTACCCACTCCCGTGGACCAGAAGTCTACGCCAGGCTGCTGCAGCTAATAAGAGAGGGGTCGGGGTGAGCCAGAGGTTCTTCAGAAAATTCACAGCTCCTTCCTCTCCCACAAAAAAAAATCCCTCAGACTTTCAGAAGGTCACCCACCTTGGGGGCCTTGTTTTGGTCTCCTTATTTCAACAGATGATGCCAGATGGAGACGGGTTTAGCCTTGGCTATAGCGCTATGCAACCCTCAGCACTATGATTTCAGTGAGGCTGGGCGAACACCAGTGCTTGTTTACAGCATGGTTCCTTGTTCCAGAGCTGACAGTGGCAGAGGGCATAAATCAAATTAAAAAGGAGAATTCAGCATTTGAAAGACACACATACACATGTTCAAGTCTTTAACATCTTTGTGAATTGACACGTCAATGATTTATATGTTAAAATCTTTTTAGCTTCAGCACAATCTAATTCAACCACTTTAAGTGCCTGTTTATATAATATGCATTTTAATGTGCTTTAATTGTACTATGTATTTCTATTTCATTATTTTTCTTTTGTTTTGCTGCATTTTGTATTTGTTTTAATCATGCTTATTGTGTTTTTTGTTGTAAACTGCCCAGAGTGGCCTTTGGCCAGATGGGCAGTATAAAAATGAAACAAACCAGCAAGCGAGCGAGCAAGTGAGCAAGCAAGAGAGCAAGCAAATAAGTAAATAAGTAAATAAGTAAATACATACATACATACATACATATATAAAATTCCAGCACGAAAAAGGCATTATTTTTCAGCTTCAGTTAAAACTTGGGAATTAAGTTCCTTTCTGACTTGCAGTTTTTGTACCTATACATTCATTTATGCGTGCAATTCATGATTTGCAGCATACTAATAAGTCTGAATAGAATGTCAAAGGAAAGGATTAGTGAAGCCTACATTCTGCGTCTCCACCCAACATTTTCCATTTGTCTGAACCCCAGGGTTGGAGCTGCTACCTTTGCACGTGGGTGTAATCCCTGGCTGCCTCGTTTCGGGATGCCCTCTTGCATTATGCATGAACGTCCTGGATGGGCTTGCCACGCCAAGCCTGCGCCCGAGACAGAACTCGGAGACCTACCACTGGAGAAGCAGCAATTCCCAACTCTGTTAAGGAATACAACTGCCCATATCTATTTAAAAACTCCACCAATGGCCGGGCCGCCACTTACCACGGCCAGAGCACAGGGGAGAACACGCTCACCCCTCTAAATTTACTAGCTGAAAATCTGGTTCCCCTGAACACAATCTTCACACTTCCTGCTTTGCTGCCCAAGGAAAACAGAGGTTTCTCAGATAAAAATCACTGGCTGGGAACACCATTAACCTTTATTGATTTCTGCCAAAAAGAACTTTTGAAGTTTCACCTCATTTAAAATGTACCTGGCATACATATTTAACAGGGTTCATGCTATGTATTAATCTTCTTCACACTGTCTCCCTTGAAGCATGACGGGAGACAATTGACAAAAAGGAGTTGCCGAGAGGGGGGGGGGGACATTGCCAGATGTGGACGGAGGCCGTTCATCGGAAGGCACAGAAATAAGAGCAGGTACACGGCTAGTCTCTATTCCAAGGTGCCTGTAAGCTCTCGGTTGCCACAGAAACTCTACACACTGATGGCCAACCGTCAAGATCTCTCTTCTTCTTCGTCTTCCTTCCATCCTGCTTGCTTTGCATCAGAGCACTTTAAACTCCCTGGGGTGCTGGCACTCCATGGAACGGTCTCCCACCCTCGGCATGTGCTTATTCTAGTGCGGTATCCGGCCTGTAGCGATTAATCATTCCCGCTTTCTGAGCTGACATATCGAGGTGGGGAAACGACAACCTAAATGAGCAGGGCTGATTACCTGGGAAAGCAATTCTTCAAGATAGCACAGCTAACGAACAGCTCCATCTGCTACACAAATGCATCCCTGGGCCCCAGGAGCCGCATCAGGATATGGCGAACAATAGGTTTCTTGAGCCTGCCGCAGCCAGAATGCTCTCAACAGCTACCAGAAACGTATTCCAAACTGCAATGCAACAGTACCGGGAAGTTTTGCACCCCAACAGCCCTGAATCACTAAGTTTACTACACTGGAACGGAGAGAATCAACACATGTTACTAGGATGCAATATAAATCAGATTTGGGGAAGGCCTGGAAACTGATCAAGACACAAACAAAACACCCTACTTCAGACTGAATGGACACATGTTGGATCAATAGTGAAAACTAACCAGCAGCTTCCATGCAAACAAGGAAAGAATGTATTTTTTAAAAGTATACAGTATTTGCCTTGTAGCAATTCATTTGCCTTTGATTCTCAATATTAGCTGCTCCTTCAGAGCCAGCCACCTGCCAAGGTATCTACCATCCTAAAAACAGAAAGATAAAACAGCAGTGTTTCTAATACACAAATGCATACACAAAACCATTTAAAAACTAGCCAGTGGATATTTGCAATACGGTCTCAAGTGCCTCTTCCTTTTCAGAATTCAGCCTGAACATCCGGCATTTCTCACTCCAAATAAGGTAAAAGCCTCTGCTCCAACACCTTGAGCAAACATCACATATTGGGGCTACAGAAATGTCTTACCCAAATTTATTAAGATTCTGAGAGTTGAAAATCCTTTTAAAAGAAGGAATACATGAGACCTTTCAAAGAGGAGGCTGGCTGTATGACCTCCTGAGTTGTATGGGGTGGGGTGGAAGGCTTGGCAAAAGTGCAGTACCTGCTCACTGCACTGGCGATGGTCATGCTTAAGGACAAATACAGACAGCACCAAACATTCAATGTGAAGTGGCCTTTCCCATGCTCTGCATCCTACCAAGGTCTCCCCCATGAACCCGTTGCTATATTACAAGAAACGTCTTTCTGTTTGCAAGGGTGTGGCTCCCATTTTTGCCAAAATGCAACCATCCCTTCCCCGGAAGATGCCCCCGTCTTCAGCATCTGACAAAACAATGCCAAGCTGAACTCCAGTTTCATCTTGACCTCTTGGGTGCAGGCAAGGGGGAGGCAGGCGAGCGACAGGCTGGATCGCACCCCCTTCAACGGAGCCACAAGCGCCTCTACTCCTCATTATGCTTCCACCTGTTGCTAGGTAACCAAATAGGGCTTTGGTGGTTCAGGCTATTATGCAGCAATTTCACCTCTTCCCCTAAAACGCGGAGCGACTCTGGGTAGCTAGCAAAGGATTCCGTTTTTCCCCCTCCCTACTACAAGTCACCGGCAGCTCATCATTTCTGTTCCTTCGCATTTTTCAGAAGTGCTGCCATCATTTTCGGAAGCCATTTGCGGACAGGTGCAACGCTCCTGGAGATTTGGGGCTATTCTCCACAGTGAAAGGAGATTGTTTCGCACCACATTTTGTCACAAATTGTTTCACACACACAAGCCTTCGGCACAGCCGAGAGAGAGAGAGAGAGAGAGAGAGAGAGAGAGAGAGAAAGAAAGAGCTGCTGTTATCAAGGAAAAAAAATCCTTCCTAATGGTGACCAGAAAACCTGCTTAAATAAGCTTTAAATCTCCATACACCACACACACACTACAATCTTACAAGCCAAGGAAGAACTAGCTCTTGGGACCATTATCTTTACAAACTAAAGCAATGAATTACTCATTAGCTCTTATTCTAAACATGTTCTGTAGTACTCAACAGTAACAAGCAGCATGTTGCATTCATCACGGGTTATAAAATTACTTTGAAGCTAAAAGGGGGCTTCCATTGTGCTAAAAAAAAAAAAGGTATCTACAAGTCAGCATCACCAGGTCAAGGGCGGGGGCCCTTGTGGCTATCCAAATGAACTACAATCCCCATATCCCTTTAGCAGGAATTATGCTGGGCAGGGGACGATGAAAGATGCCATCCTGTGCCATCTGGAGGGTGACACTACGTCCTCCCTGCATGAGATGTGAAAAAGGGAGGTACTCACCCTGATAGGAGACCATGAGAAAAGGTGGGTTTCAGGGCAAGCTTAGCATCCTGGACAGGAAAGTGGCTTATGACACCCCCTGAGGCCAGTCACAATCTGCCATTTCCAGCAAAGGAGAGCTGTTTTTCCACGAACCCTTGACAGTTCGTCTTGCCACTTGATGCACTAATGTTTTTGACATTTTAAGCAACTCCCACACCTTGCTTTTCGATTTATGCAAAAAGCTGTACACAAATGTTTGGAACAAAGGAACGTGACTGCTGTCTAAAAGCTTACATGGCAAGCACCCTAATCAAGGCCAGTGGGTGGAAGTGGGGAGAGATAGCAAGACAGGCAAGAGTTAATTGATCCCAGGGGAAGATGATTGGGAAAGCCATCCACGCTGAAGGCACCCCTGCATTGCCTCGGCAACAAGGCAAAGATCCGACTGAACGCTGAGGGAGTCATCATAGCAAAAGGCATTTGAAGAGAAACACAGGATGAATTCACATGTTTAGCCCCCCAAAAAAGGAAAGGTGTGCCACAGAGAACCAAAATACCGGAAGAGATGGGGTGCCAAGGAACCCACTTTTTCCTGGCTGAAGTACCATTTCCCTGATGCTTCTTGAGGCACCTCCACCCTACCCAGGCCCATTGTCAAGAAACTGAGGTCTAGGGTCACTCTTGAGGATTCAACTTGGAAAAGGGAACAGCTGACCTGGCTACCTACCACGCAGGATGCGACCCGGCAGCCTCCCATCAGAGCCCCAAAATCTGAAAACCAAGGGCTCAGAAGAGCTCACAGTCTGCAGCCCAAAGCCAAGGAGCCTTGGCTGGCATGACACAGGGTCTGCTGACAGCCTTCTTCACGCAGGGCTACCGGATCTTCTATGTTGGCAACTGGGTTTGGTTATTCTCGTACTAAAGATCCAACTGAGGGCCAAAAGAACTGGACTGGCTTAGCAGCCATGCTTGTTTAGAATCTTCCAACCCTGGGTGGGCTCACTCAGGACCATCACTCCAACCTGCTCTTCTCAATTCAAGAGATGCTTTGGGGGTCATCACCCTCCCCCCCCCTAAATTCTCCCCACCCAGTCATCTCCACAGGAACAACCTAACTCTCTGCCGCTCCCCGGGCAGAAAATCCAAGCGGCAGCCTCCCTGCTAGTCCGTGACTCTCAAGACCCCACCACTCGGAAGATACAGCCAGAGGATGCGCTTCCATTCTCTCGGTGGCCTTCATGGCAGAACTCACAGGTGCTCATAAAGGCAACAGAAACAAAGAAGAAACACTCAAGGCTTTTTTTATATATATATAAAAAAGGATAAAGTACCAAATGCAAAGAAAGGTTTTTTATTTGTGATGCAAACCTTTTATACTCAGTCGTTTCTTTGAATATGTAAACAATACACGCAAGAAATCTCATAGGTATATTTGAAAACAGCCCTCGGCAAATACTAGTGGGGAAGAAAACTTTGAACTAAAATACAATAATTGAATGCGACGTTTACCACCGCACACTGCAAATTTGTTTCTAATAATTGCTATAGTGTCACTTTTGATGTTTCACAGAAATGAATTTTTTTCACTTAATAATGTGTGTGATTTAATTATGGGAGTGGTGAATGGTAGTTATGATGGGTTTTTAAAAAAAAAAAAAAAAAACAGCATTAGCACACACGTATATAATGATTGAGAGCCATCAAGTCAATTCTGACTTATGGCGACCCTTTTCAGGGTTTTCCAGGTAGAGAAGACTCAGAAGTGGTTTCCCATTCCCTTCTTCTGGGGACATTTCTGGGACTGTGTGCAGCTTGCCCAAGGCCACCCAGGTTGGTTCTACTGGGATGCCAGTGGGGAATTGAACTCCACGGCCACATACCTAACTCGCTCAGCTCCCCAGCCAGCTAACACGCAGGTCCAAGAGTCTGCTATTTGCATTTTTAAACTACTTTAGTTTTTGGCTAGCATTCCAGGAGATGTCTAGATGTCCTGTGTTTTCTCAAACAAATCTCTTATACTAATGTACCCTTACAGGGGTGCAAGGCTCAAAAAATCCATCAAGCCTTCATTTAAATCAACATACAGAGGGTTGGGTGCAATGTTTATTTGGATGAGATACTCATTTGCCCATCACAATGAGAAAGATTTCAGACCTACTGCTGCAGAGACCAAAAAGCTGTGGAGACTGCCTGTTTACATAAAGCACATGCTAAAAATATTATAGTCCGGCACACGTGAGCTGCGAGTGGGCAAGCAGGAATTACCAGCTTCCAGCCCATGACTTGGCCTTGATGACTTCTTTAACCCTTATACATGACCATCTTCTGATTCAATAACCACACTGAGTCAATACTCAATCTCCCAATCAATCAATGATGGCTTAACTTGGCATCAGGGTTCTCATAAACCAAAGCACTTCTCACATGCAAACCATCCCTGGAAGATAGTCCGGCGTCTTCTTGGAGGTTCCAGTTGGAACACATCCCACCTGAAATGCAGTCTACGTTATCCTCAGTGTCCTCCAAGAAAGGGGTCAGCCTGTGGGTTCTCTCTTCACGGTGAACTCTCTCTCCAAATAAGGATCCTTGCATAGCCAAAATAGCACCGTCTCTACACCAGAGGAGGCCAAAGGTGGGAGAGAGCCAAAGAGTTGTCCCATAACAGAAGTTATGGGGGGGAAAAATAACCACTGACAGCCACTGCCTACCACCAAATTAAATGACTAAAAGTTTAGGTCTTTCTAGAATGTATTTTAAATTGTCTGGTTCTGATTTTGTTGTACTATTTTTTGTTTTAATCTAGTGAGCTGTACTTTATGATTTAGTTTCTGGATGTTGTTCTTTTGTGTTGTAAAGGGCCCAGAGTGGCCCTCGGCTAGATGGGCAGTATATAAATCGAATGAATGAATTAATTAAATAATAGAAGGTAAACCTAGAGAGAGGAGCACTAAGGGTCTGGTGATAGCAGACTGCTGGCTGACTGCAGCTGTCATGGTGAGGATGGAAAGCCAGGGAACGAGCCCCCTGAAAGAGTGAGGGCGGGGGCTAGCTGGTACCTGGAAAGGGCCTGCTCCATGCTGTGGCATCCTCCTCGGGCACCTGACCCCCCCCCAACCCTCTGGGCCTCTCCCAAGAAGCCCCCTTCTGCCGAGGACCTTCACCGGCAGCCCCACCCCTTCTTTTCCAGGAAGTGAGGCATCGCAGCAGGAAGATGGTGTTGTCTTAAGTCACCGATGTAGTGCATTTTGTAACATTTATGCTCCCTCCAGATTAGGCACAGTTCAGAAGAAGCCCTCCGGGCATGGCCGCCACAGAGGCAGAGCAAATGCAAACAGCAGGGAGCTCCCCAGCACGCCACGTGTGGAGGAGAGTCCCACACCGCCTGACCCAGATCTTTCGCCTCAAATCTTGCTCTACCGGCGCAGAACTCTCCATCGCCACGCGCCATTCCGGCGTCTCCCTCTCACTGCTCCATTTGTGTACACTCAACCCAGTGCACAACGGCAGGGCCACTGTAAAACTCTCATAAGCCAAATAAGTCAATGAGCTAGCACCCCCCCCCCCACCTTGCAGAGCCTGCCATCCTCCTTCAATGGTCCTTCAGGAAGCGGTAAACCCACCGAGGACGTCAGACTGCTTCCCAAAGCACCGAAAACCACCAGCAGGCAGTTGCCTGATGGGCCAACGCTGAGTGCCCTCGACTTTTGCCCCTACCGTTTCCCAGAGTCCGGGGGTTTGTTGTGTTTCTGGTGGATCGGGCACAGGTGACCACTCCAGACTGAGAGGTGACTGCTCCAGACCGAGACCTTGCTTGTAACTCCCAGAGATTAGCGCTGGGGTATTTAGCGGGCCAGCTTCGACTTTCTGTCCAGCAAAATGATTGTGTTCTGTAAACTCTAATCCTGACATGACCCACTTCCCAGCTACCGGGTGCACCCTCCAGATGCTGGCATTCCAGTCGGTGAGAACTGAACCGGGGGGGGGGGGGGAGTGTTTACTAGTGAAGAGCGAGAGGGAAGAAGTCCCGAGAAGGGGCTGTTGGCAACCAGGCAAGGCAGGAAGGGGTGGACATCCTGCAGCAGAACTAGGCGGTCCAGTTTCTCAAAGGGCTCTGCCCCCCCCCCCGCCACCCTGCATGCATCCCACGGCATTTGTATGCCGTGGGACTCAACCACACGTGATGAAATCCTGGATGAGAAAAAAATTAATCTCTATATTGCATATTTTTATCAGATCAGAACTGCTTTTACTTCCTCAAGAACATAAAATGATGCACATTATAAATAACACCGGGCATAAAATTATACTGCCTGGAATATTTGTGAATTTTAAGAATATAAAACTGCATTTGAACAAAATTAATAGTGATAAATATGTCTTCTTTTAGAGGAGAGTAGTGAGATGCAGCCAAAGGTATTTAATTTTTTTCCACTGGCCTGCCCTTTCCAAAGGCCAACTAGCAGAACGACAGCCTTAAAATAATGAACACATAAAACAATGCATTAAAAGCTGCAGTGGAGAAAATAATTTAGTTTTTGCCCGTTTGGCAAACAGAAAAAGAATGGTAATTTAAAACAGACCCAATCTAACGTGAATATGTTTTATTTTACTATCCATTTCTTAGAAACATTGCTACCCAAACAGAAAAACATGTCAGAAAATGTGCTGTATTGGCTTCACGGTAAAAAAGAACAGTGGAGGGGAGTTAGATTTTTTTGTCCCCACAGACATTTTCCGACTGCCAGATTGTTCCCCACCCTTTCAGAAGTGTGTTTCAGAAAATTAATTAGTAACATAATGAACAAAGTCAGATCAGGCAACTGGAATGAACACAGTGACAGTGAAATCTAAAATCAAAGCTATAATTAACTTTCCTGAAGTGCCCGTCCTTAGGAAACACATACCTGTAGATGAACAGCCTGCCAGCCATGGTAAAAACGAGTATATTAACATTTTACAGTGGCTTCTTTCCCCCCTCATAAAAACTAATGTCAGAGAGAAATATATTACTGAGTTGTCTTGTTCTAAAATATTTACATACATCCCAATTAAACTAACTCCCAAGTAAAGCTTTGAATCTGTTGAATACAACCCTAAGTGCAAAGTATTAATCTTCTCGCTAATAAAACATTTCACTTCAACTACTTCTGGCTTTTCAGATATTTATGCAGCATGTAAAATTAACACAACATACCCCTTTAGCTTTGTTTACTCAGTGTAAATCAAATAAACATGCTCGGATCACAAACAATCTGTAAAATGTAAAATGTTCTGCCTAAAAAACAAATGGGTCTAGGAAGCACATTTCAACAACACAGGCAATGCCAGAGTGACAACCATAACCCCTCTTTCCAAATGGGTAGGGGGATAACTCTGGTTTACATGTTCACAGTATTAAATGTTACCAGTAAATCTAGATATTGGAATACAAAAACCATATTCCCCACACACACACACACACACTTGTATGCTTTTCTATTTTTATTGATTCAACACAGCCATAAGCTACTTTTAAGGCATATTTCTCACAAAGCAACTTACAAAAAAATTAATGAATCCACTGTGCCATAGATGCGCAAATGCACAAAGGGAACCAAAAACAGGTCCATGAGAAACAATCAAAGCTTTTACAAAAAAGACAGCTGGCTGAAGCTTCCAGCACTCACATCGGGCACACACAAAACATGCTAGAGAAGCCAAGCCCCAAGGCAACCAAGACTTGGAAAAGAATCAGATAAAAAATCTGAGAGAGAGAACATACTACCTCATTTTCAACCCATAGAGCCACTGAAAATACTTTTGGCTGACCTACTGAGCTGCCAACTTTGGATTCAGGAAGCAGCAATGTATCTAAGAGCCAGCTGAGAGTGTCTCCCCAAAAAACCAAGGGGGACCCCCAACTCCATTAATGATTGGCATTCCAACCATCTCACCCCCATCTCAGAGGGCTTGGGGATCAACTCAACTGCCCCTTTGCTCTTGACCCACACTGAACCGGTTCAAGAGCACCTGGCCATTGTGACATCCTGCATCACACACCTGGTCTCACTTGCTTCCAGAAGCTCATCAGGGTTGGTGCTAGTCACTGCTTGGATGGCTGACCACCAGTGATTTCCAGATAGGGCTAAGGGGGAAAAAAGGGTCTGCAGCCCTGGAGTGCCCTTGGCACCAGTTGAGTTGACAACAGTGATGTAGATGGGCCAAGGTTCTGATTCAGTAGAAGGCAACTTCCAGGTCCTATCAGGACCTATCAGGGAGATGGCAGAAGGACCAAGTCAGACCATCACCTTCCAAGCTGTCCCGGCCAAGAAGAATTTATCCTGTCGTTCCCTTCAAAGAAATGGATTGATCGCCAGAGCTAATACCAAGGAAGCTTGACACCCCTACAGGCCACACGCATAAGGGCCCTCGTGCAGAGGCTCTGTGAAGGTCCCTGGGTCTACCCAACAGAGAAGGTCTCTGGGTCTACCCAACATCTCCAGGCTTGGCTGGAAAAGAACAGGGTTGATCCTGAAGAGTTGTGACCCGTCAATGTGGATAAAACCCACCTAGATGGACCCGCAGCAGATCCCTATATTCCTAAAATAGGAGAGGCTGTTTCCAGCAGATGTCCAATTTAGCAATGCCCCAGAGAGATGAGGATGGACCATCCAATTCAGCTGGTCCTTCTTCCATCCTTATAATGCCTGAAAACGAATTTGATAACGGATTTTAGTTGGGGATTTATACGTAGGGAGATGTGTAGCACACACAATAAATTGCCACGCAGTCCGGAAGATAGATACAAGTTCAGTCACTTAAGAAATTAGCCCGTTAAAAGCCAGCAAGCAGAAAGCAACAGCCTCTATGCCTGGTAGTCGTCCCCCCCCCCCGCCTCCACCCCACCGAGCTTGATTTATAGTTCAGCCAGCTGCAGCCCATCACACCAAGATGAAAACAGAAGGGTTATCAAATCCCTGCAATTAATACAGGAAAACACAATCTTGGCAGAACCACTTTTTAAAGAATTATATTCCCACTATCTGGACATTTCAGGGTTCCCCCCACACCCACCCGCCCCACCATCCTCATCTCAGAAGGAAGATGAAAAATGCCTCCGGAGCCGCTATTTGGTGATTTCATTCAAAACTCACCATTCACCTGTGCAGCGTGGTTGACAGCTAATTTAATGCTCCCGAGATAAAACAAATTAATGTTACTTTGTTTAAGGAAAAGCCTGGCATTTGGCGTACACATTAAAGGAAGGAGAGAGGGAACAATTAAAAGCAGTATTTGCATGCTACGGAGATAGACTTAATACAAGGAATTGGGTGCGTGCGCGTGTGTGATTTCATAAATCCGCTATAACGGTAACCAAGACACCGTATGATGGTAGCCAAGGCTGCCTCATCTAATGCAGGCTCCTGGCTCCGCTTCGTTTTTTTCCTTGGCATTTCTAACCGCCAATCTGCCCACCAGAACTTCTCTGCCCACAATTATGGTGATTAGAGATGAAACTCCATCTCCCAAGCAGGGACAAAGAGCGAGAAAAGCTGAGTAAACAAGATACGGCACTCGGAAGGTGCCAAGACAGATTTGCGATTCTGCTCCTGGGTTTCCTACCGTGATTTCACCCGGCTTGCTTAGCAACTAAAGTAGTAAATAACTGTTTTTTAAAAAAAAATGACTGCCAAGGAGATGCCAAACCTCTGAAATTCAACTCGTTTTAAATGACTGGGAAGGGCAGGCATGGTATAGAATCAGATGCTAAAACGGGCAGAGGTAAATGAATAGCGTCCAAACTCGGTAGCCAATCATTGTTTCTATTAGCCAAGAGGGTAGCAAAAGTAATTCTGAACTCATGTGCATTAAATTAAGGAGAAGTCCTAATAGAACAGGTGGCTTTCTTGTCATTAACCCAGAGTACATGGCAAGCCTTTAAAAACAATAATAAAATCAAAATTAAACATTGTCCCCACTTCCTTGGCAGTCCCTGGTACAGCGAGCATATTTGCAAAAAAGGATTAGGGAAACTCGTAGACGGTCTTTCTGGCTGTCCGAAATAAATCCACTCCAGATTTTCCTGTCTTCCCTGGTGCTCCTCCCCTTCAAAATCCAGTTATTTGATGGTTTGCTTTCTTTTCTTTTTTTAAACAGGATGGATGGATGGATAAATAGATAGGACAGAACAGGGCTACCATGTTCCTGCCTCCCTTCCACCACCTCTCTCTCTCTCTCTCTCTCTCTCTCTCTCTCTCTCTCTCTCTCTCAGTCACACAAAGCATGGCTATCTTTCTCTCCCCCCCCTCCCCAAAATCCTGGCTGATGAACAGGGCAAAAACTAGCCCTTCCCTTATAAAACAGGCTTCCTTCACCTATTTACATCTTCTTCACGGCCTCTGCAGCATTCACGGGGAAGCAAACGTCCAGGCGTTTGACTGGAGGGGAAGAAGTAGGCACCTGAAAAGTGGCCACTGACCAGTTCGAATCTCTTCCTCCTTCCCTCTCCCTGCCCTATGTATGGATTCCACCCAAACGCATCCTGCACGTCTGGTTGCCAGGCTTCAAGCCCACGTCAGCTGTCTGCCTTCTCCTGCAGCCAGCCACCCTGCCCGCCGGGGTGCTACCACTGCAGCTCTTTTCTTCCCGACTCAGTGGGGGGGCTCTGTCAAGACGCAAGCGGGTCGTCCAAAGAGCCTTTGCTGTGATGTGCGGTTTTGTTTTTTTTCCCCTTCTCCCCCGGCTCTTGCATAGCAAGCAGCTCGGGAGCAGAATCAAAGCAGTGAGGATGCATTTCAAATCATCATTCCTAGCTGGGAGAGGCCCGCTCACATAGTTCAATTTGTCACTTTCTCTTCCCAGTGTGATGCTTTTAAACATGTGTATAGTAAGACGGCGCGATTGAGCTACCTTCCCAGGTAAAAACCAAACCATTACCGCACTTTTCCATTCAGCTCGTGTCTCTGCAAAGTGGCTTTTCTTCATCTCCTCTGCAGCCACACAGACAATATTTCAACAATAACCATGCCATTTCTCCCAGTGGCACCGACGCACAAGATGCATTAGGAATAACGCCAATAACCAACATGGTTCTCTCCGCAGCTCGGTCCAAAGTGAGGGTCTCACAGGTGCTGCCCGCCACCGCCGAACAGCATCGCTTTCTGGATGCGGTCCCAATGGGAACTCCAACTCAATCAGGCTGCTCGGCTTATCATCTGCCATGACTAAATCACTCCAGGGGCAAACCTTTCAGAATTACACGGAGGCCACTTTTGCTGCTTTACAGAAAATGGCACCTCGTAAACCAAGGTAATCCAAAAGCTGAAAGAGTGTGGTGCAAGTGGGGGGGTGGGGAGAGAAAGAGACGCTCAAATAAATGCCACACAAACAAGATAAGGCATTTCAGGTTTCAAACAATGCCTCACACAAGAACAGCACAAAGCCCTCGTGATCCAAAATAAGATGCCTGAAAAGGGTCGGCACACGAAAGGCCCATCGCCTCCGGTGCTGCTAACTCTTGCTTTCAACACAAATCCTCAGTGTAGTTGTTTGCTTAAAAGCCGCAGCGATGCTCCCTCTTGAATTGTGAGGCTCTCTTCTCCTCCACCACCAGGTTAAACATGACAAGAGTTTCTTTATGAAGGTTGGGTGGAGGGAGGCTCTGAAAACAGGACCCAATTAAGAATGTGAGCAAGGAAATGAGAGAAAACCTTCTCATTTCTTCCCACATGTGTGCTGGGACAAGAAAGGATAATTTTCCTGATTACATGGGAAAGGAAAAGAAAAAAGTCATGGGGTATTCTGAGATCAAGGAACGGTCAACTTGTCATCCTTCAGACGCCACTGCAGAGCATCTGCCATCATCCTTCTCCAATGGCCACCCTCCAGCAAAACCTGCTCTAGGATTGCCCAAGAAAGCCATGCTGTTGACTACATCTTGACTCCAGGGTAGGTTTCTGGGATGTCCTCTTTCTTGCTCTTTCTTTCAGCCTTAACCTCTCATAGTGCCATCTATTAAACTAAATCGTTCAGGTTAAATTTATCTAAGTAAATCTCCATCTTGTTTTCCTAGGAGAATTCCTAAAGCGTGGACTTATTGCCCATAAGGGGTGACCCTCCTTTCACCAAGGCAGTGTTTCAGATAGGCCACAGGGCTGGTTTGGAGTCGGGCATCAAGAAATATCTTCCAAAAATCTCCTGCAATAGGAGTCCAAGAACTAACTTTATCCAACTCTGATGATGACGACTATGCAACCCCTTACGTTGCTACGTAGACATGAAAAGCTGGGTCTAACGCTTTCTGTGCTCACCCGCCATGGCAGCCCTTAGTTCAATCTTCACCATGCAAGGTGAAGACAGACTGCTCAAGTGCCTGGACATTTAGCTTCAACCCATCTAGAAAAACAAAAGCAGGCCCCTCAGACAATATCGCTTCTCACCCTATGTCAAAAGGCTAGGGCAGGAGAGGAAAGGAGAGAGAAGGCAACAGTCGCATGGAACTGCAGCATAGTTTGAAGGCCCACAAAAGAAGGGCAGGAACTGCATTATGGCCCAGATGCTGTCACGCCATGACGGGTGCAACATCAACCCCTTACCGGTCACGGTAAGAGCGAACAAGCCGACTCTTACCTCCCAGACCCAAACGCCGAGGGAGCCTGTGCCTCCCTCTCCAGCAGTCTAGAAATACTAGGCAAACGGCCTCAAAAGTAGGACGCACCACGTCAATTATAACATGTCAAACTGTGCCGATTATCGCTCTGCTGCTGTGCTCTGAACATACCGAAGGCACAACTGAGGCGGGGATCCAATTAAAATCAAAATAAGGTCATTTGTGAAGTAGTAGTCCCTTGTCACCGTGTTTTGTCACTTCAAAGCCGCACTGCTGATCTGACACCAAACTGGCAAAGTCGCGCATGCCCGCAGACGGGTCCAAGGTGGCTCAGAGGACAGGCCAGCCGAGCCTTTCATGTCTTCCTCCCCCATGTGGTGGGCAAGGGGGTGAGGGAATTCTCTACCCTGGAAATACTCAATTATTTTAATAGGATTACATTTTAGACTGACAGCGCTTAAAACAGTCCCTCGGATTCATTTGCCTGCTGGCCCCCGAAAGAAGTCGTTTCAACGCAAACATCTTTACGTGGAAGGAAGCAATTGGCAGCAACTCAATTCACACACTCACACACACACATAGAGGTTCTTAAGAGAATGCCTCTTCTAGCAAGAGGTGGTGGGATGACTGGCAAAATCGAAGGGAAGCCAAAGCATTGGTTTTAAGCCACATTGAAAGAGCTCTAAACGGCTCTAGTCCTGGTGATCCCAGGGGCTGCATGTTTTGCCATGAATATGTCTAACCATTAAATTCTTCAGGAGAGGTCCCGTTGAGAATATTGTGACCCGCAGAGACCTAAGTCTCTTGGCTGCCTCCCAGATCATGGTAGATGTTCAACCCCAAGATTGCTATTTGTGCTCTGTTGAGGAAGGGTGCAAAGAACAACCCTTGAATTTGACCTTCAACCATTTTGACATTTATTGATTATTTTTGTGACTGTTTCAGTGGTTTTCATTTCTTTCTGGTCTTATTGTTTAATTGTGGGTTTTTAAGGATGTTCTTAGCTGTTATTTATGGAAAGGCATATAAAACGCAGTCAGTGAACAAAAATAAACAATTCAATCAGAATACAGTAAGACAAAAGAGCTAAACGGTGACCTTCATCCCACAGATATACTTATATTTAGATTGTTCTAGAGCAAGAAGATTGATCCAAGAGGTATGTGGTTATGCTTTTATGGCTCTCCTTGTCCTCCTAAGCTATCTTTAAAAAAACAAAATAAATATTTTATGAGAGCTGTGCTAGTCATACTATTTTCAAAGTACCAGAAACTTTGGCTTCACCCTTTTTAGAAGAATATAACGTTACTCATCACTCTCGAGGCGCTCAGCCAGCCTCAAACTATTGGGAATTTAACCACAGTTTTAAGATGTACAGCCAATCCAGCCCAAAACAGCACAATGTCAACCAAGGTGGATAAGAGTCAATGATTTTTTTAAAATCAAATTGATTGAAATCACCATTTAATTTTTTTAAAAAATCAAGTTTTTGATTTAAATTGTCATTTTTTTTTATTTAAATGGTGATCTCAATCAATTTGATTTTTTTAAAAATCATTGATTTTTTTAATCCACTCTAGTTGACACTGTAAATCAAATCCACCCTGATGTCAACTGGTACCATTCCCTCCGGATATGGGACACAACATCCAAGGGAATAAGTGCTTTCTCTCTCAAATTTGAAAGCCCGGATGCTGAACTGCCAAGAACAGTTCATTTACAGCTTAAGTTGGTGACCGTACTTTTTCTTCCACCCACTTTTGAAAAAAGGGGAAAGGGAAATTTCCAGTCACCTTGTTTTTAAAGGGACGTCCACCCTCTAGTTACACCTTTGGGGTAGGAGTGGAGGTTCAGAGCAACTTTCCCTGCCCAACTCTTCCAAAACATGTCTGATCTGGACCAGATCCTAGTGGGAGGGAGATCACCTCCAACAAAGGGAAACCAACGTGGGGGGGGGGGGTTATAGAGTGTTGCACTGCAACTGGACAATCCCAGGTTAAAAAAATCCCTACACCATCACTGAACTCAGTGGGGAGAAAGAAAACTTGGACCACTCACAGTTTCTCTGCACAGCCGTCTTCACAAACTGAAGATATGAAAAAAAATAGCAGAGGATGAGAGGACTTTTCCAAGCCCTACAGAGAACAAACATGCAGAAAGGAAATAATACCTCACTGTACCCGTGGGCAAAGAGGGAAATGCAGGAAATTAAGATTTATGGACTCGGCTCCTCCTTTTCGGCCAATATCATGATTCCATCACCAAGCTATCAGTCCTGTGTGTCACGCCAGCAAACATGCAACCAAGTAGATTTATTTGTTTGCAGCTATCCAGCCATCAGAAAACAAACATAGGATAAAACAAAGAGATACCCGGGTAAATTCATAAATCAGGGTCAACACCATGACATGTAGGGTTCACTTACAAATTATTTTGGTAATTAATGATGGACAAAGGCAAAAATGGGGCAGTCTCTGTGGTCATGCATCTTCTCAACTGTACTGGTGGGTACTCAGCACCCAGGCAAGTGAGATTTTGGGAAAGGACTAGTCAGTGAAAGTTAGACTATTGAAGTCACCAGGATAATCAAACCAGGATGTCCAAAATATGGCCCTTCCGAAGTATAAGATTTAGAAAAAGTTACAAGCCACTGTTTGAAACCTTCCAGACGAAAGACCTAATATAAAAATAGGAAAGTTAATTAATGCAACTTGGTAAAGCAAAAGTCACTTACATAAAGTTAAAAGAAGATCAGTTACACAGATCAGTGGTTCCCAACCTTG
Source organism: Intellagama lesueurii (assembly GCA_037013535.1). Classification (NCBI taxonomy): domain Eukaryota; kingdom Metazoa; phylum Chordata; class Lepidosauria; order Squamata; family Agamidae; genus Intellagama; species Intellagama lesueurii. The sequence goes on along the minus strand of JBAJHW010000007.1, from coordinate 1,453,432 downwards.
GCTCCCCAGATGATCTTGGACTGCAACCCCCTGAAATCCTGGCCAGCGCAGCTGATGGGAAAGGCTTCTGGGAGTTGTAGTCCACGAACATATGAGGACTCAAGGTTGGAAACCACTGATATAGGTGGACCTATTCCCCTGCCTGCCTGGAAATGGTGGCAGCTTAATCTAAATTGAAGGTGGTGGCAAAGTTAAGCCTCTTTTTCTGTTTGACTCCCCGTTATCATGTATAGATTCCCAAAGACGAATGCCTCGGCACAGTCTAAGAAATGCTGGATTTCTACTTCGATTTTGATCAACACATTTTTAAAGAGAGGGGAAAACACAGATCTATGTTTCCTTTAATGATTATTCAATGTGTTTAGACGCCTTTTTAAAATCAGTTCTGTCTTCTCTGAAGGCAACAGATGATATGTGCAGGGCAAACAGTGGCTTCTCTATTCAAGGGACATATTTCAAAGCAAATTTGCCAAAGCAAAACGCCCCAAAGGTAAGATGGCTGCATTGATTTTAATACTCTACCTGGGAGTGCATTAGACCAGATGCACACCTATTTAAGGGTTTTTCATAAGCAGTGATGAAAGGTATGCTTCAGTTGCTAAGACAACAAGGCAGGTTGTTTTCAGTTTCTTCAAAACCCACAAAATGGCTCTCTTCCATTCACTGTGCTGAACAGAAGATTGATAAATGACTTCGCAACAACCTAAATTGCCCTTAAGGCTATGTGGGACCAACTCTTTTTTTCACTGATACTGACCAACTCCATCATTCTCCTTCCTAACCTTGCAAACACAAAGGATCACTTGACCACTTTTTGTCTCCTGCCGTGAGGGCTGGGGGATGGCTGTTATTCTGCCTTTAAGCTACACCTTTGTTGGGTACTGTCCAGAATACTGGCATGCCATGTGACGGTGCGGTACAGAAATTTAATAAATAAATACCCAGCCTAGCTGTTTTAGGCTAGCCAGCTGACAGTGGCTTACTGTGCCAATGGCCTGAAAAGTGGGTCCTTACGCCTAGCAAGAAATCAGATTAATTGCAAGCCTGGCTTAGGCTTGCTGTTGCGTTAAGAACATTTAGGCCACGATGGACGTGGAAAGACTCAAAATGCAAGGCTTGGCCATCTCCCACTGTCTTCCTCTACTGAATCCTTTCCACTTGAAGGTCCTGGAATGCAAAGGGTGCATGGTTTCATTTCGTTTGTGAGAAAATACAACCTTCTCCATATTTAAGAAGGAAACAAACAAAAAGGTGGGACTTAGCAACTCCAGAAGCTTTCTCTCAAGGGCAAAGGAGGAATTCAGCTCTTCATCAACGCCACTTGCCTCCTTTTCTTCAAAAGGTTTCGAGACAAAAATCGCAACACAACAGCGAGGCCCCTTCTCCTAAGGTCTCCCTTATTCTGGCACCGAGGCAGTGCAGTCTTCCTTTCGCATCAAAACAAGAGGGCCACTGGGGGAAAGAGAAGGTGAGAGAGAAGCAGATCCAAGGATTGTCATCCTGGCCTGTGACCAAACGGGTAATTAAAACCTTCCCCTGCCCAGGTGGGCACCAGCAAAGCCCGCCATGATTGTCTCCAACTGCCAAAGTAATGTCTTTCAACATCCTATTTGTCATCGCAAGTCCGAGAGATTGGAAAGCATATTTCTGTTCTTTGACATTTGGCCTAGAACAGAATTACTATTGATCGGCAGGGAGCTCCTAATAAAACAGCAGGACCTCATTTGAAGAAAGCAAGAGCTGTCCACAGAAGACAGCCAACGATGGCCAGCCTACCTACAGAGGCTTCACAATTATATATGTATGTGTATCTCTCTCTCTCTCTCTCTCTCTTAGGGAACAGGGAAGAGAGAGAATATCCTGTTCCCCCCCCCCCCCAAGTCTTAGACAACAGTCTGCTTTCCTGGTACGCAGGCAATAATCGGCCATGAAATAATACTTAACAGACATCTTATCGAATGTAGAGGAAACCCAAGCTTTAACACCGTTGGCTCTCTGCTACAGAATAGAGTCATCTATTACTTAAACAATTTATCACCTGCCCCACACACCTGCGGTTCATATCAGCTGCCAGCATGCCAGCCCTGACCTACAGATTTCCTGGTGACTCCAGCTTGCTGATAATACGGTGGCTAGAATCGACAGGCTGATAGCCAACGGGAGCAGCAGAAAAGGGTGACCAGCAATGACAGTTAGAGAGTTTGGAAAAGGGGGAATGGTTAGAAGCTCAGGGGGGGAGTTCAAGTCTGCAGCCACTGCCTGTCAGGCAACCAAACTCTTTGGAGCTCCATAAAGCTCTTTTGAAGATATTTAACTAAACTTACACAGCCGCAGATACAGATTTACACTTGTGACCTCCTGTCTCCCTCGTTGCCTCCAGCTGTCCATCTAATTTCCATCGTCAGGTCTTCTGGACAAGGGCCATGCCACTTCTGCGTGCTCCAGAGGACTCCAGCACATCCTTGGCACAAAAAGGCCTTAATCAGAAGTACTAAAATATATATCTATATGGGAACAGATGCTTGTTTTTTGTTTTTTTTCCCCAGATCTAAAGGAGTGACTAGGCATTACCACAGAATATAAAGAAAGCTATAATCTTCTTGAAGAAGGCTTGAGTTTAGAGTCAAGACCACTTCACACGCGTTAGAGCAAGCTTGTTTGCTTTTTCCTCCCAACAAAATGGGACATCTTCCATAGTCTCCCTATCAAGAGCTCTAGTCCGCCTGCATGGCTGCAGATGGTTAAATCCAGCCTGGAATTTGAATGCTTTTCAGGGAACACCCACTGGCCATGGCCACATCACACAAGGTTTGGGCCAAGAGGATATTTAGGTTTCCTTTCTGCTTTAGTCAAATCATGTCCATCATGAAGGACGGGTTCCATGATCTTTCCGACTCTTGCTTCTTTACTGAAAGGTCAATCAAAGGGAAAGTCAAAAGATACCCACACATCTTTTCTTCAGCAAGTCATTTTGGCTTCTGTGGTGAGCTCTCAAGTTGCAATTTCCAAACGGAAATATAATTTACGTTCCTGACTTTCCTTCAACGTGTCTTGCAGTGGTTGGTAGAGGGCAGCCAGAAGGGAGAGAAGATTTCATCTGGGTTGCACAGATTTTAAAACTCTACCTGCCTATTCTGGGAACAGCTCTTTGGCAAGCAAGAGATATGGGGTGTGTGTTGAGATGAAGCAGTCTGGGACAAGAACAATGGACAGATGACAAACCACAAAGAACTACAGCATCAAAGACATCAGTTATTTATAGTGATTGTGTTCTAGACTAGAAAAAAAGGTTACTTTCATCTTGAAAACCCAAATATGTATAGTTTCAAATCTAGGCCAGGCAAATACCAAGACCGTCTGCAGGAGAGGAGAAAATTACTAATTTTCCAGAGAGCGGTTATTACAGAACGACAAAAGTTTAGAAATACATTAGGCATTTATATGCCACCTCTCAATTCAATTAGTGTGCAATCAATCAACCACAAAATACTGGGGGAGTTTGGGGCGGGGGGAGAACCCACCAAAGAAAACCAGTAATCTGCTAAGTAACATTGCTTTTAAGTTTCAATTACACAGTCAGCCCACAGGTTGTGTTTAAGCAAGCAGGCCTAGGTAAACGGCATTTAGGTAGCCTAGGAAGAATGTCCTCTTGCAGTTGCAGAGAAGAGCTGAAGGTGTGATTGCCCCACAATGGTCAACCAAAGCCAAGTGCCTTCATCTCAAGGACTGAGTTTCTCTTTTCTTTTTTTACGCTTGAGAGTAGTAACTCAAAAGGTGGTCAATGAAAAGCAAAAGTCTCAGGAAACAGACTGGAGCCTTGGGACTTGCCAAAAAAAAAAAAAAAAAAAGCAAACATATCATGACACAGATCCCATTTTGTACACCGGGACTAGGCAGAGAACAGAAGGACTGCCGGCTCTCCCCAGCAGCAAATCTGTCCATTGAAAACTAAGAAAGAATGCCATAAGGAAGGTCTTCACAAGGAGTCACTGTCCACCATCCAAGACCTGCTACCTGTATGTGGAAAACCACTGATGTGCCATAACTCAGCAGGGCTTTGAGAACAAACCTCTAATTTTACCGCCAGGTTTTTAATGCCAGGAACCACCAGTGTAGTATTTTTGTAAGACATCTCTTTCTAAGAGACAAAAGGAAATGTGCTATAATTAAGCAGTCACCTCTACAAGGATTGCTTAATCAAAGAGAGCTTTTATATCAACATAAACAATGAATGAGCTTCACCTGAAGAAGTGCGCTTGGACACACAAAAAGCTTTTGAAGAATAAAAGCTACTTAAGTCTTAAAGATGCTACAAGACTACTGGTTTCTCTAACGAAAGAGTGGGGCTCCAGCAAGCCCATCTACTGGGCAAATGCAATTAGGTTAAAAAAAGGATAATCTCTACACTCATCATTGTCGTCGTCATTTTTAAATAACACCCATTTACTGGGTCTGTGACCGTACAATAAAGATTGAATTGATAATACCCCACAAAAATTCCCAAATAGAAACATACTCTGTTATTATCTGCACAAAAACACTCACCACCAACATGGAACCATGGTCTCAAACAGTAAGTAGTTCCTACCTTCGTGCATTTATTCTTATTTCAGGTCCAATGCCATCTCTCCATGTCTGGCATGGAAGAAGACAGTGGGCAGAAAAAATGGCTCGAACTTGAAATGATAAGGGAGTTCAACCACAAAAACATTCAAATGACGATTTATCAGTTTGCAATACGAGATGATTAATGTAACGATGTGTAAGTCTGATCTCTACCTGGCATAGAGCACTGGCCGGTTCTTCCCAACCGGACTAACCAGGAAGTCAAGGCTTACCATCCTGTGTGAATCAGGGCTGCTGGCTCCCAAATTAGCCTCAAATTATAAACCAAGAGCCACCCCCTGGGTTTCCAACCCCAGCTTGTGAAGGGCTTCCAACTTCCGGCCAGTTCATTTTTTAAGAGAAGCTGCCCAGCTGGAATGCACTCGTTCAAAGTCTGTTTTGCAGGAAGCCCAGAATCTCTCGAGTTCTAGTTTATGCTTGTGTGCAAAGGCATCCAAGCAGAGGTCAATTTCTGGCTGCTGCTTCAGTAAGCGATCAGCACATAAAGTAGCAGGTAGAAGTCACCCGAAACAACACTCCCTCCATCAGCAGTGGGCCCACGCTCTATAAGGACAATGCTTCATTTCTCAAAAGCTTTCTACACCATTTTGATTTTGTTGGAAGTGTTCGTGCGATGATAGCACATCTGTGTTTCTTCAAGCTCTGAAAAAGACCCTGATCCTTCTCTTCTTTTTCATTTCCTGCCAGGACAAATTTGTTTTCCTTAATCTATTATGAGCCAAAATTTCCTCCAAATCCGTCTGCAGCTGCTTCCAACGAAAACAGAGCTCATCTCTAGCCGGGACTTTTAGGTAGGCATGCCAAAACTTTGCTAGACTGAAACTTGACTGTAGGCTTTGGCCAGCCGGCTTCCAATATGCAGAGAAACCACACAGGAAACTGACAATCTTCCTTGCAGTATGTTTCCCCATAAGTCAAGCTGGCAACATCATGCTATCATTTCTAGCCAATAAAGTTGGGAAGAACACAATACAACAACAGAAACACAATATAATTCAGTTTGTGCTATGAAACTGCAATATCCAGGGGAGATTGTTATCAGGGTTGCCAAAGGAAGCTCTCCAAAAAAAAAGAAACATACTACAATTGGTTTTTACCTACTGATGCCAGAGCAGAATAATTCAAGCAAACGGGTTGTTGTTGTTTTAGTCGTTAAGTCGTGTCCGACTCTTCGTGACCCCATGGACCAGAGCACGCCAGGCCCTCCTGTCTTCCACTGCCTCCCGGAGTTGGGTCAAATTCATGTTGGTCGCTTCGGTGACACTGTCCAACCATCTCATCCTCTGTCGTCCCCTTCTCCTCTTGCCTTCACACTTTCCCAACATCAGGGTCTTTTCCAGGGAGTCTTCTCTTCTCATGAGATGGCCAAAGGATTGGAGCCTCAGCTTCAGCATCTGTCCTTCCAGTGAGCACTCAGGGTTGATTTCCTTCAGAATGGATAGGTTTGTTCTCCTTGCAGTCCAGGGGACTCTCAAGAGTCTCCTCCAGCACCACAATTCAAAAGCATCAATTCTTCGGCGGTCAGCCTTCTTTATGGTCCAGCTCTCACTTCCATACATCGCTACTGAAAAAACCATAGCTTTGACTATGCGGACTTTTGTCGGCAAGGTGATGTCTCTGCTTTTTAAGATGCTGTCTAGGTTTGTCATTGCTTTCCTCCCAAGAAGCAGGCGTCTTTTAATTTCGTGCTTGCTGTCACCATCTGCAGTGATCATGGAGCCCAAGAAAGTAAAATCTGTCACTGCCTCCATATCTTCCCCTTCAATTTGCCAGGAGGTGATGGGGCCAGTGGCCATGATCTTAGTTTTTTTGATGTTGAGCTTCAGGCCATTTTTTGCGCTCTCCTCTTTCACCCTCATTAAGAGGTTCTTTAATTCCTCCTCACTTTCTGCCATCACAGTGGTATCATCTGCATATCTGAGGTTGTTGATATTTCTTCCGGCAATCTTAATTCCGGCTTGGGATTCCTCCAGTCCAGCCTTTCGCATGATGTATTCTGCATATAAGTTAAATAAGCAGGGAGACAATATACAGCTCCATGGACAGAAACAAAAGGCTAAAAGCAAACGGGTATCCAGGTTCAAATACCTATATCATCCCTCAGATAACACCATGGAATACTTCAAACTTTGACTGACAAATGGAAAGTGAAATATCCAGGCTTATTTGAAGTTCTTGGAAGATCTTTGCTCAATAAATCAACAACACTCAATGTTTTCAAAACTGAGCCGCTTCCCAGGAAAGTCAAGTATATTCGGAAACAAACGGTCCAGCACCAGCCGGAAAATCCCAGTTCAACAAGGAGCTGATTAATTGTTAGAGGTTCTTCAATTCCTCCTCACTTTCTGCTGATTAATACATTAATACATGGGCACAGATTCAAGGTTTAGCATAAATCAAAGGTTCGTGTATCAGAGGAACCCCGATAGGCTGCAAAACAAGGAAAGAAGCTGACAGCGGCCTAAGTTCTTGCACAACCAACGTTTTATGCTTAAAGCATCCTCTGCTCCATTTAAGGAAAGCTCGTACCTCCCACAGAAGAAGACAGCACAGAGTTAAAAACAGGAAGCAAGAGAAGAAGAAAAAGAATCTATATAAAAATGTACCTGTAATAAGGCTACAGACCATTGGGCAGCTGCCAGGAAAATGATGGAATACAGTATAGTTTACTTATTTCTTTTTAATGGCTCCAACATTCCACCTGAAAAATTGGTCCCGGAGCTGTATAATTGGGGATAAAAATGAAATGACAGTTTCCATTTGTCAGCATGAAAGCTGATCACTTATATTTTTCATAGAGCTGTGGAGAACGCATGGGGTCCAGAGGTTTACCTAAGAACAGGACAAGTTTTGAAAACTTGTACAGGAAGTTTCTAAACTGCCAAAGGAAGAAAACAGCAGGGTCTTAGTCCTCCTTAAGAGAGCTGCTCTCATCTCTCCCCCCACCCCATTCTTCTCTTTGTATTCTGGGTCTACACTGTACTGGACAAATGCAGCTACTGAATGAATTAATCAAGGTCACTGAAAGGTGATTGTTAGTATAAAACTGTGAACCCAGTCTCTTGCATGGGCTCCATGAACCAAATGGGAACCAAGACATCTTCTTAAAAAGTCTCCATCCCTTCCAACAGGCACCAATGTCAAAAACTTCAACCCAACTGCTAGTCCCCATCCAAGTAGACCCCAAAATCCATGGGAACTCAGTACATCAACATACAAGATTCACTGATTGAACAGGTCTACTCTACTAGGGACTAGTAAGTGGATTGAGGCCAAGGTTGCCTGCCCACCTCCACTGAAATGAGAGGGATTTAAAGCACAGAAGGAAACATGGTTCGTATCTCCTGTTTCCACCTGCTCCCTCAGCTGCAAGTATCTGACACAGATTTTGAAGCAAAAGTTAAAGCTGTGCCCAATAGTGGTCCAACGTGACGGAAGGAGAAGCTCACTGCTGACGGTTCCAACATTTCTAGCCAGCTGGCGGCTGCCAAGTCCTTATTAGAAGCCATGTTCGTTGGTTCCCCTTGTCCTCATGCTGCTTCGAAAATTCATTCTGAGGTTTCCTTAATTGACCTAAAGACAGACAATGCTCCCAAAAATTAGAAGCCGTTCTTGTTTTCCCTGCCAACCGTGTTCCACCAGGGGTTCTGCTAGATCGAGCCCATTTACAGCAGAAAAGTTCCTACAGGAAGCCAAAAAACATTTTATTCCCAGCGGAGGCCCTGTTCCCATCGCAAAAAGAACTATTGTGTGACCAGGAAGCCTATCAAGGCAAAGAGGGAAAGGAAAGGAAAGTTTTCCACCCACTTTTATTTCATGGCTTGATTTTCTACATGTATAGCAGTCAAGAGTGGGAGTTCTGACTTGAAGTTCCCTGCCTGCCTTCTTGGTGGTGGCTCCCCCCAAATGCCGAAAAGCCCCTTCCAAGAGGGGCCTGGGCGGCTGGGCCCCGCCTTGCTGTCCTTCTGCCATCAGGGCGAAAGCTGTTCACAAAGGCAGGCTCTGAGCAACCGGTGGGCTGCAACAGGAGGAGCCTTTTAATAAGGGGTCTTGTACATTTTTTAGTGATGGCCTGTTTAGCTGGCTTTTGATTCAGCTGCAGTGTAAATCTGTTTAATTATGCCTTAATATTGTAACTCCCTGCACCTTTATTTGTATCTCATATTTAATTACTGGGCAGCATACAAACACTGCAACCTGCAAATACCCACACATTAAATATACACGAGATTATAAACAAGAGACTGAAAGCACTGAACAATTAGTGATTGGGATGAACAGACTGATCGTGAATAAATATGAAGCATAAACCTAAAAAAGAAGAAGAGCAATGACAAACCTCATCTCTGCTCTGGGAAAGCCTTTCCACGCTGACTGCATTTTTTTGCAAGTAACCTATCGCCCTTTCCCCATGCACGGGATGGAGATATTTCTTCTGAACTTGTATGCACTCTTTAGAGAAAAAGTCTCTTCCCTCTTAAGGGAAATCTAAACATTACCTTGAGTTATTAAAACACTGTAAACAGTCTGGCAGTTCATTATTTTGACACTTCATTCCAGGGACCAGGGGATTTATGGCTCAAGGCAAGACACCTTGTCAGATACACACCCTTAATCTGACCAAAATCTACTAGTAAGTCGGGCTTCCCCCCTTCCTTACAGAGAAGGACTGTTTGGTTGGGTCTGATTATTGTGTTGTTGTTGTTTTAAGTTTATTGAACAACAAAAACAACAAAAATCAAGCTACTAGACAATACATAACATAACTAACTCAAAATGTAACAATTAACCAATACACAGTAACAGTTTGGCATAATAGTTACAGTAATTCTGATTGCTTTAACTGAAACATTGTGCACTCCTTCACCGGGAACAATATGGCTACTTGCACTTTTCCCATTATTATTCCAAAGCCCTTTCGTCCTTCCAAAATCGCAATGTTTCTTGCGAAGGTAAATGTCCTTTCCCTTTTATTAATGTGAATTCTATAAAATCTCCCCATATGTCCCTTAAAATACTCTTAGTTAATCATCCTTGTTTTATCTTAATGTCACATGATAACTTATCATTACTAGCTATATCCCAAATCTCATTATTCTTTCAGCAGCCTTAAAAATATGCTAGTCTGAAGACAAACTTGGGAAGGGTGTGCATTTCATACACACAGCGTATTCAGTCAAGAGGTTGTTTTTTGTTTTTTTACAGAACTGCAGCACAGATTGCAGGGGCAGAGGGTGACGGTTCTACTTTGCAAACACTGGAGTACGACGGCAGCAAAATAGCTGGATCAACTCCCCAAATTTTTATTCACGCGCAATTATTGGCTAAGGTTATGAGCAAATGGCAGCTGGTCCTTGGAAACTGTGAAGATTGAACACAAGTAAAATTTTAATATGTACAAGGCAATCTTGAGATGAGCTCCCAAAGGGTAAATCCATACTGTATGTTAACGTACTTTCCCCCGCTATGATTTTCGCTGAAATCTCTAGATTTTCCAGATGGTACTTCTTGTATGAAATTAACACTGTGCAATCACAAAGCACGGATACCGTGCAACTTCCACTGATGCCTCCAAAACGCTTCAGTGTGGCAGGACAGCGTCCAGCGCTTTAGCCAGATGGCGACCTGAGACTTCTAAATTTTAGTATGCCCTAAAACTGCTAACCGGATGACAGGAGCATCTTCATCACTGAACCTGGGTCAAAAATAAAGCCCCAGACACGTCTCACATTAAAGCTAGACACCCATTTTGCAACCCTCTTTTCAAAAGACTCAACAAATACAGTCAGTTCCTATACATCCTGTAGGAATGGAACAAACCCACAGAATCCTTGGTGACACTGATGTATCGATGCATTTTAAGCCCAACGCCAGTGGGATCCCATGTCACCCTATTCAGAGAAAGATGAACAGGCTGCCTGCCGTCCTCAGAACGTCTCTTCTGCAGTCTAAACACTGCTCCCTCGGCACTTTTCCTTCTCTTTATCTTGATATTGTTTTGCACTAAAGATCACTTTTCCCCCTGGCTTACATGGATTTCAGCCGCTCTTTTCCAATGCTCAAGGCTAGCTCCCACCCACCCCCTAAGCATGCTTTTCCCCACTTCAGTCCCTATAGGTCAAACTCTTCTCTTGACACAGCAACATACCCAAGGAGTAGTGAGCAAATAAAGGCTGGAAGGCTCTCTAACACAAGGGCCATCCCTTGCCGGCAAGGAGCCCGGTCTGAGAGTGCACGGAAAGAGCACCAAACATCTCCCCACCACCACCACTCCTCTCCACCAGTGACTCAAAGACTCAGCAGACTGCCCCGCTGCCCAAGGAACTCTGCTCCCGATGGCAGAATCGGGACCTCATTACAGCTTGCATGGGCCTCTTAGGAAATTTCCAAATCAGGGCTGCTTCGAAACACCAAAGTGTGATGCAAAGGACAGACCTAAACATAAGCCAGAGCTGAGTAAGCTTGTTGTTCTGGTTCAGGTACCTGTGACTTCACACAGGTGGACAGCGGCTCTGCTGGGCAAATACTGCTGCTTTCCCCACGGTCATCCAACAGGCCACTGAAGAACATCATTCTCTGGTGGGTTTCCTAACTTCCAAGAGTTACAATCAAAGCTTACAAGTTGAAATGCTTTGTTAAAATTTGTTTTGATGTGGGTTTTTTTCTAAAGTAGTGCAATAAAAGGGATCACTCACTCTTACTTTTGTGCCATCTTGGCGACCACATGGCCTCGTCCTTGTTCTTTCTTGTTAAAATGAGTTGATTAGGTACCTTTCCGGCAATCAAGGGGACAAAACCTTTCAAAACTTTTCTTCTTCCTCTCTCTCTTTCAATACAGGGTGTTAGTGAGTTTCTGACTGACATGCTTTTGGAATGATAAGGAAACCCAAAGAGCCAGAAGTTCACACTCCTATTTTTTCATCCTTCATGACCAACCTCCACCTTAACGAGCCAGCCTCAGAAGTTTCCTGCCATTCCATAAATTTGCAGCCTTCCTGCTTGCAAAAGCAAGCATAGTGCTAGTCATAAAACCAAAGAGGGAAAATTGCAGAAAGCATGAATAGTAGATCATGAAAACTAGGGACAAAGCCAAATAAAACTGCAACCCAAAAAGCTTGATGATGCACATTAACTAACCAGAGGTGATCATCCTGAGTCGCGATTTGCATTTGCCAACATTTACAATTGTAGGACTGAGCAAAGGATAAGCACACATCAGTCACTAGACAGGGGTCCCTAAGAAATTACTGGAGAAGGTTCTGGAAGCATTAACCTAAGCTCACCTGTGGCTTTCCCGCAGGTGCACCACTGAATCCCTCTCAACTTGAGAATGCCCTTTATAGGAAAGCCGGCCCAGCACCTACATTCATGTCATTTGGGCGCCATATCAATTAAGTATTATTACTAATATTGCACCTAGACGTGGTGCTGTTGTGTTCAAGGTATTATTGGACTTTATTGTTGCAGTCTATTTCGTAGCACCAGTGGTGGATGGCGTAGGAGGCGCGTTTATTTAATAACTCTAACAGACAGACACTAAAATGCATCTCCAACAAAATGCGCCCCCCCCCCCCCCCAAATCAGCAGTCATCTTCCATCCTGCTGCTGCCAGGGAAGCCTCCACGCATAGAGCTAAACTACCTCACAGCTGCCGGTTTCCCATTTTCCTGGTTCCAAGCCATACTAATTGATTCCAGCATCTTCCTCCACTTAATCAAGCAGCTGGAAGCCCGGCCCTGTCCAAGCAAGACTTGCCACTTGTCAACATCTGGACAGGTTAATTATTAGGTGCCATTTGTTGGAAGACGGCCAAGAATGCAAATCCGATGCAAGCACCTGTGATGGTGGATCGAGGCGCCCGTCCCTTCCTCCTTCCCTCCCTCCAGTCGCCACGGAAGGCGGCATTCGGTAAAAGGAGCAGCTCGGCTTGTTCCATTGGACCACTGAACGCAGAGATTCCAATGAAATGCTGCACAGTATTCAAAACGTATCTTCTCTTTTCACAGAAGCTGTTTTCAAATGGCTGAAGGACTTGAAATGTGATGTTGTGCAAAAAAAATGTAAGGGACTTTTTCGATTCCACTCGAGCCCAAATCCACAAGTCACATGGAGCAGGCATCCACTTCCTCCTCCCGGAATCCTCCCTTTTCAAACTCTTCCTTTTCCAAAATCCCCAGCCCACTCTGCTCTCAGACATCTGCCTGAGGATCGCAATCATACCGGCTTCCTCCTTCCTGACAAAGACAGAAATTCTGGCAAAATGCTAGACTAACCCAGCTACCTTTTTTTTTTTTTATTAAACACTGGTACAATCTAGATAGAGGCACTTCAGGGTTTTATAATACTTCATTATGGATTCTATTTGTATTTTAATAAGAGCTAAATATAGATATATTTGAGATAGTGATGTATTAATCTAGCATGAAAGATTTTTTTAATCCTCTCCTTCTAGAACAGCAGATAAAATGAAAGATTTAATGGGACTGCAATCACTTCGGATACTAACTCAGTCACCCAAACTGGCATGTCACGACATCCTTAGGACAAGCCACACTCTCTGGGGGCATGTTCTTATTTTGGAAAATCCTGGCAAGCATTAGAACTTCATGGACCATGAAAAGCCTTCTTCTCCAACCACCAGTGAGCAATTACCATGCCAAAAGCTAAGGTGAAACTCTCAGGTCAAGCCAGCCAGCCAGCTGCTTGGGCGCTCCTTTCCTGCCAGATGTTCATGTATCCAATTCCATGCTGCTGCAGAATGGCATTTCATCTACACCAGTGGTTCTTAACCTTTGTTACTCAGGTGTTTTTGAACTGCAACTCCCAGAAACCCCAGCCAGCACAGCTGGTGGTGAAGGCTTCTGGGAGTTGCAGTTCAAAAACACCTGAGTAACAAAGGTTAAGAACCACTGATCTACACCATTGCCAAGGTTTGATTTACAATTGTACAACCTACTGGCTTAAAAAGAGAGAAGAAATTAAGAACCACGTGCAGAAAAAAAAAAAGCAGGGATGTGAAGACGGCCAGCGGACTGATACTGGGGAGCGTGTTTCCCTTGGCAGACGAAGCCCTCAGAACACAGATGAAGAGAGAGAAGCTATAACGCCACCACTTGGGCTTCCTCGCTAGAAAGGCAGCTTGTAATCCAACTCCAATTTTCGCTGCCAAGTCTTAGGTGCATGCGATAGATCTGGGAATCAGGTTCTCCTCCCCAAGAGGAACCAACAGACATATAAGCTGTGTCTGCTTTCTTGGGTATTTAGGGGAGAGGAGTGGAAGAAGTGCCTTCTTGAACCCAGCCACCCCTAAAAACTTCGCCTCCCAGATCCCTTCCAATCACAAACACAAAAAGCTTGTTTGACTAGCACCGGGAGGTTGAGAATATCTGATTACACCCTACAGGAAATGCTTTCTTCCCATCGTGGATGCCTTTCACGTTATTATGAATAAATTGCATACACATTCAGAAAGATGCCACAACCACCGTGGCTGTCAGGCCTCAAAACAACCCAAACCCAACAACCCAAACATCTGAAATTGCTCAGGGTTTTTGCTTTTGTTTTGGTCAAGAAGAATTTAACCACTGAACTATGTTTACAAAATAGGCAGAGAGCATTTACAGGGAGAGGCACAGAATCTGTCATCTTGTCAGTTTTTAACCATCCTGGACTGATCGAACATGACAAAAAAAGGCCCCCTCTTCCGAACAGCTAATTTGGAGCAAATTTTGCAAGCTTTTCACATGTGGTTTACTCTTCTTCCCTGTTCCCCTTTCCAACACCCCCAACACCAAGTAGCTTTGTGAGCTGCAAAAGATCCCTACTTTACTCATCTGGTTCCAACTGGCAACAAATCCCAAATGAATTGTGAGTCAAATTTCACTGCTTTTAAGGCTTCTCCTTTGGGAGCTTTAGCCAAAGCATGTGTGACTGCAGTAACCATAAACTTTCTCCGTAATTTTAATCTGGGGGGTGGGGGGATGGGGAGAAGCAGGAAAGCAAGCTGTTCCCCCACTCAAGCTCTTCCTCATCAGGGCTGCTGTACAACGAGAACTCCGGCCAATGTATTTGCTACAGATTAAGAGAAAGTAACAGTGTCCAAATCTCTAGCAAGCTAAGGACTGTCTTCTGCATTTCCATGTTCTGCTAAATTACTCTTATCATAGAATAGTAGAATTGTAGAATCATGGAGCCGGAAGAAGCCTAGAAGGCCACCGAGCCCAACCCCCTTGCTCAATGCAGATATACAAATCAAAGGATATCTGCTAGATCATTGTCTAAGTGTCTCTTGAATGCCTCCAGCATTGGAGCACTCACCACCTCCCAAGGTAATTGGTTCCATTGCCGGACTGCTCAACCAATTAAGAAGTTTTTCCCCCCTAATATTCAGCCTAAATTTGGCTTCTTGTATCTTCTGCCACTCATTACTCCTCTGCTCACCCCTGGCCTAAGCACATGCCACCAAGACACAGTGGCAACACTGCCCGCCTTCCGCATGTCTTTGTGTGCCCTTTGCCAACCCAGACACTCTTGTTCTCCAAAGGGCCTTAAATCTGCCACTGATTCATAAACAAGGGTAAGTTAGCAAGGGCTCTAGAGCATGGCCCATCCGTCAACCCCTCCACTTGTTCTATGTTCTCCCAATGACACAGTTACCACGCAGGGAATATGCAGCCCTGCAGAGTCCACCAAAGGAGACGATTTTTCCTCGTCCCCCAACAATGCAGTTCCAAACTTCCTCTAACAGCTTTAGAAATACAATTGCATAGCCTGAGGTTCAAGGATCAAATGCAAAGACACCTTGGTGTTTTTGCTTACAATTGTCACTTGAAAGGAACGGTTACAAGCGCCATACCTCTCGGCCAACAGAACCGAATGAACCATGTTTCCCTGATCCCTCTCACATCCAACTCAAGTTTCCCTTCTATGGGGAAAAGTATGAGCATCCCAAAGAGCAATGTTTCCATCGAGCCTCGGGGCTCGTTGGATTTTTTAACTTTAACTCTGCAGAAGAGAGAAAGATGGACCGCATTCAGATAATCATCTCTCTCTGCTTAATAAGCAGAGAAATGAATGAACCTGTTGCTTCTTCCTACAGCCCCCTTTGCTCATCCCTTCATGGTGTGAGCTAACCAACCAGGAAATCTCTAATTAACCAAAGTTATCTATTATGTTGAACTAGGGAAATATTAGACTGTGCAGAGGAAGAACTTTTACAGCAACATGCTCTGACTGGCTTTCTCACTTGTCGGGGATGCAAGACCAACTTCGGGCTGAGACCGCTTTGCAGAGCCACAAATGCCTTCCTTACCGACAGCAGCAGGAGAACCAAAAACACACACTTTTTAATACTGTCACAACCGGATGACATGGGCAGGCCCAGAGTGCCCGTATAAGAAAGAAGCAGCATGCCAAATTTCAGAAATAAAAGGTGAAAGGGTTCGAACCAAGTACCTTTTGAGTTTCGTTTTCCCTTAGGAAAGGCCTTGAGCCATGTCCAAATAGCAGTTGGTACACGCCATATACCAAACATGTGTATGTGAGAGAGAGAGAGGGCACACAGAAACCCATACATGGAGCCACTATGTCAATACAAAGAGAACTAGAACGGGAATTACAGCAAACACTATTAAGACTCGGAATGAAAGGAATAAGATTATATATTCCAGTTCCCAATGTAGGTCATCCAGCAAGGGGACTCAGGTGGTCTCCATCCCATGACCGGCCTGAAGCTGGATCGACACGGATCCAGACAATCCATTTTATCCAGAAACCTCTTTTCTTGAGGGAAGAAACAAAAGGAGTTGAAAGGAATGGTCTTTCGCAAGACCCTCTTTAAGCTCCAAAGGCAGTTGGTCATTTCGGGCATGGAACTCAAAAGGACAACAAGCAATTTAACAAAACAGTTCTCCAGAACAAGGTGCCTCTAATGATTCAGCCGGGCTGGCAATCAACCCCAGATCCTTTCCACCAGCTGCTGTGAGCTCGTAGAACAAGCTAGACGTATATTACTTTGGAACAGCATGACAAGGAGCACTTAACTTTCTTTTCCCCCCTCCCTTTCCTGCGAAGCCTCTTCTCCTCGGCTGAAAACAGAATAAAGCGCTGGGCTGGAGGAACCAATCATCACCTTCTCCTTACAACCGATGGGAATCCAAAGGGAACAAGGGTGAAAAGACATGCTCAAGCAGGAAGCACCAGCTTGGCAACAGGCTCAGGAAGGATGCTAAGGATCAAACCTCCTACCTCATATTAGGATGAGAGAGAGAGGACTCCGTGAAGACAGGGGTGCTTTACTGGGAAAGACAAAAGGATAAGGGATTCTCTTTTGAATGGCTCTGGTTCCCTAGTATTTTGCTTTCAGTTCTGATGATCCATAGGGTCCCTTCCAGCTCTGTAGTTCTAAGACGACGACAACTGGCACCTGGGTTGCTTAACTTGTCAAGGGGGATGTTTAAGTTAGAAAAGGTTTTCTTAATCCTGCCCGTCACCACATTTCATAAGCCCGACCTAGGATTTAAAAGCTTGACTTCCTTCTTTGCAGCCTTCAACGAAAACCAGGCTTCCCTTTAGCAAGAAAGCAAACCCTACGAAGGCAAAATGACTTCACCCAGATCTCAAAGTGCCACAGCTCCTTCTTCACGGAAATATATGGCACCACAGGGAAAGCCTTTTCAGTGGCGGTGCCCCTACTGTGGAATGCCTTCTCAAAAAGGGCAGGTGAGACGCGCATGACATTATTTTCTCCTAGACATTCTGAGGGAGGATGTTCTGTTGCTGGCCAATCTTCAAAGCCATTGTATGGATTCACCATACAGTGCAATGCTTTCTTATATGCTTGTTTTATACTGCTCCAGCACCTACAGGGATATACAGATTTGCTTTAGAATTTAAACCTATGCCATAAGTCTTTGTCAAGTGTTGGCATCTGTCAAACACTTGGTGTCCAATTTAATGATCAGTGCAGAGAGGCCAATACGCCATTTTATCAAGTCTCATCCAAAATGTAGAGCGGCTTTACCAGCTATTTTTGGTTCTTCTCCTGTTTTAGCATTCCAGTGATCTTAACCCACTACATCTCCATTGATCTGCTGGGTGGTGGTAATAATTAACCACAAATAAAACAGATTAATTTGCAATGAAAATGGAATCGCACAGAAGCCACCCAGGACCAGATACAGCAACACGCTGGTTGAACACAGAAATATCATGGTGTTCGCCTTCAGTGTTTAATATTTTGCTTCAAACTCTGTAACCAGACAAGAACAAAACCAGGACGCCATGTAGCCTGAAATGCAATTGTTTTGGAAAGTTCTATGCCTAGGAAAACGGGGGCCTTGAATGAAAGTGTCAACTCAACCATATCTCTCATTTAAAAAAAAAATCTAACAAATAAGTGTGTTCCAGCAAGGATAAATAAAAAATTGCAAAGGCTGGTGTGTGGACAGGGAAGAATACAGTGAGGTATCCAGGTGAGTAAACTTCAAACGAAGGATTATCCACATTTGTGAGGAACTCACTGCAGCAAGAAATTGAACCAGGAGCCTTCTGCATCCAAAAACAGCCCGGCTACCTCAGGCGCACTCAGCTAAGGCCACGGCTTACTCGTGGACTGTGACTTGACAAAGTCTGGCGCCCGAGATAGCCTCCTGCGAACAAGCTGCTCTTTTGGAAGCCTCCCATTCAAAGCAGACTGGCCATGGCCAGACTCCTCTCGCGCTTCCGTGCAGGAGAGCCAGGTGCCTTCCAGCCCACCTCCAACTTGCTGCCTGCCGTTGTCAGGAGCGTCTGACTCTCGTTTCCTGATTTCATTTCCCAGCCACCCTGGAGCACAGACTCCCCCCTGTGCCGGGGGGGGCTGCTATAGTTTCAGAACCCAACGGCATGGACAAGGACCATCACCACCCCACCTCAACGTCTTTTAGAGAGAACTTGGGTGAGTCGAGCAGGAACCAGAAGGAAAGATATCCCTTCTATTTTTTACCCAACAAATGGAATTTGGGGCATAACACCCCGAAAGCAACCTCCGCCCTCACCACAATGTTATCAGCAGAGACAGATAAATAAATTTTCCACAATTAAATGAACAGCCAAGGGTTGGATGTCTCTTTAAAGGCTGTTGAAGCATCAGGGGAAAGCTGGTATGTTCATGTTTAGATAGAGCTCAGAGCATTGTTTAATTTTTAAAAGGAATGTGTTGCACAATTCACTACTCTACTCCCCTCACAAAGGCGTTTCAGTGCAATGCACCATATTAACGAGTTGACTCATAATGAACAGGAAATGCAGAGAAGACTCTCTGGTAACCCATTCTGATGCTGCACGCTTAAAAATGCAAGCGTCAGAAAAATAATTCATCACTTCCTTGCTACTTAAACTTGGTAAGAGAATGGCAAAGAATTTCCTATAACAATGACCCTAAAATGCCTGATTTTCCCCCCCATAACCTGTGAAAGTAACTGGGAAAAGGTTATTCATTATATCAAGCAATAGCTTGGTCACTACCTGCAATTTAACTTCTCCCTCCCTACAGAAGAACCTGTGTTATTGGTAACTGGTTATTTCTCAAGCTCTGGGTTTACGGGCATCTCAAGTGACTCCATGAAGAAGGAACCAACCGAGAGGGGGCCTCTCAGGGGTCCACACCTGAAGAGAAACTGTTAGACGTCCATTCTGCCCCACCCACCATCACTCTTAACACAAGCATCATCCAACAGCCTTGCTCTTTAGAAACGGGGTCTCCTGGTGAGGCCAAGAGGTTCTCACACCTGTGCCACATTTACAAGCTGGGATGGGAGCAAACAGCACACGTGGGGGCTGGTGGGAGCAGTAGGGCAGTCCTATGTCTAGCCTCATTGCCCCATCATCTGGACAAACAAGATGGAACACCATGCCCTCTAAGTAGTAGGCTCCATGGGACACCCATCTTCCCGGCACCCCCAAAAGACTTCGACCTAATTCAACAGCTGGGGCCAACCTCTGTAGACGCACGCACTCAATGGCTGAATGCTGATTTGACACTTCTGTAAATCCCACTGATTTAGAGGGTCTACTTCAGCTGGGAAGAGCAACCAAATTCAAGCCCCTGTTAGCAGCTTGGCATCAGAAGGGTTATAGCCATCAGCCGCAATGCCATCTTCCAATCCCTCCAGAAAAGTGTGGACACTTCAGGATCCTGTTTTCAGGGAGAAGCTGCTCCAAGGGCCAGGCTCCCCTCAGCTGCCACTCGGTCTCAAAAGACCTGTGCTTCTGCAGAGATACACAGGTAGGAGGAGACATGATTTTTCAACAATTAAGCCCTTTGAAAGCTGAGGTCTGGAAGAGGCTTTTTCTTCACTTGACCTTCACTGCCAGTGCTACCCTGCAAGAATCATGATTCCATTAATCACTGAACAGGTAAACAAAGAGACTCTTGAGCACAGGAGAGCTGCGGCGGAGATGCAGAAGAGGATGGGTGTATTCCCCGGAGAAAACAATGAGATCTATTCAGTGTGAAGAATGTGCTGTGCCAATTAAATACTTTCAGATGCATAATTATAATTGCAATAATGAATGGCAAAGAGCATTACTGCTTGCACAATACCATTTTTCTATTCAGTGCGATGCTTCAGTTCCTATCTTCCTTCAAACTAACCTTTTGTGCGTCTTCGTTATCAGATCTTTCAGCAGATTGCTTTGAAAGGGTAATAAGAAATATCACATTACCTGAGTTGGGGGAAATAAGCTAAGCATCCTTGAATTGTGCCTGTATTTATAATCTGTTGGGGGGAAGTTTTTTTTTTTTCCAGCACACCTACAACGTTCAAAATATATTCAATTAACTTGGAACATTAAAGCAATTTCAGAGCGATCTGTATGTTTATGTCCCCAGCTGAGGCCGAAGGGAGAGTTGAGCTAACTTTCTTTTCTCCTGCAACTGCCCTGACACATTCCCCTTGGCAGCCAGGACGTTTTTGGCCTTTCTTTCCTTCCCGGTCAGCCGAGACAGAGCTTTGACCAGCTGTTTCTTCACAACTGGTCAACCCGAAGAAATTAAATTGGAAAGGTAACAAAGTTAATTCAAGATAGTTGCGTGTGGAGCAACAGGAATTCGCCAAAAATCTAAAGGATTTCATTCTGTCGCCCACGCGCGCATTCGCTTCCTCTTATCCTTACCCTTATGCTTCACTGGGTCCAATAAGTTTTTAAAAATAAATTACCTCCTGGCATGTTACCCCAGCATTTCAGTTCCCAGGGCCTTCCACTGTTTGGCCAGAATATTTCTGAACGGTTTCCAGACTCTATTAACCCCTCTATTGATTTCCCACAAATGAGAATTAAAAAGATTGGGAATAAAAAATGCATTTCAGAGGTTATTTCAGCGACATCAAACGATATCACCTACATCACCCGCAGAGGGGAAGACGGGGCCAAATGACAGAATCGGGAAGGGCAGGACCCTGTGCCCGAGACATACTGAGGTGGGAAGCTTTTTTCTCTCTCAGCTATCAAGGCCAACAGCAAATGTGGCAGGATTTTTAAACAACTGGATTACAGTTCCAAGAGAGGGCAATGGAGTGGGAGACCTGGGTTCAAATCCCTTATAGTTCAGCCATGGAAACTCACTGGGCACCGTGAAACTCCTTGGTTGTTTCATATACCCTGAAACCCCTATTTACGGTCACTGCAAATCAAAAGAGACTCGTCCACCTATAATAACAAATGGGACTCCAAAACACTAAAGTTGCCTCGGCACCAATACCGATATTGCAAAATAGGTTACACTATGGAAGTTTCTGTTCATATGCATGTACAGACAAGCGTGGAAGCTGGCTGAGTAGAAGACAAGTGTCCTTCGGGGGGGGGGGGGGGGAATTTCCACCATGCCCCATAATATAAATGATGAAAAAAAGGTAGAATATAAATCTTCTAAGTATCAGTAGATAAAACAGGAAATACCAGTCTATGCTTACTCCAAACAGACCGCTGTACATAAAACCCATGCTAGCAGCCGCTTCACTCCACTTATACAGCAGACTCAAAGCCCTGAAAGCCACAAGACTCCTTTCGATGGAACTGCCCAAGAGGGCCACTCTGTGGAACTTCACATACCCTCAGGACTGCTGGGTAGCTCAGGCGGTTGAGGTCTCTGGCTGCCAAGCCAGAGGTTGGGAGTTCGATTCCCCGCCATGCCTCCTGGACAGAGACTGGACGCCATGATCCACAGAGTCCCTTCCGGCTCTGCAGGGGGAGAGGGGTTGGAAGCAGGCCACAGGATCCCGTGGTGCTTAACTGCCTCTCCCTCTTGCCAGCCCCATCCCCAGGTAAGTGGCATCCAAAGCCGACCACAACAACACCAAGTCACATCTTGTAATAAAATCAAAGCAACTGCAGCAACACTCTTTTAAAAAAAAAAACACCAGTGGCAGTTTTTTTGCCTTCCAAAATCAGCTGGCGAGGGGAGGAGGGGAGGGCCATGAAGGGGGCTACTACCAGGCTTTGTCACATAGCAACTCAGCACAACAGCATTAAAGCTCTGAGCCTCCTGCCAACAGGCTCCGCTTCACTCCTGAGATTGCCGAGGGACCTCAGCCGCATCCCTGTCCACCTACAGAAGACTGGCTGAATGTATTCTTGCCTTTGAACCCATGCCCTTTTCCCATCTTGGCCACAGACTGATTGACTGATGGGCTGCTAAGTTGCATCGGGCCTGCCAGAGCCGTAACTCTGGTCTCCGGTCCCACCCTAGTGGGCCAGGCACACTGGCAGCGGCTTCCTGAGCAGCTCAGGGCCGAGAGGGCTGCTGACCACAGCTCCTGGCAACCCCTGGCTGCTCATCCAACCACTGCCCGCCCGCCCACCTCCGCCCCGCTTCCTCCTGAATCAATTAGGAGTGTTAAATATTTAACACATTCGTTCTATTCCGCTGCACAAAGCATCTCCCGGCTGGTCTTGGGCAGCGTAAATGCGAGACAGGAAATGGACCAGAAGGGCAGCAAAGACAGAGGCGAACAAATGGAAGCCAAATGAGCAGTTTCTGGAAGAGGAACAGATAAAACTAGTGGAAGAGAAGCAAAAATGCCAGTCGCCCTGACTCAGTACCACCAGTTGGCAGAAGCAGGGACCCCCAAGTTCTCCCTGCCATGACCTGGTTGAGGGTGCCACTGTCGACCCCCACAGCCACCTGCCACGCACGCCATGCCAGAGACCCTGGTAGCCCAGCGCCGCCATTTTGCCTGTGTGTTGCTGCCCTGTCTTTCTCCACCACAGGCTGGAAGATGTCAAGGGCAATAGGAACCCACCCATGACAGCAATGGGCCACGCACTGCCTCAGCGAAAAAGCTGGACCCACAGTTGTTTTAGGAAGACAAAAAGATGAAACAGTGAAATACGAAACCAGCCTAGCGTAACAGCAGAGAATTTAAAACAGCAGTGATGCTTAAAACGTAACGGACTTGCAAATTAAAACCATGTGTGAAAAGGCACGTCAAAACAGGAAAACCTTTAAAAGGTGCCTAAAAATGAAAAGCAAAGCCTGTGGAAGGAATGATTCATGGATTACAGCAATCACACACCCACACTCCCGCTAGGTCAGATAAAGCCCAAACCACTGCTGTATTTTGCCCTACTGAACATGACCTTTCACGGCATATTGGACCCATCTCTGAAACCTGGCAGAAGCCAGCACAGGGATGTTGACATGCCTTGCCCATCCTTCATCATTACCAAAGTGCTGCCCTGGCTTCTTCTCGATGCCCAGCCCACACCACTGGTTACCAGGAAGGAAAGGGAATGGAAGGAAGGAAGGAAGGAAGGAAGGAAGGAAGGAAGGAAGGAAGGAAGGAAGGAAGGAAGGAAGGAAGGAAGGGAATGGAAGGAAGGAAGGAAGGAAGGAAGGAAGGAAGGAAGGAAGGAAGGAAGGAAGGAAGGAAGGAAGGAAGGAAGGAAAGGGAATGGAAGGAAGGAAGGAAGGAAGGAAGGAAAGGGAATGGAAGGAAGGAAGGAAGGAAGGAAGGAAGAAAGGAAGGAAGGAAGGAAGGAAGGAAGGAAGGAAGGAAGGAAGGAAGGAAGGAAGGAAGGAAGGAAGGAAGGGAAAGGGAAGGAAGGAAGGAAGGAAGGAAGGAAGGAAGGAAGGAAGGAAGGAAGGAAGGAAGGAAGGAAGGAAGGAAGGAAGGAAGGAAGGAAGGAAGGGAATGGAAGGAAGGAAGGAAGGAAGGAAGGAAGGAAGGAAGGAAGGAAGGAAGGAAGGAAGGAAGGAAGGAAGGAAGGAAGGAAGGAAGGAAAGGGAAAGGAAGGAAGGAAGGAAGGAAGGAAGGAAGGAAGGAAGGAAGGAAGGAAGGAAGGAAGGAAGGAAGGAAGGAAGAAGGGAATGGAAGGAAGGAAGGAAGGAAGGAAGGAAGGAAGGAAGGAAGGAAGGAAGGAAGGAAGGAAAGGGAATGGAAGGAAGGAAGGAAGGAAGGAAGGAAGGAAGGAAGGAAGGAAGGAAGGAAGGAAGGAAGGAAGAGAAGGAAGAGAGGAAGGAAGGAAGGAAGGAAGGAAGGAAGGAAGGAAGGAAGGAAGGAAGGAAGGAAGGAAGGAAGGAAGGAAGGAAGGAAGGAAGGAAGGAAGGAAGGAAGGAAGGAAGGAAGGAAGGAAGGAAGGAAGGAAGGAAGGAAGGAAGGAGAAGGAAAGGAAGGAAGGAAGGAAGGAAGGAAGAGAAAGGGAATGGAAGAGAAGGGAAGGAAGGAAGGAAGGAAGGAAGGAAGGAAGGAAGGAAGGAAGGAAGGAAGGAAGAAGGAAGGAAGGGAATGGAAGGAAGGAAGGAAGGAAGGAAGGAAGAGAAGGAAGGAAGGAAGGAAGGAAGGAAGGAAGGAAGGAAGGAAGGAAAGGAAGGAAAGGAAGAGAAGGAAGGAAGGAAGGAAGGAAGGAAGGAAGGAAGGAAGAAGGAAGGAAGAAGGAAGGAAGGAAGGAAGGAAGGAAGGAAGGAAGGAAGGAAGGAAGGAAGAGAAGGAAGGAAGGAAGGAAGGAAGGAAGGAAGGAACAGGAAGGAAGGAAGGAAGGAAGGAAGGAAGGAAGGAAGGAGGAGGAAGGAGGAAGAGGAAGGAAGGGAAAGGGAAGGACAGGAAGGAATGGAAGGAAGGAAGGAAGGAAGGAAGGAAGGAAGGAGAGGGAGGAAGGAAGGAAGGAAGGAAGGCAGCGAAGGGAAGGAAGGAGCGAAGGAAGGAAGGAAGAAGAAAGGAAAGGGAAAGGGAAAGGGAAAGGAAGGAAGGAAGGAAGGAAGGAGAAGGAAGGAAGCCGAAGGAAGGAAGGAAGGAAAGGGAATGGAAGGAAGGAAGGAAGGAAGGAAGGAAGGAAGGAAGGAAGGAAGGAAGGAAGGAAGGAAGGAAGGAAGGAAGGAAGGAAAGGAAGGAAGGAAGGAAGGAAGGAAGGAAGGAAGGAAAGGGAATGGAAGGAAGGAAAGGGAATGGAAGGAAGGAAGGAAGGAAGGAAGGAAGGAAGGAAGGAAGGAAGGAAGGAAGGAAGGAAGGAAGGAAGGAAGGAAGGAAGGAAAGAGAAAGGGAAAGGGAAAGGGAAAGGGAAAGGAAGGAAGGAAGGAAGGAAGGAAGGAAGGAAGGAAGGAAGGGAGGGAGGGAGGGAGGGAGGGAGGGAGGGAGGGGGTATTTAGGGTGGGTGGTACATGCAGGCTGCCAACCACCACCACCACCACCTGCTAAATTATTACGGCCAATCCTGCAGATGGCAGTCTGAAATACTCACAGGTTGCTTCACTCGCCAGCAGCCATCGCCGCCCATGCAAGGGAAGACAAGCTGCAGAAACATTCTCCGTGGTCTCTGGAGGGAGAATAGGAAACCGGGTTGAAGGAAAGCAGCACGGTGCTCCGCCATCCTTCAGCACAGAGACTCTAATATATGTCCTGAAGTTGGAAGGTTTTAAGCATGGACTCTCCTTTGCCAAGCTAGCTTTGCAGAACATAGGCCTTTCACAGCGGTAGGTTCTGTGCTTTGCAGATACTAACACAGCCGGGCTCCCCTTCCCCCTATTAAGAGAAGGAGGCCTTTCCAGCTCTGTACCTCACGTCAATGCTTCTTTGCAGCAGGAAGCAAAACCCTCCCCTCCTCTTGCTCCACAGCACACGCCAGAGCTTTCCAGGGGACCTATTCCATGCACTACCTGTTCCATAAAACAGCAGCAGTACTCGTCAGCTGAATGAAATTGTGCATTGTAGCATCAGACGCGCTCAACAGAGCTGGAGGGAAGGACAGAAGAGACCCAGGCTCACCCCTTCTACCTTCCACCCCTCTTCGCCTCTCGACTATGTGATCACTCACTACCGCTGCACCCAATGGATGAGTCACCTCACCTAAACTGACTTTATTGTCAAGCCTGTAGTGCCACATCCGCCGTCATGCTGGGCGCACAAATCAGCCATGCAACAGCCACCATTACCCCAACAACGTTGCATCCACAGAGCCCTCAGCCACGGAGCTCAGTAGGAAAAGCTGATTCACAGCCACGACCTCCAAACTGCAACACAGCATGAGCCCCTTCATGCACTTGGAGACGTACCAGCGATGAACAAAGCCCCAGCCTTAATCCAAATCTCCATCCCATGTGTTGGCCCTCCATGTGGCAAGCAACTGTTAAGCTTTCCAATCATCCCGAGTGTCTGATTGCTTTACTTCTTGTAGAATGTTGTCTTCCAGAAAGCCTAGCAGTGGAAGAGGCCACCAGAGCATCACTTCTGAGCCACAGCACCCCGCCAACAAGCACGCCTCCTGAAAGCCTTCAGTTAATGGGTTTTGCAGCCATCCGACTGCGCCCAGTCCATCTACCCATCCCTACTCCACAGCTTGTTTTGACCTGTTCACGTATTCTGTGAGGTTTGATTCACCGATCTATGCTTCCTCACCTTATGATTCTTCCCATAGTGAACTCCTGTCAATCATCATTACCACGATTCCCCCCCATTCCTCGTTAGCCTTTGAGGCACCCTCTTCCACACTCATACACCTTCCCACAAGTAACACTACTAAAGCAGCAAGAGCTCATTCTTTCGCCGCTTCACTTGACCTTCATCCACCGCTCCCTAGGTCTCTTTCCCCTTTCCGACAATTGCTCCTTAGAGGACTTCAGGAAACAAAGCAACCAAACAACACCTCTTTAATTACGTGCAAAGCTCGTATATTATTTCCTGAGGTCTCAGTACTGACTGCACACCAATTCAAGCCCAAATTAAGTTGACGCCATCTTTACAGCAGCCGCGCTTTTGCCGATTTGTGCTAGGATGTCATCCAACAGCCCAAACCCGAGTGATGGGCAGCTCCAGATGTCCACCCCATTCCCCAAACGAGGGTCCTGGAGAGGCTAAACCCTTCATGCTGAGATCCATGCTGCAGCCTCAGACCGCATTTCTTCTTAGAAACACTACATGTCAACTAGGCGCCCATAAGTGTGCATTAACCTACCCTGGGAAGTGGTGAGCCAATTACAGCCCCCAAGACCAGGGGGTTAATTCTGGCTTTCTGATCTCATTAGCCAATCTATTCACCAACGAACTATTTTCAGTTGCTAAATTACAATTTGGCCCTTGAACTCAATCATTAGCCTAATAATCAAAGCTGAAGCCTCGCTGCCACCACAGAAACTCAACAGCATTTTGCTAAAAATGCTATCCGCAAAGAGCAGCCTACAGGATGACACGTAGGGTTGTTTTATCATTTATTAGGCTCTCATTTACAACAAATGTTTGTGTTTACACATGTCTGCTGTCACTCCCATTTGACATGTACCTGTGCAAGAAGCGCCAACACCTGAGGTGACTGCCACACACCCTGTGAGGTCATCCTCAATTTCCACTATCATGTGCCGTTTCCCTGGAGTCTTTTCAAAGGAAGGCTTGAGTTCATTGTGTCCTAGATCCACCTTGGTTTTGAGCCTGAAAGGCCAAGATTTGGAGCGCACGTGGGATTTCTGCCACCTGTGTTTGCTCCGACTTCCTGATGCTATGCTTCCGTCCCACTCAGCTTGATGAATGGAACCCAGGGTGCACACCACCTCTGCGTGAGACATGCCGCCCATATGTTATGATCCGCACAGTTCGCCAAGATGTCTAAAAATTCCAGTGTTGTCACCATCCGGTCCCTGCGAGAGGAGAGTACGCACAATGGCTGACATTTCCTGTTGACTTTGAATTAGAGCATCTTCTAATGAAGCTCACTTCAACATCATTTTAAATCCATTTGCTCATGTCAACATCAATGTACTCAGCATTAGCTACCAATTAGTAAACCGGAAAATATTCTTCAGATAATCTGAAATCGTGGTAAAATATTCAACATGCCATTCGTTTACAACAAACTGCCCTATAAAACCAAATTACTGGAACCAGCTGTCACACACCAACACATCTAAGAGTGCGGAGCTATTTAAGCCTCTTTCTCCCCCACCCCTCCAGAAGATGCTCCAGTAACTGATGGTGGCTGAGTTTATTAATATTTTGAAGTGCAGGCTGCTTTATCTGCTCATTCATTCGCTCACTCGCTTGGTGCAAAAAAAACCAGCCACCTCGTCCTTATTGATGTACACGGTAACGAGGAGCAGTTGTAAGGATTTTAAAATCATTAGCTCAACCTCAGCACCCTACAAATTCTAGTAAATTCTAAGTACTGGGTTGCTCAAGCTGACGTTTTGAGAACATTGTCACAGGAGCACCGATTCTTATTAAGATTCCACACAATTTAAATTCTGCTTATTTAGTCAACCGGATCCTCCCCATGCTTCTCCCAGAACTTATCAAGGCAACCTTTAGGATGGGGTCCTTTGAGAACAAAATAGAAGGAGCATCAAAGACATAAATATTTGTTGCTATAAGTTTCTAAGTTTGTCTTTCAACCTCTCTGCACATGACTTCCCTGTGTTCTGGAATCATTTTATTTTGCCTTCAGGAGTTTGCAGTACAGAATGCCCTAAATCAGTGGTTCCCAAACTTTGTTCCCCAAATGTTCTTAGATTGCAACTCCCAGAAATCCTGGCCAGCACATAGCAAGTAGTGAAGGCTTCTGGGAATTGCAGCCCAAGAACATCTGGGGATCCCCGTTTGAGACCCACTGCCCTAAAACACAGTGCGCTTTTTTTTCAAACTGGTGTAATAGACTTTTTGAAATAAAAAATTAGTCTCCTTATGGATCCAACAGATGAGAGAACCCATCTCTTGAAGCATCATGGGTTTTATTTAAAGGGAGAGAAAAGTAAACAACCTACACTTCAAAGTGGTGAAAGCCCCCACTACTGGAACAGGATTCTACCACTCCATTTTATAAACATGCATGTACCCGCTCATAACCGGCCCGGCACTTCATCCTGCACCCTCTAGCTTGCTTCTTGAGGTACACATGGGTTGTTCTTCCCCGAACTCTGCTCAAGCAGCAGGTTCCAGCATCTTACAATCTCACCTAGGACCAAAAAGGGGACTCAGGAGAGAAAAATACTGACAAAACACTGACCTTGTCTAGACCTCCCAGCGCTAATTTTCCATGCTATCCATTCACTGCTTTTAAGTACGCCAACGAGAAATGTTATTATTTCTCCTCCCAACCTATCACTTTGAATTATTTGACTATTTACATAAGGCCATACTTCAAGAGCAGTCTGTCACGTAAGACCTTTTCAACGTTGTTGTTGTTTTAACTCTAATGCACGGGTTATAAATAAACTACATCGGAATGTATTCCAGGAATTAAAAAAAAAAGAAACACTTTCTGATTATGAAAGACTGTTTTGAATGTTCCCACCCACCCATCCCCACTGCATGCATTTATCATTTTTAAAGTTTTCTACTTGCAGCAGCATGTTTAATTCTTCAGTACAGGCTGCCAAATTAAGCTTCAGCCAGACAGCGTTTCTCCTTTTTGCTTTCTCTGTTTAGTGCTACATGAAACACAATAAATAGGCTGTCATCCAACCCTTCTCTGTTGCAAGAACCTTTTAAAGATGCATTCAACTTATAATCAATACTAATCCACAGACCCTTAAAAAAACCCAACTTCAATGTATGCCTCTTATTTTAAAACAAAAATAAAAAAACAGGCGCCCCAGTTGGCTCTGCTGGCTTTCCCCCTTATGTGTACCTGTTAGACACTTGGCTTAAATTTTAAGTAATAAATAAAACTCCACAAGAAGTAGCTCAAGCTCTTGCCCACAGAAAGCCACACCACGTGACTCCACATATTACTAAAGTCTGGCTCCATCCTCCTCCAGGTCAGGAGTGAGGCTCAGGACACCCTGCAGGTCCTTCTGCCCACATGCAGCCAACAGGCTCCATGAGAAACTTTTCCAAAATGGCCACTGAAGCAAATCTGCTCTTCGATGGTTATTCTTAACTTGGAGTGTTCTGATCATTGACTTCATGGTTTGTTACAGGAGGATATGCTTTGTTCCTTAACCAACTGTGGAGGCCTTCACTCTGTTCTGCTCGACGGTCTCTCCAGGAATCGCAACCTCCTTCTCACAGACCGCTTCTCCTTGCTCTGCCATGCAAAGTTGCGTAGAGACAAAACACCACAGAGCTACGGTTCTCTTACATATTTTCAGATCCCTCTGAAGAGCTGAAATACCATGCTGGGTTTTCTCAAAATAAATAAACGAAAGAAGATCAGCTAGTTAATCATTTGCTCTCTCCACTTTGGCCTTGGAAGGACAGTTCCCCGGCTGCTGGCCAATCTAAGAAATGGCCTTGAGCCCCGCTTTGGCTACCTGTCCTGATCTGGCTTCTAGAACTACCCGGCATTCTTCACAGACTTCCAGAGTTACACTTGCAATTAGAAAACCCGGCACCTTCTGACAACAAGGTGTAAGATTTAGGGTGACTGAAGCCCATGCCATTCAATGTGCATCCGGTGTTGGGTTACACACAAAGGAATTATGGGAAGTCCCCCATTTGAAGTCACACTAGCTGGGTGCACAGCTGGCTGGCAGATGTAATGAACCTCACCACCTAATTAGCTTAACATGCCAACAAATGAGGCATCTCTGAACAAATGGTCCTCACCGATGCTCTGGAGAATTCTAAACATGGCTCCCATTTTGGAGCAAAACGTTGTACCCAGACTCTGCTTCCCTATAATATCAATTAATATCCATCCACCCACACTCTTTTGCACATTTCCAGTCTTCATCACAAAAGCGTGTGGAACAGAAGACCCCCCAAAAAAAACCATGACCAAGGACCATACCATCACCGAACCTTCTGCCATCACCAAATGCACCTCTATTTTTTCTTAATTTTAATTTTTTCTTCAGTCTTCTCATCAAGCCACAAAGCAAACTCCAAAGGCTTAGTTCTTTAAATAGCACCATACACAAAAATTGATGCACACACACCCAGACTCACTCCAAAGGGTATCTCTTCAAACTTCCCTCTATTTAAAATAAAAAATTATAATCACATAACCAATGCAAAACTTTCTATGCCTCTACTACAAGCTAGAGAGCACTGGGCCAAAACTGCCAGGGACTTTTAATTCATATGAAAGAGGAATAGAATTTAAGTCTGTGCAGAAAGAAACCCCCCAAGAGACTTTGAAAATAAGCCTTGAGGATTAGATATTCATTACCTTTTTCATAACAGCTCTGAATGCATTCCTTTAAGCATAGTAGATACACTCTTTGCTTCAGATCACACATCTGTTGACTATGCAATCACATTTCAGGAAGTCAAGGTTGGTTAAGAGAACTTGATCTGGTGCCACAACACTGAATTTCAACCCCTCTGCACGGTATTTGATAGGACCTCACGAAATGGGATGCAAGATGAGGTGTTCTGGTTCAACAGCCCCAGCCTTCACAACGACCCAGCCCAAGGGCCTACCTGCAAAAGAAATCCCATGGCATCCATTTCTGGGAAGTGTCTGCCAGGAAAACTGGCTGCGATATATCATATCCCTCCGGTTCCAGTGAATGGTCTCCACTCCAGACAAGCTGTCAGGGCAAACAGGAACTGCTGGACTACTTGCCAGTGGATTGTGGTGGTGCCAGGCCATACAACTGGCCAGCTGTGTAGGCAAATATGGGGAGGGGGCGCTTCAGTGCAACAGAGAAGTGACAGAAATGGGGGCCAAAGGTCAATTGCAAAACACTGGTTGGGGTATGTAAGGGGCAGACAAAGTCACCACCTTCACAGCACACCAACAGGAAAGCTGGGATAGGACCAGTCCAGGAACGATCCACCACTAGGCATTCCCATGCTCCAAAGCGAAAAGGAAAGAGCACGGGATCCTTCATCTCCCTGCTGCTCCTCGCTTTTGGGGGATTTTCTTGACAGCTAAACAATATTTTTCGAAGGCAGGAATCCCATCCCCTCCCTCCAGCATTTCCCACCAGAACTGTGGTCCAGTGTGGATACAAATCAGAGATTTAAAAAAAGAAATAAAATCAAATTGATTCACGACTGAAATTTTAAAAAATGTGTGAGGGTTTTTTATTTAAATCACCCAAAAAACCAAATCTGTTCATTTAAAATCATGATTTAAATTGTGATTTGAATCAATATGATTTAAATCAAATCTACCCGGTTGGGGCCAAAGAGTTCAAATGGTCGTGACTTCTGGAAAGTCTCCTTGGATGGACCTTTTGGAAAAATCTGATATTCAGCCACACTCCAGGCACCACTGCTACCAGGTTCTCTCTCTTCTTACCTCCTGGGAATGCATGGAACAGCTCTTGTAAGAGGACAACAGTGACCTGCTTCTTCATCAGAATAAACAATCCTGAGATTGTTGCAACCCACAGGCGTCCAACACATGGATTTCGGAAGGGAAAATGCATATTATTTGTAGGGTGGGGTCCTCAAAGAGCGACATGAAGTAGCGGAACACTGTTAGCCCTCCCTTGCCAAAGGTTCTGCCCAGTCCACGGGATTATGGA
This sequence comes from Intellagama lesueurii, assembly GCA_037013535.1. NCBI lineage: Eukaryota > Metazoa > Chordata > Lepidosauria > Squamata > Agamidae > Intellagama > Intellagama lesueurii. Next base: position 1,420,926 of record JBAJHW010000007.1, on the reverse strand, counting down.
GGAGAAGTTTAATTCTAATTGCCAGTTTGTCCACTCTGCAAGTGGTGTTTATTTGCTGTTTTCCATGGGATGGTATTAAAATCCTACTAATTAAACAAGCCACAAGATCTCAATTCTGATAGGGCAGCCCGATTTAATTAAATGTTATTCAAAATGATGGTATTTTACATATCCGGAAGAAAGAAAGAAACCTAACCTTTGAAATTGGATTGGACTGAAGTAATATGATCTATTAACATCCCAAATTATAGTATGCAAATTTTGATAATTCAATGGTATTTATAAGATTCAAATCAAGTAGCTCACCAGTACTGAGCACACACCGAAATGGCAAATTTCAAGAGAGTACGGAAATTTGTTCATAAGCCACGCAGTCCCATGAAATGCCATATCTATCATCAACTTTTTAATTACCAATTGATCAGCGTGTAGACAGTGTAATAGCTTTCAGCTTTTAATTACAGAACTATCAAAATCCCAACCAAAAAAAGGGATCTCCAGAGATGAAACTGTAATGCTTGATTATTCATCACTGCATAATGAATGATTTGTTTTTAAACAAGATGTCAAGTTCCTTATGTAATCCATCTGGACATGTTACTTCATAGGGCCCATTTTACCCATATGTCTCAAGAATCAAACCCCCTTTCTATCTTTTTTTTCTTTTTTCCAGTTGTGAGTGAAGGGTTTGGAGAGAATTTAGACATCATTCCAAGACCATGAGATCATTATGAGCAGCAGCCTCTCTCTTCAAATTCAAGACAGCCGATTCAAGTCTTCAAAAACAGCTAGCCTCTGGATTATCAATCCAGGTTTGTATTTATTCTCCAAGGTATGGTGGTGTGCTTCCTACCTGATGATGATCCACCTCCTCCAACGATTATTTAACTGATTGTGCATTGTTAAAACATTTTGGAAATCAGCTATCAAAGACCAAAGCAAGTCTACCCTATTCTCAACGCAGTATGGAGTTCATTCAACCTGAGCAATGTGGTTGTAATTCATGCTTTCCATTAGCCAAGAGGAGTACCAAGGAAGTTCAGAAGAGGGAAAACCAGATTTTTTTTTCAGAAGCTATTTCTCAGCCACATCTGGCAAAACAGAATTAAGACGCAGGTAACAGGGCAACAGTGAACCCAGCATCCCATAAAAAAAGGTAAAGGTAAAGGTTCCCCTTGATATTTAGTCCAGTCGTGTCTGACTCTAGGGGGCGGTGCTCATCCCCGTCTCCAAGCCGTAGAGCCAGTGTTTGTCCAAAGACAGTTTCCGTGGTCACATGGCCAGCGCGACTAGACACGGAATGCCGTTACCTTCTCACCGTGGTGGTACCTATTTATCGACTTGCATTTTTACATGCTTTCGAACGGCTAGGTTGGCAGGAGCTGGGACAAGCGACGGGAGCTCACTCTGTCGCGTGGATTCGATCTTACGACTGCTGGTCTTCTGACCTTGCAGCACAGAGGCTTCTGCAGTTTAACCCGCAGCGCCACCACGTCCAGCATCCCATAAGGACCCAACCAAATCCAACCCTCTCAACTGACAGTGCTTTGCATCCTATAAGTTTATAAAGCTAAGTAAAACTTTTTAAAAAGTTGAATTAAAAAGAGTGTGTGTCAGTAAAAGCACTGAACTTTCCTGGTTGTATTAACCTGGAAACACAAGCTATGTTTTTAGTTTTGACAGTTTGGGTGAAGGTCCCTCTCAGCCTCTGTTTTCAAACAGAAGGAACCACCTTACCTAAGGGCTAGAAAACTACAGTTGCCTGCCACACCCTGCTCCACAGGATACAGCCTGTCGCAATCTAAAACAAAAGTCAGGATGGCCTCATTCATTCGCTACCACCATGGTGCGAGTCAACTGCAACCCAGTAACACAAGAAATGCAGGCACTGACAACTCCAATTGTCTGGCATATCAAGGCAGGCCTTACAAGTGGCTCCACTAACATTTCACAGCCATTTGGTTGCCATTTCACTGTTTTTACCTTCATGTTTAATTGAATCTTTCAGCCTTACCAAACCACCTTTTGGGAAGACCTTGTCTGTGTTCTGTGTTGAACCAACTTCCAGCGATCCTGACAGGGCTGTCAAGGTAAGTGAGATATTTAGGGAGTGTTTTTACTCCCCCAATGAGTTTTCATGGCCAAGTGGAGATTCAAATGGTGTTCTCCAAAGTCTTAGTCCCTCACTCTATCCGCTACACCACATTGGGCGTCCAATCCTCCACGTAGACAACCAAACCAGTCATTAGGAGATATGCAAATACCAGGATCTCTTGCAGCACAGGTGATAAAAAATGAGTATAAGAGAGTAGGAAATGGATTTTTCCAATAGTGACCTACCTTAAAACAGGTTTCTCTTGGTTTATTTTTCGTCTGCACCAACAGACTTGGTTACTGCTTTTTGTGGGTGTCTCAAGCATACATTTTCATCTCTGTCTTTTACCTCCTACCTCGAAATGGAAGTTACTGTAGATACTGGGATACATTTTAATCTAGCAGGACAGTTAATCTACTAAATAAAGCTTTGAAGATCAGTCGAGAGGCCTGGTTCGTCCCATTTATGTAGAGATTTCATGCTGTTCTAAAAATAACACAGCAACTATGAAATATTAGAAGCTGTGAGAGACTTTACTGAGGACAATTTTCAAACACTGCTTGGCCACCAAAAAAAGACAAAAAAAAACACAAAAGTACAAAGGAAAATATTAACCCAGAACTCTAGAAAGGGGCGAAATCGGCACCATTAACACAGCATCACACACCAACATGTGTGGCAAGACAGACGGCTCCTCACATCCAGTTGACAAAAGAACTGTAAATATTTGTTGAGTACATTCCCACTACAAAGTAGCACTCAAGCCAGCTTACAAACATCATACAACAGGACAAAAACAAGCAAACAGAAAGAGATCCACCCATAAAAACCATGAAAACCGATTCTAAACAAGTTGGCTGAAATCATCACAATAAACACTGTGTAGTTTAAATCTATATATACACACACACACACAAAGAATAGGCCTTCACACCCTGCTCAAAGGCAGTGAGAGCAGGAACTGCTCTCAAATCGAACAGGCAACCCACCAGCCACTAAGAGCAACATGGGGGCAAAGACCTCTCTCCCACGTGCCAGTTGAGCAGGCCTTCTCCAAAAGAAAATGCTAATGATGGAGACCGCTTCCTACGGAGACAAGAGATGCCCAAAATTGACAACTCCTTAGCTGCTTCAAGCTTTAAAGCCTAAAGCATATGTCTTGAATTTGGCCTGGAAGCAGGTGCAAGCAGGTGGCAATCAGGGTAGGTCTTTTGGTATTGGGATTATACAATCCCACACACTAGGTAAGCAGCCTGATTGCAGCACACTGTACCAAAGAAAGATCTGGGACACTCTTCAAGGGATGGCTCCATGGAAGCCACACTGCACACTGCAGTAGTCAAGACACAGCATTACTAAGGTGTGGGTGACTTGTTGCCAAATCAGGTTGATGCAGGAAAGTTCATAGCTGGTATGCTGAACAGAGTTAGGAAAGAAGGTGTGCTTGTCACTGTTGCCAACTGGCAACCCCACAGTCGTATCACCCTGACATTTCAGAGGAGCACAACTATGGTTTCTAGTTACGCCTGAACCAGGCTGTGCCCACTCCCATCATTTCTACCCCTTACCAGGGGTAAGCATTGCTATCCAACCCGATTTTTTTTTATCAGTTCTCTCAATCTAGCTTCTGACATCCTTAGTCATTTTATTAGCATCCCTCTTGACAAAGCCCTTACAAGAGTCTATCAAGACAGACTGCTTGACATCTGATAGAGGAGAGGAACCAACACTGGAAGTATTTACTGGTCCATACACTGTTCTCATATTTTGCAGCCAGGCAGCCATCTCTGATACATGCAGCCAACCAGAACACTTCCTTCATCTATGCAGATCAGTTTAAAAAAGCCAAATATCAATTCACATTGCGCCTTTACTTGTTCAAAGCAACACATGAGATTTAAGGACAAATCTAACCATATCAGCTTAAATGGGGTGGCGATTTCTTTCTTGACATCTCCCTTCCTTGACTTTTCTTTCAGTACATCATTTTAATGAGCGTATGCTTCTAGATGCTCGTATATAATCACAAAAACTAATATTCAGGCATGCTCCGCTGCACCAGGAATCAGGATACCAGCATGCAGATGGGAACATAAACAATAAACAAGGGAAGATACACGAGTTCCCATGTTGTACTTGGATCTTAATTATATTAAACCTGCAAAACTGTGTAGCTCAGGATCTTATACCTCAGATTATCGTTACTTTTCCTCTTCCCTCAAAATCCCTTTCCTTTAGTGCTATGACTTTTCAACTCTCAACATAGGAAGCAGGCCTGGCCTTTCTTCTTTCTGACCTAAGCAAGCCCCTAGAATCCTTGAGGCTGAAGAAGGATGGTTTAAATGAAACTCTGAAGTAGGTAAAAGTGTATGGTAAATGCAAGCCACTACCCGAGGAGGCCATGCACTCTTAAAGGAGACTGTGCACCAAACAGGCAAGCACCCACTTCCAGTCTCCTGGCAGCATCCACACTTCCTGCTGCATTAAGAGACTTAAACTTAATAAGATTCCATTTACACGTGGAGGAACATAGAGAGGAGATTCATTAGGCAATCGAGCATTCAAAACTCTCCTGGGGTGATTTAAAAGCTGCATCATTGGTTCAGCAATAAACCCTCCATTTTATTAGGCTCAAACCATATTTCTCTGTTGCAATAAGTGAGTTGCCAGCAAGGATTTGTCAGCTGCGTCCCCAACGCCGGGGCAGCGTTCAAACGTCCACTTTGTCTCACTGCACAAAGTCATGGCGATTCATCTTGTTGTGGCCCTGTGTTGCCTCTTCTTCGTGGCAGCTGTCCAAAGCGCTTTCCAACAGGATGGCATCCAAGCATCCCACCGTCTCGTGTGCTTCGGCCAAAAAAGAGCTCCTTTGGGATGCAAAAGAAGCGTGCCCGGGGAGGTACCCCCAGGAGAAGCCAACCAAGACGAGGCCATGCTGGAGAGGCTTCTTTGCTCTCCCTCCCTCCCCTCCCCTCAACTGGACCTGAGTAATTAATTATACCAAGATTAGATAAATCCTATCAAACCCAGTAAATGTCCATAAAAGGGTCAGATGGGCTAGAAGTCGCACCAATTTGTTGACAGGGAGAAGAGCATCATCTGTTTCCCAAGCCTGTTTCTGAAGCACTGAAAGTGTCAAGATTTCATTTCCATGGCAGATGCTCCAGGAAGACATGAAATCAAGAGATACAGTTTTAGCTTCTAAATTGGCTAAAGCAGCCATTTTTGGGGTGTGCGGGAACAACCATCGCCCCCATTCCTTAAATTCTAGAAGGGCTTGGGGTCTGCACACAGACCAGGCAGCCTCCGGGAGAAGCTGGGCGCACACACTGGACTCTGCTTAAACAAAGCAACATTCATCCGGGTTCTACCCTAATTATTTGAGATTTTGTCCTATGCAAGATGATATTTGTTGTGCTCACGGCGGCGGGGGGGGGGGTGTGTGTGTGGAGATAAAAGTCAATGTCCAGGAAAGACAAGGTTATCATCTCCCTCCATACATCACAACTCATCTTTGAGGGTTTGAAGAATCATGCAACCATATGCTAGCCACGTTAGTAAGTACTCACAGCGCCTCAGCAGAAGAATGACACACCTGAACCTACCCTTCTACCTTTATTCATCTGAAGAGACCTTGAAAACACCTCAAGGACACCCCTGGCTTTCCCGATTCCCTTTGGTCAGCAGCTGGCTCCAGTTCTCACTTATCACGAAGGAGAGACTGTTAGAAACGAAACTCCCTTCTACGGCCATTTCTTGGTCCAGCATCACAGCACAGACGTTTGGTGCAGCACAAGAGACCCTTGCAAAGCTATCCTGCATCGTCTCCAAGGACTGAGGGGGGGGGGGGGGAACCTAGTGTCCAGGAGACCCATTCTGTCTGTTTGAAGATCAGACAGGCCCACGAAGAGCCTACATTGAGAGCACTGGCTGGAGACGGACGCGGTCATCTACACGCGCGTTCACTGAGACAGACACTTACACACCAACCCACCTTCCTCTCAGAAGCTCTTACGTTTATACTTCCTGCGCGTGAGGAATTGAATTACAATCCACCAAACCTTGCTCTCCAATAAACTGTGCAAATAGCACACAAGGGGCACGCAAGCTGCACGTGACAACGGAGAGACCTGTTCTTGCACACACAATGAGGAAAGGTGTCAACATCTAAACCAGTTCCGAGTTGCCAGCCCAGTTTGGGAACTCTGCTGCTGAAAGGGAAAAGCAAACCCTGGCAGAGGCTTCCATAATCATGACAAAGCTCGTTTGCCTCGTCTAACCTGTTCTGTACGGTTTTCTGGCCCAGTTCGCGCTATTGCAGTGCAGCTGTCTCTAACATTTCTTATCCTTTCTAAGCCCCTGTAGCTATGACTATTTTAACACTCTCTGGGGCAGACTTGAGCTACGGAACAGCTGTGAGACGGATTCAGGCTAAGTCATCAACTAATCTGAGAAAATGTATGCATTTCAGGGCTTCTGCAAGAAAGCTCCCGGGTAGCTTTGCTGTTGTGGAAAGGAGAGTGTTATAAGGGGCTGCATTTCCCCAGATTAAGGGGGTGGGGTGGGAGGAAAAAGATGACCAGGTCTGTTAAAGATGTCCATTTTTACTAAATCATTACACGCGCAGAGGTCTAATCTCTCATGGAATCCGGCACTCCCACCAATATGTTTTCTCCTGGAATGATACAGTCCCTTACATACATGCTCACCATACATGCTTTGCCAAAGATGTGAAGGGGAGAAGCAGCCCCACACCTTTCAAAAAGTCAGAAAAAAAGCTGGCCCAAAGGGGATCCACTAAACGCCTCCTTGGTTTCTAGCAAACTCGCCTTACTGGATACACACAGCTCCTTCCACGTACTCTGAGCATTATTCCACCATGTGCTCCCGACATTCTGCAAAATATGCCATCTGGCAGTTATGCGGTTTTAAAAAATATATATCACATTAAACGTGTGCATTCTACTTTAAAAGATTATGAGAAGCCATTCAGGATATTTAAGAACTTTAAATCAACCTAAAAGTGATTACTCTGGACAGAACGCACGAGGCCCAGCTTAGATGTCCCATTAACCTAGCAGTCCAATCCATTTCAAATGAGTGATGCTCCTTCTATCACTTGCTCCCAAGTGCCAAGGAGAGTTTCCAAGGAGCAGGGTGGGGGCAGCGTCGGATAAAGTCCTGGCGTCTGCAGCACAGGGCTAGCCAAAATTTCCCTTGCCATTAAGTCAAGGACGAGGCTAAAAACGGTGCAATCTGAACTATCATGGCATATAACCAACCTAAAAGGATGGATGGCCCTGGGTAAAAGAGCAGCAAATGGATCCCACCCAGACAGGTCCAAGAGAGCGGCAACACGAGTGAAGGAGTTGTGGACTACCATTGCGAAGCTGGAATCAAGGGTGGAGGAAGACCGCCTAGGGAACAGAAAGCTTGGCCAACAGTAGCTTCCACGTCCAATATCATCTCCATCAGATGATCCCCAAAAAAGCAGAGCTAAGCTGGGTTAGGGCTTTTGCTTTCAGCATTACGGCAAGACTCCACCCCAGAGTCCCTCCATCTTTTCCTGCACCCTATGCTCAAAATCTCTCTAAGGGCCGTTAATGGCATCAGGGCAGGGGGAGGGAAGACTTCCTTAATGGATGCTACAGTTAAAAACCACCACCACCATGCTAACTTCCTCCTCAGCAGGGGGTCACATTAGGAGCGAGCTATACTCTTCCTACGGAACCACAAATCAAAACTCCCCCACACATCAATTTAATTCCTGGCTCCCTGCTGACTAAGATGCACGAAGGAACCACACATGGCTTTCCTGGACTCGGCGCAGTCTGCTTAAAAACTAGGGTGGCACAAAGGGAAATTAATCCGCCTACAGGAGCTGGAGTGGCTGCTACGTTGACCTAGATTCCTTAACTCCATCCAGAAGGACTTCCTGCCCCCTGGCAGCCCCACGCGGCTCTCCTGGCATCGGCCCCACCCGAGCAAAGCAAGGAGGCTGGACCCACAAGCTGTTCTGACCCAACTGGACCTCCAAGGAAGCTGGCAGCCGTCAAACCCAACCTTCACCCACCAGAGAGTAACAGTTTTGATGTCTGTGGAAACCGCTTCCTACTTAATTTTCTAACCCCAAGAATCCTAATTAGACAGTTCTCAAAAATGTGATAATTACACAGAGTTACACTGGTGTCGTATACCAATACCAAACGGCAGAACAAATTTGTTTTGAAGACATCTTCCTTTCGTACCCCTCCCTGTTACATCTCCCCCTCCAAAAACTCTTTTCTCTTTTAATTAAGACCGGGAGAAAACAAGGCCTTAAACACTGAATATTTCAAAGATGTGCTGACGTGTGGGGGGAAAAAGAGGAAAAGAGTGAGAGGCAGTGCGCTTCTCACTTCGAAACAGCTTGCATTGTCTACTTTACTCACTTCCATCTCAGTCACCAAAAGAACATTCCAGGAGAGGGGACCCAATTCGAAGTTGAAAAGAAACTGATTCGGAACACAAGAGGCCCACTTACTGGGACATAAATTATGTAATTTCTGCAAAGCTGCAAAGCTTTTGCTGATTTTGTAAACTATTTTGGATGCACAACAGACTTCATAGATTTCTCCTCCTGTCACTGAGAACTATGTTTCACAGAATGGCCAGGAACTGCTGATATACAAACAGTGAAAATAGAAGGCTACCAGAGGAGATTAAAACATAGGAAGCAGTATGTCAAGAAGCCTACAGAAACATTCACTAGACTCCTATATACAGTCTGCAGAAAGCAACCTCCACTAGGACTCAGAGAAGATGCGCTTCTACTCACTGGCGCTGAAATTGAGCACCAGTCATGTTTGCTTCCACTTGAGCACCATCAAAGTAGACCATGTTGTCCCTGAGTGGGATCTATGCCGCCCCCTTCCATCTTATTTTCTTCTATGCTGGACAAGATTCACTTCCATCTGTCAAGGTCCTCATCAGAAACTGCCATGGGAGCCTCTTTGCCCAACAGACCGACTATGGGTATCAACAAGGCCAATGCAATGGTCAGCTCTGGTCCTGGGACAGACACCAAACTCTCACCTCTGTGCCACACTCACTGGTAAGGTAACCACGTTGGACACTGAGTGACTATAAACAAAGGCATGACATGACAGTCAGAACTACACACGGCAGGAGTTTCTGCCCCACTATTGGGCAAAGGACAGATGCCTGCCTCCGCCAGGAGATGCTCGGACACCAGCCCTGAAGTGCTCCAGGTAAAAGCAATGGAGGCAATGCAGAGGGAGTGCCACACCCCATAAGCTACCTTTCTATCCTGCTCATTTAACACAGGGCTTTCTAACCAACTGGATTTTTCAAGCTTGTTGTCATTTGCTCAGTAGACCATTTTGCAAATAAGTGCTTGCTTGAAGTAATGCTTACAGACAAGATGCTTAATGCAGCTTGCACGGCAGCAGCCCCGCCCACCTGCAACGTCAACCAAGAAAGAGCACCTGACATCACTTGGTGCTTCAGGAAAACTACAAGAATATTTGCAGCTCCTCTGAAAACCTGGACCAGGTGAGCTCAGTTAATCTGCTCATAATGCTTAGGCAAATACTGTCACGGAGCCGGAGAAATCACAGCCATCCAGCAGCAAGGGAAACACTGTCAAGGCAGAGGAGGAGAAGGAACACGGCTAAGAATAAAACCAGGCTGACAGTCTGCGTGCCTCCAACAGACACTGGAAGGTCAAAGGAATGGGAGACATTCAATGAAGGAGAAGGCACAAACAAATCCTGGCTAAGAGCTGTTTATTTGCTGACCTTGCCCAACATGAGGGCTTTGGATCCAGGAAACTGAGTCTGAGAATAGCTGTTTCTAAATGAAACAGTCTGAGCTAATCAGCCTGCCATCTTGTCTTGGCCAGCAGTGTTCTTTTTGATCATGGACACACCAACTGAGTAGTGATTCCCAACCTTGGGTCTACCGATGTTCTTGGACTGCAACTCTCAGGAAGAAGCCTTCACCACTAGCTATGCTGGGCAGGATTTCTGGGAGTTGTAGTTCAAGGACACCTGGGGACCCAAGGTTGGGAACCACTGCAACAGAGGAATGGTGGCTGGCAACCCCAGGAATCAGTTGTGCAGCACATCTGGAGTAGGAAGCCTGTCTGGTCCTTCACCAAATAAGTCTTCCCCAAGTAACCTCCAACAAAGCCTTCTCAGTGTCCTTTTTTTTTTTTTTTTTTTTTTACAATATCTTCAGCATGGATACAGAGAAGGAATATGGCTACATGCCACTCTGCAGCTCCTTGCCATCATTGCCATCAAGATGGTCCAAGCCAACTTAACCCCTTGTTAGGAGCTGAGCAACTTATACTCCAGTAGGAACTCCTTTGCAACCACAGCTTCAACATCCATTCTGATCAAGGAAGCCCCACCACCATCTGCACCCTCCGGGCCAAAAAAACCCAGAAAACCACCACAGAGCCATAAGGTATAGGCACAGAGTAGACACAGTAGACCTGTGACACTATCAAGAACTTGAAGACCCAACCCATGTGATACAGGAGGTACCTGGTAAAGCTCCTATGACTTCATAAACCTCAATGCTCCTTTAGGGGGGGGGGAAAAACTGGGAAAACTATCTTAACAGCTGTAACATGTAATGTATTCACCTTAAAGACATTTTTTTAAAAAAGAAATCCACAGAAGATAGCTTGAGGGCAATTTGCTTTCCACACAATTTTTTAGCCTAAACAAACAAACAAAGAACCAACCTCTCAACGTTTAGCAGCAACGAACTCCAGAGATTAATAGCAAAAATATTTTAAAACGCTCTCACACAGCGAGAGGGGCTGCATCGCAAGCTCATTTACAAGACAGAAATGCAGCAACAAGCAGTTCCTCTTGCTTAATCCGATAACTCTGATGTATCTTTGGAGACCGTCAACTCCAGCTCATATTTCTATTTTAGAACAGGGAGAGGCCGCCCCCTTTGAGCTTAATGGCTGTGGATTTCTTCCTGGCTTTTTTTCCTAACAGGGATGAGGGTTAGGGAGATGTCAAAGGAACAGGGCCACTGCTTCATTATTGTCTCTTTAAATCACAGGTAAGCATCTGGGATCTTTTACAGAGCGACTTGAAATAACCTGCTTCTTGTACTGAGATTCACCTCTTCCAATCGCTGCTGCCTGCAGTCTGCAGGGGGTTGAGCTACTCGGTTGTTATTTATTTAAAATATTTCTATACTGCCTTTGAAGGCAAAGCCCCCTGAAGGTGTCTTACAACATAGTATTTAAAAAAAATTAAACACAATTAATTAAAACAACCGCAATTCACGGTGGAAGCTGCAGGAAAGATCTCCTGTTTATAGCCTAGGAACACGTTTAGCCTGCACCGTCAGCTCCTTTCACCGACCCTACGTGAAACGCTTTCCTCTCCAACCCAGGATGCAATGGCAAGTCCAAGTAGGGCCAGACAAACGAGAGGAAGAAAAGCAGGGAACAGAATACAGCCCAGAGGCCCCAGGAAGGCCATCTGTGCCGTTATTCAGCAAAGGCCCACAAAGCTAAGCCACAGATACGTGGTTCCTTGCTCCACAAGCTTGTTTTGAGTGCAACTTCATGCAAGTCCTCTCAACGCAGGATGGCTTTCAAAAGCAACCTGGACCCAACACCCCAGTCTCCTGCACCACAGCTAGGAGACAAGGACATCCACTGGGCCTTCAAGGAGAGCTCTGTTAAACAGCAGTGACAGCAGGAGAAGTCTGAAACGGGTGGCGAAAAAATATTAATCACACTTTCCTTGAAGTCCTGGAAACTGGAATGCAACCATTTGTGTTACTCCATGCCACCCTATTAATTAAGGTTCTGTCACTTCAAAGGAACAGGAAAGCCATTAGGTCTTAAAACAGTATTGGAACGGCTAGCCAAAAGCCTTTTCATCATTTCACTCTTGCACAAGGCAATGGTAGTTGGGGTAAAGTCTCTGATGCACAGCTTTGAACTCTTACCGGTCAATGCTGCAAGAGTTTGCTCAGTGGGCCTGATGCTCCGATACAAAGAGAACTGCAACCATGCATTACCGAGGAAAGGAAGCTGGCAACACCTGCAGTAAAAATTGCACCTCGAAACATGGTGTAGCCACTCCCCAAGGCAGAATTACACACACACACACACACACAACTTTTCTAAGGGAAGCTCAGTGTGTGAGTCACAGCAGCCCTAACTTCTATCTTAAACACAAGAATGAATCAGAACATGATCATTTCACCAACCCTACAATTGAGATGCTACTGAAGTGCCACAACATGTACCAGAAGAGGCAGAGCAATCATCTTCCATTCTCACTAATCACGCAGGCAAAGCCAGCTCAGATCGGCAGCAGAGGGAAGAGCAGGCCATCTGCACCAAAAGCACTTTGTCTGGAAACTTGTTCCGCCTGAAAGGCACTGTCCCAGGTCACGTTAGCTTCCCTTGTGCAACACAGAGTTCGCATGCAAACAGCCACAGAGATGAAATCGAAACTTGGTCTGGAAAGAACCGTAGGCTATTCTCGGATGTGCATTATTTGTGTACACACGGACCTCAGGAATGGAAAGGGTTGGCCGAGGCCCCTTCAAATTATGGACCTCGCCCCTCGCCTCCCGGAACCCCACCAAGGAAGGCCAGGCGATGATTCTTGACAGAAGAACCAGGGCCAGTTTCCTTCCGCACACAGCAGCCAGAAATGTTTGCAAATTCACATACAAGAAGATCTGTCTGGCACACGCCAAAGCAGCATGGAGCTCCACACTATCATCATAAATCATGTCTTTGACTGCTGGAACACAGCTCTCAAGTGTAAATGCATTAGAAGAGGCATTCTGGCAAGTATTATGGAAAGGCTGCATTTTTTAATAATGCATATCAATGCAGAGGCTCAACAAACCTACAGACATACACAAGCAAAGATGAAACAGACCAGAAATGGAATTACCCGCCACTGGTGTATATGAAAGTGAACCTACTTTGTGAACTCATGCCAGCTTCTACCCAGCAGAACCAGAAGGAGAAACATCACCAGTGAAAAAGCAAAGCTTCTTCCTTCTCCTCCATCTCCTACACACACCAACCAGCTTCCATATTCTTCACTGGTCTGTACATGTTTAGGGGAAGTCTAGCCTTTTCTTTGTATCCAGGGATACCGAGCTCAATGGATTTTCCAAAGATGCATGACTACGGCTGCACTCAGTTGGATTGTCGACTCTAATCGTAAGGTTTTGTGGCAAGTAGCTACCCTTAAGCCAAATTTCAATAAAGCCCAGAAATTCCACATATGATGGTGCCAGAAGGCAATGCCAGATTCACATGTAATTTTTACACATCTGTTATCCTGACCCATGCTTTAATTTTTAGTGTTTTCCATTCTTTGCCCATTTCAGCTTCTTCCACATTAACAGGCTTCAATCTCACCTGACGGACAAAATAATTTTATAATTCATTAAAAACAAAAACGTGTGTTGCTTCTGATGAAAGAGAACCCTCTAAAATTAATCCAATCTCATGCTAAACCTATTCCATTTTTCACATCTGCCAAAAATACGAGGTTCCGAAATCGAGAAGGGAGAATGCCAGGGTCTGGCACCGTGTTTTCCTCTGGCCCTGTGAGAGATCATTCAGTATCTGTCAATATTAAGAGAAGCACAGAATGGGGTTTTCAGAGAGCTTCCTCTCATCTCTGGGATACTGCATGTTCACAAGATAGGAACAAAGCAGCGACCATTCAGTGTCATGAAAGCTAATCACTACCTGAACTTTTCTGAAGATAACGCAAATGTATTCAAGTCATTTAAAGCAAAATTAAGTGCTTTTTTTGCAGCTTTGAAGTCTCCATTTTTCATATCTGGTATTTCAGCATGTTTTTCTTTTGTGCTCAGAGAGAAGAGAGACAATCGGGACACATTAAAGACCTGAAGCCAAAAGATGCTCCTGACAAGTCCAGGTAATATTCTATCCTTTCTTCCCTACACACTCACAGAGACCCATCTTTGGCGTCAAAATCACCTTCCTTCCTCAGCACAAGTGGCATCATGAGCTCCAACACAGCTCAGCACAAGGAATATGAAAAAAGGAGGAGGAGGAAGAAAAATGCAGGAATCCCGTAGGGCAGGCTTCAACTCACACCCTACTTCATTTGAACTACAAATCATGGAATAACCAAGAGGGGAGGGGAGCAAGAGTGATGTCTAGGCACGTAAAGACCAAAGCCTGAAAGAGGGGTTCATGACAATGTCCAGGGTGGGCTGAAGCTCACTCAGGACACATCTGAGTGGCTTCACCAGGGAGATGCATGTGTCAGCCCATGGGAGACCTCGCCTTACGATGATCTACTCTACACCTGCCTCGTAGTCTACCATTCCAGTCAGGCTTTCTCAATCCAGTTTTTTCCCCCATTTCCTAGTTTTCACCATCACACTAACCAATGCACCATTACACACTTTGAGAACCAGCGTGGTTTAACGTTTAGAATACTGGAGGAGGACTGGGGAAATCTGGTTTCAAATCCCCACACTGGCAAGAAGGTTATTGGGCAAGATGGGGAGCTGTGGTGGGGAGGAAGGGAACCATATAAGTTGGTTGACCTCCCCAGAGGAAAAGTGGGATAAAAATATAAGAAACATCTTTTTCCAAAACACCGCCCATAAATCAACATCTCCTCTCCTCTACAGGAAAACATTCTCATATGATCTTTGAAGGTAAACAGATCTTCGGCTTTAGTGCTGACAAATTTCTAGTCTTGATCGTTTGTTCCCATCTGCACAGGCCTATAAATATTATAGAATAAAGCAACAAATTAGCAAAAGAAAAGGGAGGAAAAGGGATAATATTGTGGCACATTAAGACTCACAGCTTTACTACAGTAAGAACTTTTGTGGATCACATCCCACTTCGTCAGACACAAGAATGCAAACACATGCTCCCTATATGTATCTACATGGTGGTAAAATTCATGTTCAATTGAAGAGGTAGACAATAGAAAAAGTCACAATGGCTTGTTAGCACAGCTGTTAATTAGCAGATCCTAGCAGTGGTGATAAGCAAGGCAGACTTGGCTGTCGCGGGAATGAAGAGTTATTTACAGGACAGAGGTCAGAGTCTCTGTTGGGTTGGGTTATTAATACTTGCATTGGACTAAAAAAAGCCTCTCTACTGAAGCCTTCAGAGATGCAACAGAGCTCGTTTAGGCAACCAAAATCTGTTACTACTGTCCTCAATTCTCTCTTTGTTAATTCCCTTCTTCTACAACAGCCAGTTTGAGATCTCTAGCAGAATGTCCCGGAAAAGTTGAAGAGTTCTTAAACCAGTTTCTCCACGGTGCTATTCCTAATGCCAACCAAAAATAAATAAATAAATAAAAGCTTTCATGGACATCTAAGGAGAAACAGACCCCCGTCTTGCCAGGATGCACCCCAAGGACGTGAACTACTTTCACAGACAAGAGCATGGTTCCAAATTTGCATTCAAAATCCTGAGTGCAACTAGTTATTCGGTATGTTGTGTGGGCAAGCCATCACAGCACCGGAGAGCTTTTTTGCTTTCCCTATGCCCTGTTTTTGGGTGGACTCTCGCAAAAGGTCCTGTGAAGAGGAAGTGCTCACTCAACTTGATCCATTACCAGTGGCAAAATGGAAGTCTTACTTCTCTAACAGGCACCACTGAGGGACTGCCCTCCTCGTGCCCCGGCTTTGTTCTGAATTGGAGAAGGACTGGAGGACGAAAGAGCGAGTGCCACAATTGTAAACAAAAGCGCCCTTTGGAGAAAGGTGTTTCCAAGCTAAAGTGAGCTGCTGCAGGAGATGGGGCACTCTTGAGCTAAGCAGAGAGAGCAACAACTCCCATCCTCCTAGCTCCTTGTAGTCAAACATGCCTACAAATCCCACAGTGCTAGGCATTAAAAAAACAAACAAACAAAAAAAAAAACCTCTAGAGTTAAGTTTGCCATGAAAACTCCCCCCAGTGCTTTCTCTCAGTCCCACCACCCTCATAGGTGCGCTTGGGTGGGGACACAAGAGACGGCCTTCTCTGTGGCTGCTCCCAGACTGTGGAACTCCCTCCCACAGGAGGCCAGGCTGGCCCCATCTTTGCTGTCCTTCCTCTAGCAGGCAAAGACCTTTCTCTTCAGACAAGCTTTCCCTCAGTGACCGGCTGCCCGAGTGGGGTTTTTTAATGGATGGTTATGCCTTACTACCTTGAATGAACAGGCAATTGCTGTTTTTTTTCCTTGCAACACATAAGATCAAGTTTAAAACAAAACAGAAACTAATAGGCTGAGCTAACTTGCCATTTCAACATGGTTTCAGCCTAAAACGCATGTACACTCACACGCACAAGCTTCTGCTTCTTAGATGCATGTCAACACGTGAGAAAGCCCAAGCAGTTTCTGCTCTGGTCCTTACCTGACACACACAAGCAATACCTTCATCATCATGATCATTATCTTCACTGCTATACCACCTCAGCAATGTGAATGCTCTCTGGGCGGTTCACAACCCATCAAAATATAATCATGGTCATACAAACAAATATGAAAATGCAATAAATACAACGAAACCCCTGTCTACAGGAAGAATGTACATGGTCATGGTCCACTCACAGCCAACCTACTGGCTGCCATTTGTTTTTCAATCATCATGATATCCCCTTTTTTGAGCATCTCTAAGCATTTATAAAGAATGGCTGAGCAGAATGTTTTATATACAGCTGATAGAGCTGATGCTGAGCTAGGCAGACCTGTCTCTGCTTCTGAAAGGTATTTCTAGTGCTGAGTAAGATCAGTTACACTTTGGAAACCACGCTAGGATATGATTTATGCCAGCAGATTTCAGACGGAGCTAGCAGAAAAGCCCACAGCCCAAACCTAAGCCCCTCAGATCCCTGAGACAAACAAGGGATGATCCTACAACCAACCAGAGCCTCCTCTGCAAGTGTCCGGAGGGGTTCACCAGAAGTCCATGGTGTCCTGTCCCTTTGCTGAAGTGAAAGCTAAAGAAGTCAATAGCTCATCTGAAAGCAAGACCCCCAACTCAGTGTGTTGGGGGTCCCAGGCAGAGACACTTCTGTGGGCTGTTGGTACTTAAGCACGGTTCCCAGATTTACCAGGGAGACCCTGTCCATGTTGATCGAAGATACACACCCGCCCTTCACAGCCACTCCACATGGAACTGATAAAACATAAACCAAGCCAACTGTAACAGAGCCACTGTTTAAAAAAAAAAAAAAACACACACACACACCATTACAATATATCTCCTATTTTGAGTTTCAAAAGATGAAGAAATGGCCTGCATTTTGAGACGCAATCCATTGTATTCTGGAAAAAGATCCTGGAGCGCTCCAATGTATTTTGCTCAAAATGCAGGATGTGGCCAAAGAAATGCAGAGGCACTTTACAGAGGTAAAATTACTGTGTTTCTACAGGCATCAGCACAAACCCCATCAACAAAGTGCACATACTGTATGCATAACACTGAGGAAAATTACTAGGTAAGTCATTTCTGATGCACACAAACAGAATGGTAATAGCATTTAAAGAGGCGGCCTTTGATGCAGAATGCAAACACCACGGCTGATCCAAGGCAAAATATATTTTATTAACTCTGACCAGACACACAGGTTGGGTGAGAGGCTGACCCTTGTCTCTCACGCAGCCCTGTCATTTAGTAATAGGGCAGAGAGGAAGGCTACAGACCGAGGCCTCGGCAGAACATATCACCGAACCAGCCCTGCCCACGGGGAACAAGGCCAAGCCTTCAACCGCTGCTCAAGGAAGGAGGGGAGGAGGAGGAGAAAAATGCCTGAAACCAAGCGCCCGGAAGCATACACAACAAAGCAGCCCATAGGCAAGGCAACAGTGGAAGCGACCAAGCTGCCCCAACGCCACCCAAAATGTGAACCATCGCAGATAGGAAGGAAACAGAAGCAAAGGTGGGGAAACCCAACCCACCCCCACACCCAGTGTAAGCAGCTCTGTACCCATGGAGGAAAACAGGGTTGAAAATAGACATGCTCTAAAAATCGACACCATGAAAAGTGGCCCTTCCTTGCTCAGGCCAGGTCTGCACAAAGGTACAGAAACAGGCTCGCCAGGCAAAACAAGCCATTCATCACTCTCAGCAAACTTCGTGATTACCAGCAACCCCTTATCCTTCCCGCTTAGCAAGGCAGCAAGAGGCTGGCGGGCGGATCTCAGCTCCTGCTGAAACCCACGAGCGGAGGTGGTTAGGCAAACATCTGAAGTCCTCCGTGTTCTCCAATTATCAACGAAGTAGTTTATCAGAACGAGGAGGGAGGGGGAACTCCCAAGGAGCTGGATGGTTTCACTAGTGGAAAGGCAGATGTTGACAGGACGAGGCTCATTAGATGGGAGGGGGGCTTCTTCCCACTGTCACGCCCATGCTACAGACATGCTAGGAAGGGAGCCTCTGTGAGGCCATAAGGAACACCCTCTCGGAAGTCAAAAGTAGACGAGGTCTTTCTGCAGCCCCACAGGGGAAAATAAGTTTTAAAAAAAAACACACACACCTCTGTGTAGCATTTCCATGCACCGTTAACCAGATACCGTACCATGTTCTGCGCTGCAGTGACTGCATTTTGATACCACTCAGAATCTTTCCTCTTTTTTTCAGCCTCACAGGAGCATTGTGAAGCTTAATTAACTGTAAAGCACAGTGATCTCCAGATGAAAGGTGCTATAGAAATGCATAGATTAAAGTTGCCAGCTTATTTTAAACCAAGCCTTAACATCACCTATCCCCATTACAATTACCCATGCTTGAATCGTTCTTGTGCGGCTATTACTACATGCTCCAAAGCACACCTCCTGATTATCGTGCCGTTTCAGGAGGCTTACTGGAAAGGCGCTCCTTTGCACAACTTTTGTTGAATTCACTTATGCAAGATCGACGTGGACCAAAAAACGGAAAATGGAGATGAAAACCACGGGATTGCTCCCAGTCATGAAATCAGGGCGTGGGCTATGCCAGAAATGGTGGCAGAAGGCACAGCGGCTTCTGGTGGGAGGAGGAGGAGGAGGAAAGGGGGTGAGCCTCCTGGCGCTGGGGTTGCTTCCCTCCCCACCCATCAATACACACTGAAACAGGTATATCACGGGGAATCCTGCCAGAGGGGACACGGGTGGGACCCTTATCCCCCACACTCGAGTGAGGAAGCTCAGGAGAAGGCTGGCTGGTGAGGCAGAGACGGAAGTGGGCCAGCACCTCAGTTGTAATAAACACACCAGCCCCCACTGTACACACAAGAGCACCACTCCTGAAAATGCATCTGCAAAGTCCCTCTTCAATGCAATGACCTTTTATTTATTTTTTCATTCCCTTCACAAAGATAAAATCAAGACCCACTCCAGAGCTTCAGCATCCTTGCAAGAGCCTGGCCGAAAAGCCTGGGGCCATGTGGAAAAAGGCAGGCCAGACCACCTCCAGATGCGGAGAGATGGAAAGAAAAGACAAATCTCACGTACAATTTAATTTGTTGGCCTTGCTAATAAAATATTTAAGCAGCCCTGGTACTCAAGCAAAGAAGGCATTGTTTAACAGAGAAAGGGAGCCAGCAAAACAGGTTCTGCCACTGAGTGTCTCCAGAGGAAAGAAAACTGCCGGGATTTGGCCCATCAGATTTTCAGCAAGAGGAATGGCTTCAGATTCGGGGAGGTAAATCTTCACCTTGGCCACAGTCGTCTCTACGTGATGCTTGCGTGTTAATAAATGCTGCACGGAAGAGTTTCGCCACTTCTCTTCTGTGACACTATTTGCACATTTCATTTTTATCTTTTTGAAAGATACTGGAAAGACTCCGTGTTTTACGTTCCGGTTCAGAACGACGGCGACCTGCGGTGGTGGATTTAAAAATGTTCTCTGGCTTCCCACTGCTACCTGTACCAGCCCGGTTTCAAGGAAGGAGGTTGCCCTACTATAATATTTAATGTGACTTTTATTTTATTGGCAGGATGAGGCCAATAAGAGGGAACGGAGAGAAGGGGGCATTGTGTATTCATGGCCACAGCAGAACAAAACAACAGCAACCCAATATATATATATATATCTACACCCATACACATCCAACCACCAGCTTTATTCTTTGCTGGCTGTTATTCGGCATCCATTTCTGAGTTTGCAAGACATTAATCTAAAACCAAGAGATGTGAGAGGGAGAACATCAGCACCACAGTCCTGTAAAACCAAAGGCCCTTTTACAGCATGGTTCTTGAAGGCAAGAATTGCAGGCAAATGGAAAGGCGCGGGGTGGGGGGGAGTCCTTTAAAGCCAACGAGGACGGCAACATTACTGCGTAAAACTGCCTCAGAGTCTGACCATATTGAATGTCTGGCACCAGGCAGTGATAGCCATCACGCTCAGCTGACATCTGTTTCACCCGCTTCAGGATCCAACCGCCCAGCCGCCACCCAAGACCTGCCCTCTCTGCCCCTCGGCTGGATGGCTGGCTCCTCTCAGGAGTGCCCCTGGGCTGCTTCCTAGGATCTCAGTCCTGAAGTGCCTTTCGGGGCAGGAAAGGCAGGGAGCGAGCCCCCCCCCCCCCAATTCAAGCCGGGGACAATCGCTTGGCTCTGAGAGGCATTATGTTCCAAGGGAAGGCTCGTGGAGCCAGTCTAATGAAGAGCAAGTGACCACGGTCCTTCCTCTCCCTCCGCCCCCCCACAGCCTCGTTCCGAGGGGGCCATTCTGCAGAACTTGATAAAGCATGTACAACAGACATATGAATGCCACTCTTTGTTCCAAGGAGCTGCCTGGGCTTTTATCCCCCTACCGTTCTCATATTAGTTAAATTCAAAGGACCAGTCAATGGCTCTGTTGTTAAGTCCCCCAACGTAATACGAGATGCTCTTGTCACACAAGGGAGTAAATGAGGCCTTGTACATCTCCAGTGACACACTGTAAATATAAAGTGGCGTTAATGAGGGATATTTTATCAATGCAATCAGACAGAAGGGCAGGCCAGCCCCACCCCCCTCCCCCCCCCCATCCTCCGGCAGCCACCCAAGGCAAGCTGGAACAGCCAAGGGGGGGGGGGAGGGAGGAGGTGACGGCAGCACGCTGCAAAGCCCCAAGCCCCGAACAAGCGGGACAGAAACTGTGCCTGGGGGCTAACCTGCTGGGCTCAAATTCATTCCCCATGAAAAGAAATTCGCCCTGGCGTTGAATGCTGAGACTACATGAATGCAAGCAAGCCACAAATCATATAAAGAGTCCGGCCCTTTATTTTTTAAAAAATTCAGTGAATCAAGAACGCGGTACAAAAAACAAAAAAACGAACAAAAAGGTAAAACTCCAAAGGGTTCCACTCGTCTTAAGAGGCGAGAATGAAGTTCTCTCTCGTACTGGACCGGTTCCCAGTCTGAAATGCATCGATCTACAACCAGGTTCCCAGAGAGGCTGAGAAAAGGATCGGCCTGAAAGCAGTCGTCGGCAATTCGCAGCAGCGGCTGGAGCCACGTCTGCTACGTGCGCGAGACCCGGGCTCCGAGAGAGCAGCTTTTTGCTACTTTCATATATATTTAAAAGCCAGGCAGCTGCAGAGCCGGAGAGGGAAAATCCGCAGACGCACAAACCAAGTCCTGTTTGGTTCAAAATGTCGCTTGGAAAACCACGATCAGGGCCGACAGATATGTAAGAGAAAGAAGCTGCTTCCATGGCAACCAGCAACAGAAAGTACGTTCGTGGAGTCGACACGGAGAGCCCCTCCGTGGCAAAGTAAACACAGCCTCAGTTAAGGACGCACACTCGGCCGATTCAGAAAATGAAGCCTTGCCCCTCCTGGCATCCCACGGCTCCCGTTCCCGCGACCGAGCGTGTACAGAGATGCCTCCAGGAAACGGTTGTCTTACAAAGAGCATCTAAACGTGGACCTTGCCAGCCTGCAGACGGCCACAAATCAGGGGGCTGTTGGCCCAGCCTATTACCTTCTCTCATAAATTAAAGATTTTTGCAATTCGCACCAGGGGAAAAATGAGGCCGAGGGCGTCCCGGCAGATGATTAATCCAGCGCACAGCTGGCCTCTCAGACAAAGGAGACCAAGCGATACAAACTGCTCTTTAAAGCAGAAGCTGGAGACGCATCCCCAGGGCTCGACCCTCTGCGTTATTATTTACTCCGCCGCCCAGGGATACCAACCGCCCTGGGCAGAGGAGGGAAAGCCAAGGCACGGATCCGTCAGCAAATCTCAGCCGCAGCCCAAAAGTCGAGGCAGGGCCCCTTTTGCTGCACAGCTGGGTGTGTGGGTGCGTGGGGGGGGGAGAAAGAGAAGCACCTGCCCAACCCCACCCCAGACTTCTCCCCACTTGTTGCCGCACGCCACAGATGCCTAGAGCCAAGGCGCAAACGTCCAGCCACTGTCCCTTGCTCTGCCCCACCAGGAATTTCAAGGGGGTTCCCCATAAAACGAGAGGAAAAGGGGGTGGAAGAGAGAGAGAGAGAATTCAGCAAGCGGCAATATCTGAACTACTAAAGCAAAGATGCCGAGTCCCTCCTTCGCTGGCTGGCTGGCTCTCTCTCCTTTGTTACTAAAAGCAAAGACTGCCCTCTTCTTTCTCAACCTCGCCATCAGCAGCACCGGCTCTGCCATGGAAGTGAACATGGCTGCAAGGGGGAGCGGGGGGGGGGAGGGAGAGCAGGGCGCCCTGGAGCGGAGTCGGTGGCTTTGTTTCTTCTTGATTGATTGATTTATTATTTATTTATTCGTGTATCTGTTTCAAAGCCCCTGCGCTGGACCAAGTGCAGGACAAGGGAGGGCGGCTGCAAGAAGGGGAGGGGGGGCACTCTCTCTCACACACACACACACACAGATAGACCGAGGCAGGCAGAGGCGCACACGCGCACCCTCAGGCACCAGCCAAGACCCTGCGCGCATCTTTCGCTTCCTTCCTTTTTTCCCTACAACCAAAACAAGGCGCGAAGGGGTTGGGGGGGGGGGGGAGAGAAGGGAGGTCGCAGGCAAGCAGGCAGCCTGGCTGGGGGGGTCAGATCCTGATCGCGCCATGCGGAGCCTCCGCGGCTGGCCAGGCTTGGGCACAGCGCGCCGGCATCCCGCGCCCGGCACGGGCGGTCGCCTCCTTACCCAGGGCACGGCGCGCATCGGAGCACGTGTGTGCGGCTCCACACATCCACACGGCGGGGGAGAGGGAGGCGGGCGGGCGGGCGGGCGGGCGGGCGGGAGGGGGGGGGGCCCGCAGCCCAGGCGCCCTCTTTCCAAAGGGAGAGGCGGTGGAGGGGGGGGGGCAAGGTGGTCCTCATGCAGCCCCCCCCAAGGGACGGGCGTCCCGGGTCCCGGAATCGGTCCAAGCCGGACGAGAGCGAGGAGGGGCGTCCCGGCGGCTTCCCCGGGGGAAAGGACAAAGGGAAGGAGGGGAGGGGAGCCCTTGAGGTGGGGGCCGGGCGGGCGGGCGGGAGGGAGGGGAAGGGTCCGCAGGGGGGGGGGAGGAGAGGAGAGAACCAAAGCGACCCCAAGTTTCCAAGGCAGGGTGTGTGTTTTTTTCGGGGGGGGGGTAGCTGGGGACCATGAGTGCGCAAAAAAAAAAAAATTGCAAGGAGGGGAGAGATGGAGAGGAAAGTGCCGGAGGAGGAGGAGGGGAGGGGACCAAGCGCGCCCGGAGTCCGTGTCCAAGGGACCGGGGGGGGGGGGGGAGGGTTGGACTGCGCCGCACTGATTCCGGGCGGGGGAGGCGGGGACACGGGGGGGGGAGGCGCTGCTGCTCCTGGAAGTGCCAGGAAGGGGCTTTCGGTGGTGGGGGGGGAGAAGAGTAGGCAAGGCGAAGGGGGGGCAGGGAGGGAGGGAGGGGAGCAGGGAGGGAGGGGGGCCGTGGTTTGGGCTGGGAAGAGGGGCTCCCCGCCAGTGCGGAGTAAACGGGGAAGGGGGGGGGAGGTCGCGGACGTGCAGAAGGGGATGGCCGGGTGGGGAGGGGGGAGCCGCTCGAGGGAGGAGGGAAGTCCCGCGGGGAGGGGGGCGAGGGAGGAAGGGAGAGGGGGGGGGCTCCTGCGAGGAATTGCTCGGGGGGGGGCCGAGAAAGAAGAGGGAGCAAAAGGGCTGCGGGCGAGCAGGCGCGGGACGGGGGGGGCGGCGAAGAAGAAGAAGGGGTGGGGAGCGCAGAGGGGAGGGAGGAGGGCTGCGGGCGGGGGGGGGGTTCCGTGGGAAGGGCGGGAAGTTTCGGTGGGGGGGGGGGAGAAAGGCGAGTGCAGGAGGGAAACTGAGGAACGGCGTCTTGAGGGGGGGGGTCGTCCTAGGAAGGGGCGGGTTCCTGCAGGGCGGGGAGGGGGTGCTCTCTCGCGGTGGGGGCCTCCCCCCTCCCTCCCTCCTGGGGGGTCCTCCCCCCCATTCCCCTTCCTACCTGTAGGGAGCAGCGAGGCGGCGGCGGCGACGGCCAGCAGGAGGAGGGCCAGCGAGGGCGAAGAAGACGAAGAGGAGGAGGAAGAAGAGGAAGAAGGAGAGGAGGACGACCAGGACGACCAGGACGACGACCAGGAGGGCGGCGAGGGCGAAGGCGGCGGCGGCGGCAGGAGGGTTCCCGGGGCCCCGCAGCAGGAGGAGGAGGCGGCGGCGGCGGCGGCGGGCGCCGGGGCCAGGAGGCTTCCCGGGGCCGGCCGTGCCCTGCTGGGCCGAGGCCGGGGCCGGGGCGGCGAGGCGGGCTCCCGGTGGGGGCTCCCGAGGGGGGGCGGCGGCGGCGGCGGCAGGAGCGGCGGCGGCGGCACGGACAGGGGCATCAGGAGGAGGAGGCGAGACGGGCGCCGGCGGCGTGGCGGGGCGGCCCGGCTGGGGCTCCGTCCGGGGCTGGCCATCTCCGCGCACCTGCTCCGCTCCGCTCGGCTCGGATCCTCTCGCGCTCGCCAGGCACCGCCGCGCCAGCCAGCCCGCCGCGCGCTAAGGAGAGGCGGCGACGTCACAGCCGACGAGGGGGCTCGAGGCCCCGCCCGCCGCCCCGCCCCCGCCCCGACGGCCTATCGGGAGGAAGGGGGCGGGGCCTGCAGGAGAAAGAAGCGAGAGAAAGGGAGAGCGAGAGCCGGTCGACGCGACAGGGAGAGGGGGGCGGGGCCTCTTTTTGCCCCCGCCTCCCTCAGGCTGGCGAAGGAGAAAGGAGCAGCTCCTCCTCCGCCGGCGAAGCCACGCCCCCCTCGCCGCCCTCCCCGGGACCCGGGGGCCGAAGTCTCCTCCCGGCTGGGCTCACCTCCCTTCCGCTGAGAAGCCAAGACCCTCCACACCTAATCTCATTCGGATTTCATCAGCGGGGAGGGGCGGGGCCCCAGGGACTGGTCAGGAGGTTCTGAGCCCCTGGGCATGTGCAGAGTGCAAAGCTGTTGTCCTCGCCCCCAGTTGCACCTGCAGGAACAACCCTGCAGCCGGATACCACCAGGCTAACGTCAGAGGAAGCGGGACCCCTGAAGGGCCTTTCTCTTGCCCCCCCCCCCTCCGGTTGTTTTTTTTTTTTGGTTTTTTTTTTTTTTTTTTTTTTTTTTTTGCTTCTTTGACAAGCTTTGGAATCTCAGGTGGCCAGGCTTCATTTTCTTTTCCTGTAAAATCTGTGGTTTTCATTCCTTTATTTCTTTGTTTGACTTTTATACCGCCCATCTGGCTGCCAAGGCCACCCTTGGTTGGTTTACAGCATTATGGCATAACATAATAAACAGCAATATAAGAGCAGCGAACATCATAACGACAGAAATCAAAATTGAAAACATACAGAACCCACGTAAAACGAACTAAAATTAATTAAAATAGTATAAAGGCATTTATTCCGGTGTGTGTTCTTCTTAATATATCTACCTGTGCATCCTCCCTCGGCCATCTGGGCAGTGCCTCGGCCTTTCCAGTCAAGCTAGCAGAGAAGCAGTGACCCCCGTGGTCGAACTCGTCTCTCCGTCTCCTTGCCTTCTTTTCACACCAGAGAGCCCTCTGGCTTCTCGGCCAGGCCTCCCGCAGCCTCCCCTCAGGGACTGATCCCCCTTTTTGTTTTCCTGCCTTCGCACCTGCGCCTTGAACTGACAAAATGCGGCAGGTGAAGCCCCAGAGGAGGAGAAACCCATGTTTATGTTTGCCTTGGGCTGCTTTTAGGACCAGAGTCGCTTAAGCATCCCTTCCCCCTGTTCCCTGCCACTGACATGGCTGCAAGGAGACCCTGTGTCGGGGGGGGGGGGGGGATCCTTTCCTCTTCTGGGAACGAAGCCAGCGGAACCTCCTGCCACTTACTTCCGCAGGGGAACAGAGCTCTCAGCAGGGTGGCTATGTGGGAAACAGGGAAGGTTTCCTCTGGGTTTAGTGGCTGCAGGTATCGGCCGTGGTTTGCCAGCTCTTAAGAGAGACAAGGTTCACCCCAGATCTTTCTTTGCGGCTGCCAGTTTCATGAGGCCTGGTCTCCCACCCAAATGCTGACCAGGCCTGGCCCTGCTTAGCTTCTCAACTCAGACGAGAGCATGTGCTCAGGCTAGTGGGTGTTTGGGTTTTGCCTGGTTTGTTTGCTTTTTGTTTCCTAAAACCAGCACTCTTCTCCCCCCCCCTTCGGTCTCTGTTACATTGTTATCAGAAGTTCTGGGTTTTAGAAACATATTGATTTAAAACAGGAAATCAAGGAAGTTTCAATGTAGTCTTTTTCTAGAAAACAAAATCAAAAGAAAAAGGGTGGAGCTAGACTTCTTAAATTGCTTCTTGCTTGTAAAACAAAATCTTCACCATGGTAGGCTAGATGTCTTAGCCATTCAGATTTTCCCAATATGGAGAATGCAGGGTCGGTGGGTCTGGGGCTGGGGTATGGATGCCCTGTGAAACCAAGCAATGCTGTGGGGCGGGGGCGGGGGGTGGCTGAGCCGGATGAAGGGGAAATGAGCAATCTCCATGACTAAAAAAGCAAGGGGGGGGGCAGCTCAGAGATCCCCTTCCTGCTGCAGGTTAACCATGTAAATGTCCTGAATGCAGGACAAGTATAAAGAAGGGACTGCTGGAGAGCTCAGGGGCGGAGGCGCCTGGCTGCAGAGCCAACGGTGGGGAGTTTGATTCCCCCACGGGGCCTCCTTGAGGGGGGCTGGACTTGATGACCCCCGGGGCCTCTTTCAGCTCTAAGAGAATTGTAAGGAATCAGAATTATTGTTGTTATTAGCCTAAATGACACCATCCATCTGATGAGATGCAGAATGCTACCTGCCTCTGAGGGCAGATTTCACCTGAATGGGGAAAGGTGGTGTTTCCCTAAGCAACCAGAAAAGAAAAAAAAAGGTAACCATGTTGGTCTATGAAGTTTCCCGGGTGCTACAGAGCTCCGCGTTGGGTCTGGTGGTCAAAAGGAAGCAGAAGATAAAGTGTGGAAATGACAATGTCCAAAAATACACAGCAGGACACCAGGTTTTCCAAGGAAAGCCTTTGAAGAAACACAAATAGGATTTTAAAAAAA
This sequence comes from Intellagama lesueurii, assembly GCA_037013535.1. Taxonomy (NCBI): domain Eukaryota; kingdom Metazoa; phylum Chordata; class Lepidosauria; order Squamata; family Agamidae; genus Intellagama; species Intellagama lesueurii. The sequence continues at coordinate 1,393,409 of JBAJHW010000007.1, read as the reverse complement.
CAACAGTTTCGATGCAGGCCTGTTGTAAAATCCAAGGCTGTGGTGTGAACGTCCAGCTTGCATGTTGTCCTTTTTTTTGCACCATATTTCTTTGGCCCTTGGGGTACATTACATTCTTAGAAGCAGGTCTGCATATTTGGTGTCTCTTCGTGCTGATTAATTACTTCTTAATTGTGAAGTGCTCCCGATTATGCCCTCTGAAAATAGAATTTACATCCTGGATCAGGCCTAGGTGTGTTCCTGCTGCCTCCAGGCAGTTCCCTGTTGTTTGACCACAGAAGAAACTTTTTCTTTCTGAATTGGTCTAATTATATTTGTAAGCCAGTTTAGCATCTGAACAGAACACCACAAACCTCTTTGGCTTCCTTATTCTAAAAGGGGAAGTAAAATACTTATAAGATGCCTTGGGAACAGGTTCCTCAGACCTTGCAAAAGGGTAAAATAAAATAATAAAACAGCAAAGGTCACCCGATGCAACAGCATCGCAAGAGAAATACAGCAACAAACGCAGAGCTAACATCATTTTAAAATATTGTACAACACTAACATGATCATAATATTGTGGTTTTGGGGGGGGTGGTTTAAAGGAGGAGGCGAAAACCAGTGAAAAGATAAAATAGGTGTTAAAACAGCCAACATGTTTTAGGGATTAAATCACTGAAAGCAGCAAAGATTTATAAGAGAAAGCAGAAGAAGACTCAACCTGCCAACAGAAATGAAATGATGATATTGCTAGGTGGAATTGCCTGGCCAGGGTCTTTCTTATCAAAAAAATGTCCAGGTGGCAAATTTCTGCCCAGCATTTTGCCCAGGGAATCCCGGTGGTCAGGGGCAGGGGGGGGGGGTGGCCTTACCTGAGGCCTCCGGGGATGGCCACGCTTCCATCGTCTCAAGCGGCTGCAAGGTGGACATCCCAGACTGGCCCCTGCCCCTTTCCAAGGCTGGCAGCAATCCCAGATTTTTGCATACTTTTATGGATCACATCCTCACCTTGTCCGTCCTTCATAATTGCTCAGCACAGCACCTGTGTGTGGTTCTTGTGGATGCTTATGGCCTCCATACAGATGCATGATTTATCCACAGCCCTGTGAGGCAGGATAGTTTAAAGTGGAGCCACAGAGAGCTCTATGGGTGAAGGCAAAGTGCCCCTGGGGTGTGGAGGAGTCAGAATTTGAACTCAGATCACCCTGGTCCAGCCACAACACTCCGTTTCTACCTGGGTTACTTTTTCCCACAGTGTTCAGTACAGATGAAAGCAGGGCACGATGTCGAAGCATTTCCAGTGGGCAGGGCTCCGACTCCCGCCCCAGCTCCCCCCCCCCCCCCCCGCCAGGGCTCCTGAGCCTCGGACAGCCTCTACTCGTGCATCTTATTCTCAGCGACAGGTGGGGACGGGCTCTTTTTTCCTTTTAAAAGAAAGCTGAGATTCTCAAGATTTCAATGTAGCTGCCAGATTATTTTAATCAAAAGCCAGATTTTATGACTAATCGCAGCCATGGAGAGCCCTAGACTCAATTTAATATCTCTAAGAGTGGTTAAAAAAAAAAAAGGCAGGCTTAAAATGCTGCATGATTCATAGGGAAATCATTAGACTTTAAGAGACTGACTAATGCGAAAGCAATCACCTTTTCCAGGCCAAGAAGGAGCCTTGCTACCACTTCCCCCTGCCCTGCTCTTGAATGTTTGACAGCACCCCTGTGGCTCAGGATACTGGGCAGCAGAAGAGTTCGACCTTCTACTCATCTCACCCTTGGTTATAAAGGGAACCCTCTCCCTGTTGCAGAGTTCTGAATTTCTGGTAAAATTCACTTTCATTCTGCAGTAGAAGTACAGAGATCCACAGAGTAGAATAGCTAAAATTTCCCCAGAGTCCACCCTTTTCTCATTAACTGGCACTTAAAGTCTCAAGAAGTCACTCGGAGACATTTGTAGGAGAAAGAGTAAAAAGTGTTTCTTTACTTACAGTTGCTTGAAATTACAAACTTCTGCTTTCTTTACTGCGCACATATTTAGCAACCTACTGAACAGATCAACAGCAAACGAACAACTCTTCCACCAACCCAGGAAAGAGGGAAAGAATGCTCAACAGAGAGGCGGGGCTCTGTTTGAATTCCAAGATGAGGGTGAAGGATTGGTTAGTGCTGGATAGACAGACAATCCCGTCAGCCCAGAAAAGTCCCTCCCGGTCACTCGAACTACAGACAGCATGCAGCATTGCAAATAAAACTCCCCCTGGGGTATCAGGCTACTGGAGCAAAGCCACCCCACCCCCCAAATAATCTGTTTTTTCTTTATCCACATGAACCTCCCCTTTCACCCCAAACAGTGAGCTTTTCCCGTTCCAAAGTCTGTTGCAAGTGTGGCGGCTGCAGAAGAGTGGGGGAGGTGAAGTTGGCCCCTCTTATTCCTTAGCCTTCCTTCCGGGCCCTCCCCTCTCCCAAGGTGCCACCCGGAGCTTAGGTGCTCGAGGGTAGGTGGGTGGCGCACTTCCCACCTACTCTGGATTCTGCTCATGCTTAAGCCCACCATGGCATGGCCAGATTGGGCACCCCAAGGATCATGCAACCTCCCCGCTGTTTACAACTCTGGTCAGTAGTGATTTTCCCATTGGCAGTCGTGGGGGCTGGCAAAGCACAACTGACCTATCTGGCAAGGGGAGCGGTCCGGACATAACCTGGTTCCCTGCTCGTTGACAGGCTGCCTAGGCACCCACCCCCACCAGCCCTTTCGCTGCTGGTTAAATTCAGAGTGACAATGAATTTATTCCACTCTTGCTTAGGCCCACCCTCACGTGGCCCGTTGGAGCACCCAAAACATCACGTGGATGTCACAAAGGTTAAAAGGGAATCACAACCATCTTGTTTGCGCACACGTAATGGAGGCCCAGAGGGTTCTCCGATGACAACGATGCGGCAAAAGGATCTTCGGTCTCTGCCAAAGAAAAAGCAAATACACCTCTGGAGGGGAAAAGGAGATGTTCTACGCTGGCTGGTGGATTCCAGGAGTCACCCAAAAAGACCTCATTCGTTGACCCAGCCCTTGTGGTCGCTACGCATAAACCTTCAGCCAAACGGTGGCATGCTCTGGTTTCCCCTTAGGGTCATCCCCTCCGTTGACAGCTCTCGTCGGGGGTGATTTTCCAGTTTCCAGGAGCAATAAGCCTCGTGTGACCTGGCGAAGCGCAACTGGTCTGTCTAGCCAGGACATAACCCAGTCCTGTGCTTGTTGATGCACTGCCTACACAACCGTGTGTGTGCGCGCGCACACGCCAGACCTTTAACAAAGTGTTTCTCTTTACAGTCAAAGGAACTGGTAGTTAATGTGAAAAATAATAAAAAAGCAGAGATGGTGGGATTTTCCCTTCTCTAACACACAATGGTACTAATTAAAAAACAAACAGAGAGTGAGGCAAAAGTGCTACCTGTTAAGGAAGAATAATTTAATGGCCCATGGGTAGCAGAGAATAAGAAATAATTTAATACAAGGCAAAGACCAGAGTCTAGCAAACTGGGAAGCAGGCGGGGAGAGGGGGGGATTCCCAGCACGGTTAGACTCCTACTCCCATCTTTCCTCACCATTGGCTATGCCGGCTAAGGTAGCTGGGGGTTGTAGTAACAGCCACACCCGAAAGGCCTCGCTTTGCCGGCTTGATTGAGAAGACAGTCCTCTTGCGTTCAACAGGGCTTGATCCCGGATGAGCATCAAGGTGGTTTGTGAGAACGGATGGTGTGGGATTTGAGGGGAGTCAGGGTGGGGTTTCTGGGACATTGTGGTGGGCGCTGCATTTCTGGAAGGGGGGGAGAGCTTATTTCTGCACCTTGGGGGGGCATTTTAAATCTGCTTCTCCCACTGATTCTAATGGGGGGGGGGGGGGGAAACAAGCAGAGAGATCACCAGCCAAACTGAGTGCATTTCCACTCTTTCTCTTCACAGCCCTGCCGTCTCCACAGGCTTGAGATAACGCTTCTTGCCTCCAAACACCGTCCCCTCATTTTGGGATTGGCTCCAACTCTGACTTGACTTTGGCGCATTTTGCATCCGACCTGCAGTGCTCTCGACCCTTCTCAGAAGGAACAGGCGCTCGCCCGAATTCCAGCCGGAATACTCCACATCGTTCACATGCCATCCAGACAAGAGTGGACCTGTTGCCTTCAGCTTGAGGGAAAGAAAGCATGTCAGGAGAGGGGAAGACACCTCCTTCTGCTTCGCCTTCCCCTGGGCTTCCTGCATCTCCTTTCCTTTCATGCACAATCAAATACATTACATTTTTTCTTCTTCTTTGCTCTTCTCTGCTGGTGGAGGCCAGGCCTGGGAAAACGATCCTGGCAGAAACCTAGCAGTACCTCCAACTATTGAACGATGGATTAGCAAGTCTATCAAACTGGACAAGAAAATTAGGCTCTGGCGCGCGCTCTCAGGCACACAGACACACACACACACACCCTACCTTACTCCTTCCTTGCCTTGTTATCCCTTAAACAGCGGACAAGCTGACATGAGCTAGAGGAAAGAGAGGAAGATGCCAACCATCCCCAGCATTTTTAATGAGCCTATTCTGAGTGGTGACATCGCTGGTAAGTTGTCACTTTGGCTTTCCCCTCCTGTCTTCCGCGGCTGAGTCTGAAGTTAGAACCGCTCGCGGCAGATGTTGAATCATGCTGTAATTTTGGGCAGAAGACTATTTCTCACTTGCTTCCTCTCCAGCTATCTGTCTTCCCCCTGCCACGTATAACAAGCGCGCGCGCTCTTACGTTGCTCTGTTCTTGAGAAGGGCAGCCCATCCCTCCTGCTCATGTAGACGGCACTGGCCCATGGCTGTGGCCAGACTCAGCTGCTCAAAGCCCGAGACAAATCCAGGCCCCAGGTAGCCAGCGGAGCACCTCCGTTCCCTTCTCGCTTCTAAATCGGTGCCCTTTGCACAAGGTCTACAAGTAAGGCGGCCTGGTTGTTGCCCTACAGAGCTTCCAGCTTGGCTGTAGGGTGTGCTGCGCTCACTACAAGGGGTGCCCGGCTCCATCGGAGCCGTGCAGGATCAAGGGTCCCAAAGCCACAGAGTCCTGAGACAAGCACGGGATGGAGGTGGAGGCGCCTTGGCTTCCCTTAGGACTTCCCTTAGGACTCCACAGCTTCTTCCTTTCTGGGAGATAGTAAACAAGTCAAAGTTTAAAGACTTTGCACCTCGACTCAATTTGCCTCAGTATGATTAGGCACCCAGCTTCCCTTGTTGGCCTGGTTTTAATTACTTATTTTATTCCCTTCCGTAAATTGCCGTATGTTATGACCCAACACTGCTCAAGCATCAAATTGAAGGACGACTCACATTAAGGATAAAGGTTTATAATAATATAAGTATTCATAGAATGCAGAACAATAAGATGTAGGAGAATACAATTTGCATAATAAATATCAATATCGCAACTGTTAAAGCCAACCATGACAAATTATCTGCCTCTAAATGACCAAGAGATTACGGAATGCAAATTACAAAAGCTCAGATACCAGGAGAGAGGGAGCACCCAGAAATACCACCCGCCCCCTCGTAACTCCACAGATTTCACCAGGAGAGGAAAGCCAGTGGCGAAAAAGCCAAGGAGCACCACCTACGCCATGTCTGTGCCAGTTGGAAAAAAACCCAGCGCAGGCTTGGAGAGACGCTTTGCCTCCAACGTGTTTGTCACTGCACATTTCATAGTTACAACAATCTTGACGCCTAGGCCTGCCTGACAGTGATTGAAAGCTAGTAAATGATGTGCCATCGTTCGGGCTCCCCTGCAAGTGGAACAGGCACCGGCCCTGCTAACAAGGAGAAGGAAGGAAGGACTCTTGAAGGTTGACCCGCCTGGTTACAAAGCGCTTGAGAACAGCCTACGGTTGAGTTCTTGCAACACGGCAACGTCCTCCTCACATCTTGGTAAGAGATGACCTTCTGAAGTCCTTGTTTTCTCTTGAAGAGCCACAGCCCCCCGATCTTGTGAACACACTGCTCTGCCTTCAGGGGAGATATGCCACTTTGGGGCAGAGAAGATAGCCCACATGCAGTGGCTGACCCAAGATACGTCGCTGCCTGAGGAAAAGGGCTTGGATATGTCTTCCTGTATCATGTTGAACCTTACTTCAAAGCTTGTGCTGGGATGGGGCAAAGGAAGATTGCATTGACTGCCCAAAGAGGAGACAGATGAGAAGTTAGGGAAGATCCTGGGAGGGGAGAGGTTTCCACCCCCGCTCCAACTGTCTCTTGCCTGAAACAGTTACCCTCCCCCCGCCTAACGGTAGGGCTGGTCCTGATGAACACACAGGGTCTGAGGCTCAGTCACAGGTACACTTCCCACGACCAACACACACACACACACACACACACACACCAGCGAGTTAACATCTGATCTAGGAAAGTTGCTGGGGGTGGGCGTGGGAGACATTTCTAATCAAGCGGACCTAGGTTTCAAAGGACGGATGTGTCTGCCCGTTACGAAGTCATCTTTGTATATTTATTAGAATGTTGGCTGTATTGCAACGCAGCTTTCGGTGTGCAAAAGCAGCTGTCTGGGGGATTTTCCTGGTGAAAAGAGTGGGGTCCGAGCAAAGAGCCCCGAGGGTAGAGTCCTGCCTCCACCCGAACTGCTTTGACCGAAAGCCAAGCTCGGTGGAAGCTGGGCTCAGGCCGTCTCCCTGATTCAAGGCAGCCTTCCAGAGGACAACGTCCCCCCTTTACTAGGTGTGTCCTGCCCTGAGTTGCATTTCTCAGGACTGGAGTAAAAATGTGGTCAAAGATGCCAGATTAATAGGCCAAGCCTAGCCATCGATTTTTTTCTGCATTTCGTTCTCCAAAGCATTCAACAAATGAGGAGCCCCCTTTCCCTACGGGAGTCGAGGATATTTACACTTCCCTGTTGAAAATCTGCAGGCATTCTGCGATCGTCCCATTTTAACGATGCTTAAATCAAAGGAATGGAGGAAGCAGCCTTCTCCTGGGTCAGCGCCTGGACCCGTGTAGCCCAGGGTTGTCTGCTCTGACTGGGAGTAACAATGGCTCCAGCATTTCAGGTGGGCTCTTTCCCAGCTCAACCAGGGCGAATCTTGGTATTCCCGGGGAGGGGGGCATCCAAGGAGTAACCAGGTCTGGCTCTGCTGAGCTTCTGGAATCTAATGGGATCTGGGGTGTTCGGGACACTCTGCAGGTGGTGTCATCCAAGGACACAGAAGAGTGGGTTCCCAATGTTGGGTCTCCAGATGTTCTTGGACTACAACTCCCAGAAATCCAGGCCAGCATAGCTAGAGGTGAGGACTTCTGGGAGTTTTAGTCCAAGGACGTCTGGGGACCCCAGGTTGGGAAGCACTGCCTTAGAAGAGGGGCCTTTGCGATGATATTGGTCAGTGCTACCCACTCCATCAAATGTTGGGTCGGCAGAAGAGAAGTTTGCAGAGCCTGGCATGAACCGCTCTTCTGCTACAACGACCCAAAGCGCTTACACTGTAATAAATCCCAAGTTTTAAAAAAGAAAACAGAAAATGCAAGCCAACATCGACAGACACGGGCTGGGTTTTAAGGGGGTGGGTCTGGAGATCAGGCCATTTTGGAGAAGCTGCGCCCAAGGCTGGTACTGCCACCATGATGGAGTTCCCTGGCAAAGCCGATCTCACCCATCATGCGCTCGGGCACCATTTTCTTTCTAACCGTTGCCTTCCGTGGAAGCATTAGAAGCAGGACATTTTTCTGCTTGGAAAGATTCTATCGCAACATGCGATGAGTGAGGAACGTGCCAAGTTGCCATGACTACTTAATAAAAAAGAAAGTTATGAGTACAAGGAACTGCCTGACAGTAACACTTTTCTCTCTCTCTCTCTTCCTCAAAATGCCACCAACCACGACGGAATATTCTTCAAATAGGCATTTGTTAATATCGTTATATTTTAATATAACTAACTTCAAGAGCCAGATGGTGTTTTTGCAGTTTATAACGTATAATCAATGTTTGCTAAAGCTGTTTTTAAAAAAGAGAGAGAAGAGAATAAAAAAAAGGAGTTTCTCGGTGTGCCGTATGTACTTGAGTGTGCAATTTGTGTGTTGATCTCTTTATTTTATACCATGCCATCGGTGAACATGGGCAAGAGTTAGACAAGTCTGTACCTGCAGGTAGCTTACAACTGGAGGAGAAAAAGTGAAGGATGGAACAGGAAATGGAGCAAAGTACAGAGGTGAGCAAAAATGATAATAACGCCATTAGAATTTCACTCAGAGGTTGTGCCTTCATATACATTTTTCCCCTCAAGAGAAGAACACTTGAAATTAAAGATGAGCATGAACCAGGAAAATGGTAGTCGGTGGCTGCCTACAAACCACAAACCATCATGCAAAACGAAACACCAAGGGGAGAAAGATCCGGCACTTCATTTTGCTTTGGAAAAGAGGATCCTCAAAGTGGACCATGAACCGAACCATGAACCAGCCCAATTCACTGTTTTTTTTTTCTGCTTTGTGGTTCAGTTTGTGCCCATCTCTGCTTGCAATCCTGTGCAAATCCACTCTGATATTCGTTGCACTGAGTCCAGTGGAATTCAGGATGTGCCCAAATGGGGGTCTCCTTATGCTAACAAGTAGAAAAACCCTGCAGCTGTCTCTCTTTCCTCTCCTAAATGGAAAGGAAAAGTGGCAGAAAAGCAAGAGAGAATTATGAATGGAGGAAGAGCTTGTCTGAAGGCTCCATGAAATTCCATGATGAGACCAAAACGATGGCATGATTAAAGCCTCTACTGAAAGGGTCTTTATTGTGAATGAGGATGCAAGAGGCTGTAAGCTTCAATTCTGTTCACACATACCTGGAGGTAAGGCCCAATGAACTCTGGGCACGAACAGACGTCATAGATGGTGTGTTCATGGTAGCTGAAAGGACATAGTTCTTTCAGTGTTTCCTATGCTTAAGTCCTAAAGACCCATTGCAAAACAAAGCAAGCTTCAGTTACAAATTCTAGAAAGTGGAAGAAGTCCCACTTGTGACACTCACCACACTCAGCACTTAAAGATTTCTCTCTTTGATGATGGGCTATCCACAACATCTGTTCCTGCCGTCAGCATCGGGACATATGCTCGGAAAGATGAGCCGAAGCTGACGCTCTAGACTGTACTCTTGTGAAAAAGGCTCAGTGGACTCAGTGGACCTTCCTTTTGAGGATAAACACAGCAAATAAGCCGGGATAAAATTTCATTTTCTGCATAATAATAATAATAAAAAGGAAGTAGAGAGTCATTGTAAACTCAGGAGGGAAACAAGCAATCCTGCATGCAGCTATACAATATGGAAATGTGGTTTGATTAATAAACTAAGAGTGTTTTCAGATTTTGGGTTGTTATTTTGGAAAGCTAAAAAGGGGGCAGGAAGGAAAATAAATATTTATTGTCAATTTCATGCCGAATCGGGAATGGTGGAAGCTGTGCTAGCTATGTTCTCCATACTGGCTGTGATAATAGTGTATGACTTACAGTCCTCTGCTGCATTTCTGGGAAGGGCACCAGAGCCCAGGGGCGTAGAATTCAAAGCCCCTCACCAGGCTGCAAATCTCAGTTCCAAAGGATGGAGCCATGACAGTTAAACTGGGATTAAACTGCTATAACTGTGTAGTGCAGATACGTCCTTTGTGCCATAAGCTAAGCAGGCTCGTTGAATGTGACACTATTACTGACCTGCCTAAAATGTATTTAGGGCTGGATGCTGGATAGATGCTGCCACAGACCCCTTTTGCGCTCGCCTTCTTCCTCTGCTGACAGCCACAGCTTTGAAAAGTTATTATTTTGGGGCTCCTGCAGTCAGAATCCTGGAGCAAACCTCAGCCACTGGAGTTGCTGGGCTTGAGCATTCATTGCACACCCAAAGAGTGACTTCTCCAAACACTACACAGAGAGGTGTACATCCTGCTAGTCTTCCGAGTCCCTGGAGGTATGTATTTTTCTTATTCACCCTGAAACCTCACGATACAGTTGTCCTGAAAATCTAAGTGAATAAATACATAATGTATATTGTTTGGGCATGCAGGCAATCCATCATGTCCCCAGTATGTTTGTTTTGTGATTAGTTTTGTAAGTACACAAAGACCTCTTAGAGCCTCTTTAATCTTCCCATTTTGTTTCCAACAGGTCAGCAAAACAGTCCTCTCAGGCCGCCAGAGAACTTGGAGATGCTTCAGGCTCCCATTTCATTCATCTAATGCAGAATGTCCTTCCTTCCTTCCTCCAGCTCCACCACTGAAATGCCACGCAAGTCCTCTCTGGGTTTTCCCACCATTTTAATGGGTCATTTTTCATGCCTCTAATGCCACTTCTTGAGATATGGATTTTTAAGCCTTAGCTACTGCAGGGAGAGTTTCGCTACAATACCGGCCATTTGAATTCTATCCACGTGTTATGCCGTCGTTAGCATAGGAGGTCCAGAATCCAGAGGGTCTTGCTTGGGGCGGGCTGGAATCTTTGGTTTTGTGGCTGAAGCCCCCCCTTTTTCCCCCCTTTTATCCCTGGCATGGATCTTTGAAGGTGACTCAAAGCAGCCTCACCTGGAGACCATGTCAGGGGCTGCACCTGAAATGCCACTTCTCCAAAATAGCTCCCTTTCCCTCTTTGTTATTTTTACCCATCCATACTTTTCACACCACCAACTACCATCAACACATTGTTTAACAAATCAGTTCTCTGCATGTCTACTCAAAAGGTAAGTGAGTATAAGAGTGCACTTGAAGGAAGCATTTAAATTATTTTTAATTCTGTCATGTTTTACTGTTTCTACTTTATTGCGTGTTGTGATCTGCACAATTTGTTTTAAATCTGTTTCTTCCCATACATGTGTTAATCTTATTGTCAGGTGCCTTAGGGCCCAACTTCCTAGAGAAAGATGGGACATACATAACTTCAATCAATTAATCAGCCCGTCAGTCCATCAGTCCATCCATCAGTCCATCTGTCAGTCCGTCTGTCCGTCCGTCCATCAGTCATGTCAAAGTATCATGCTGCTACTGTTGATTTTTACACTCTGACGATTGGAGGTAGATGCTGTAATATGTAAGTATCTGAACATCCTTCAAAGCATCACAGTGCCATGGACAGTTACTGCTACTTCAGGTAGTAGACTAGCCTGTTAATGAAAAGACCTAATTTTTCACCTCAAGGATATTTCTAAGCTGGAGTGAGTGGTCAAACCCCTCTGCTTCTGAGATGGTTTACTCCTAGGAGGACTAGATGGGTGTCTTCTCCAAACCACAGAAGGGGTTTGTCATGGTTGAGTGGGAAGAAAAGTGGAGAAACCATCGTGAGCTGCTGGAAGATTTTTGACTCTGTCACTCCGCCTGCCCATGCCGCCACACAGCTGTTCCTTCGCTCATCGCCCGCTCTGCCAAGTGAGATGAAACAGTCGTCCATCTCACCAAAGAAGAGTGCATTCTCTGGATTTTCAAAGCCTCCCCTTGCGCATAAGCCATACAACTCCCATGAAAAATACAGTCAGGGCAAGGCCCATGTAAATGCTTTGAAAAAGTCAGCCTTTGCCAGAGGACTGCCGAGAAAAGAATAATCAATTTAAAGCATTTCAGATTTAGCCACTTCTTTGGAAAGACATGTAAAGAGAGTTACAAATATGCTCTCTTCCATGAAACTCAACAGCGCCGCCTTTTGACGCTTCCCATTGACCTATCTTCGGACCGGAGAGCGGAGGCATGGGTTGGTCAAGAGTCAGGAGGGAAAAAAAGAGATGCAGTGCTTGATTTCCCTTCTTTCATGTGCTGTGACAAAACTGCCCTTGGACAGAGCCCCCCCCCCCCATTTGCAGATTTAAGGATTTAGTTGCACAATGTACCACAGATACATATATGGAGTTTTTTTCAAGCTGAATGCCATCTTTGTTGCCAGTTTGAATGTCACGGAGCACCCTGAGAACACTTCAGAAATCTAGTTTCGGATTCTAATTCACCAGGCAGAAAGATCAGGTGGGCTCCTACTGCGAGGTGTTTCAATTGCCTGTTTGTTATCCAACATATTTATTTCCCGGTCCCTCTGCAAAATGAGTGAGCACAGCCTTTCAGCGCTTCCTGTTTACCTGCCCTTGGTTTACCTGCCAGATCAGATAGATCTGAATTAGCAAATAAAAGAAGCCGCAATGTTGTACATTTCCTGCAGTGGGTCTTAGTTATCTAAGAATCATCCTATCGCTGGCGGGAGACTGGAGGTGGGCCTGCGGTGGTGAGGTATCAATGGGCCAGCACACACAAAGGCCAGGATAGCTGGTGTAAGAGTCATTCATCATCCCTGCTCTGTGGCCTGGTGGGGGGGGGGGGAAGGAGGAGGGAAGCTTGAGAAGCAAGAAATATGTGCCCAGGGTTTTCTGGATGTACCAAACCCTGCACGTGTAAGGCTCTGAAGAAGACAAGTTCAGTTCCCCTTCGTTGGGGAAAAAACTGCCTTATGTCTGGAGCAGCTGACATTGAGACCAAGGGCTCCTGTCCTTTCCACCTCTAATCAGCTTAACGAGGGACTGGCTAAATCTGCACTATCAATGAGCAACGGGAGAGCGTTCCAAGGACATGAACCAATGCGTTCTAACTCTCAGTGGGTCTATACACCTGTGGATTGGGACTCCAGAAACACTGTGGCCCAAGAGCTCTCTGGCTTATCCCATAAGCCAGGCCTATGGTAGAAATGACTCTGGCTTTCTTGATGTTCTACAGAGCGGTTTTTGATTTTGTCTATATTTCATGTGCGCCCATGATTTTGAATTGTGCAATGCTCTGATAGACAGACAGACAGAACTAAAGTTAGTTGAGTAAAATCAGATTTAACCCACTGGACGTAGATGAAAAAAATGACCATCCACAAATCAGGTTTCTTCTTTCTTTTCCAAACGGTAAGGGGTGGGTTTTTGGGGTGTGTGCGTGTGTGCTTAGTCCTCCAACTGATTGAATCTCTTCTAGTCAGATCATTGTTCCCCATTGCATGGTTTATATTCTTTGGTTTTACAAGCTGATTTTTTTTTTAAAAAAAAGTGTGTCTGAGCTGGATTTTAAAAATGGAAACAAATGGCCAAATATGAAAATGAGTCAAGATCTTTTGATTTGGGGAAAACCCTACAGAGGGACTGGAGGCTGGCTGTCACCGAGGCAACATCACTCTCCGTTATCTGACAACGCCACCTCCCCCTACAGAACCGGCAGTGCTTTACAAAGGACCCTGCTCTTCCAAGCACGATGATAAAAGGATTTTGGAAATAAGCAAACAAACAAAAATCTCCAGCCAACAAATATCTTAGATTGCAGCTGATAGTGACTTTTAATGTCAGCAGCCCCTGCAAATGCCCGCTTTTCATCTCTACCATGATAATAAAGCAAGCCATAGAGATGGTGAGCTCTTTGGTCTAGACCAAAATGCGGAATCTGGAATGCATGCAGGGTAGGATAAAAAAACCACGGAAGCCCAAGGCCAGCCTGAGTGAGCCCCCTGGGCTTCCGGCCAGAGCCGACATCTCCAAGACGTCCATGCCATTGGCACAACCGTAAGCACGATCGGACAGCCGAGATTCCGCTTGCAAAGTCACCTGCTGCATCTTGACTTCACCGACAAATCTTTGCGGTCTGGGCAGATGGGATGCGTCCCTCAACCCACCTGTTCACATGTACAGAGAGAGAAAGGGGTGAGAGGGAAATTTAGATTTGTTAGACTTCAGCTCCAAGAATTCTCTAGCCGGCATGGCTACTACAGGAGGAATTTGGGAATTGTAGCCTACAGACACACCTTTTCCAAACTTAACATGGCATCAGTTGGCACCTACAAGATACACTGCTATGTGGGACAGAGCCGCCGATCAATGCAGAAATCTAATAATACAAAAAAAGGGAGATGTCTTATCGTACTGCATGGGTTGATCTCGGCACAGGGTTGCGCAACAATCAAGCAGAGAGAAACGAAGTCATGCGGATGCCTGCATGACCCCTGCCTTCTGTACCTGTGGCACTGTAGCTGTGCTAAATGGTAGCTTCCTTCTTAACTCCTTCAGTTCTCAGCAGGCTTAAGAGCAAGTGGGCTAAACCCAACCGCTGCAGACCCACAAACCGTCAGCAGGGCTGACAGTGGTTTTAATGCATTTAATATGTCCCCACCATCCCAGCCTTTACTCAAAGGAACACACGTCCAGCTACATAAGGATGGGATCATGAGTTGTCATATTTTATCCTCCTAGAAACATGGATAGATCCAAAGGACAAGAAAGGAGATTTTGACGAAACATTAAGGAGAATTTCTGGTTGGTGAGAGCTGTGGATGCTGGAATGGAGAGTCTAGGAACATGGTGGACTCTCCTTTGTTTCAAGGATTTGAATTCATTCCTGCAGGGGGTGGACTTAATTATCTTTTGGGGCCCAACTACCTGCATGGTTCTAGGCTTCTAAGAAATAGAGGCCAACCTTCCCAAAGAGCACTGGTCTCTTACAGGCCTTCGAACAAAGGACTGACCTCTCTAAAAGAAGACACCCCACCCTGGTCCAACTCTCTTCCCTCTGACTGGCAGAGGGTCTTCAGGAAAGAGAAGGCTCTCCCATTGCCTGATATCTCATTATTATTATTACTTTTTGGTTGCTGTTTCTTTTCCTCTCTTCCCCCCAGAAATGGGAGGTGCTGGGGATTGAACTGGAAAAGTTCTGTGAACATTTTGCCCTAGATAAGGAGCCTGTCAGACGTTCCTTGCAGACAGAGTTTTCAGCTCTCCTTTGACTACTTTGGTTAAACGTTTCTCAGGGGAGGGGGGCAGATGCAAAATGCAGAGTGAAGGGGACACTTTGGCACCTTCTGAGGATAGGAATCTTTTCCTTGTCCCGCTGGTTCCTGATCTTTGGTTCCTGATTCTAGGGGACACGCATCCAGCCCAGTGCTGTTCCAGATTGGTCCTGCCTGCCCCATCTCTCCCTCTGTACTGCCCCAGGTCAGTTAGTTATCACTGGCAGTAAAAATAACCAGGAAGGGCCATCGTGCCCACAGGCCTACGAGAAGAGATATAATATATTTCCAGACGGATTTGTACAAACCAAACTGTTCCCCAGAGCTGAGATGAAACACGTCACCATAGCCAGTCTGGTTCTCCTGCCAGCGTAACCTTTTTACGGCTGGCTAATGAGGAATAAGCTATAATTTCGACGTAGCATGATTTCCACAGCTCACCCGGAGAAGAGGAGTGGAGGGCTCAGGTACTTGATAGCTTTGCTTCCTCCTTTTTACCTGCCACCCTGGCGCCCCCTCTCCATAAAACGCGCCAGGGGAGCCATGCCCTCGGCATGTTGTTGTGATGAATTCAGAATCAAGAGGGTGCTTGAGTTGGATTTATTACCAGTGGAAAGGCAAGAAATGGTAATCTTTATGAGCCAATGGCGTGGCGCCTTATAATAAGAGAATGAAGTATCATTTTAAATTTAAAGCAAATTAGATTACTGAGGTCAAATCCTTCTGTAGAGACACCATGTCTCTCTCTTATGTCTGACATCTCTTTCTGAGGCTCCCCATTAGCATTTAACTATTTTTTAAATGCATCTAGCGCTGTACAGAAAGAAAAAGTGTCACTGAGCGCCAAGTGAGAAAGGTTACAATGGGCCCTCGGAAACGGGAGCCATCAAAATAAATGTGAGAGAGGAGATTTGAAAGAGCCCACTCACCAGCCATCAAGCAAAGGCTGCCAAAGCAACAGGATCCCAGCATCCTCCTCCTTCCATCATTGCCACCCTGGTATGCCAAGAGACCCTCGTGACCCCTGGCGATGAGCCATCGGCTCCCTTCCTCTTGAACCTGCCTCAGTCGCAGCTACCTCCTCCCTTGGAGAAGGAAAGTAAATTTAGTTTAGTTTCCTTTCCCCCCCGCCAAAGAGCAATGAGAAATCAAACACATTAAGACTTTAATGTAAGATAGATTTTTCATGGGGGAAGGAATGGGGACGAACGGAGGCGACGGTTGCCCTGTGATCTTCCTTTGCTCCTGTTCCATCTGAGATCAGCCCACTGTTAACGGGTCTCTCTTAGTTTCTCTTCCTGGCCACCTGACAGCTCTGCTCTGGAAGTAGGAGGTTCGCTCAGGCAAGACACTTCACTTGCTTAATGAGGGTAGGAAAAGAGATGCCCCAGTCCTGCCTTTCGAATGGCTGGTGCCTCTCCCTTCCAGGGGTCGCCCGGCCTTCAGCAAGCTCAGAAAGACACTGTGAGCCAGCAAGACAGGAAGGGGAACAGAAAGACCATTGGCCATGTTTTAGTATCCTCTTACCTTGAAACGTTGTCTTTGAATGACATAAGCTGAATTCCTTGGGTTCTTCTTAAGGAGAAAGGTGGGATGGACATGTTTTATATAAATAAGATATAAATAAGGGTGGCCCACATGAGACATGCTTGCTTCACAGTCATTGTGAGTGTGGGAGGGAGGCTTGGCTCCCTGACTGGCCAGGCTCTCTGGTCAAGGCTCACTGATAGGGGAGGATAGCGCGCAGTTCCTCCTGAGGTAGAGGCAGTGGCGCTCACAAGAAGTGACGCCAAGGCTGGATCAGTGGAGTCTCTCCAGGACCAAGGCAAGGGATGAGAAGTCCATGTCCCTTTAGATATTCTTGGACTCCAACTCCCATTAACCCCAGCAGGAATAGCTAAAGTTGGAGAGATGATGGAAGCAGTCATCCAGAGACAGCTGGAGGAAAAACTTTGTCTAACAAGACACTCCAGCTTGTATTTCTGGTGGTGTACCACAATGTGAAGATCGAGATTCGTAATTCTAGACACACACCCCATTTCAAACACCCCTCCAGTATAGACAGACAATACATTATTTAAAATCAGCAGGTTTTAAGGATTCTACCGTCTTCATTCCCGACCATCGGCCATACACGCAGGAAGATCAACGGCCTCTGGCATTCGGTGCTTCTGGGGATCTGTTTTCTGTCCACCCCTGCTTTAACATCCCCAGATTTCCATGCTGCCCCCAAGAATGCTATGGGGAACCGCTCTGTTACTGGTTGCTCAGGAAAGAAAGCCCCATGGAGGGGCCCAGGGCAGCTGCTGCTTAACCTTATTCTTGGCATGCTGGTGGGACCAGCATCTTTGCAAAGATCTGGTTTTGGAAAACATGGAGAAAGAGAAGGTGCTTGGATGAGACACACACATACACACCCCAAGACAACACCAACCTTACTCAGCCATGGAGAGAGTAACACACGATGGCTCATGAAAAAACCCGTCCCTTTGCCCCCTCCAAAATAAAAACAAAAACCTAGGGTAGGAATGTGAACTGGGGGCAGGCAGAAAAAGCTTATTACTGGGTTTCAAAAACTGCCAGATGGAATGCTACAGGGGAAAAAAAAAAGTCAGCATAATCTACATTGCTAAGTAATGTTCATTTTCCGAATGCCAGTTGGATGGGATGCCGTCCAGCTATCCCAACACTGGGCACCTGTTTCCAAGCATCGTTAGAGCACTCAGCTGTTTCAAGAGATGTGTGGCTTTGCAGCTTCTCTATATCAGGAGCAGGGGAGAGCCAAGTTGCAAAATCACTTATTGCCCTTCCTCCTCCTCCTCCTCTCCTTCTTCTTTCATCACTATAAAGGCAAAAGGGGGGGAAACGGAAAAAGGAATCTGCATTGAATCTTAATAACCAGGTTGGTTAAGCTCCAGCCCCAACATGCCAATAGCTGCGGAGCCCAAACATGGCTAGTTAACACACTCCCTGCGCATCAAAGAACGAAAGCTGGACCTCCCATACAATTACAGTCTACCTCCATGGAAGGGGGAATCATTAGATATTAGTAAGGTACGGCGGAATAAAAATGATGTGTTAGCAGGGGTTCATTAAACTATATTTTCTCAGTCAGGAAGATCAATGCCTGGGTGCATCACGCCGTTGGTCTACTCTCGCTGCTCTCCGGAAAGCCGACGCAATCTATCACCAGCTATACATCAATGTTGTGGCTTTGCCCATTAAGGAGGGAGCTGGCCTTTCCGCTCGTCAGGGTGGCTGGCTGCGCAAGACAGGGAAGGGGGAAAGGGAGTGGTCAGGTCTGGGAGAGGCAGGTTCCTCTGGAGGAGAACTCCTTGCAAGACATTTATACTGTTTACCCTCCTGCCTTGCCTCATCTCCGTCACTTCCTCCCTGCCCTCAGCTGTTCAAGGCACGATGGGCTCCAAGGGGCACCTTGAGGCTCATGGCTTTGTCCTGCAGACCCACCGACTCTGCTTCTTTCAGAAACAGAATCTTTTAAGCAGCCTGAATTCTCCTGTGGATAAACTGGCCCCCATGCACCCACAGAAGCACGGATCTTGCAGGGATCACAGCTCAGCTAGTTTCCTTATCTTAGACAACAATATGAATCTGTGCCCTGGTTTGCTTCCTGTAGAAGGTTGCATGCCCTGCCCCGGCATTTTATGGTAGGGTTGAAAAGAGAGAGGGAGAGAGAGTCCAAAGTTTCTACTCAAGCCAAACTATTTTGATAGTGATTTTCTGCTTTTCCTGTGATCTAGGTCCTCGTGGAGACAGACCTACAAAAGACTGGTCTGGTTTCACCTACTGACGCAAAGAGCAGAAGATGGTTGGGTTTGCCTGAAAATTTGAGATGTGAGTGAAGACACTTCAGCTACTGCAGGTTGCAGCAGGTTGTCTACGACATGGACGAAGCAAATGGTCATACATGTCACATACTTTGAAGCATTTGTTGCACGGTTATAGGGATGGCGGTTCAAGAGTTCCATAGACAGCCTGAGACCATGGAGGAGGAAATGAGAGGTCCAACTGATTATCCTTGCCATATTTTAGTGACCCTTCAGCCCCAAATTCCAAATGATCAATGCTATGGGACCTTGTCTCACAGAGTAATAACCATGAGGTGGAATGGACCAGCACCATCTCCTGAGGCCATTCCTTCAAGCAGGACTTGTTGTTTAGTTGTTAAGTTGTGTCCGACTCTTTGTGACCCCATGGACCAGAGCACGCCAGGCCCTCCTGTCTTCCACGGCCTCCCGGAGCTTGGTCAAAGTCATGTTGGTCACTTCGATGACACTGTCCAACCATCTCGTCCTCTGTCGTCCCCTTCTCCTCTTGCCTTCACACTTGCCCAACATCAGGGTCTTTTCCAGGAAGTCTTCTCTTCTCATGAGATGGCCAAAATATTGGAGCCTCAGCTTCAGGATCTGTCCTTCCAGTGAGCACTCAGGGTTGATTTCCTTCAGAATGGATAGGTTTGTTCTCCTTGCAGTCCAGGAGACTCTCAAGTCTCCTCCAGAACTAGAACCACCCTAACACCATGCCTCCTATGCCCAGCCCAGATAAGTGATCCAGAAGGACGCCATAGTATCCAGGACACTTGTACCTGAAAGCTGCTGAGAGGTCTAAAATAACCAACTGTTCTTGGTTCTTCTAACAATTCCATGGTGGATGTCATCAACCAAGGTCACCAAGTATAAAACCTGTTCGGAATGGGTCTGAAGGATTAATACCTTCAACCCCATCTCCATTTTGTATTTAATTTGGTGCTTTGTTCTCTTCATTGCTTTGCTGTTGGGTGGAACGTGACAGTCCTGGAGCTTCTCTCTGCCTGGAGGATGCTGGGCTGCGGATGACGCCTTCTGAACCCGTTGACACAGGAGTGAGGTGGGGTTAGCCATGGACCCTCTGAATAGCACAAATGCGCTGTGTCACCCGCCACGTTCCCTATTCAGGCTCAGCCTGACGTCGGAGGCTGACGGCTGCCTTTTCAATGTGACCACGGACCTTGTATTGGCATCAGCTCAGGTTTGAGCACGCTGGGAGAACAGCCACCGCTGTGCTTCATCCTCTTTGCCTCGTGTTGTTCTGTTTGTTTTCTGCACAGGGATCACAACCCCTGGTGAAGAACACTTTTGTCATTCCATATTGCAAACCTGTCGGCTGACAACGCAGTAATGAAACTCTGAGGAAAAAGGCAATTCCCTTTTCTGTGCGGGCACAATAGGAACTCTTGTCTGGCCAGGGAGTGAAAGGGGCTCCTTTATTAATAGGGTTTTGCACATACAGTAGCTTGGAGGGCTAGAGAGGGAAGCTGAAAATTACACTTCCAAGCAGAAGGGGGAAATATGCAAGGAAAAGAGCACAGCATGGGACACTTGGGGCCAAACACGCGTTTGATCCCAGGTCCATGAAGAAGATTACGGGTAGGAGTTGGCTGAGAAACCTATATAGCGAAAGGGTGCCATCTCCGGAGCATAAATGAGGTGTTGCATTTCAATCTCCTTCAACCCCAGTGACTCCCTTCAAAAAATCCAATGAAGAGTCTTGCTAGCAAGTTTTATTTGGGCTATACTCCATCACAAGGAGCTCTCTGGATAGCTCAGTGAGTTGGACACCTCACTGCACAGACGGAGGTTGGGAGTTTGATTCCTCACTGGGCCTATTGGGAGAAGAGCCAGCCCAAGTAGCCTTGGGAGACCTGCATGGTGATCCCAGGGCACCCACCCCCCTACACACACACACAGAAGAAGGGAAGGGTCAACCACCTCTGAGTATCCGATGCCTAGGAAACCCCAGAAAGGGTTCCCACAAGTTGGTATCAACTTGATGGCAAGTTGTTGTGTATTATTAGTCCTCAGCAGCTTAAGCCAAATGAAACTTCTTGACAGAAAAAGGTATATATCAAAACCTGAGTGGTCCTTGTCAAATATCCTAAGCAAGATGGGGAGTACCTACAGGAGACCACGACCACCTCAAAAACAGACACAGGGATTTTAAAGACTTGAGAAGGTCATCATAGAGTATCTGTTTTGGAGCCTGATCTTGAGAGTTTGTTGTTAAGATTTCCGTGGCCCAATGAAAGTTATAACCCATCTTTATTTTCAAATAAACATGCTAGTTTTTTAAGGTGCCTCAAGGCTCTCGATTTTGTTGTTTGTCTTTGTTTTGTTGTCTGCAACATACCAACCCGGGTAAGCCCTGCAAATGAGTGAATTCAGACAACAAACCAGGGTTGGGCTGTCTGCAGCACTGGCTGCCATTTCTGCCAGTCTTTGGTTAGGGGAGGATTGAATGCGGGCCCCTCTTAAGTCAGGCTCTTGGTCTGTCTCCAGGTATACAAGAAGGGTCACCCACAGCTATCTGGCCAATGCTCTCCTATATTCCTGCCTGCCAGCCTGGATCACTGAGGACTCCATCAAGATCCAGAAGGACGTGATGCTGTGAAGACGCAGAGGTCCAGAGGGAATTAGCATCCCCAGAAGGATGTGTTGGAATAACGGGAACGGAGCGAGAGGAGAGAGGGGCGCAGGAGTGGTTGGAACACTCTCCACGCGTCCCTGAATCTTCCACCCAACCTTCACAAGGCCCCCAGTGCTTGATCTCGTTGAGTCCATTAATCGACAACCCCAGCTGCTGCTCTTCCTTGGTTCTCCATCACCACCAGCGTTTCCAGGCGAGAGCTTTCGCTCGCTCGTAGACTGCCTCTGGGCACATTTGATTTTTCTCTCCCCCCCAATTTCCTAAAGGGGCATTGATTAGCACCATTGTCTGAAACATAACAATGTGCCAATACTTCCCTTGTTCTATGACAGATTGCAACTGCCGGTGCCCGGCTAATGCAGTTATTTCTCCTTATTATATGCTAATGCTTACAAAATAGCTGACAGTTGGCCTAGCTCGTTAGGGCAAATCGTTTCTTTCCTGGCCTTGATAGTATCCCTGGTAATGATCCGATTTTGGGTGGGGGCAAGAGATGGAGGAATGAAACCAAGAGGTTCCGGAAACTCAACTTTTCTGCAAAGCCCCACAAGATGCCCCATGAATGGATTTGCTTTGTGCCCCTGTGGGGCATCAAGACTTCCTGCCTGTATCATCCATTCTAGTTATACAATTTGCCAGGTTGAGAGATGGAGTCCTGAGCCCTTTCCCTGGGGCTTGGCACCCGTATCTTCCCTTCATCTGTTCTTATTTTCATCCCTCCCCCCAACCTCTTCTGGATCACCAAATGGGAATTACGGGCAGGTTTGAGAAGCTGAATATAGACTCTCATGGAACCATAGAACTATAGACTTGGAGGCTTCCCGAAAGACCATCTAGTCAACCCCCTTCTTCCAATGCAGAAAATTTGCAGCTGGAGCATCTCGGATAGATGGCCGTCCACCCTCTGTTCAAAAACCTTAAATGGATGAAAGAGAGTTCACCCCCGCCAGAGGTGGTCCTTTTGTGTAATCTGAGCCCAGAATTTCCTTGTGGAGCAGCACATGCCCCCCCTCCCACATGAGATATACTTCCTGGGATGCTCCATGAATCTGTTAGACCCCCCCCACCGCCCCGCCCCCAGCCGTTTTGCAGTGGAAAGTACCGTTAGCCGTACAGAGTAGAAATCCATCAAGCCTTATGGATAAATATGCCTCTCGTGAAGTGGGCTGGAGTCTGTGAAGGCTAATGCCAAATTATTTTAATTTTTGTTTTTAGCCCGCCTTTGCCCAGTCAGCTTCAGACAACAGGCAGGGGTTTCCTATTCCCCACTCTAACCTCATACCAACCTTTTGAGGTACGTCAGGCTGAGGGAAGGAGCCTGGCCTAAAGTCACCCCATGGGGTTTCATGGACACGTGAGGGATTTGAACCCAGGTCTCTCAAGAAATAGTCCAGTGCTCTAACGACTGCACACTGGCAAGGCCTCTTTTTTCTTGAGAATTAGGACATTGCAAAAACCACCTCTGAGGCTTCCTTTTCCTTTGCTTTCTGAATCCTTCTCTCAATTTATGGTGGGCGTCCAAACCCACGTTGCCCCGGCCTCCGCAGTGCCCAAGACGGCTGCATTCTCACATCTTCTTCTCTAGCAGTAAGGCCAGAAACCGGCCCATAGTTTTGTAGTAGAATTTCTGAAAAGGGTAATTGCTTCTCTTTCGTGATACATCCTGCAGGCTGTTGCACACACGCACAGAGGAGAGGAGGAGCTGCGAGAAGAAGGATGTGAGGGGGGTGGATTTTTTTTTGTAGGGCAACAAATCCATCCAGGGGGACGTCATCCTCACACACGTGCTACGGAAACATGCATGAGAAGCCACCGACTTGCAAAAGAGATGCATTTTCCACGTCCCACGTACGCCCGGCTGTTGATGCCACTTAGCTGACAAGAGAGGGCAACGCCACTAATCCCGGGTGCTTTGTGATGGGTGCTATCATTAGACGTGCAGAAAAACGGTGCGTGTCTGTGTGTACGTGTGTGCAGGGGGGGGTGGACTGCTCTCAGTGGCACCACACCTGTCAGAACATCTTCTGACAGACGTCGCGGGCGAGCCAGGGGTCACGCGGCGGCTGGCTCAACCCTGTGGTGACAAATGAGGTCCATTTTGTTAAATCTTCCCAGGCGGCGCTTTTACCCTTTGAAAAGGGAAAGCCAGGAGTCAAGAAGGCACTAATGGCGCCTTCAGAGAATTTCCTCTTATGGCAGCTTGGACAGCCGGCATGAAACAGATGCGGCGGCAAGAATTCTTCTGTGGAGAGAGATAGAGAGAGGGGTGGGTGGGCGCCATCGTCACTCCCAAGATGGCTTTCTGAAGAAGTCACCCTGGAAGGACCCTCAAGGGCTCAGGGGGCCCTGCCGTGACACCGTGTCCCCCAGAGGTGGCCAGAACCCTTCTCCTCAATGGAGCCTCTTTCCACAAGAGACTCGGCTGTCCCCTCACACTTGGGCTTGTTGGGTGCGGTTGAAAAAAAAATCTCTCTCTTTTTGGGGAATAAACAGGGGTTTGTTTTGCTCTTAGCAGTGGTTTGTTTGTGTTGCTTCCCTTGTGTTCCAACAGACACTTTTCACATTCAGGTTTTTGGTATTTGCAGTTGGCAATTTTAGATATTTGTAATTAGCAAATTGTAACTGGCAGATTTAGATCTTGGTAATTATGGATGTGTACAGCTGGTGATTCAGTGCTGTGCTTTTATGCCGAAGGTTCGGCACCTTGAGCTCTGATGTGGCAGGGTGTGGCGTGAATGAAATTGTCTTCACCGCCGTCATGATCATTGTGGTCACCCCAGACAGAGATCATTGCCTCCACCCTAGTTACGGAGCTCGGGAAATTGCTTCATTTTAACACGGGCAGTGGCTAGGCTGGTTGAGATTTCCTGAGAACCACACTCCAAAGAGGACCTTTTCCAAACTCCTCTGGCATCATCCTGTCACTGCTCAGGGGTGGAGGCTTCAAGATGTCCTTCCCTTTGCCCAGTCCCAACCATTGGTGTTGGAAGGAATTGAGGTTGGGGGCTTCCTGCATCCAGTGCATCTACTCTGTCCACAAACTCTGGCCCATCCTCCAATTTAGGTGATGGGTTGTAAGAGAGGAGGAGGGAACCTGTGCACCTTAAATGTGGAAGAGAGATGACTTGGATAAGGTGAATGACTCTTTAATGACCCTTCCTTCCTTCCTTCCTTCCTTCCTTCCTTCCTTCCTTCCTTCCTTCCTTCCTTCCTTCCTTCCTTCCTTCCTTCCTTCCTTCCTTCCTTCCTTCCTTCCTTCCTTCCAGAGTTTGGCCCTAAGAGGCAGCTGAACGTGCTTAGCAGTATTTCAGGGTCCTTTGGATTTTGCTGCCGTCTTGCCAGGAGGGCATCCCTTGACAGCTGGTTGCCCCTCGGCCTCTCTCATCTTCCAGAGAGGACTATCCAGCATGGTGCACATGCCTTACGTAAGGCAAAGGCTCACAAGGACTGGCTGATCCTGATTTCTTAGCTGCCTGCTACACCCAAAATGCTCAAAGGGGTCTATATTCAGGGGAAGCCAATTTCCTGGCCCTTTTCCCCTCCTCTCCTGCCACCCCCTCTGATGGCAGCCCACTCTCACTGGGGGAAGGGATGGGAGGAAGAAGCTGTTGGAGCAGCCGTGGCTACCGCGAGGGATCTAAATATAACCCACACCGAATGCAGGACTTTGCTAGGTCAGGGGTTTCTCTTTCTTTCCACTCACTCTCCCCAGCCTTGCCTCACCACACAGGCACCATCACACACAGAGAGACACACACAAGATCTATTTTGGCCATCAGCTAAAAATGATCCAAAGACAGGCTTCTCCACGTGGTGTGGAACAGAGGAACAGACTGAAGCCCAGCCGTCTCTCTCTCTCTCTCTCTCTCTCTCGTTCTCTTTCTCTCCCTCCCATCCAGCCTTCAATTCAGCAGAGAAATGGCCACCTGGGTAGCAGATTTGAAGGGGTATGAGAGGGCATAACATTCCTGTTTACTTTCTTAAGTGTCTTAAGGGAGACGGGACTGTCAGATTATCCACTTTGTGGGCCAAAGTAACTTGGCTTTCTTGCTTGCTTGCTTGCTTTCCTGCTTTCTTCTTTTTGTCCCGTGTGCTAAAGGCAGCAAACATGCCTCTTTTCCTCTCCCTGGCACCCTCGGAACAACATCCCTGGGAGGGACATAGGTGAGATTAAGCAAAAGTGACCCAGTCTAAGGTCACCCAGCAAATCCGCATGGTTCAACGGGGTCTAGAAGATGGATCCATCAAATCCCGGGCCAGCACTCTAACCCCTGTGCCACACTGCCCCTTTACTTGGATGTATGGTGGGAGGGGGCACCATGTCTTCTCCTGCCTCAGACTGCACCAAGTCTTCAACCAGCTCTGTACCCTCTCCTTCTCTCTCTCTCTCTCTCTCTCATACCCCAATACGGACAAAGAGCCACATTCTACTCAGCATAATCTTAATGAGGCTTAATGCAGGAGGAAATGGGGCTGGGGGAGTAAATGACATCATTAGCAAACTCCAGACTTTGGGATTTCAAGCACTTTTGATGAGATATTTTCTGTCGGTGCAAGAGGTGTCCAGAAGATCCATTAGGGATGTCAGCCAAAGTGAGGGTTTGGAAGGAAAGATGAAGTGCCGTGGGATGAAATATCAGGTGGCCGCCATGATGTGAGGATTGCACAGGCCCCTCCATCCACCCTAGACCTCCAGAGATGCCAGAAGCAGGTCCACTGTGGCAAAATGCACTCCACGCCACCAGTCATTGAAGGAAACGTTCTTCTTAGGGTCTGCGGTGATTTCTTGCTTGCTTGCTTCCCAGTTTGTGTACAAGAATAAACTTTGTGAAGTTCTGCCCTTTGAACTTGTATGATTTTTTTGTGGGGGGAGATAGGGGATCTACATAAATATTGCCATGGGTTTACCTCTGTCTTTTTGTGGCATCTGTAGGCCACCTTTTTCCCCAATGAGGGTACTCAAGGCGTCGCACAACATTAAAACACATCACACTAAAAGCACAATAAAGATTTAAAAAGAGCTAAATGTACAATAACGATTAACAAATCATGATTTTTTTTATTCATTCATCATTAAACCACACAACCCGGTAGTGAAATGGAGGGTATATCAAAACCTTTCAGTGTTGCAACTGTTTCAGCTCAGAAGGAGATGCCTACGGCATAGACCTGTTGTCCCGTCCCACGGGAAAGCCAAGTGAGACACTGTAAAGAGAAGTTTAGCATGTGAGGTTGCTTAATTAGCTGTGTCTTAGGGGCCCAAGTTACATGTTAAAGATAACCTACAGTTGGAAGTTAAATCTGTAACTAAGAGGCAGATTACTAAAAAAAAAAAAAGTTAAAATGTGGTTCGAGCAGGCATTCATGATTGAGCCATCATATTTGCAAAAATCTAGGGCTGTGTTTACCTCCCAGTGACCAATCACAAAACAAAGTGAGGTAACATGCAGATCGTGGGAGTCATGAAAAGTACCAGTTGTGGCACTCAGATGCTTTCAGCGCTGAAGCAATTTCCACTTCCAGTGGCGAGTTGTCTGTAATGTAGAATTTAGCCCTTAGTCCTCCTACTCTTGGCGGTGAGGAGAGAATGGCTGTCTTGGAGAGAAAGGGATTGAAATCGAAAATGCCGCTCTCTAGGCACATGGACGTTTCCACCTTTCTAGAATTTCGCTCAGCTGCTAAAACTGAGTACACACCACTCATGTTATTACACCCAGGCTGAAGCGGGGACGCAAAGGTGCCAAAGCAGAATAATAGCACAGAGTTTGTAGAGCAAAATCTGCAGAGCGGAGCCTGTATTCCCCTTGTTGCAAGTCAGGAATTTGTCCATGACTGAAGTGTAAAGGCTAATGGAGGCCAACGCTTGAGGGCCTTTCTGCCCCTGCCTTTCTCCCCGGAGAACCCACGTGGCTTTCCACAGGTTGCCATCTGTCACTTTTTCAGAACACAACGCCAGAAGCATTCCCACAATGGCCTTCTCTCCGATCTGCCGGTGCTTTTTGTTTTAAGACCTCCTCTCATCGGAAACGTATCCGCACAGGATTCCTGTTTGCTTCGCATCTCCCAGTAAACAAATATATTAGAAAGCGGAAGGTTTAAGGTAAGCTTTCGTTACCTAAATATGAGTCTCATTTCTGATTCATGAAAGTAAGCAAACTGCTGCCCTGCAGGGTCCCCCTGGGTTGGAAAAACAGGAGGCCGGCTCGTATCTCTTTATGATTCCTGTGGCATCACTGTGTGATGGCGTGTTTCACAACCCTGCTCTCTAAACCTGGTCTGTCTTTTAATTCTCTCTTCTCCTCCATGGCCCATGATGTTTTTCTACCTATGGACATATGTTGGCAGGTTAGAGTGACTCCGGTATGCATCCAACCGAATTACTGAATCCATTAAATATGGGGCATGCAGCTGAGTTTTGCTTTCTTTCTTCCTCCAGAGTAACTGTCCGCGGTTCTGATCTGGATCAGGTTCCCCAAGGTGGGTAGGGAGGTTTAAACTCCTGGCCCCCCTAAAATCACTCCTCCTTCACTAAGGGAGTTCCCTTCCCCACCCTTTAACCTTCATGACTGCAGATCTCTGTGGCTTTATGGAGGGAAGCACCCTGTAGCGCTCTGAAGCTTCCCCTATGCACCACTGTTATCTTAAGGTTGAGAATCCTCTTTATTCCATTTCTGGTGGGAAAAAAAACAGGAGTGTGGTGCCAGTTCTTTAGGAAGCCAAGTCTTTCTCCCAACTGCCATGACCGCACACCTGGTGCCATGTTTATTTCAGACTCAGCTCGTAAGGACTTGTGAGTCCTTCATGAGATTCCTTTGGCCCATGTTCTGAGGCAGACGTCCCCGTGAAAAAGAGTGGGCTGTTGTTTTGGTGGGGTCACCTTGCCCACACCAGGAACGTTGAGGGGGGCCTTAAAGGCAGACCTTGTTGAGGGTATTCGGCTGTCTAGGGTCGACAGTCTCTTAGTAGGCTACTGTGCCGGCTAGTAGCCGCCCAAAATGCCTCCTGAGATTAGTCTGGGCCAAGAGGAATGGTGAGCTGTGGTTGGAAATGTTGGCCTTGTGAAAACTCCGTTGCTGGGGAGCTGGCAGCGCGTCCCTCTCCCTCGCACGCTAAGAAACACACGAGGCCTTATTTTTCTTAATTATTCCTGATCCTCCACCTGTCATGTTGTCAAGCTCCCTCTCAGAGTGGCAATAAATAGCACTTCTCATCTCCTGCCCTTAGGGGACATTTTCTATTTATTCCAGTGGTGGGCAAATTGTCAAGACTAATTAGGAAAAATGGGTGCCTTCCTCCACCCAAACAAGAAAACGGTTTGTTTTTGTAGGGTGATTCTTGTCAACCTTCTCCGTCAGGGCTCGGGGTGTCTTTGGTGAGGCCTCCCAAAGTCCCGGTGGAGAGCGGAAGGTGCTGAGAGGCAGGGGGTGGGAGAGACCGCCGTTCCAAGGCAGGCATGGGTGCTGCTTTCCCTCTCGGGGGGGTTGCTCCCGATATATCGAGGCACACCAGAAGGAGGCGGAAGCCACTCTGGGACATCCTTCTTTGCTGTCTTGCCTTAAGAAGCCGATCAGGCCTCAAGAGGCCAATTAATTAGGTTAAAATCCTTGGGTGGGGGAAGCGGCGCTTCCTTAGATCACTGCCACGAGTCATGATTTGCAGAACACTTTTGATCTGCAAAGTCTTTCACAAGCCTTCCCCCAGAGGGAGGAGAGCGGTTGCCTCCTGTTTGCCATCAGAAGACTGAGTCCGATGGCACTTTGTGCCACGTCCACCACTGCGGCCACTGAGGCATCCCTTGGCTGGATGCCCTTGATTGCCATGGACCTGCTGGTCTTTGCCTGTCCAATGCTGCCTTCTAAAGATGTGGGACCAGGGTTTGCTCTAATGTCCACCCGGGCTGGAGGGTGACCAAGTCGTGGCCTACCATGTCAAGAGGAAGCGAGATGAGATGGGTGGCCACATTCCCTTTGCCCTCCACAGAGTCTCACCAGATGGTCTCACAAGACCTCCCAACCTCAACGGCCACCCAAAGGCTCTCTCTCTTTGGAAAAGCTCCTGTTTTACCTTAGCATGAGCTGTTTCCTGGAAATTACTCTTTAGAATGGTTGTTTTGTTCTCTTTTGGCATGACCAAAAAAAAAGAAAAGAAAAAGATCCTTGGGAGGCTCACCATCAGTGCCAGTTTTGTATATTGCTTCTATGGATTAGTAACACTGGCTCACTAGCACGTCATGAAATGAGGAATAAACATTTGAGTTCTCCAGGAGTCTTAACCGGGTCGGAGGTGATGCAAAGTTGCAATGGGGTGGAGAGGGAACAGTCAGAAGAAACTCTGGTCATGGTGTTGGGTGATTCCATTAGTTTAGACCCTGTTCGATGCGAAAGGGATTTCAGGATAGAGGGAGGATTTCAGGATAGCTGAAAACACAACCCCTCTCTGCTCCTTTGATTGTGCAATTTAACATGAGAAAGTGGACCTCGCCTTTTCGTCCCAAACATCTCAGCCCCCCTCTCTGTGTTCTCTGCCCACGAGTCCGTGGCTAGCAGCCGGTGGCAGGCCTCACCCCTAGTTCGTTTCACTGGCTGGCATGCTCCGTCTTCTTCCGAAGTCAATGGCTGGTGCAAGAAGGGATTAAAGAGGGCAAACACATTCATTAAGTGCTGTTGGAGAGAGTCAGAAGAGGGAGAGACAAGCTGCTTTTGTGTCGGTGTTGACGACCCTGCCAGCTTCTATGCACGCACGCACATTTGCGCGCAGGGAGAGCAAGGAGGTCACCTGAGGTCCACCTTTAGACGGGCTTGGGGAGCTGCGGTCTGGCTTGAGATGAAAAGCCGAGCAACTTCAATCTCAAAGCCTCAGCCAGCAAAGGAGGCAAAAGGACCACCTTGACTCTCTCTGACCCTCCTGGGGGAAAAGATTTGCTAGGAACTCAAAGGAGAGGAGGAGAAGAAAGAAAGAAAGGTGGCAGGCCGGGGGCAAATTCTGGTTCCGTCCAGGTCCAAATCCTCAGGAGCAGTTCAGACACATAACAGTCATACCTCATGGCGCCTTCTACTGGGAGGAGAAAGAGGAAGGAGAGGGGAACAGCCGGCAGGGATTGAGTCCACTGGATGCAGAGCAGTCAAAGTGCTGCTGATGAGTGGATCGGGCCCTCTTCTGCTGAGATCCCCAGGAGCATAAAAAGCTTACGGCCACAGGCATGTCATAGCACACTGCCTAAAGAAGGTCACAGCTGGTGGAGGCTTCCAGGGGTAGAGAGGACAACCCTGGGTTGGAAGGTCATTCTTTTGCTTCCAAAGCCTTCCATTAATATCTCCCCAAAGACATGTTTGCACCCCTTTGGAAGGATGCAAAGAATATTCAGGAATTTTTGTTTTGTTCTCGTCAGTGTTCTAGACCCGCTCAGTGCAATGGGGACCCTTGGTAAAGAATTTGCTAGCCTTGAGGAATTCCTCACCTCCATGTGCGAATGGAACAAGGAACGCTGGAATATTTTTTTTAGGCCCCCAACCTATGCCTTTAGAATTTGTGCAAAATCTCCACGTGCAAAAATAGTGGCGGCAAGGTCAGAATGACAACCTAAAGTCACCCTTGTCTGTTACTAAGAATCCCGCAAAATCCTTCGCCCCTTTCCAGAGCGAGGAGAATTGTCCCAAGGTCCCTGCTTGTCATGTTCCAAGACCAAACGAGCAGAGGTTGACGGTCCTAGTCTTCTAAGCTTTTCAGCCAGAGAGGGTGGAGACTGGAGGGTCTCCCAGGCCTGGTGGTCGTTGTGACACTGACCCGCATGAAGTGCAGATTTTATGGGGAGGCACCTAAGCTCCCGATAGTTGCCGATTGTTTGCAGCCCTGCTTTGGCTTCCCATGACTTCTTCCATGTTTCCAAGGTAGTGCAGAGGGTCTGCTCAGGAGGACAAGAGGGAATTGCCAGGTGTTGCCCGTTGACCCTTATTGCAAGAGGTTGCCCATCTGGAAGTCCCTTGTAGGCACACGGTGTGTTGGTCTTCCCCTGATGGAGTTACCGCCACACCACATGCACATGGCTGCCCTGGTTCTGTGCCAGGGGTTAAACAAGGCCAGGGAAGCCATTCTTCTCATTTCACCAAGTGTTTGGCAAACCCTTCCAAGCCATCCTGTTTTGGGTTGCAGCCGATCTGCAGCCCTGGCACACTTGGGAGCGGAGAACGATCTGGTAATAAATGGATTTTTTTTTCAGGTTCCAAAGATGGAGAGCTGGAAGGGAGAGGCAAAGGTTGCCCAGGGCAAAATGTTGGTGAAGAACTGGGCGAGGGAAAGAAAGAGTCTGTCTGTCTGTCTGTCTGTCTTTTCCTTCCTTCCTTCCTTCCTTCCTTCCTTCCTTCCTTCCTTCCTTCCTTCCTTCCTTCCTTCCTTCCTTCCTTCCTTCCTTCCTTCCTTCCTTCCTTCCTTCCTTCCTTCCTTCCTTCCACCTATCCATCATCAGCTCCTTCCTTCCTTCCTTCCTTCCTTCCTTCCTTCCTTCCTTCCTTCCTTCCTTCCTTCCTTCCTTCCTTCCTCTCCTTCCTTCCTTCCTTCCTTCCTTCCTTCCTTCCTTCCTTCCTTCCACCTATCCATCATCAGCTCCTTCCTTCCTTCCTTCCTTCCACCTATCCATCATCAGCTCCTTCCTTCCTTCCTTCCTTCCTTCCTTCCTTCCTTCCTTCCTTCCTTCCACCACAAAAAGAAAAGTCCTGAGCTGCCCATTGAGATCAGGAGAAAGATTTTGTTGATTTTCATCCCCACCCCCACCCCCATCACCTCTTTTCCTTTCTCAGTTCAGTGGCGGCTGATGGAATTTGTGTTTTGCAGATGAAGCTTTCCACAGTAGCCCTGTAAATTAAATTAAAGCTATTTACTCTTGTATTTACAAGGCTGGCAAATAAATCTCAGGAAGCATTTTACTGGAATGGAAAGAAGGAAAAACAAAAAAGGGCAGTGTGAGGTCTTTTGTATTTTCCAGGCTAAATAAAAGAAAACAACACACAAGCCTTCTTCTCATAATTACTTATTAGCTCAGGGAAAAGGGAGCTGGGGGCCAGCCAGGCCTCAAATAAGCCCCCAAGCTTTGGTGGAAGGCAGTATTTCTTCCCCTCACTTGGAGGTGTCTTGGGAAGGGGAGGTTAAGAAGGAAAAAGAGAAGCAAGCCGACTTGGCATTGCTCACAACAGACCCCTTGGTTTTTCCACTCTGGAGCAGTATTTACAGCCTTGCTCACAGTCCAACGCATGGCCACTGGTCCACAGCAGCGTTTTGGAAACGGAATGAGCTCCCCCCCCTCCCTTCCTGGGCTATCGCAGGGATGGGTGTTGAGGTTTGTAATGTTAAAGGCAGGCGGGCTCAGCTCAGCGTTACGTGTTGCATTGCCGCACACCATTGCCAGACGCATTACGGAAGGGATCGATACAAGCTCTGTGTGGGAAATGTACACTCGTGCTGGACGGGTTTGAAGAAGAGAGGAGGGAAGGAAGATGGGAAGCAGGAGGAGGAGGAGGAGAAGAGGAAGGAAACCGAAGGAGAACAGGGGAAGGCGAGGCAGCTACAGAAGGCAGAGGAGGGGTGGGGATAGGGAGGAGAGGGGCCTCCTTGGGCCCCCCTCCTCTGCTGCAGAGGGCACCCTTGTGGGACATGCTCGCCAGCCTGGCACAGCCCACTCCAGTTCACAATAACACTTGTTCCAGAAGCAGCATGACAACCACCTGGCTGCTGAAGTCTCTTTCACGAGGATGGTGCCCCCTTGACATTTCACTGAGTGCCGATTTGCCTCCACACGGGCTCCTCCTGACAGGCTGTCCATTCGAGTGGCAGAGGCAGCGAGTGAGAGGGGTGTGCAGGCGGGGTGGGGGTAACAACTGGGAGGTGTGTGTTGTGTGTTGGGGGGGGGGGAAGTCTCCCAGATTGGCACTGGGAGTTGTTCACTGACTGTGGAGAAGAAAGGCACAGGATGAAACCCGGGGAGGCCAACGGTGAAGAGCAGAGCTAAACTGGGGAAGGTCAGCTTCAAGATCTCTCTCCTTGAAACAATAAATAAATCCAATTTATTAAAAAAAATTGATTGGATGCTTACTCTTCTTGAAATGCAAAAGGAAACAAACAAACAAAAAAGAACAGTGCCCCTCCCCAAAAAGCAAGAATAAAGGGGGCCCAGAACCAAAATTCCCAATGGATCGATCTATCGACCAACCAAACAAAATCTGTGCATCAGGGTTCAGAGGACAAGCACCAAACGTCTGAGGAAGCCCCAAGTTGCTTTCTCTCTGCCATGTGCTCAAAGGGGGTCCCTGATCAATAGAAGGCGGAGGTTTATCCTTTCGGTCCTGCAGAATCAGTTGTTTCACCATCATAAGGGCAGAGGGGATCCATTTCATTGACCGTTGTTAATTTCCAAGAAACAGGTAGATAATTCAACAAAATGTGTGCATCTACAAAATTCAGAAATTGCACCAGCATAAAGTTAATGTGGATCATAATAACCTTGCCCTGGAAAGAAACCTATTGACAGGGTGCCGCTGAATCATATGTTGAAGAGACGTGCCAGATACATAACATCAGCCGCTGTTAGCAGGCCTGATGAGCACAAGGATGGGAGCCAGTTAGTGGAACATCAGGGCAACCCCACAGAGGGGTGGAAAACAATCCTGCCTGGAAACTGAGCTGAGGAGCCGCTGGGTGCTGGTCAGAGTGAGAGACACTCCTGGGCTAGATGCACTACAGGACTACAAGTGCGGTACCGTGGCTAGATTGTCGGACCAGGACTCAGGTGGTCTAAATCCTGTAGTTTGGCCATGAGAACTCACTGAGGGCGTGGGTGGGTGACCATGGTAGGACCACTCCGTGAACATCTCCCCTGTTTTTGAAAGTCGCCCTAAAAGTGACCTTGGTGGCATAGATAGACCACCACAAGATGGCATCCGTCTCAATCCATATCAGCCCCATTGCTGTGTTATCTTTGGAACCAGACGTGCTATGTTTTTGCTCTTGGGATGTCACATTGCATAAGACGCAAGCCCTTGACAGCATGCCTACAGAAGACCTCGGCTCTCACGGCTGCCATGTCCCTCTCCACCCCTGTCCATTCTTTCATCATCCTCAGGGGCTGTTTCAATTTGGTTTTCAAGCCAGTGTGTCTAATTGGGAGTGGGAAACCATTCCTGGCCATTCAACTTCTCACAGGCCTTGAGCATCTTCATCAAAATACTTTCAAGAACATTGCAAAACCCAGCTGGTGGTAAGTGACTGGACAGGATGGCTGAGGTTCTCTCTCTCTCTCTCTCTCATTTTACAGTTTAAAAATCTTTCTCTGTTTTAAGAGTATACTTTTTTTTAACCCTTTTCCCATGAATTATTTACCACATGCATAATACATAACTGCATTATGGATTACAGCTGGTATACGGAGGCGCAGAAATGAACTGGCCCCCAGCAAAATCCTCCCCCCCCCCCTTGATACTAAGACGGCTTGCTGAATCTCTTGCAGGGCCCAATCCACCCGGGAGGTTTCCTCTGTACAGACACAACAGATATGAATGGGAGTTGTGTAAGATTTGCTACTGTAAAGCACAGCCTTTTACTCCAATTAGTGATGCTAGAAATGAATTCTTCCTCCCTCCCTCCCTTCCTTCGTCAGCTCCTTCCTTGCTTCCTTGCTTCTTTTTAATTTCAACTTGATCAAGGCAGGGGTTGGCAACATAATGCCGGGAGGATCAGCCAGCCTGCAAAAACCTTGTTTCCACCATTTCCTCCCTTCTCCCATCAGAAGGTCTGCTCTGTAGGAGACACACCAAACAGGGAGGTGCAGGCCTACAAAGGATGGAAGAAGGATGCTGTGGGATGAAAGAAGTTGCCACAAATTGCCTGTCTCGTCTTGTTTAACATTTTGTTTTTACTGATCGACAGCAAGGCTACGTTTCTCTGGAAGTTGCGGGAAATACCATGGTCAATTGCCCAGATAGGTCCAACCTCCGGGGAAGACGCTTTGGCATGAGCCTGTGCTTTGCTGAGGATTCCATTGCTTTCCAACCACTCGGTACCACTGCCAACCTGGCTTCCAACGCCTTTTTAACTTCAGGTGGATGTCTAAACTGGACTGCCCCTTTGGGTGACATAAAGCCTGTGCGTCACTCCCTGGCTTCCCGGGCTAAGGCAACACAAGAGACCAGCCTGCCTCATCCCAAGGCAACGGAGCGGTCTGCAAGGGCCCCCACCCAGGCTTCGTTTCTCCTCGTTGCATAGAGAGGAAGCACGGGAAGCTTCCACCCTGACACGGTCCCTTTAAGCTGAATCTGCAACCTCCATCCTGCTTAGCTAGCAGTCTGCCTTCAAGAACAATGGTTGTTACATCTGGCTGATTAATTGAAGGGGGTTTGGGGTTTTTTGTGTGTTTTTTTGCCTCTTCCCCTACCCTTAAATTTTATAACATCTACACCTGAAGGAGAACACTCTTTGTTTGCAGTTTTTTAGTGGCCCAAGGAAGACATTACTCAATGCAGAATTTTCCAACTTCAGTTTGCTTTCTTTTTTGTTGAAGCCTTTATAGTTCATCTTTCTGCAACATAAGAGCACCTGCTGATTTTTTTCCCCTTCCACTCTATCTAGTTTTCATGACTCATAGTCACAAACATAGCCTCATCCTCTATGAATTCATCGGATCTCCTCTAAAGGCATCCAGGATGACAGCTGTCACTAAATCTAGTGGTAATGAGTTCCACAGTTCAACTGCCCATCACTCCTAAACCATCTATATCCAAATAGATAGATGTAATAGATGTTAAATGACATGGGTAAGAAGAAGGTCCCTGCAGGACAACATGGGCCAATATACAACATACTAAACAGGAGCCCCTCAACAATGTCTTCTGGAAAGGAGCTTCAAAGCAGGAGAGGAACCAACAGAATGGGACCTCCTGATCCAATACTCATCAGGGGTTTGATAAGGAAACGGCAATTACTAGCATGGAAGGAGTCTGAGAGTTCCTTGGGAACCAACAATGGTGGGTTCACTCCGTCTAGTGTCTGGTGAAGATCATCTGCCATGGCAGATGATGTTTTGGTCCCCATGCAAGGTCTGAAGACAGGTTGGATTTGGTCTAGAAAGTTTATTTCTACACAAGAGCACCGGGAGCTGAGATACTTGCTCAGAAATGACAGATGGGAGGTTGGTTGGTGGTAGTCCAAGGAGAAGATGCCTCCCCCAAGAGACGAAATGGAACTGCGGAGGCATCCACTCTTCTGCTCCACTGGCTGGCAAAGCCTTCTTACAGGTGGCTTTCATCAGGGAAGATAGGCAGGGATCCCAAATGCATGGGGCCGACTTTCAAGGTGTTTGTTCACATCCTTGGACTGTTAAAAGCGAAGCATCTCCACCACCTCTCTGGACAAGCAGGGACCAAAGGTACATACCTCAGAACTGCTATAACCATGGCATTGAAGTCAGAGCTGATGCAAGCCACGCTATCAGCAGACTGTCTAGCAAAATTGTCACAGCAGGTTGCCGAGACCTCATACGCACTTCTCTCCAGTCCTGGCAGAAATAGACCTTTTACTGCTTGAAAGCATTTCAGCCAGCCAAGTTTTGGGCAGACCCAGTGATGGTAAAAAAAACACACAAAAAACCAGGACTTTCACCTCTCTCCTCGCCCCAGTCTAAAGCTTCAGATGGGGGTCCTCTAATGCCTGCCCCGTCAGATCCTTTCTGTGTCTTCTGCTACCAACACTCTGTTTGCTTTTCCTGTTAACCTTTAAACATGTAGAAGGCTCGAGCATATGCAGAAATGGTAATGAGTGACTAATGAAGCAGATTGGCATGACGTCACTGGGCTGACGTGTGAAACGTTGGTGGTGTATTGTTTTCCTGTTTTTGTTTTCGTTCTAGGAGAAAGGGGCCACCCAGGATCATCCTGGATATGGCCCAATAATTCATGAGTGGGCATTAACAGGGAAATGTGTCTGGGAACAGGGACCCCCCCCCTCCCTCCCTCCATGGGCTCTGTGTTCTAATTGGAACAGCATGATGTGTTTGGGCTTGCCATGGGCCAAAGGATGCCAGGGTGGAAACCAAAAGCCGCAAGACCCCTCCCTCCCATCTCCTCCTTTGCTGCCCTGATAGATCATGAGAACAGAGCCGGAGAGAAAATTCAGAGGTGGGGATACTTCCAGAGAGAAAGGAGCCCTCCTTATACTCCCGAAGACTTTCACGGCCGGGATCTGATGGTTGTTGTAGCTTTTGGGGGCTGTTCTGTTCCAGAACATGGCCAAATAGCCCGAAAAACACAACAACCATCGAACCCTCCTTACCTCCTCTTTTCTTTTCTTGCTCTGCCAGTTCAGACCCTTTCCGGGCCCCTCTGTTTGTTGAAGACCAACAAACAATGTGGCTGCGAAAATTGCCTTTCCTTTTGGTAGAAAAAAGTAGGGCAAGGGGGTAGAAAAACCAGGTGGGCAAGGCAGGAACAGAGAGGTGCCAGATGAAATTTTTTTGCTGTTGGATGGAAAGAAGGAGACTCACAGATGCATGCCTGTGTGTCTGCACAGACACACACACACTGCTGAGTTGCCAATTATTGCACTCTGGCTGATGTATTTTGTTGACCTGGCTGATTTCAATCAGGTTCTGGCAGATCTTGGCTCTGCCTGCGATGAATCAAAACCTACAGGGCTTTGGATCTCGCTGCAGAGAAACCCTTTGATAAGCTTGTTACGGATGCCAGACAGCTGCAGTCTGGTGAGTGTGTATGTGTGTGTGTGTGTACTTGTGCGGGCACGTGTGCGGGCTACTGAAAGCAACACTGTGCATTAATGATACCACCCAAGCAAGGTGTGGTCTTTACCTGGGACAGGCTTGGGAAAGAGGGGTGGAAGCAGGCAGGGCTGGAGGCTGGCAGAGGCAGCACTGCCGTGCGTTGCAATGGCGTTGCTTTTTGTTTGCTGCAGAGAAAGGAGAGGGATGAGTGGAGAGAAGTGCAGAAGAATGGGAGGCATTCTCCCATCAAAGTGGGGGAAGCGTAACAGGAGGGGCTGTGCAGGATTTCAGCCAGAGGTTTGCCCAACCCCACCTGCAAAGGCCCGAAACCAAATCCCAGACTGTTGGCTTGGGAAGCAAAGTGCGGTCACTGAGGGATGGCCCTCATCCGGCATGATTACCTTCCCCTTCGAGCATCAAAAGAGTTGCATTCCTCTGTAAGGCCATTCAGGCAGGCAGGCAGGCAGGCAGGCAGGCAGGCAGGCAGGCAGGAAGGAAGGAAGGAAGGAAGGAAGGAAGGAAGGAAGGAAGGAAGGAAGGAAGGAAGGAAGGAAGGAAGGAAGGAAGGAACTATTCCGCATTTTCTGATGTGTTTCATCTCACGTATTGCTTTTAAATATAACTGTATTGTAGATAATTGGTACCTTGCCCTGACACCTAAGAAAGACCTCAAGATAGCTTTGAAAGATGCCATGGATCAGTTCAGTCCAATCCTGTATGGGCTCTTTTTTTTTTCAGCTTGCAAAAACAAGCTGGCAAGGTTCTGACTCCCACTTACAAATGAAGTAAGTGTGTGTCTGTGTGTCTGTGTGTGTCTGTGTGTGTTGTTTTGTTTTAAGCAGATACAGACATTTAAAGGCAGACCTCACCCAAAGCAGCAGGCGAGCACAGCATCTACCCGACGGCACTTGCAGAAGTAACACACCACACATGTGATCTCTCCCTGATAATTGGAAACATTTGTTATGGTCGCCCTGTCTAGAGATATTCCAGCAGGCAAGGTGGAATGTTCTTCCTCATCCCTCACAGTTGCTTCAAGAACTGCAGGATTTAGTGCTGAAATATTGTTTTAGCCAGATTCGTGAGCTGTGGTCAAGCAAAGCTGAGGCAACTGGGACACTTTTCTTCATGGCTTGGTTCTGTGTTGCAATCTTCCCAACCATGGTGAAGGAAATCTTGGCTTTGTAGACATCAAGCAGAAAGCTTCCCATAGTACCGCTTGGCACAGCATGCATAAAACACTCAGACGTTATGTGCATGTCTATATCGACATTTCTATACATGTCGGCATTGGGATGAATGTTAATCCCAAGCCGGAAAGGGGGATGGTCAGCTCTGCTTGTGGGGGATGGTTGGCTATGAATGCAGATGGAACTGGCTGGAAGTGGTCCGTCTCCCCACTGGACATTGCTCATGAAGCCCGTCAGCTCCTACATTCTTGTGCCACTAGCCATGTGCAATACTTCCCTGAAGGGTGACTACACCCAATCCACCACTGCAAGTCATGCCACTTTAGGTAGCCCAAAGAGACCCCAACAGGATTCTGCTGTATTCAGGTTCTCTCTACTAAGAGCCTGCACGGAGGTGGCTTTTGCAAAAACATGTCCAAGATGGAATTGTTGAACAAAGTGACCATGGACAACGAAGGGAGTGGAAGCTCTAAGTTAAGTGAGGAAGTGATGTGCCAGCGAGGCTGAAACTACATGTTTGTAATAATTCACAGCTAAGGTATTCATGGCGGGTTAGCTGCAAACAGGCACAAACCTGCTTGCAACACACATCCTATTTCAATATGATTCTTTGTGCTAGTACGCATTCAAGCAACTGAGCAGATCAGGCCTCAGAAGCCCTGAGGGTAAGCTCTTACCAGCTGGGTGATTCCATGGCCTCTCAGTCTCTCTTGGATTCCCTGAAGCTTTCAGTCTGGGAGAACCTTCCAAGAGGTGTCAAAACCCTACTACAGTTTTTAAAATTCCAGATTGGGCACCATTTTCAAACTGCAGTGGGGCCTGTATCATGTGCAGCAACAGGAGTCACTCTGAGTTCCATCCATTTTTTTCCCTTGAATATGACGTTTTGGCCCCGGAATAAGAGATTGAGGAGCTAGAGAAAGAATAAAGGTGTTCACTGAGCCTAAAACAAGAGGTTGTGTCTATCGGTGTAGGAATGACAATATGACACTTAGTTAACTTAAACAAGTTGTCCTGAGTGAAGCACCATGTGCACCATTGGTGATTCATCGGCACAAAAGGTTAAGAGGACTGCTGGGTTTTTAATAATCGTGCAGGAGAGGCACCATCAGTGAGCCTCAGCTAAATTCCATCTAATGGAGGATCAGTGGGGTGGTTTGTAGCAGACCTAACTAGGTTTCTGGCTCCCAGTTGTTTAGCAACAGCAGGATGAGTCCCTTCATCCTCAAAAGATACTGCTGATAGAAAGAAAGCTGGGCATAACTGAGAACGGATGGTTTTGTGTGGGAAGATTGCTAGCTCTCATCAGTTCTGGTGCTCCAGACAAACCCTGGCTCACAATCCTAAGTGGCTCGTCAATCAATCCAGTGGGTTCTGGTGAAAACCAGAAGAAGACCATTTCCATCTGGCAAGTCTTCATGCTGCATTTGCTGGACATGGAGATCAGTCAGGAAAGCTCCATGATCTCATGCAGAGAGCCTGCTGGGCCCAGGAATGGCTTCTCGCCATTGGGTGGGGAGGCTACGGTGTTTTTGCCTTGAGCAGCCTCAAGGCAAACAGAACTCCAAGCAGTAAAACGTCTCCCGTTGCAGCAATGTGGTGCCACATTCCTGCTGTACTTCCGTCTGCTACACAGATGTTAAATCTAGGAAAGCTACACCAGGAAGAATTAGGCATGTCCACCCTTGCCTGTCTTGCCCTCACATGTGTGAAGGAGGTAGCAAAAATGATTCTCCTTTGCTCAAGAGACGGCGAAATAATTTGATGGCCTTCTCAGTAATGGCAGAGAACAGAACGAGAATAATGGCTTTGTGTAAAAGACGCAATAATGCACAAACAATGCCTTGATGCAACCAACACATTGACACAAGTAACACACATTGTGCAAAAGGACAACCACTGTTGCTTTGTTGCATAGACCCTTAATTTGCATGCTTTTACCCTAAAACAATCAGCCCATCCTTCTGTTCTTGCTGTGTGTATTTGTCTATGTGTATGGGTTTGCATCTCAAATTAAAAACAACAACACCAGTTTTGCACAGACTGTTTGCACAAATTGCAGAACCTTAAGAAGAAGAAAGAAAAACAGCACCCCCTGCCTCTCTGAATCTCGTGGGGCATGGCAACCTTTCTTCCAGACCTTTTGTTGACTTGAAACCATCTCAATGGATGAGAAGGAGTATTCTAAGAATTTAGGGAGTATTCAAGGAAGAACCAAGTGGGCAACCCCCCTATACACACACATACACTCTACACACACACACACACACACACACACACACACACACACACGGTTTGGAAAGTGTAGCTAAATGGAAGTTTAGTGAATAAAACTAGACGAAAACAAACAACTGGTACAACCCCCCCAAATGTCGCCATTCAGACAACGCAAAACGAGACCAAATTCTAAATGACAACAATAACAGCCCATAATATTCTGGAGCAAGAGTCCAAGCGGCATCTGCTTTTCAATAGTGTTTTTTGTCCATCGTGCTAAATTGCTATTCTATAAATATGTACTGCAATAAAGGAGGGTCCTCGTCACTCGCCTCCAGCATTGTGGGCAATTTTGTTTCCTGCCACAAAGTCGCATTTGTGTGTGTGTGTGTGGGCAACGGACCAAGAGTTTTGGGAGAGGGCCCAAGCATTTTGGAGAGGGTGGGGAGGCTGTGAGAGGGTGAGGGAGGGAAGATGGGGTGGAGGCACGGAGGGTGGGGCATTCTGGGAAGAAACGCCTGGGACCCCTTCTGGAAGTAAGCAGAGGAAAGGACAGGCCGGTCGCTTTGGCGGTCGGCGGGCTCAGCAGCAGACCATATGGAGCAGAGATATGGTGGTGTTATTTCACCGGCCCCTGCTGCAGAGCTGAACGGAGAGCAGTCATAAACGGCTCACACAGTAGGTCTCGCAGCACAGCAAATGGAAGGAGGAGAGAGGAATCCACAGACGTGCACTTAAAGCTGGCGCTGCTTCTGGGCTCAGGGTTTGCTCTCTGCAGGACGTCACCCATTCTGGGGCTTGGAAATAACTCACCCAGATTTCCATAGAGGGGCACAAATGAGGAAATGCTAAGGCAGCTTCCTGGCCTCCCTTTCGTGGAGGGTAATGAGATCTGAGTCTGGCTAAAGCATGGTGGTTTTCAGAGAGGGTGGGAAAGCCTTAGGTGCATTTATAATGAAGCAACACAAAACACCCTCCCCGGTTGGACCTGGGTGCAAATGATTGGAAAAACTCTTCCAAGTCTTGTTGGAGTTGCCAAAATGGCTGGCTACTCAACCCTAGCCCTAGTCCGATATTCTCTGCTCTGGCCACCAATTGGCCGACCAGGAAGGGATAGAAAAGAGTGGACTGGACAGTCCTGATGAAAGGACCATTTGCACACCTTCTGAGACATGTTTCAAGAGGAAACTTGCCCCTAGAGTGCTCACGTTCGCCAGGGGAAACCCTTGCACAAAAGGCAACACACAACGTCTAAAACGCAAAGGGCTACAAAGGCGTGCAATTAAAACAAACAAAGAAGCAACACTCAATGGACAAACTGTGTGGATTACGTGAAATGCATTGGTAAATATGTGCATTAGAAGAAACGCATGGAAGAATGTGAACATTTTTTGGTGCAAAAGAACCCACCAAAGTCTCCCAATCTGATAGGAAGCAGGTGTGGGAATAAAATGCAGGTGGGATTTGGAGAAAGACAATGGGGTGAATCCCATCGTTTTCTCGATCAGGGTAGACCCGCTGTAGAATATGTTCACTCAACTCTTACATGAGTTCCATTGATTCAATGTGT
This sequence comes from Intellagama lesueurii, assembly GCA_037013535.1. Taxonomy (NCBI): domain Eukaryota; kingdom Metazoa; phylum Chordata; class Lepidosauria; order Squamata; family Agamidae; genus Intellagama; species Intellagama lesueurii. The sequence continues at coordinate 1,350,459 of JBAJHW010000007.1, read as the reverse complement.
CTCTTAGCTGGATTTAAGCCAGGGAAATCAAAACGCAGAGATTTCCCCCTTCTCCCCCACCCCCAGTTTACAGTCAAATGAGTTCTTCCCCATCAGCTGGTCTTTGTAACCAGCTGATGGAGATGCCCCCTCCAAAAGCTGGAGACCCTATATAAGCTGGTCCAAATAAATTCACAAGTTCATCGGCCTTCCGTGGAGCATTTCTGCATAGGAGTGCCTGCATTTTTCCAGCAAGGTGATGGTGATTAAATGATGGCTCTCGTCTGGAAGGGCCACCAGACGGGGTTGCCAGAGAATCCATCTTCATTTGGCATAGGCCAGTTTAGCACTTGCAAAGTGACCCTGAATTACCTCAACTAAGACTGCAAAGAGTGCCAGACAGGATGGCCAACCTTATCCAGAGACCAGAGCGATTCTTCTGTCACAAAAGGGGCCTTTTATCTGAAGCAGGAATTAAGGGAGGGGATGCTAGAAGTGCATAAAATTGCACCATCTTCAATGGAGGTCATCTGGTGGAGTTTGAGTAGTGGGAGATCTAGGACAGCTTAGAGGAAGTCCTCTTTCACGTGGTGGCTTGGAACAGCCAAGGAGAATAACAGCATCCTTGGCTCCTGGTTGCAGTGGCTACGCGCCACCTCCATCATCAGCATCACCATTTGCCAGGAAGAGGGAGCCGGAGGTGCAGCTCCACTCATTGCCTTCCTTGTGGGATTCCCAGGGACTTCGGGTTGGCCATTGGGGGAAGAGAGTTCTGGATTACATAGGCTTTGGGTCTGACCCAGTATGGCCCTACTTATGTTCTTATGTTCTTACGAGACCAGCAGTTCTGACGCCCTCTCCCAGCAGAGCCTCAGGATGTTCTGCCTACGTGCAAACGACTTGTCCTGAAACCACCTCACCAATAAGACGGGCACGAGGCCAGCCGAGGCACCGCAGCCAGGAGGAGGGCGACGCTTTACATCCTACGTGTTCCAAAGATACATAACACTGCACTTAATTCTGATTTAGTAGGACAGATCAGGTGTAATAGCTGCTGAAGACCATTATCTCGTGACAATGTCCTGTACCTCTGATGTTATCTCTTCATTAATTAAACAGCAATTGGCTATTAATTGCAACAGATATTTATCGTGGCAAGGACCAGTTACAGATGTTGTTAAAGGAATGAGTATGGCTTCCTTTGGTCACAGGCAGCGCTGGGTTCCGCTTAGCTCTTACAGGCTCCTCTAGCACAAACAGGATCCGGAGACACTGAGATGTATTTCTTATGTGCAAGATGCAAGAATAGGAGCAATTGTTATTATTTAAAGAGAACGGCCATGCCTCTCACCCGGGTAGAGAGGGCTGTGACCGGTGACATGCGGCCGCTGATGCTTCTGCTGCCGCCCAGGTGGATGGATGCTCACGGCAAGTGGCAAGAAACATCAAGGTCCCTGGTTTCTCTCCTTGTGCTTGTGGATCTCACAACCAGAGCTCCTCAAGTCAAGGACGCTTTCAGAAAGAGGATTAGCGGCGTTTCCTAATCCTGGGCCATCCTTAATCTCAGGCAACATCTCCAGCTAAGAAAAGTAATTGCAAAGGGAGTAGCAAAGCTCTTGACCCAAGTCCAGAGAGAGAGAGAGAGAGAGAGAGAGATGCTTGTTTTGGGGGTCAACGCCTCTTGTGGCCTCATGTGGCCGGTCACAGCATAAGCCTTCTTAGCCTTCCGTGTCCTTATATCTGGGTTGGCAGGAAAATGTAACTTGACCAGGATGGACTTCTGGTCCACTTCTGAGCCACATTCTGGCTGAGCTCAGCCACAGCTCGAGGGTCACTCAGGTCGTACAAGGGGCCATAGCATTTTGTTACTTCCAGAAAGCAGAAGCTTCCCAGCAGTGAAACCTTGGATGAAAAGAGCCAAGGTGTCGTTGTTGTTATGTGCCGTCAAGTCGCTTCTAGCTTATGAAGATCCCATGATTGAGCCATCTCCAAAATGTCCTGTCTTCAACTGCCCTGCTCCGTTCTTATAGATGCTAGCCTGTGGTTCCTTGAGGAAGTCAATCCATCTCATACTTGGTCTTCCTCTTTTCCTGATGCCTTCTGCCTTTCCCAGCATTATTGTCTTTTCCAGGGAATCCTGCCTTCTCGTGATGTGCCCGAAGGAGGACAGCCTCAGTTTCAGCATTTTTGCCTCCAGAGAAAGTTCAGGCTTTATTTGATCTAGGACCCACTTGTTCATGTTTCTGGCAGTCCAGGGTAACCACCAAGCTCTCCTGCAGCACCACATTTTTTTTCCTGTGAGCTTCTTCAGTCTCCAGCTTTCACACCCATACATGGTGATCAGGAATACAAGAGTCTGGATGATGCTGGTCTTGGTCTCCAGTGACACCTCCTCACACTTGATGATCTTTTCTAGTTCCTTCATTACTGTCCTTCTGAGTCTCAGTCTTCCTCTGATTTCTCGGCTGCAGTCTCCCTTTGGATGGATGATTGAGCCAAGTATTGAGCCTTAATTACTTTCCCCAGCCTCAGAATGTTAAAGCAAGAACAAAAAGATGATTATTGACGAAATAAAGAAACTCATCCCTCTTTCCGACCCATTAAAGCACTTTGGCATAATCCCAAAGCTCAGTTAGATTTTTCTATTGATTTTCAGTGGGCTTTGGATGAACCCTTTGGCATTTCTTTTTCAAGGGGGCTAAAGTTTCATGGTGGACCTCCTCAAACCCTGCTCTTCCCTTGCACACTGCCTTTTGGTCAAAGGGTAGACTTCAACATACAATGTCTCCATGCAGCAACTAGACTACGCCTACTGAAGGAAGTGAAGCTGTAAGAGCTCATTGATTCATTTGGTCTACCCTAGCTGAGGCTAACAATTGGCTTTAACCCCAGACAATCAGGCTATCAAAGGGTAAGATCCTTAAGTGAACAACTGGATCTTGTAAACTGGATCTCCTGAAGAATCTAGTCTAGCCATCTGCTTTGAGCCATAGTTCACTTCATCGTGTCAACGGGAGATGTTGCGCAAGAGTTGTTAACGGTAGTTTGTGATTCACCAGTTCTTCTACGGTGTAATCGAAGACACCTGTGCTGGAGTCGAACCTGGATGGGTAGTAGTTTCATCCTGACCTTCCAGGATACTTATAATCAGCCACTGACACTCAGCTCTTCTGTTCGCCCATCGCTGTGCTTCCTCGTTTTACAATATTAATACCATTCCAAGACACTGGGGAAAAACAATCGCTCAGAGATATTTCTTACCTGCTTTCAAACTATCAATCATTCCGCCTTGTCACTGCCATGTCTCCCAGCTCGTCTGTCTGCAGCTCTGCATCCAGTTAGAGCAAATGGAAAATATCATGTCATTTTAAAAAGTTCAACAAAAAAGCCTTCAGCCGCCAATTTTGGAGATCACTGTCATTTGGAAGGGAAAATAATAACATGTCATCGCATGCAAATATCAATTGCTTTATCAACAGTTGGATTTGAGTGCTAAACGGCACAGAAGGGAGGGATGCTTGAAGAAACACAAGGAGAATGGGGCCTCAAAGGATCATTTTAATTGTACTTCTTTTTATATATCTTTTAGAAAAGCTATTTAAAATGCTGCCTATGAAATTTTTCCACTGTCATATTCCAAAGAAACACCGGTGTCCAGGCCTTGAACATCAGCATTTCTTAGCCTTAATATAGAAACAAATTATGAATTACATTCCTTTTCCACCTCTAGTTCGACTTTGACATAGAAGAGGAGCAGGCTGCAGGACTGGAGGCAGAGCCAACGTCCACTCGTGAGTCCTAGCTTTCAGCTCCCAAAACCATAAGCAAATGTACACCCCTGTGGGGCTGGAGAAGATAACATTTGAAGGAAAGTGTGATGAGCTTTCAGAAGCCAACGAGTTGGCCAAGAAGGTTACGATTTAAGGATGGGATTCAATGTCATGCTCTGCTCCTTGAACCCAAACTGCAGACTAAATGGGTTGCACTTTTGAATAATTCTGCATACAGGTTGTGGAATTAGGATTTTCTGGTTTCAAAATTTGGATTCCTCTTCTCCTCCCTCATCCTGTCCAGTCCTCTGGTCATCCTCTCAGCTCCTTTGACTGGGATGCAGGTGCTCTAAACCATCATCTTCTGCACATGCCTCAACCACCCTGGTCCTCTGTGATCTGATCTTTAAGTTTCACTGCAGCTTTTTGTTGCTAGGTTAGGTTGTCAATTAGGTGAACATCTGTTGAATCCAGACCTTTTGTTTACCAACAACTCCATCGCCTTGTCATGTTGGACTGTGTTAAAGCTTCTCTCATCGTCAATAAAGCGAGTCTGCCTTTTCACATTCATGTCACAGCATCTTTTCCCAAGTACTTGTATGCCATTTAGTGTCTCTCTGGTTCCACAGCCTCCTCAGAATCCAAAATGTGTGTCTCCTTCTCCATCTTTTGGAAATTTTGCTGTGTATTATTTTTAAGAAAACCATAAGCCAATGGCTTATTTTTTGTGTGTGGTCATAACATTTTCCATTTTCAGTGATATAAGAAAGCTTGATCACCAGCCAAACTTCAGGAACGATTCCTGGTCTGCAAATTCTGTGCAGTGACCCAGAAAAATCTTGCACCACACCGTGGCATGCATTTCGCACTTACCGTACAAACTTTATTCACACAAACATTTGTCTCTGCACCAATAACCTGGACAGAAGAACAAAACAAAACAAAAGACAGAAACCATTAGAAAGCGACAGAAAAGCTTTTGTGATCTACACATGCACAGAGGTCTGTGTGCACATACTGGAAACCAAAGACAGAAGTTCTCTCAGTCATGGAAGACACTCTACAACCAACAAGACAAAGCAAAACAAAGTTCAGCCAAGACAGTCAAAGAAGACCCTAGATGAAAAAAGTAACAGGGCAATGATGCAAGAGTCTCTCTCTTGACTATCCACCAAGGAAGGCAATAACCATCCACTGATGTCTCTCTTGAGGCGCTTTCGATAGCAAGTCACAATTGTTGAACAAGCTGAAAAAATGACACACACACCCCGAGCCTTCCTTGGGCAACAGATTTGGAAACAGAGTCCAGGCAAGTTCCCTGAATCCAAGCGGAGGTGCCCGGCCATCGTTCACCGTGAGTAAGGAGTTGAGGCGGTCCATCATCAGACCAAAAGGTGGAACGGATACATTAAAATGTCATTGGAACAGAGTTGCCTCAACGCAAAGTAACACGAGGAATCTGGAGGACGTCACACGTGTGCTGAAGCTGCAATTCAGTTCAGTCTGGCGTGTGTCAGGTGCCACGGAAAATGCTCTCTGCCTCTCCCCCCTCCTTTTTGTTTAAAGTCTTAGGAAAGCTGTCCTTGCTAAGCTGGCTGGCTCATACATGGACCACTTTAGATCAAAACAGTAAGCCACCGTTTGGGGGAAATCTCTGGGGGTTGGAGCGGTTCAGCAGGAGAAGGGAGGACCCTCAATTCAGCTCATCCTTGCCTCTCGAGTCAGATCTGCTTAGTCAACTGGCAAGAGCCAGCTCTTACTGCTGTCAGCCTTGCAAAAGCAATATAGCTGTCGAAGACTAGGCTGGAGTATTATTACACATTCATAATGTACAAGCCGTCTGGCTCCCTGCCAAGTCCCGGATGCTGCTCGCAGCTGGCGGTGCGGATGGTGGGAAGTGGCGGTTGAGACCAGGCAGTGACAAGCGGGGGGGGGGGGGGAGAAGCACTCCTGCTTTGTCTAGGCTTGTCCAAACTCAAGTGGCCCGGGGTCATCTTTGCCTCTTGGAGGAGAGACGGTGATGGCTCAGCAGGACTGCCAGGGAGAGTTCAGTGCATGAAGCAGGCATCTTACCAACTCGAGGTGTCCTCAAGACCGTTCTGGTGTTGCTGCTAAGCAGAGACTGGAAATGTCCCTTCCTGGGGAGCAGAAGGTTCCTGCCAGTGAAGCCAGGCCGGCTGCCTCTGTGCATACGCCCACCACCCAGCTGATAGTGGGGTGCAGGTGCAGAGGCAGCCAGCCCAGCTCCTGGCAGGGAAGCCAGGCACACTGCCTCTGAGGATGGCTGTGGTGACAGAGGAGGAGGAGGAGGCAGGAGCAGGTAGAGAGCCAAAGGGGGCAGAGAAGGCAGTGGGCAGGAACAGGTTGGCCCCCCGCAGGCATGACCATGAAAAATGAACCCTTTTTCCAGGGAGTTTGTGGCGGTTCACAATTCATGGTGGTTCACAATTCGTGGTTACCCACGAACCATCACGAACCCCTTGTTTTTCTGATTCATGCCCATCTCTAATTGCAAATACCCTTATCCAGAAGGCGGTGTGCCTTGCCCATCTGAGTCACATTGGGTTGGGTAGGAGACGGAGGGGCTGCGGGGTGGGTCCTGGGGCAGGGTGGGGAGGGAAAGTTTAGATGTCCCAACCTCATTTTGCCCTTGGGAGAGGGGAAAGTCAGCCCGCAGACGGTGAACAGAGCCAGGACTTGCTGATCTCCGGTCGCGTTCCAGAGCCTGACTGCTTCTCCGGGTCTTTCCCAAGAGGATCCCTCTTCCCAGCATTGGTGATAACCTGATTGACAGGCCTCTGGATGGGTATTGCCTTTCCGTCTCCTTTTTGAAGGACTTTGGCTGCTAAAGCTTAATTCATATGTACTTCGCCCTTCCGCCTCTAATCATTCACTTTGGGGAACAACCCCAAATGCTTTCTGATCCAGACTCCCTGAACTTGATGGTGCATTTCCATTTTGCGGTTGGAGTCCCGGGAGACATCTCTTCCTCAAAGTCTTCAACAACGGCTTGATTTGAGCTCCAGGTCAACTGCAGGTCCTTGTTAAGAATTCAGACCATGGTTTGAACTTGCCTTACATACAGCCGACCGCTGAGGCTTCTTGCATTTTCCACCTACTCAGGGCACACCTTTCACGAGCCCCTTCCTGTCAGAGGGAGAGCCATGGACAGATGTGTGATTTGCCCATGATTTGTGATTCAGATGTTACAGCGGGGCTTTGTGAGTGAGAACCATAGCTTTCAAACCCACTTCAAACTGAAGTTTGATATCTTAGTTTGTTAGCCTTTGCTTAAGATTGGACCTAGGTTCTGGTGTAGAGAATTCAACCACGGTTTGTTGGGTCATCTGCATGGCCCTCAGGTGCCTTTTTGTTGGGTCCATATTGGATTCTTTTCCATTGGTGTCCTTGCTGTGCATGGCTTTTCTTTTCGCTCTTTCTCTCTTACACACACACACACAGAGAGAGAGAGACTACGTCACTAGATACTTCTTCATAAAGTATCACTTCTCCAGACTACAACTTCCAGGCTACCCCAGCCAGAATGGCCACCTAATTTATAATTACAGGGACTTTGGAAGCTGCCACATATGCCAAACCTGTGCCCAGTGTCAGCTCCTTGGTCCACCTCACCTATATTGTCAACTCTGACTGGCAGCCACGGCTCTCCAGGGTTCCAGTCGGGATTCTCACCATGTCCAGCCTGGATATTCTCTCATGTTCCCTCTGTGTGTGTGTGTGTGTGTGTGTGTGTGTGTGTGTGTGTGTGTGTGTGTGTGTGTGTGTTTCATTCAAGGACTAAGCAGGTCCAACCCTGCTTTGCTTACAAAATTGGATGTGTTTACACATATGGCGGTATGCCTTCTAAATTTGCCATATAGAGACATAGACACCTGTAAATGCAAATAGGCTGCAAATCTTGTGTTCCCATTGTCCTGTCCCCCCCCCCCCCCAGGGGACGGGGATGCACATGTGGCCAAAGTGGCTGAATCACAAGCGCTGCCATCCAAGCCACAATAGCCAAGTTAAAATCCAAAATATATTGCTCATTCTCAGTCGCTCTTTCAAATGCTGATAGGTGGTTTTAATATGCAGGTGAAGCATTGCAAAAGGGGGGGGGAAACTGTGTCTTTCTCAGCCTTCCCCCCCCCCCCGCTACCGCTTTTTGTTTTTGAAAGGGGGGAGGGGGGATCCAGCTACGCTTTTCAGGGGGAAAAAGGACGGTTTGTTGCCACACGATAATGGCAAGATATTTTCAGCATGGACCGATGATTGTATCGTGGAGAAATATAATAAAATACACACGGCTTAATCAAAGAGCAGTCAACACTTCTAAGTAATCTGGCTCAGTTTTTGCATAGCGGCACATTTTGCCAGCAGCTACTCTTGTTGTCCACGAGAGACTGTAATATACATCAAAAATTCTCCTTTAATTTTATTTTTCTGTAAAGACTGGTCTTTTGAACTCCAGTGGCGAAGGCTGGCGGGTACAAAAACCTCTCCTGGCATTTCTCTCAATCTCTCTCTCTCTCTCTCTCCCTCCCTCCCTCTGTTTCTCTCAATCAACTGAGGAAGGGAGGACCTGTGATCCTCTGTGAGAGGCCCCCCCCCCCAGCCTCTGAATGGCTATTTGATTACAACATTGAGGATTCGATCTGAGGGGAAACTCTCCACCATGAGACCCATTGAAACAAAGAGGATGGTCGCTATGTTCGCTATCAGAGCAAAAAACAAAAAACAAAAAAAAAAACAGGAGCAGAGTTTCCCTTAATGTTTGTTTTTCTTATCCCAAGGTTTCTGCAGCTCCAGCAGTAGCAGATTAACTTACTTTTGTCTGATGAATGGTCAGGTGCCTTGCCCGCTTCTGGCCGCTCGTGGAGTCAATATGTGCCTGGTCACACCTTCCAGGGCAGCAAGGGAGTAGACGAGAAGGGTGCTCCTTCTTGGGGGAAAAAATGGCTTCTTTGGCCCCAGAATCTCTCAGCTCCCAGAATTCCCCAGGCAGCTGGGCATGTAGGATGGCCGCTTCCATTGCCTCAAAAACAAGGTACTGATTTGGGCAAATTTTCATTTGCTACATGTACAGAAGCCAAATTAGAAATGACTTTTTTTATATGATTGAGAGAGAACTGCAACCCACAAGCAGGGAGGACTATGGCCAGGTGTCCCTGCTCAACACTGTGGTGCCCAGCTGCTGTGGGCGAGCGACGTGAAGGGCTGGCCAGTCACTGGGGTAGACTGGTCGGCCCTTCAAATGGAGAACACCCCAAAAAAGGAAGATTGTCAATACCGTCCCCTAAAAGGCTAGATGTGCTTGTGCTACTGCCAAAGTCCTCTCCCAAGAGGCCACCTGGGAAGGTGGCCAAGGAGATTGGAGAGGGGAAAAAAAAAACAGGTTTCCAGTGACCTCCTTTGGACTGGAGCGTCTCCCTAGTTTGGAGCAATGCCCTGACAGCCGTCTCTCTTTAGAGCGGGACGAGTCCTCTAAGTGGATGACCTCCTGCTCGCCCCCATCTTTCTTGCAAAATTAAACCTCACACCTCACCGTCTTTCTTATGCTAAAGAGCTGAATAAACAGTCGGAAATTCATTCTCTGAGGTCCCCCTTGAAATGCAGAAGCCTGTGACCCTCATTGTGTGGACAGGGGCGACGGGGAGGAAGAGAAAAGACAAAAGCGGTTCTCAAAGCACGGGGAGCGGCTTGGGGAGGGATGCTCTGAGGGTGGCGTTTTCTTTCATGGCCGAGTGCCGCGCTGAGTGCTCTTAGATGCTCAGGAACCGAGGATCCCCACAGAAGCCGGGACTCACTCGGCGCAGTGAGGTTATGAACCCTTTTGTACGTGAGACTTTGGCAGCCGCGGTCTCTGAAGGTTGCAAATGAGGAGAAAGGAGAGAAAGGAGGAAGCAGGCATGGGTGATGCAAATAGCGTTCCTAGCCAACCAGGACAGTTATGAAGGCAAACCAACAACAGCAAACAAACAAGCTCACAGTTAAGTCTTGGACGACAGAGGAAAGGGATATAGGTAAAAGCAAAAGAGAAAGAAAAAGTTTAAAATGAGACAAAGATGTGGTGGTACCTTAAAGACTAACTTTTTTTTAAAATGTGAGCTTTCGTGGACAAGCCCACTTCATCAGATTTCATCAGGGAAAATCATTCCGTAAAGGAGAAGGAAGGACCCTGCCCAGAACAGGCCGGTGTTATTTCCTTACAGGGTACACGGTTTTAAATTGTCAAACAATCCTTTCAAATGATTTTAAATCCTTTAAAGTGGCTCCTTTTCTTAAGCAGTTTTAGGGTCCGATAATTTGCCCCGCGGTTCTTTCTGTGTAGGGTGGAATACAGGCATTTTAATAAGTGGTGCTTAATAAAAATGTAAGAAGGTTTAGTCCTTCCTAAAGGATTGTTCTTACACGCTCCTGTTTTTAGTTAGGAATCCTGATCGAGCACCAAGCCCACTTGCGCTGAACAAATGCCCATCCTTCTCAAGGCCTCAGCTGACAACCCACAACCCTCAGCGGCCAGAACCAGCGCGGAGGCAACAAGACAGCTGGAACAGAAGGCATTTTTTCAAGTCATGCTGTATTTTGCCGAGCAAGGAAGTGTGCTGAATGTGGCATGTGGTTTTATTTGAAGTGCTGGGAGGCCAAGAAGGATGGAGAAGGGTCCCCTGCCATCCCATTAATAATGTCAACTTTTATTATCTCTCCCCTTTGAAATGATATTTCGCTTTTCTGCTTCTCTCTCAATGAAGGGCAAAGTCTCAAACACAGGGGAAAGTTCATGGAATACAAAGCATGCATGCATGTGTGTCTCTGTGTGTATCCATGCATGCATGTGTGTGTCAAGGTGTATGTGAGAGCACACAACCATTTATTTAACATTCGTCTCTACTTCAAGATGGCCAGTTGGAGTTCTGCCTAGATGATTTATTTCGTGTTATTATCCAGAGCGACAACTGCATTCCGCAACCCGACCCCCAAAGTCATCATGCTCCATCTCCTTCTAATGTTCCCTCACCTCCTTTTGTAATAGGAGACTTGAGGTTGGTCAGTGAAGCTGGTGGGCCATAGGATTGGGAGAGGCAAAATAACATATGGAACCAGCTGTCATAAGAATGGGTTGTTGTGACCCCTAGCTTGTGCAGCTGTTAAAAGCAGGAGGCCCATTTATGGAGGAAGACTCTACCATCAGCTGTTAGCCGAGAGAGCTAAAAGAGAAACCTTCCATTTTACTTATGGATACAAGATGCTGGGCAAGCAGAGGAAGATTCCCCGCTGCTCCACTCATGGAGAAGACAAGCATCAACTGAACTACAACCCCCAAATGGAACTGCTAGATAGCTCAGTGGCTTTGGTTTCTGGCTGCAGAGCCAGAGGTTGGGAGTTTGATTCCCCATTGTGGACTCGATTCTGGACTCGATGATCCATAGGGTCCCTTCCAGCTTTGCAGTTCTAAGTTGATGATGATGATGAATACCCACTGGCTACATTGTCTGGTATATTATGGGAGTCAGTGTTTTTAAGTGGGCAATATGAGAAGACATCATGGCAGCCATCGTTGGAATGAGACTCTTAGATCAAAAGTGGAATTCTGTACTTATCTGGAAATCAATCCCACTGTACTGGAAAAATCACCTTTAGGAAAAGCAAGACCTACAGTTCTCTAGTCAGCATGACTTCTAAGCTCATGCTTTTATGATCCTGGTGTTCTCTTATTTTTGGCCTCAAAAAGCCCTCCGTCTTTCACATTTGTACTAATTACTCACTGCAGTAAACAACGAAAAACATGGAAAGGGGGAGGAGAGAACGAAGTTGAATGCACAGAAAGCTCTAAATGGTCCACATACGTTTTTTAAAAGGCTCCTTTAAAAATTCCAGTTACAGCTTGTCTTGACATTTAATGCCACTTCATTAACAGTTTGTATGGGATAATTGGCTTACAGACACGGCGTCCCCCACACCTGACGACTACTCGACATACCCTAAAGATGACATTTTGAGCGGTGCCTCTTCATTGGTGTGACAGAACACAATCATAGGGTGTCACGAGGCACCACCCGTTTGGGGCCCAGGTGGGTGGGGAGGTCAGGCAGCGAGGGCAGAGCTGATCCTCCCAATTCGGTGGCACTGAGCTGGATTTGGCCTCATTAACACCGCACTGAAGGAAGACTCGGTGTGAGAGCTTGTCATCGTCATCCAGATGAATCCGGCAATTCCTTAGCAAGAGGCAAACCTTACTTAATGTTGCCATGTTTGCACGTGGTAATCCTGTTAATGGAAAGGGGATGAAGACAGGAGAGGATTTCCACAATTACGGGCAGCTTCCTTGAGTCCCCTGAGCCTCCAGCTTCCGTCAGTCCTTTATCTGAATCTAGGGCATCTCAGCACTGTAAACAACCTGCACCACCATGTGCTCTCTTGCACTTAACCTTGGTTTTTTTTCATCCTCGTATGCAGGGACAGGTTGAACTGAAACCGGGACATCTACCAATGACTCACTCCATCTGCTGTTTGCAACTTGGGCTTCATAGTAGGCTTCGTGGCCATGGCTTTGGACCCGAGGGCCAGACTTTTCTCTTTGTTTCCCCAGCCTCTAACTTTCTGGGCTATCTAGCCTGATATTCTCGGGCAGTGGCTCCCAACCTTTGGTAACCTGTTCTGGGGCTGCAGCTCCCAGAAGCCATCACTACTAGCTGTGCTGGCCAGGGTTTCTGGGGGTTGAGGTCCAAGAACACCTGGGTGACCTCAGGTCGGGAACCTCTGGTCTTGGACAACAGTGAAGCTGACACACTTCTCTTACAGTCCAACTGGTCTAAGAAAAGTACTACCCAGATAAACATGGCTTAACTTCCTAGTGTGGCTGCCTGGGTTCTTATCCCGGAGGGAACTGCATCAAAGAAAAATGAGTTCTTGGCTTCTCAATGCAAGCTGAACAGTTCTCCCAGCTTGATCCTGAATGACCAGCAGCGGGCACTTTTGAGGATGATTGTAAGAGCCCTGTCCAGCAGAGAGGACATTAATCCCATGTCGCAATGAACATGTGTGTGTGTCACTGTCAAAGCACTTGCGAGGTCCATGAAACCACCTCAGGGACTGTGCACAGAGACCTACATGTGGAGGCTGGGGCTGGGCCAAGATGTAGGAGACATTGAGCTGGGCTAGGGTCAAGGCTTAAGCCAGACTTAAGGGCCTCACTCTCTCCCCATTGACTGGCTGATGGGAACAGACTTTTGGATGGGTGGTCCTCATCTTTGGAATGTCCTCTTGGGAAAGATACAGGTGATCCATGATCCCTACCTCAACGGAGGTAGAAGACCTTGTTTGCTTTCCTTTCACTTTCTGGATGTCTGCCATTAGGGTGTGTATGTGCAGTTGTTTTGAATCGATCCAGTTGTTCTACCCTGATTTGGGAAGTGCTGAACGGTGGACTGAAAAGAAATCCATGTAAAATTCAGAATGGAGGAGAGGGAACCATGTCGGAAGGTTTCCTATTTTATACTGGAGTCAGGAATACGTTTTCAGTGAGGCGGACCCCTCCCTCCAGAGGATTTTCACATAGGACATGAAATGTCATTACTAGCGTCATATGGAGGGGGGGAAGCAAGAAGACAGCTCTCTCTGTATTAACAAAAGGACAATTAGATGAATTAATTCTAATTTTTATGTGTCCCTGCTCTGGGCTTCATCTTTCTTCCACAGCAGGTCTCGATTAGAGCGGTGGGAATCCCACTCCTTCCCCCATATCACGCTTGCCCTGTGTGGATAATTCCTGTATTTGGATGTAACTGAGCTTCCACCGGAGTGTTTATGAAAAAAGCAGCTGTATCGTTTCTTTGTACAAGCCTGGGAGTCATCTAGGAAATGCTTAGCTCTGGAGTATGGGATTCCTTGTGTGTGTGCGCGCGTGTGTGTGTGTACGTGCGTGTGCGTGTGTGTGCATGCATGAATAACAAATGAAATGCTCAACTCACCCATTTTTAAGGTTGATCCTGTCACCTCCGAAGAGGCAGCCATATGGAGTGTTGTTCGCTTGGCCCGTCTGGGTTTTAAGCGGAGGGATTACACCCAGACATCATTTAACTCTCCACATGGACACGAGTGTGAACCACTTACCAAGGGGTAAAACTCATGCACCGGCAGTAAGCTGGCTTAGACTCTCCATAAGCGAGCTGGAGAGATGCATTGTGTTCTGGTTGCTCAAGAAGCTTGTGACAACTCCTGCTGCTGGAGCCGAAAGGTATTAGTTGATTATCTACTTCTATCAGCAGGGAAAAAAACATATACTTTACCAAAATTGCATGCATGCCTACCCTAGGCAGCTCTCTGGCCCAGCTTTTCTTCAGGGAGGGACTGAGCTGAGATTCCTCACTGGAGAGAAAGAGCTACTGGAAGAGGCAGCCATTTATATGGAATTGCAGAAGGAAGGGGACAAACCTGCCAAGAATCTTCCGGAAGGCACCTTTGTGGCTCAGTGATCACGTCACCCCTTCTCAATACAAGTCTTTTCTCCATCGCCCCCAGGTTTTTGTTTGTTTTTTAAATGTACAACACAATGCTGGTTAATTGTCTTTCCCCTTTGCTGCTTTTGTCTGCCCTATTATGGTTAAAATAATTCTTTGTATCTATAGGTCTATATGAGTGGATTCTACATGATGGAGTAATCATGGATGTTCTTTCCTTCAGGGGCTGGAGTGGAGACCCCAGGTAGGAACATGAGACCCTGGGACCTTGATCTCCTTCTGTGAAGACTTTGCCCGCTTCCTCTTGGATGCAGAATGCTCTCACGCTAATCACCCATTTCTGGATGTCAGACCCGTAATCTCGCCAGGCCATCCCGCCATGCTGTACCCAGTGTTATTCCAGCTACACAGGTTGTAACCCTTGTTGGAAAGACTTTGTTAGGTCTTCGGAGCCTCGTCAATTTCAAAGGCCTCCGACCTTCTAAGAACCATTTTCCTTCTTATCGGAACACTTCCTCATCCCCTCCCTTCTGTCCCTGAAAAATATCTAAATCCTATTTAACTTAATGCCCTTCATTTTCATTTATAAAGACAGATACAAAATAATTATTTCCTATCTCCACTGTTTTCTTATCTCCTGTCCTAATAATTCCTCACTGTCTCCCTTTTATCGTCTGTCTATTATGTGCATATACACACTTACACACACACACTTTTCCCTCTTGTTCGTTAGAAATTCTCCACATCCGTCATCTTCGGCTGGGCCTTTAATGTGTTCTCTCGGCTCTTCTTCCTTTTGCTTTGCAAGACCCTCGGTAAGACCCTGCTTCGCCCCCTTGGTGTTTGTGTTGCCGTGATTGTTTTTTATTTTATTTTATTTTTTTGCGAGGGGATGATGTAGCTGCCAGCTGGGCATCTCTTCAAGTGCCGCCTTTGATGTCCGAGTCGCCCCACGTTGAGGAAAATGTTTTTGCATAAACAGCCTCTCTTCTGGAAAGGAACACTCCCGTCTTCACCTCACATGAAAGTGGCACTCGGCGATGCATCTCCCGGCAATCATTTGAAGTGTCTGATTAAAAGGAAAACCGGGAGGAGGAGCCCCGTGCAGAAGAGCAACCTGCCAGCTCCAGCGAGGAGAAACGTTTTGGCCGCTGCCTCTCGAAACTTCAGAGGACAAAGCTGGCACAGGTAGAAGGAGGAGGAGGAGGAGAAGGAGAAGGGAAGAGAAAGAACATCACATCCCCCACCTCCAAAAAACAACACAACTGGCACTCTTCTGGAGAACTGGAACAGAGTGGAAATAAATACCAGGGGAGTGAGGGGGAAATCCAATTAAAATCCCTAAATTCACAGCACACAGCACAAAAGTTAACGTTGCCTTCTCTGAGGTGCTCCACCCTTGCAGCTTCTGCCAGAGCATCTTTTCTCAGTTATTTGGTCTTCATGCTCTTGAATTCTGTATTGCCAGCTCTGATATTCAGAGCTGCTCTGGAAGGAGCCACAGGTGATGGGAATAAGTTGCCCGTCTTTCCCGTTTCCAGTGTACGGTGCAGCGGGATCCTTTGATGTCCTCCGGATGCAGGATAATTGAGCACCAGACTGGGTCCAGGCCGTCTTCTTCCCACGTCACAAGCCCCGCAGAAACGCTGTGGGGGGCCCATGGCACTGGGGAGTCTGGCAGCTTGCATGGGACCTGACCCTTTGAGGACTGGGAGCAGGTTGTCTCCAGCTGGAAGATGTATGTGGTGTAGATGAATGAGTTGGTGGAGGTGATACAGAGAATGGAGGAAGGACAGAGTCTAAATGCTGTTAAATGCAAGGAGTCAAACCTGGCATTTCCCTACAGAGTTTGTACTGTGAAGAAGAACTGAAACCAAGGGATGGCTCTCCACTATGACCACCATGGATGCTACTACCCACTCTTCCTGGCTTTGCTGTGCCAGTTCAGCACCTTCAGTGAAACAAAGCCAAATGAAAATGTGGTTCCTATCGAGTCCTCTTTTGGCTTTTTCTTTGGGGTTGCACTACAGGGGCTCCATTAGCACCCCAAAGGAAAGCAGACAGCATTACTGCCAGCTGTTGCTGTTGCCAAGGGTTCCTGGGCTTCTTTGGAGGATGGTGGGATCAACTGCAAATCTCTCCCCTTTGGGACCAGCTCAGCCTCTTCCTTATAAGGCATTGATACTTTCGATTCCCCTTTCCCTGCTTTTAACCACATAGTTTCTTTTTCATTTTACTATTTGTAGCCCTCAAATATGTTATTTAACACAGGGGATCTGTGGGGGATGCCAGCCCGCCATGTGAGTGTCCCTGGGATCTTTGCTCTGCTCTGTGGTTGACTTGGAAGGGCACAAATAGCCTGGATTCCATTCATATTTACATAATGGTTCAAAGCCAGTGTGCTCTCCTAGTAAGCATCAAGGAGATGAGCCTCCATCCCTTTCAGTGGAGTATTCCAAATTGTTTCCCAGTGGACTGTACTTTACACACTCCTTGGCCTTTTCTCCAAGTTGTTTTCTTCTGAGATTGTGTATGTGAATGGCCCTCACTCCTCCGTGGAGGAGGCGAGGAAGCATTCCACCGGAATGGATTCTGCTATTCATTATTCTGTGATGTAAATGTAAGAAGATAGGTAAACTTTTCACCCATCTCCCTGAAGAACCATTGGGTAAATGGGAGTTTGCTGTTTACCTGGATGTCCCTTTTAGCTCGCTGCTCCTCCAGTCGATGGTTTTACTCCTCCTGCTCTTCAGGCTTCCCTCCTACATTGGAGAGGAGAGGAGCAAAGTCAAAGGGTATGCAAACCCTTTCCATTCCTCAGAGGAGGAAGGGAGGGAATGATCTTAGGCTAGTCACTATCTCACATCTGGCCTACCTCATGAGGTTGTTGTGTGTAGGTGCAAGAGAGGCCTTGGAAAAATGGGGTGGATTAAAACAAATAAACAAAAGGTAGGTTGTCATTAAAACAAGGGGGCTTTGAATGAGTGAGCTTTGCAAATACAGAAACAGTGGATGTAACCCACCCTCTGTGTCCTAGTGCAGGTTTATTTATTTTATTTTATTTTTTTATTTTTTTATTAAGGTTGCGTTCCTTTCCACCTATATCTTCATCAGCATAAGCAACACCCCTGGATACCCTCTGTTTGGGTCTCATCTTTGACACGCCTCCCTCCACCATCTCTTGTGCTCCCTCAAAGATAAAACCTGGATATTATGCGTTTATACAACTATTTAAAAAATGGTTACTGGCAACCAGTGAACGGCATCTTGAAAACTGCATCTGTTTTTCAGAGCGGAGAGCATCCACCCAATTATTCAGATTAACCAGCCAGATTTCTAGTGTCTACATTAGCATACATGGCACCGCAGTCCGTATTTTTTTTTTTTTTTAACTTCTAAATGTTAGAGATACAAAGGCACGGGTATGATCTTAATCTCTCTGTTCCAGCATGCCGGCTGCTACCGCGCATTTCTCTCTGGGCCTTGCCGACCTGCTCCTGCATCCAGCCTGGGAACCTTGTACATAAACACAGCTTTAGTGGACCTGTGGGAGCATCTTCCGCCAGCTCCCTTCCAGCGTTTAGCAAAAAAGGGGCCAGAGCAGGAAGAGACCAACGGCATTTGGCAGGCAGACTCTGAGAAATTGATAGGCAAGAACTAGGTTATTGGTATAATTAAAAGTGTTTGAAGGTGTGGGTCCCCGTAAGTAGGAGACTGGACAGCGGGGGGGGGGGGGGGTAAGAGCCTGTAGCATTTTCCTTGACCAGCTCAGGCGAAGTGGGCTCTGTATCTCCCCTTCTCTGTTTTACACTCTTAGCAGAACCAGTATATGAAACCATTCCGACCTTCTTGGTAAGAACCCACAAATGCTGCAGGCAAGTAATCTATTAAACTCAGAAGTCGTGTGATTTCTAAATAATAAGGAGCTTTCTCTGCCAGGCTCCCAGGCCTTTTGTAAGGTAGGGTGTTGGTTTTTTTTTTTTAAAAAAAAATTGAACGATAAAGAGCTTCCCCGGAAAACTTCTCACTGTAAACAGACACCATAAAAGAGACAGATGTCGGTTCTGTGAAGCTAAGAAGGAAATTTGGTACCCGATGGAACGGTTACAGTGTGCAAGGTTGCACGGCAGGGAGAATTTCTCTCTCCTTTGGGGCCGGGCCGGCAAGTTCATGTTCATGCATAAAAGGCTTGAGCTGTGAACAATTTTAGCTTGATGGCTGAAACTTGTTACTGGATATGGCTAATGAAAGCTGTAAGGGGAGAAGGAGGAGGAGGGAGGCGAAGAAATGTTTTTGGGTCACATTCTGCCTCCAAGGGGAGGAGCAAGGGAAGGTTCTGAGTTGGAGGTGACGTATAGACCAGATTAGGGGGGTGCCTGCCCCCAGTTTGAGGGCCCCCGGTCATGAGCCGGCTGGGTTCTGAGATAAGCAAAGTCTATGATGTTCCATACTGGTTTCCATCTGAGGACCAGAACCTGCCAGTCTCCATCGCTGGTATTGGCTGAAGCCCCTTCACTGGAGAAGGATCCCAGTATCAGCCCAGCTCAAACCAGAGCACCTAGCCTGGTTTCTGGTTGCCATGTCCTAGAACAACAATAAGTTAAATAAATAAATAAATAACAACCCACCCTTGGAACTGCCAGGAACCAGAGATCTCATGTGCTTCAATGAACATGCTCCTCTCCATTTGAAATCCACCTCCAGGACCCACCCAAAGTTTGGGAAATCATCATGAAGATGTAGCCGTATTGATCCATCATACAAAAAAATAACAACAATTCGCACATCTGGTGGTGCTTTGAAGTTTACAGACGGTATCTTGTGGCCTAAATACGGAGCGTAGGGGCCACGGCATAAGTCTTCCCTCCAGGATGGCAAGATGCCTTTTGCATGCCTGTTCTCAGCTTGGTTGCATGATTGGCCAGACAACTGGTCACATACACAGGAAGCTTGCTGGGACTGGATGTGCCTACGTGTGTCCATGTACGCACACTTCCCAGTGGAGCCTCAAGAATGGAGATAACAATAAGGCGGAAACCAGGCTGCATTCCATCACTTGTGTTGTCCTTGTCTGGCAATCCCATGGCTGAATCCTGCTTTGGAAGGGGAGGACCATGATGGTCAACTCTAGGCAGGATCAGGGGCCTCACGTGGCCCCTCAGGCCACCATATTCATTTTTCTTAAGGCTTCCTACTTTGCCTTCCCATGCTCAGTGCCTGATAGCGAACAACCATAAAAACACATAATATATAAAAATGTAAGAGCGGATACAAGAGGAGCAGCCAGTTATAGCTAAAGGCTAGTAAACCGTGCAGTGCAATAAAAATAGACAACTTAGATTAAAACAAACCAAGCCAGCAGATGAAAACTTAACATTTCCATTGCTGCCTGGAAGATGTTCATGTAACACCCCCCCCCCCCGCCCCCAACCTCTCTCCCTAGATCTGTTTCTTGGTCTGTCTTTCTTCAGGGCAACTCTGCTCCTCCTCATTGGTAGACCTATCCTCCGCAGGACAGCTCCATACCCTGGCTTGAGAAGACCCCCACAGGGTCTGCTTGCTCCTTTTATCTGGAAGCCTGATGGTGTCCCTCCAAAAGTGCATGCAGCCTACACAGTTGTGGCCCATTAGATGCAATTTTAATTGTGTCATGACGCTGAGGCCTTTTCAAGACGACAGTTGTTTTTGTCTCTAGGTTGTTGTAGCAACAAATAAACAGACAGAGAGACGGACGGACAAGCAAGCGGATGAACGCACGCACGAATGAATGAAATCACCACAAATACTCTATCCTGCATGCATCTGATCAAGTGGAATACACTCCACAAAAGCTAAGGCTGAATAAAGCTTGTTCGTTTTTTGAGGTCTCACAAGACTCATTATTTTTGATATTTAGTTGGGTGAGAACTTAGAACTCTATTCTGGAGAGCCCTTATGTACTCCTCTGAACTGCTAGAGAGTTCTGATGACCTTGTTAAACTGCAAAATCCCAGAAGTCATTAGGATGGCGCCATGACAGATGAAGTGCAATCAACCAGTGACAACCACGCAAAGCAGAAGTGTTCAGACAGGAAAGGCGCCCTGCACTTCGTCAGTTGATGTCCCTCCTCATCTTGGACCTTCTTACCTTTCATGGGGAGCACCAGCAGGCCTTGAGCGCATCCCTCCTTTCACCCATAAGGATCAGCCCACAAATACAAGTTTAAAACATGACGTTTGGGTTCCATATGGCTAGATGAACGGATGCAGCAAGAGATGGTTATCGCAGGCATTAGTGAAACATCACCGCCCACCTGGTCTCTAAGCAATGAACATGTCCTTGACTGCTTGGCTCCATGGCACAGGCTTGCACAACATCACAGTTAATTCAGCCCTGAGCTTCTTACATGCACCCAACTCCCAGGCTTGGTGAGTGCATGGGTGTGTGTGTGTGGCTTTGCACTGCTGAGCCAGAGAGCATCCAGAAGAAGGCATGAGTGTAGCAGAGTTGCTGCTGTTTCCCCAGAACAATTTAAATTGCTTTTTTTTTTTACACCTCACTGCTCAGTGCCAACCCTGGCATACACTGTTTGTGTGTCTGCTTAGCGTACATTATCTGATCCGTCACCCTGAGAAAGGTGGGAAGGCAGATGCGCCAATGTCTCACTACCAGAGGTCAGGTGCAAATCTTTCCGTAGCGGCCCATGCCCTTCTTACCACCTCTTCCTTGACTCAGCTGCCAGGAGCCCAAAAACACTCCGATTTGGAGCCGGGAACAGTCAAGTGGGCCCTGAACTCCCCAGCTGGGCCAATGTGCACAGAGGCAGGGCTGGGCTTCCATGCTGAGCACCTTTCTATCCCACTGCCTGGGTGAAGCGACGCCATGCTAACAGGAACGGACAGGCGAGAGGGGCCGTCGGCAGCATTCACTGAACAAATCTGCATATTCTGAAGTCAGAGTCAAGTCTTTCGGTTGAGAGAGAATGGAGAAGAAGAAAACAGGAGAGGCGAGTATTCAGATCTGGCATTTGAACCCAGCCTTTGGTTCAGGTGTAGAATTCGAGGCTGAAGAGAACAACCTTTTTAAATTCAGAGATAAGTCATACATTGCATTAGCATTATTTTTTAAAAGCTTGTGTATATTTCTTTCAAAATAGGTGGTGACAGGATCCAGCTCACTACATGGATGGAAACCAAGCCCTAGGAGTTAAAACTGAAAGAACTGAGTATGTTTAGCCTTGAGAAAAGAAGACTGGGGGGGAGAGAGGAGAGCACTTGCAAGGCAGTCATGCAGAGGAAGGGTAGGATCTGCTCTCAATTGTCCCAGAGTGCAGGACATGTAATAATGGGCTGAAGCTACAAGAAGCCAGATTTAGGCTGAATATCAGGAGAGACTTTTTAATTGCTAGAGAAGTTGGATAATGGAACCAATTACCTTGGAAGGTGGTGAGCGCTACAGCGCTGTGGAGGCATTGAAGAGAAAGTTTGACCACCATCTGTCAGATATTCTTTGATTCGGATCCTTGCACTGAGCAGGGGGTTGGACTCAATAGCCTTAGAGGCCCCTTCCAACTCCATGATTCTAGGATTCTACATTATTTGAAACTGACACGCTGAGCCCACTTCTAATGTATCGACTTCACAAATGTAACATGTCGGAGGACTACCTATTTATTTTTTTAAAAAAGAGGTTAAGGAATCTTTAATTTGCTATTAATTACTTCATTATTTGTTAATTCATCAAAGCCCTCTAGCTTGTTATTGGTTGTAGATTGATTTCAGCTTCTGTTTAATCCCTCCTGCAAGCCCACTAAGCTCTTGGCCTTAGTGATTATTTGTGCAATAAATACTGGATTGAGGAGAAATCAGGTAATTTCCTTCCCACTGTTTGCATCCAGATGTTGTGGTATGGAAGTGAATGCGCCTGACTATGTAGTTTGATCCACAAAGTTGTAAGGGATGAAGAGAGAATCAAAGGAGAGCTGCAGCGTGCTCACAAGGCCATGGAAGCAGGCCTTTCCCCTATCTTTAATAGTTGCCTCTTCACCACTTCTAGGTTTAATCAGAGATGGGAGAAGTTTTTGGACTACAGTCCGTAGATTATCATAGCCCTGTGGTTCCCAGCCTTGGGTAACTCAGGTGTTCTTGGACTGCAACTCCCAGAAGCCTTCACCACCAGCTGTGCTGCCTGGGGTTTCTGGTAGCTGCAGTCCAAGAACCCCAGGATTACCCAAGGCTGGGAACCAGTGGGCTAGGCTGTCTCATATCCCTTAGGAGGTATTCCTGTTCCCGGATCCATTACATTAGCTGGGCATTTCTGGATCTCTGGTCAAAGTTGAAACAACACCACATTTTATTGAATGAATGAGAGGAATGGAAGCAGCTATGACCTTGAAGGGGGTTATGTACAGCACCCTCATTGTGTGGCCTATCCACTCAAAGCCCCTACAACAGGCAGCCTTCCACAACCACACACACACACTCAATCTACTCAGATAATAATATTTCAGTAAAGTTTATACTGCGCTGAGTGAGAGAATGAAGAAAAAGAAGACGATTCCAGAATACAAAGTAAGGCTATCTAAACTGGGACACAAGTCTTTCTTTTTGACTGATAGCTCTGTGAAATGGATGTTGCACTCATGCATATACAGCACGGTGGCCTCAGTGGGAACCCTCCCTGGCATCACCTTTCCGTTATTCAAATTGCTGAACATTTTAAACCCTGAATAGGATACAAAGGATGTGCTGTGGTGTCGCTCCACCCTGCGGTGTGTGTGTGTGTGTGTGTGTGAACAGTGAACTCTTTGCTCCTCCCTGTAGTTACCCTGGAATTGCACAATACTCATGGTTCAGTCTGTTTTGGCACATTGGTCTGAAGAAAGTCCACATGGCTCATTTCACCCACGAATGAGACGTGGCCAAGAACATCTCGCACATCCTCACCCAAAATTTCAGGGTGGAGCACCCGCTTGCTCTAGAGATGAGGTCAGTCTTAACCCTCTGCACTTTCACTGCATGGTCTTTGATGAATGTGCTCCTGGCGGTGTTCCTTCCTTCGAGATATGCAAGCCCCTCCATCCACCATTGCTCCCAAAAGATCCACTGCCATTGAGGGAACCAGACCAGAGGGCAGAGCCTGAAAAATGTCACGTAACAGTTTGACTAACTCTTCCCTTTGTGGGTTTTTTTTTTCCTGCAGTCACAACCTCTGAGGTACCATCAATTAAGAGAAGTAATAATTACAAATGAAAAATTGCAGAGCTTGGAGTGCCAAATGCGTTTTCGTTACATTAAGTAGCCATAAGAATTAAAAAATAAAATAAAGCCAATTTTTTGGATAATTGAACACACTCACCATTTGACTGAAGGGTTCAGCTATGCCAGGAGAGAATGACATAGAGGAAAGGCTGGAACAAAACCCTCCAGATTTCTCAGAGCTGTGGGATAAGGTACTCTCCCCAGGGGTTAACCAAGGTAAGAAATACCGGTTGGTGATACCAAACTGAAATAGAAACTGTTGGATGGAGGAGACATTAAGACCAAGCTGGTTTTTTTCTTCTTCTCATCAGTCAAACGAGAAAATGGAAGGCTGGCCAAAATATGGAGGGTGGTGGCTGCCCCAGCCCCACCAGGAGCAGCTTTTGGATTTATCGTCAAGTCAAGCTTGGAGACCAAGAAAGGCAGCTAGAAGGAGCTAGATGTGCAAGGAAGTGTCACCAGGGACCATGGCCTAGATCACCCATTCAGTGTTTCTAGATACTATGGCTAGAACCCTGTTTAGTATGTAATGGAAACTGTGCAGAATTTCCTCCACTCTGGCAGGTTTGTGTCACACGAACCATCAGGCAAGTAGCTGTGCAACCATCCTGCAAACAGTGTGAAACTGGGTATGCAGTGGGGAGCCTTCCAGAGAATGTGGGATGCTTGCACCATAGTTCTTTTGCAATCACGTAGCACACCAGGATATTGTCCTGGATTCTCTCTGGATGAACTCAACTGAGGCTACCCTACTTTGGGCACGTCATCAGAAGGCAAGGCTCGCTGGAGAAGGCAATACTGCTGGAGAAAATGGAAGTGAGCAGAAAAAAAGGAAGACCAAATATGAGATGGGTTGACTCCCTAAAGGAAGTCACAGCCTTGAGTTTGCAAGACCTGAGCAGAGCTTTTCACGACAATGCCATGAGCTCATAGGGTCTCCATAAGAGATTTGATAGCACAACAAATAGATAGATAGATAGATAGATAGATAGATAGATAGATAGATAGATAGATAGATAGATAGATAGATAGATAGATAGATAGATAGATAGATAGATAGATAGATAGATAGATAGATAGATAGATAGAGCCAGTTGTTATTCAAAAAAACTGTAAAGCACCACCAAGCACATGTAATGGTGGCTCTGTGAAAAAGAAGGCATTTCTCTGTGTGACTGAGAGAAATGAATCAGAGAGCTGCATAAAGCAAAATCTGGCATTATTCGCCCAAATGCCGAGCCCCGGGTTTGGGCTGTTACTGTGGAAACACTAGCATACAAAAAGAAAACAACTCATTAATTAAAGGAATTAAAAATTGATATGGAACAGTGGAGGCAAAGACGTGATAGGTTGCTTTCATACTTAACCCAGTCTGTTTCCAGGAGCCTTGGAGATGATGTGATCTTTTATGCTGGGGAAAGGCTAAGGCCTCCCTGTCGTTTGACCTGGCCAAGGAAGTCAACCGTCTTTCCATCAGTGCTTATTGTCAGGTGTCAAGGTCCAAACGCTCAAGGAGCAAGAAGGCAACCTGTGGGTCATCTGGTCCCTGCACATGGTTTATTCGTCAATCCTCAGACCTGGAGAGGAGAGGGGCTCTGCTTTTTTATGAAAGAACAAAGCTGCCCCGGTGGCACATCAGTGTATTGAAAAAGCACTGGGAACTTCAAGCATAGAGGTTGCATTCAAGAACCAACCTCTGGAGGCTGAACAACATGCTACAGATAGCCAGTCATTGAAAAAGGAAATTCCTTAACTACTGAAAGCATCTGGTTAGAGCAGCAAGGGGGTCCTCTCACCTCTTGAGGTTTGTAAATTAGCTTGCTTTGTTTTTGACTGCTGTTCAGGGGTTAAACACGGACTTCCTTTGCAAGTCTATTTTC
This sequence comes from Intellagama lesueurii, assembly GCA_037013535.1. Classification (NCBI taxonomy): domain Eukaryota; kingdom Metazoa; phylum Chordata; class Lepidosauria; order Squamata; family Agamidae; genus Intellagama; species Intellagama lesueurii. Next base: position 1,325,130 of record JBAJHW010000007.1, on the reverse strand, counting down.
TTAGACACGAAAGTCTGACCAAATCACATCTGCTTATATATATACCACCCCATAGTGCTTCAAGCACTCTCTCGGACACTAATGATGATTTCAGCTCTAACAATGGCTTACCTATAATGGATAGCTGAGCCCTCACTTAGATGCTTCCATTAACACAGTACTGACTAGAGATGGGCATGAATCAGAAGAATTGTGATTTGTTTTGATTTGTAATTAATCAAGGTCAACGAATCATGAATTACAAATTTACCATTTTTTTCTGATGAATCAACAAATCAATTCATCAATTTGCTTTTGACTTTAATGCCCTATAAAATGCCCCCCAAGCACCTAGATACACCAAAATTGCAGGGTAGCTTCCCCTGCCTCTCCTCTACAATCCTTGGATGTTTGGTGAAGTTTGGGTTTCAGACATTCAAGTTATACATCCACAAGGAGGGCTCCCAGGAAAGTTCCCTTTAGCAACTGACTTAGAGAAACCCAATCTTCACTAACCTGGAAGATATTCTAGAGGAGCATCAGAGGAATCTTCCCTGCAATTTTGGTGTCTTTAGGTGCTGGGGGGGGGGGGCATTTTATAGCCCAATGAATCAATGAATCAAAAAATCACTAACAATTCATTGATTCATATTTGTTGGGGGCATTGATTCATATGAATATGAATTGACAAATTGGCAATTTTCGAACACATTTGTTGATTGTTGGTTTGTTTTTTAATTCCTGCTCATCTCTAATACTGACCTTTTCAACTGTATTGAGACACAAAAGAGTTGGAATAAATTTGGTGGAAATTTTACAACTTGAATTTACTTGGGGGGGGGGGAATTTACACTCTCCATTTTTAAAAATCAACATTCCCAGTTACTGATAGTTCAGGATTTTAAAGTTCTTTCCTGAAAGCAAGAACAAGTACCAGATAAAACAAGCCCATCAACTCGAAGTCTTAAAATATTATTCACTCAGGTGCAAGGCAACACTGGTACATATAAACTTGTCAAGGATTTGTAAAGAGTTGTGTGGCATTTTAAAGACAAGCAAGTTTATTATGGCAAAGGCTGCTGTGGGTCAAAGCTGTCTTTATCAGAGAGGTGCATCTGACAAAGAGGAATGTATTTTACTGAAGCTTCTTCCCCTAAAACAATTTGTTCATTTTTAAGGTGACAAGCCATTATTTTATTTTATTTTATTTTTAACTGCATCAGGCAAGCAGGGATACTCTTCTGGAATTTGCAAGGTGTCACTGTTTCCACTTCTGCCTGAAGGCCGAAGAAAACCCATCAAACATTTTCAACTCGTTGGGTCTGTTTTCGGGGTGCCCTTGTGGGATTCTGTACACTGGCTTTCTGGTGCAAGTGAGGAGGGAGACAAAATTCGGTGAATCTGACTGAAATCTGAACACTCATTGTCTCCATCAGACCTTCCCCAAATGCCTGGTTCAACTCTGAACTTTGGAAAAATGCTTTCCTTAAAGATGAAATACTAAGCAGACCATCTTGATAAAAGAAAGGCTACATTTCCAGAGGGATCTCAAGCAAGATGGACTGAATAGTTAAGGGAGAAGGCCTCACTTACATTATGGTTCTGATATTGGAAAAAAGCTGCCACATGTCATATCTCAGGCTCTTTTTTGTTCCCATCTCCTTTCAGTCAAATTATACATTGCAAATCATCTTGCCTCAGAAGAGGGAATTCCTCAAGTGCTGAAAGACCTGTGATGGTCACAGCAGGAGGGTTTTTTTTTTTAAAATGCATCCCGCAGTTTGCAAACAACCTTGCTTTGTTGAGTGGTTGGTCACTGAAACAGCGTTCCGTGTCTAGTCGCGCTGGCCACGTGACCACGGAAACTGTCTTCGGACAAACGCTGGCTCTATGGCTTGGAAACGGGGATGAGCACCACACCCTAGAGTCGGACACGACTGGACTAAATGTCAAGGGGAACATTTACCTGGTCACTGAACGATCAGCATAAGTTTTGTTTGTAAGCCTGACGGCCTCATCACAAAGATCTACTGGAATTACCTCTCTCAAACATTTAGTGATGGTGTGCCTGGGATGTCTTGTTGGCTGTAAGAGAGTCCCCCAAAACGAGATTCAGAGAACAAATTCCCAAGATTGGAATGTTCTGCCTGAAATGTGAACCAATCTTTGGCCAGATATCACACTGAAGGGAGTATCTAAGGGGTTGACATGAATTCTGGTCATAACACGCCGAAGCAGAGTCATAAAAGGAAACAGAGAGGACTCGTTTCAGAGCTGCTGAACAGCCCCTGAGAATCGGGGACCTAACAGCTGCCGGTTATAATCTTGGCACACCAATCACCGTGTGACCTTGAGACCTGCACCTTTCAAGTCTGAAGCACCTCTGAAGATGCCGATCTGCCACCGTCTTGCTCACTGAGACCCGGCAAAGTGGAATCTGATTGTGAAAAGGAAATGCAGGAAGTATTTATTACCTCCCTGCCCAATCTGCAAGAGAAATTACAGCTCTGCTTCTGAGGAAATTAGCAGACGAATGAAGTGCCTGTGATCAGACGGCACTTCGGACTTCATCAGCATTCAACGCAGATTTATCACAGCCGGCAGGAGGGGAAGAGAGATGGAGCACATGGGGATGGAGAGAGAGAGAGAGAGAGGAAGAAAGAGCGAGAACCCAATGGGGAAAAGAGAGGGACTGGCTGGCAAGTCAAAGCATCCCAGAAAGTGTTGTCCATTGGCAACTGACATTCGACCGCTGGGTCTCGGGTTCCACATTGCACAGTCAAGGTTTTCTCTGGCTTTTGACCCACAACCCAAAGAGACCTGCATAAAAATCATTCTTCTCCATGACAGCTGCTGCTTCTCCTCCTCTTTTGCCTGATTCAAATCCAAGTAAAGCCGGGAGACCCTGAGTAGATCCCATGCCTTGGTAGCCCAGCTCTTGCCTTGAAAAGCACACAAGCTGGGTGAGCAGGACAAAACAGGGGAGCAGAAAGAGGTCAGTTTGGATCAAGAAGGTGGCAAGAATGTGTGGGGCTAGCCATGTTTCCTCCATAACTCTCTGTTGCCACCGAAGTCCCACAGTTGAAAAGTGGCTGGCTCAGCTGAAAGCAAGCTCTGTGTGTCTTATTGTTGGGGATCTGACAGAGATGTCGACCCTGATTGGCTGGGGTCCCTGTCTTTGTAAGCAAAACCCTACACCTGCCTAGAAGCTGATGCTTTTGGACAGAAGTAGCCGTACATTTCCCCAGCGGACACTGCGTGTTCCTGGCTGCAACAAAGCTTAGCTCCAACGTGTTTGATGGTTCCTCCATCGCAAGAAGGGCATCAAGAAGGCGTGCAGAAATAGACAAGCTGGAAAATGTCCTTAGGAGGATGCCTACACTAGTAAAGGCGTTCAAAAGCAAGCAGTATAAATAACAGCTGAGGGAGCTGGCTATGTTGACCAGGAGAAGAGAAACCTAGAAGATAACACAGCAGCCATCTTAAAGTAGCTGAAGGTCTTCTATCTGGCAGATGGAGCAAGGTTGTTCTACTGTTCCAGAGGGAAGGGAACCCAATGAGTTCATTTGGTAAGAAAGGAGGTTCCGAATGAACTCTCGCAAGAGTTTCCTGATGGTAAGAGAGAGAGTAGAATAGGTTACCTCCAGATGTGAAGGACTCTCCTTCGTTAGAGGACTTTAAACAGAGGCAGGGAGTGGGGAGCTCTCCATCAGGGTGCCTATGCTAGGGTCCCTGTCTAAACAGAGTGCTGGGCCAGATAACTTTCAACGATACCATCTGTGATTCATGAGTAAGTCACCACTAGAATAGACCTATTATACCAGTGAGGATGCGGTGAGTCAGTAAGTCCTTTGTCAGCTGCTCCATTGATTCAATGGGCTTACTCCATTTGTCGGTTTATCTCGAAGCAGATGCTCGGCTGGCCTCCCACCGTAAAGATTACAGGCGCACTCTGGCAGCATCCGTCATTTTTTTACTATCACCTCCGCCTCCTCGCCAGGTGGATATTTCTCTGCGGCAGGAATGAGGTGGTCATGAAATGAATGGGTGATTTCCAATTTCGTTTTGATCCCATTAACTTCCAGTGTTCTCCTAATCACACACGAACTGGCCAAAGCCGAGCCAGGGGTGTGACAGGGTGGCTGTAGCAGACACCAAGCCTAAAATGTGCACAGTTGGCCAAGAGTTTCAAGATGGCATTCCTTCAAATGATATTTCTGATAATGTGGCGGAAAGAACAGAAGAATTCAGGGGGACACTCAAAAACCTTGCTTCTAAAGACTAACCCCCAGCTTCACCACTCCAGTGAGATGTGACCTGCCATTCACAGTGCCTCCTTTGAACTAAGCTGAGAGGTGTTTCAGGAGACCATGGAACGGCATCCCATCTCCTTTCCTCTAAGGCTTAAGGCTCAAGCCATACACAAAGGGAAATGCATATTTCCTGCTCACAAAATGTTTTCCCTCCAGGCACCAGGTTCTTTCCAAGTTCTGTGACTGAGCAATGAGGCTTGCCAATGAAGGAGAAGCTAAGTAAGCTAATTTGCAACATGTGGAGTGAAACAACTCGTGCCAGGCTGGAGAGGTCCTGCCTCTCGTATGGGAGCACCTCTGCTAATGATAGTCTGAGTGCATCATCTGCTTTTGCCTGCGCCTGATCCTCAGTGAGGGGATTCTCAACCCATGGGAAAGTTGACCCTTTTGACCTCCAACATCCAGAATCCTCCGGCCCCTAGGGAATTCTGGGAGTTCTGATCCAAAAGAGAGAGAGAGAGTAATATTTCCACGCTCCGGCTCCGCACGCCATCAGGTCCTTCGGTTGCTTGCACGAACGCCGTTCCCCTCCTGATGCCGTTGCTGGTGTGTTCAGTGGAGGAAGAGATACTGTCAGCCTCCACTTCTTCCTTTTTTAATTGAATAATTTAAACATGATCGATTTTTCCCGCTTGGTGGAAATGAAGCCTGAATCTCAGGCAGATCATAAATGAGGAGGAGGAAAGCCGGCTGCCTGGGCTGAGGCCAGAAGAGGCCATGATGATGAGAAGGAGAGGAGATCGTTACCAGGAGGGCATGCCACAAAAGAGCCACGCTGACTGTGGCATCTTAACGATGAACTGTTATATTTTAATGTGAGCGTTCATGGATCAAGTCCGCTTCCTCAGACTCAGGGTAAGACTTTATGAATGCCATAATTAAATGTGGCCCCATGACCAGGTGGGGGATAGAGCTAATGAACAAAATAACAAGGACTCGTTTGTAACGGAACAGCCTATCAGGCTGTGAATAATTTTAGTTGTTCGTCTTCAAGGTAACAATCACATCATTGACACAAGTGGCAAACGGGGAGAATCAATGAAGGAGTTCACACTTGGTAATGTCTGAAGAACTCATGATTAACATTCAGCCCTTTTAAGGGGGTTTCTAGCATCCCTATATACCTTATCTCAGCTGTTTTTCTTTAACAAAATTATCACTTGCAGATTGATCAAAGAATGACCAGGTACACTGAAATGTTCCGAAGCAGGTTTTTGTGTCTTGCCGTTCCTGATGTCAGATTGATGTCCATTCCTTCTTTTGCGTAGACATTATCTTGTGTCCCCTGTGTAGAGTGCTGAAGGGCCTTGTTGGCAAAGGATGGGGGAGGGTTGATCCCAAAAGCCCCCTCCCCAATCTGTAGCCTTAGACAAAATGCCTTAGAAAGGAAGCAAAGGTGCGTCCGAGCCAATTCGAAAGTGCTGCACCTGGTGAATGGATACCTGAAGCTCTCCTCCCACCCGGCTGTCCCGGGATGACTCCTCCCTCCACCAGCTTCCTCTCTAGGTATGTTAAGAGGCCTTTGATAAACAAAGTGGAGCTCCAAAAAGCAAGAAAAAGGAAATAAACAGCTAGAGAAGGGATCTCCTGGTTAGGAGCTATTTGCATAATGTAACATAATTTGTCAGGCGGCACTGGGGGAGGAGAGGGAGGATTTTCTCCCCCTTTTTTAAACACAATGCTCAATGCAGCTGTGCAATTAAGTGATTACCTTTGTCAGGACTTTTTAAAAAAATATTATTATTATTAAAATAAATATGAGTCAGGTGAGGAATGGATTTCGTTGGGGGACGGGCTCTCTCTTTCTGCTTCAGGTCTCTTGTTTCCCCCCACGAAGCATGTGATGATTGCAAGCTAAAACAGGCTGGGCCGGGAGGTCCGTGTTTTTGCTTCTCCCACAACTGGGGGCTGGAGACGAGATGAAGAAGAAAGCAGAAACAGCCCGTTGCGATGCCCAGGCTGGAGAAAGGAAAGCCGTCACAGGGACCTCTGAGTTGATCTCTGCCTGGGACGGCGCCTCGGTAGGTGCCCATGTGTGTGTTTTTCACACAGCCTTTACCTGCTTTTGGTGACCAGCTTTGATCCGTGAAAGGCCACTACAGATGTGTGCTTATGAAAAGAAAGGGTAATCACCCAAGAGCCCACCTTAAGAGCAGCTTTGCAGGCTGCAAGGAAGGGCCAAGCAAGCCGCAGTGGTCACGGGCTTGCATTTCTGAGATGGGGAGTGCAGGTAGAGAACTTGTTAGACACCCAAGGACGTGGCAGCCCCGGAAGATGCTCAGTCTCAGTAGGAGGGCCATACCTCAGGGGGCTCTTGCCCTCTGGGAACGAACGGCACAGGGTTCCTGGTTAACTGTCAACAATGACTCTTCTACAGGAAACTTCAGGAAGAACTGGGAAGGTGGATCTGTCCCTTAAAAGTTCAAAGACCTGGACCACAGAACCCCCCCCCCCAAGGACCTCTGGCCTGGCAACGCACAGATCTACCTCCTGCTGTATCTGAATGCTTGCAGGCTTAGCTTGCAGGGTGGGCAAAGCGAGGCTCTCCGGATGCTGCCAGAATGCAGACCCCAGCATCCTTCACTATGGGCTGTGCTTGCTGGGGCTGATGGGAACTGGAGTCCAACTCTATCAGGAGGGTTGCCTCTTGGTCTCCCCATGTCTCCTCTGGCTGGTGGGGGCTTTCTGGGGTCTCCTTGGGGCCTGCATTGGATCATGTTTGGCCCCAGGGTGAGCAGGGGAGAGTGGGGAATGGAAGGACCGGTGGGCAAGAGAAGGCTGGCTGCAGGTGGCCCACCCGCCGTGGCCCAGGTGGCACCTTTGTGGGCTTCGCCATTTCCACACGGAGGCCCACCACTCCTAGTGAGGAGCAGGTGCTGAAGAGACTAGGCTTCCTAGCTTGTTAAGGAAGCTGGTAACAGAGAGGATGTTAACCCCCCTGTGTAACACACACAGATGCACCCTCTCTCACCCAGTCCGGTGGAAAAGGTGCCTGCTTCAGCCATGCTGTCATTCCTCATCTCTAACTTCTTTAAACATTGCAAAAGCTTATTAACCTCGGAAGAGTTTAACATATGGCGAAGCAAGTCTCCGTCTCTAGACCGTAATTAGAAGGCTTGCAGTAATAGGCCTGTCTTTTAAGCTACGGTGTCTTGCTTTTTGCTAACATTACAGCCTATTAAGGAGCTACATTAAATGCATGTAAATGCACAAGGCATGTGTCTGTGCGCACGCACACACGCATACTCATTCATGTATACTGTAGGCTACACCAACCCAGGGAGCACGATTTATGTCACAGAGGCAGTATCTTGGGGTCACGCTCCCCCTGCTGTGAAGGCTGGTGATCCATCAATCAAACTCTTCTCATTAACTATCCAATTAATTAACACACACACACTCATCAGAGTGGAACACTATGATCTCAATACTGTCCTGTCAGCAGTTTTATGCATTGTAGACCTCCTTCTTCAGGAAGCCACAGCATGGGGAGTTTTACTCATTGTACGCAGACCAGAGATGATTGTTAGGTTGTCTATGTGTTTCTAGCCTGACCTATATCAGGAGAACATAGGGTGGGTAGCCACATAACTGGAGAAGCGTAGTTTGCCCCATCCGTCACAGAGTGCCCAACTGTAGAAAACATAGTTTTGTGGATGACACCTCCCAGAGTATGGCCAAAAGATTCTGGGAGGCATAGTTCTTTTCTAGGTGCTGGCAGTGAGGTGAGGGACTGGGATTCTGCCATGCCGAACCTCCTCAGGCTTGGTCTGCCATTTCACAGCTCCTGCCTTCTCCTCCTCCTTGCCTCCAGCGCTCAGCCCCGTCGTTGCCGGATCCAGCCCAGCCCTTCAGAGAAACAGGCATGTTGTTGTCGTTGTGGCAGTTGGCGTTCCTGCGAAGCGCTCGGGAAGGGCCCCGTGCTGTGCTAATGTGGGTTAATCACCACCTCGGATTCCATTTCGGCTCCCGGAGAAGCGGCCCCTCCTGCCTCAGCGCCACAGCCTGTAATACTGGAAATGGCTTTAGATTGGAGAAATTGGTACGTTGTCGTCCAACGAGGCAATTTCTGAATTGCTCCGCGCAGCTGCAAGGCTCCGAAGGAGACGTCGCTTGCATCCCAAGCAAGTGCCAGGAGAGCCTGTTGCTATCCGAGAGATGGGGATGGTTGGTGTTCTCCTTGCTCAGCTCTCCAAAAGACACACACAAGCACATGCACACCTCCTTCTCCGGCTGCTGCAGTGGGCATCCGGGGATTTTTGCCCTGTACAGATCGCAGGTCAGAAGAGGCCTCCGGTGAGCCTCTTCCAACCTTGAGGATCATTGGACTTGGCCTGCAGGAACTCGGCTCCGCCTGCCCCAATCAGATATGGCAAACACATTTTGCCCCCTTCCTCAGTAGCATCAGGACCAGCTCTTCCACTGGGTAGAGTGAGACAACTGGTTTTGTGCCATGAAAGAGTAGCAATTTGTTAACGTTTTCAGTTTTTAAGAAAGAAGTTCAGAGCTTGGAAAAATGACCGTTGTTTTGGACTATGGAGGCTTTGCTGGTGGAGCGGGGTGGAAGTTCTGGGAGTTGTCATCTAAACAATAGTTTTCCTAGAATCCTAGAATCATGAAGTTGGAAGGGGCCTCTAAGGCCATCGAGTTCATCCCCCCTGCTCAAGGAAGGAATACAAATCAAAGGAGATCTGCTAGGTTTGTTGTCGTTTAGTCGTTTAGTTGTGTTCGACTCTTCGTGACCCCATGGACCAGAGCACGCCAGGCCCTCCTGTCTTCCACTGCCGGAGTTGGGTCAAATTCATGTTGGTCGCTTCGATGACACTGTCCAGCCATCTTGTCCTCTGTCGTCCCCTTCTCCTCTTGCCCTCACACTTTCCCAACATCAGGGTCTTTTCCAGGGAGTCTTCTCTTCTCATGAGATGGCCAAAGTATTGGATCCTCAGCTTCAGGGTCTGTCCTTCCAGTGAGCGCTCAGGGTTGATTTCCTTCAGAATGGATAGGTCTGTTCTCCTTGCAGTCCAGGGGACTCTCAAGAGTCTCCTCCAGCACCACAATTCAAAAGCATCAATTTCTCTTGAAGGCCTCCAGCGTTGGAGCGCTCACCACCTCCCGAGGTCATGGGTTCCATCATTGTACTGCTCTAACAGTTATGAAGTTTTTCCTGATATTCAGCCTAAATCCGCCTTCCTGTAAACTTCAGCCCATTGTTGCATGTCCTGCACTCTGGGATGATCAAGAATAGATCCTGTCCCTCCTTTATATGACAACCTTTCAAATATCCTGGGGATGATGAGCCATTTCAGCATCCCAGATCGCCCTTCTTATGTTTCTTGATGATCAAACCAGAGTTGAACCAGACAACCTGTCCAATTGAAGACACCTCAAGCTGCCCTTCCAACAGAGGACAGCCCCCCCTAAGAGAGCAAAGGTAGCCACCCTACCACTCTTCCAATCCCTGATTTCCCACCGGGCCAGCGGGACACCCTTCGAAGCCTGCGAGCCAGACAAGGAGACAACCAGCCTCTTCCTCTGCAGTGCCTCAAAGGGTCTGATTCTGGTGGTACTTTTTCTACTCTCTCTCTCTCTCTCTCTCTCTCTCTCTCTCCTCAGAGGATAGATCTCCCTTCCTTTCTAGGCCAGAAGAGGCTTCACCCCTGCTGCTGCTCACGGGAAAATCTGAAGGATGTTTCTTTTCAGTCTTGGCTGAATAAAATGGGGGAAGAAATCAGTTATTAATGGTTTTGTTATTGATGCTTTCTTCTGTATTTGTTACGAGACGGCGCCTTCAATAGGAATGTATCATTATCATTATTTTCTGCCTTGCTTTGTGGGGAGCTGCTTTGAGCCTGCTGTTTTTGGAGAAGCGAGAGAGAAAGAAAGGGATTGATTGACTTCCTCCAGCAAATTTTATTCAGGGGCAGACGGTCTTTGATTGTGGAGCCTCCATTTAGCCGTCGTGATTTGTATCCTCTGATACAACCATTCCTCCGTGAATTTCTCCAAACCCTTTTTAATGCCATCCAAGGTAATAGGAAATTTTTTCTAGTGTGTGTGTGTGTGTGTGTGTGTGTGTGTGTGTGTACACATGGGGGTCTTTTTAAGGGTTGGAAAAGCAGGGCCAGAAAAAAGGTGGCCACTGTCTCTTAATCAGGTTTGATCTGATCCCAAGCTTCCAAAAACTAGCTTATCCTTTAGAAAAAAGCCAAGGATTGTCATGGCATGGAAATTATATCAACCCCGGGTCTTCTTGGGACATCTAAAAGGATAACAGGTTTTATTTGGCAACAGCTTTCGTGGACCGGGGCCCCCATTTGTTTTGGTGCATGTGATGTAGCCCCAACAGACAAATGTTTATACAAACACGGGCTATGAAATCTCATGGGAATAATAGTGCAGTGATGGTCTTCTTGTTGGTCTTTCAGGACCATCGGCAGGCCTTAGAAGTGTTTGGGGTGGAGGATGATGGTGCAGGGAGCCAAGACAGGCAGTGTTTGGGGATGCTGGATGGAAATTGTAGGAAACTACTCTGCCCTCAGCAGAAAAAGAAACCTAGTGGTGAGTTGTGTTGAAGAAGACACATTGATCTCTGTGCATGGCATCTCTTTCAACCCTGAGCGCTGGCTGTTCCCAGGCTGCCTCTGAGCCAAGGGGGATTATATATGTCTCTTCTGCTCGCTGCCCTCCCATCGCTGCCCTGCTCTGTCTCTGTGACATCACAAGCGGCTTCCCCTGGGATATCACCACGAGCCAACCCTAGACTCAGGTTTTGGCCCTGAAACCTCAGACCATGGGATGCTGCTCACAGGGCTGTTCCCGTTGTGGCTGCGGATGCCTGCGAAGAGAAGATATGGGTCAGAAAGCCCCACACCTTGGCTGTTGTGGAGGTCAGCTGATAAAATCTGTGTCTGTCCTCTGGCAAAAACACACCGACACCCGCCATAGCACTTCATACAGCTCTCGGCCAACAGAATGTTTCTTCCATGCCTGCGTGGTCCCTTGTGTTTTCTAAAGTATTGCACTGCAATGATGCAGTTCTTAAAATGATTTCTGTTCATATTTTGAAACAACAACACCCAGCTCCTCCCGTCCTTTTCACTACCCTGGTAGTTTGGCAAGCCATCATCATCGTCATTGTTCCTTCATTGTCATCATCACTGTCGTCATTGTCATTGTCTATGACGATGACAATGATGTTGCCATCATTGTTGTCATGGTCATCGTCATCATTGTTGTCATGGTCATCATCATCATTGTCATCATCAACATTAGGAGACAGACTTGAGTTTTACTGGCAAAGCTCTGCAATTTAATTCTTGCAACTTTTCCACGTAACTTTGTGGCCTACAACTCCCTACCCAGCTAGAATAATGGGCCTGCACAGAGGAGGCAAAGGTATTGAATGGATTGAATGTAACATAGAGGAGATGAATTAGCCGGGGGAATTCTGCCAGGTGCAACTTCTCTCCTTTCTCCAGTGGGGAAAGCCGACCCGGGACTGTGCCGCCAGCCCCACCCCCACCTCCAGTCTGGCTCCTCTGGTCCTCGGCACAACTCTGATCAGTTGGCCAGCCATCAACTCCCCGGTGAGGGGGCAGGCAGCGGTGTGATTGATTGGATGATCAGGCGACTGCACCTTGCCACCATGCTAATTGCACCAGACAGAGCTGCTTAAATACCACCAGACAGAATATTACTCAAATTAAAATGAGGCCTTAAAATGTCATTATTTGTGTCATTATTAATAGCCCTTAATTGTGTTCTCTAATCATCACAAAATTATGTTAGTATTAATAACCACGTCAAAGCTGCCTAGGGAACTGCAAGAACTTCCTAAAAAAAATTATGCCATATGTCAGCTCCCATGAACGTTAAATGCAAAGCCTGAAGTTTTTTTTTTTTTAAATGCATCCAGCGGATGAGAAATTAGACAAGGATCCTTTGGAAAGAAATGTGGGCTCTTAAAATTTGTACACTCCCAGGCCCTACCGAGGGATATGGAAATCTCTCTAAGTTTATTGTATTTCTCCGACTCTCAGGAGCCTTCCTGTCCTACAGAAGTTCGACAGCAGGTTGTAAGAACTTCTTTTTGAAAACGACCCTCATGGACACCATTTAAAACACATGTTTGTTTGTTTTTGTATGTACAAATGTTTATATGTTGTCACAATTGATTAGGCATATTTGTGCATAGTTTTTCGACCATATGCATTTTCTTGCATCTACTGGAGAAAATATTTCAGGGGCTGGAAGAGAAATCTCCACGCTGTTCAGTGGTTAAAAGTATAATAAACTAAGCTGCTGACTTTACATGTATAGATGGAGGCAGGGCCACCACCTCCCAGCCTGTGAAATGTTGGGGGCCTCCCCCGTTGGGTTCTGTGGACACAGAAGCAGCTTTTTGGGATTCTGGCCCTGAAATCTCAAGGGAGGGGGTGCTGTCGCTGACTTGGGACCTCCCGTTATGGGTGGGGTGGGTGGGAGGTTCATGCTGCAGATTGTCTGGACATCCAAGTTTACTCTTCTCCCAGTGTTGGTTTCAGAAAGAGTGTTTTCCCCAGCCTCTCTTTGCCAGGACAGCCTGCAGGCAGGACGGACTTTTTCAACGTGATGCCTGCCTGGCCATCAGCTTTCCAACCATCCCCTCATCTTTGTTCCTCATTCTTCATGTCCATCCGGCCTGGACGTGTCTCTCTTCTCTTGCCCAGTCTTCCTGCTTTCCTGAGAGCCAGCTTCAAGGGGAGGGAGGGGGAGAAGGAGCATCAGGAGGAGGAGGAGGAGGAGGAAGAAGAAGCTTTACATGCTACAGGTGCCGTTGCTAGGCAACTCCACCCCAATGTTTCCAGGAGGCTTTCTGTTGCCAGAACTGGATTAAACATCCTTCCAGGCAACGTTGCTGGACAAGCAGAAATTCCTGCTCTTCTGGGGAGAAAGGGTTGAGGGGGTCTCCAGGAGAAGCACAGGGTCATCTTCTGCTTTTGCACACAAACATACAAACATACAGGATCTGGTCTGAGCGGCACCTGCACAAGAGCCTCTGCCAGGGTGGTCGGGTCCAGAAAGTATCAATGAGGAGTATGGGCGGGAAACTGTGTGAGAAGGTTTTCACGACTTACTGCTTTGTTTATGAGCAAAGCCAAGGCACCTGGTCCATGATGAAGCAGGTGCAAGGACACTATGGAAGCTGCATGGGAGTTACAGTTGGAGAGGGAGTGGGGGGCACTGCCCAAGGATCAGTCTCTCTGCTTCTAACCTGAAGCTCTTCATGAGTCATGTGGAACATTTCTGGTACCTACTCGTTGCAAGCAGATTGAACTGCTGGATAGCTCAATGGTTTAGGCCTCTGGCTGTGGAGCCAGAGGTTGGGGGTTCAATTCCCCCATGGTGCCTCCTTGAAAAGGGGCTGGACTCGAAGATCCACAGGGTCCCTTCCAGCTCTGCAGGTCTAAGGTTATTATTATAAAATGTTCTCCTTCCTGGCCCTTGCCAGAGTCAAACACACACATCCCCAATCTATTCTGATTGTCCCACGATTCACAATGGATGACCCCTTTGGCTCCTCATATTAGGAGAGAGGGAGGAAACGCCTCCCTGTACCTTAGGCCAGCCACACCTTAATGTGCCTGCTGTGGTTTCTGCACCTCTGAAACCAACCTTGACAGGTGGGTCCACTGAATTTTTCCCATGAGTAGTAATGTTATTAATGCCTTTACTGCTACTGTGGCATGTAAAATAAAGTCTTTATGGAGTACAGAGTGAGGGAAATCCTCTGGGGAAAAAATAGTTACCCCGAACAGGAAGCATTAGAGTCTTGGTGATGTTTTGTCTGGTCATATTGTTAACTTCTGCCATGGTTTGCTCCAAAAATGTCTTTATCAGCAAATGCGACGGCCCCGTGTTGAGAAAAGTATCAGTCCTTTGACATCTCCTCTGACATTTCTTTGAAGCTGTTTTGAAGATATTTTGTGCCACAATGGAGGTTAAGTGCCAATTATTTCCATGTAGTGGAGAAAAGGATGTCTCTTTTGAACCAAATACATCCTCTGAAACATCCAACATCCAGCAGGTGAATGCCACCAGCTCTGGATGATGGTTCGCCCAGAAGTCCCTCTTAGAGACGGGCACAAACTGCTGGTTTGGCAGTTCATGCTGGTTTGTTTATCAGCTGAATAGGTGTTCGGCGCTTCTAAGCCCCACCTCCTCTGGCAGGTGCCAACTGGAGGCAGCAGGCTGGCTTCCCTGCCCCACCTCAGCTCCTCTGATTGAGTGCCTGCTGGAGGAGGCAGGACTTAGAAACAGCGGATGCCTGTTTGGCCAATAAATAAATTGGCATGAACTGCCGAACCGATAGTTTGTGCCCATCTCTAAGATTCTCTCTCATCAGAGAGGGAAAGGCTATCCCGGTTCCTTGTGCCAACCGAAAAGGGAGGCTCACCCACTTCCAAGAATCAGGTGGCCGAGGCAGTAGGAAGAGCCTATATATATATATAGGTGCTCCCCACTGATACATATATCGATAACAACTTCCTTCCAGCGATCTCTTCTGTACAAACATTAACGATGCACATATGCAGTCTAATTGATTCCTCAGGGCAATAACCTCTGGCAAAATAGCCCTGATTAGGAGAAAGTTGAATGTGCTGAATTGTGTCCTGTGAATGTGATGCTGACAAGGACCATGATGTGGTCCCAAAAGCCCTCTTTGGCCCAGTGCATTCTTTGCAGGACACACACCCCTGGGAAATACAGTGACTCCTTTAAACTTCATCTGGTGATACGTTTATAAGGGTACTCCATGTTACGGAAATAACGGTCCTCTTTTGTACTGGAAGGTGGCTTGTTTAGTGCTCCTTCACAGACTTGTATTTCCGATCACCATGTATGGTGTGAAAGCTGGTCAGTGAAGAAAGCTGACAGGGAAAAAATTGATTCATGTGGAATGTGGTGTGGGAGAAGAGCTTCACAGATACCCTAGAGTGCCAGAAAGACAAACAAGTGGGTCCTAGATCAAATCAAGCCTGAATTATATCAGGAGGCAAAAATGTGGAAGCTGAGGCTGTCCATCATGAGAAAGAAAGATTCTTTGGCAAAGACAATAATGCTGGGAAGGGTGGAAGGCAGCAGGAAAAGAGGAAGACTAAATATAGATGAATTGACTTCCTAAAGGAAGCCACAGGATTGAGTTTGCAAGAGCTGAGCAGAGCTGTGGAGGACAGGACATATTGGAGCTCACTCATTCCTAGGGTCGCCATAAGTGAGAGATGACTTGAGGGTGCTTAACAACAACAAAGCCCCCCTCCCCATCTACTCCTGCCTTCCCCCATCTTGAAGATCAGACAGCAGGGAACTAACGTGGCTGCAGAGCCCTTGAGTTTGCTTCTTGGATAAAAAAATCTTGTGTTCACAGGGATTCTTGCATCCTGTGTCATTCATCCTGGCAAGGGCCAGCTAGCCTGGCAGCCTCACTGGGTTTGTGGTCTTCGTAGTCCAGGTCAACACATTTGCTGGACCTTCCGTGTAGGAAAGCTAGTCTACTCCATTTCCCCCATCAAAACAACATGACTTATTTACAATACAGTGAGCTTATGGAAGGAACAGCAGGCGGGCCTGCCTCCCCTCCGGCGTACATCACCACACACACATATCGTCACAGCAGGAGACCCTTCCTTGAGCCAAACAGCAGCCGTGGCTCAGCTGCAACCGAGGAGGCCACGGCTTTCTGTGTACAGCCACAGCTATGCAAGTAGGGAGTCTCGGCGGGACCAGGAAGCCAGCTGAAATGGCTAACCAGCAACCAGTGCTCAGGTAGGTGACTGGGAGAAGAGCAGGAACCCTTCTGAGCTCTCCTAAGGGTTCCCTTTTCCCTCTTTAGTCATCTGCAGGAGATGCCGTCCGGTTCCTAAAACTGCTCCTTGGTTCTTAGCGCCCTGCTTCCTGTTTACTTGTTCACCCCCTGATCTCTTCTCTGATCTCAGGGCAGCCTGGAAAGAGATCTCCACCCTCTGGCGCTTAATCCCTCCAAGGAGGCGAAATGGAGAACTCCGTAAGCCGCTTAGAAGGACATTTTCCGCAGAGAGGCGCCCAGTGAGAAAAGCGAGGCAGAAACCATCTATTACAGCCAAAATTTCAGGAGGTATGTTTAAAATAAATGCAGAAGGTTAGTTCGGTTTCTATTAGAACTGCTTTTCCCAAGGAGAAGAAGCAGCAGGATCGCGTGGAGGAGGTTAAAGTCTTTCATTTATCACCGTTCAGAAAATAGTCCTAGTAGCCACACCAGGGAACGGCCACGTTATCTGGTTTTGAATAACTGGAAGAACGTCGCTACAGGTTGAAGAGAAACGGGAGGCTGAATACGATTAGAGACTCTGCCTGAAGTGACACTTGGCATCTTTTATTTTTCTAAACTGGAGATTCACTTTGAATCTTGTTTTTGCTCTTTCCTTCCTTCCTTCCTTCCTTCCTTCCTTCCTTCCTTCCTTCCTTCCTTCCTTCCTTCCTTCCTTCCTTCCTTCCTTCCTTTGGAAAGGTGTTCTTTATTTAAGTCTGATTTAAAAAGGAGATCCCCCTCAAGGAGAGGGATCAGGGACCTTCACTTTGCCCATCCATCATCCACCACGAGCAGCAGCAGGACAACAGCCAAGAGCCAAGACCCAGCTCAGCTGGTGACCATCTCCCTCGCTCAAGTGAAATGTGCAGTGGTTGAATTCAAACTATTCAGATATTTCTAGTTTTGCATCTCTACGCATCAACACATCCACTTTTTGGGAAACCCACTTCCCTCCTGTGCTCTGCCTTTTCTAAGGACACACGCCCTCTTTCTTGGCGAGGCGTAAGTTCTTTGCCAGTGGGCTTCTTTGCTTCTGGAGGAATGGACACCTGGGAGAACTACATGCATTTGCAGTGTCTGCTTCATATGCAAATCTATCAACAGAGCACCAGTGGAGGCCATTCTGCCGGGTGGCTGATCCAGAAGCCTGAAACAAGGCCTGGAAAGGAGACCTCGTCTGCCCCCCTGGTGGTTTTTGGCCCCTCTGTTCCAAACTGAAAATGGCTGCCCCCATTTCTCTTTCTTATACACACATTTTGACCTTCCCCTTCTTTTAAGTTCATGTGAGTTGCTGCTGCTCCCTGTCTTTGGTGCTGATCCCCTTCAAAACACCCAGGAGAGCTCTCCAGCTCGCAAGACACCCAATGATCAGCTCCTGCTGATGAGAGGCACCAACCCACCCACCACTCATGAGCGATTTACCCGGGATCTGCCAGCCGGCCTGCCCAGCCTGTGAGGCACCCCTCGTCCTACCTGGTGTCAGAGGTGCTTCAGTGCAGAAGAGCGGTCCTCCCCAGAGACCGCACAACTCCTCACAAAGGAGTGGGAGAGTGGAAGACAACGACTCAAGTCGAAGGGGCACCGGTGGGCAGGTTTCTCACACCCTTTTCATTTTGGCAGAAAACGGTGTCATTTGTACAAATTGCCAGGGAGATCCGGGCTGGGAGAGACCTGAGAGAGAAAGCAGAAGTCTGGCCTGCCTTTCATGTAAGGGACACCTTTTATTTCTGTGTGAGCAGTTTCTTCTGGGGAAGAAAAGCTGCTCCTGCCCAGACAAATTGCTTCTCACTTTGTCCCTGGGTTATCTCTCGGCTCTAACAATGGCTGGCCTCAGAGGTGAGCACAAGGGTCTTGCTCCAGACTTAAGGAGTCCGGCACAAAAGCCTCCGTCCCACAGGTAGCTGCGGCCACCTTTTTGGTTTCTGCCTGGAGGGGAGAAAGGTTTCTGCAGCCTCCGCCTGAGGTGTCGCCCCTAAGTCAAGCGATGGGGGTGTTATTGTCCTGCTAAGAGGCGTCATGACTGTGGAGAAAACCATCTGTGGGTGGAACCCGGAACAATTGTAGGCAGAACCAGGTGCCGACAGGTAATTTTAATCTCGGCCCTGTCCTCCTCCCCAGTTAGAGTCATTGCACTTCAGTGGAGCGCTGATCAGGGCAGCCATGAAATGGGGGCGAATTGAGGCTGTGGTGGGGCCAGAGGCTGCTACAGCTGTTGAAAATCACAACCAGGCATGGTGGAGGAACTTAGTGGTGGAGAGAGGAACATGATGGCTAAAGAGAAGCACGTGTTTGGCTTTTGCTCCCCTTCTGTGCCCGACAGAAAGATGTCCTGTTGCAGCTTCTGCTTGACAGCCAAAAGCGCAGACCTAGAGTAGACTGGGAGGGGATCACTGTCAAATCCAGGAGGGAGTAGCATCCACTCCACGGCCAAGCCAATGGGCCCATTGGCATGAACCCCCTTTGGTCCCTTTACACAGCACTTGTGAAGACCACAGAGGTACGTGGGAAGCTCCACCATGTTCACACTTAGGGTTCCCAGGTCTCAGAGCAGCCAATGAAGTCCCAGGGAGCTGCAATGCTTCAGCAGCACATCTGAGGGCCAGAAGTGCTCCTTAAAATATTTGGTGTTAAGTCAAGTCACCTTTAATACAGTCAGTGTTCAAATACACAAAGAAAGCAATCCACTGAATACTACATTCTCCTATAAAAAAACCTATGTGTAAGAGTTGAAGATATTCTAAGAGAATATTTTGGTTTTAAGGAGTTCGGTGGCTTTCATGCCTGGGTCAACATCTTATCCTTGCTCCCAGTCAGCGACAGAGCCCACCGACTAAGTGCAGCAGTGTTTCCAGGGTACAAGTGTGTGATTATTTTTTGAAGGAGGTAATGCAGGAAATCCGAATGGCCTGTCGCATTCACTCACTCTTTTTCTTTCTTTCTTTCCTACATGCACATTATTTTCAGTTGTTGTACAAGAGCCCCTGGCTTCAGGTTTGGGCTGGGTAATGAGAATGGGAAGCTGCTCCCTTGCAATCTACTTCCACCACAACTGGGTGACGAGAAATCATCTCAACTGGTATCCCAAGAACCCCATTGCCTTCCTGAAGCAAACTCTTGGAAATTTCTTCCTGTCTCCTGATGCTGAGAATTCTCCACGAGAGATGGCATAACTGCACAATTCTTTGCTAAGGAATTCCCTGAAGTGAAATCAGCTTATGGAGGTAGAGCTTCCAGATACGTTCCCTGTGTGTGCTCCGCAGAATCCTTGAATACCAGTCCTTGCATCACAGGCTCCTAAGGCAGCCTGGAGGAGAGCTGGTGGCTGGCAAATTTCCACCGTGTGCTCTCCTCCCAGCTGTCTGTCTAGACCGACACTTGGGCCTGTATGATGGATGTCAGGTGAGGGGGCCTGTCCACCCCCCTCTCTCTTTCACAAATGGCATCATTAGTTAGGGAGAAGAAGAGGCGGTGGAAGCCCAAATGGCTAAATCAATAGCTTGGTGGTGACACGGCAAGAGCGAAGGTGTGTTCGGATAACAGATGAGCTTCCCAAAGCCGCTCTCAGCAGCTGCCGCCGCATTAGGCACTTCATCAGGGGCCATGCATCAACGCAAGGAACAAGACTCGGCTCCCCCTGAGCCTTGGCTCCCCCCTTGGCTTCCCATCCAGGGCCTTCCTGGGGAAGAGCTCACCAAGACCCCAAGAGCAGCGCAGCTGGAAAGAGACCAGCAGAGACCGCTCTCCGTGTCCTGTACTCGGGAGCGAGAGTGAGCTGCCTCGTTCAGTGCAAGGCCTGGCATTGAGTTCAGAGGCACTGCTGCAGTCGGTGTGCCCAGAATACTAAACCTATCGTACCGTAAGGCCAGCAACTCATCTTTAGCGGAGACATTTCGACCTTTCTTGGAACAGAAAAAGAAACCTGGGCAAAAGTTGGGAGCCACCCAATCAAGGGTCTATAGATCTCTGAAGAGACCCAGAGGGACATCCCCTGAAGGTGGCTTGTCTCCGCTCTGGAGCCCAAATGGGCCATGTCCAATGTTCCTCCCCTTCCCTGGAGCTGAAAAGAAACCTTTAAAAACCCTTTCATTCCAAAAGGCCTTCTAAACCACATCTTCCTAATGGCTCTGCTGAGACTGTAGACTATTTGCTGAACGCCGACAAGCATCGCCTGACTTTAATTAATTTTATTGTTGTCATTGAATGATACGTTTTATATTGTTTACTGCTGTACACTGCCCAGAGTGACCATTGGTCAGATGGGTGGTTTAGATGTCTAAAATGAACGAACGAACAAACAAACAAACAAACAAACGAACAAACAAACAAACAAACAAACAAATTCTCCCTTGGGAGAATCTACTCCATATCAACTCATTGACCCAGAAATTCCTCTGCATGGCCTCTTCGCAACTTCTCGGTTAGACACCAAGGTTTCAGTGTTGGTGACCAAGGGGAAGGCTGATGGAGAGCATTCTATGGCATAAAAGTCCAAAGAGGAAGGGGTCTTTATCGGCAGCAGCAAAAGCAACCAGGGGTCTTACAGCACCTCAAAGACTGGTAAGTTCCAACTGGCCTTTAAGTTTCTGCAGAGTGAATCTGATGAAAGGGACCGCTATGCCAAATAAGCTACTTGCTGTTTTTGTCCTTTAGAAGCTTGTGGCTTGTCATTCTAGTTGAGAGCGGCTTCCCTAAGATGTCCTCCCTGGCGCAGAGCTGGGCAGAAGAACCCTCAGCTGGTCAGGGTAGCATGGGAGCTGTAGTCAAAAAAGTGAATTTTCATGGTCCGATTACGAGGTGGAAGCAAATAAGCATTCCTTCTCTTTACCCAGAATGATGGAAATAATGTTTTTTAATTTAATTTTTTTAATTAATAAGGTTTTGGTTTTTTTAAATGAAGCCCTGAGTCCCCATTTCCTGTTTTTAAAAATCTTGTAAAGATGACAAATGTAAAGCGAATGGAACAAATGAAACATGCACAGGAAGGTGAGAAAAGCAACCAGCTCTGGGTTCAATCTGGTGTCCAGTCCAGCTGCCAAACGTCTTGTGAAGGATAAAGGAAAGCAGGGCTCGTGAGGGGGGAGGGAATCCCAATAGCCCATCCTGATTAGCCTGCTTCCTTGTACGTACTCTGTCGTTGCTAGGAAGGGTTTTCTCTGCTGTTGCCTTGCTAAAAGACTCTGAGAAGTGTGTCCTCTTGCACATCTTGGTCTTCCATTCCTGTTGAAGTTGTCGCTGTTCTGTGGTTCTTTTATTGTCTTTATCTTGAAATCCTTTCTCCCCTCGCTGTGGCCTTCTTCCCCTTGCAAATTTGGTATTTCTTGCCTGCTTGTCATATTTCCTCCCGGATTGGGTGTTTAATTAAAATCATAATTAAAATTGATCTCCTCATTAGCATGCACCTGCTCCACCGCTCACATTCCAGAATTCCATTATCTGGCGAAGGTGTCAAGCCTGAGAGGCAAAGGAGGAGACCCTGACCGGCAACCTCTGGCAGGATGCAGGGGCGCCAGCATCTGGCACAGGAGAAGGACGGCTCGGCTGTCAAGCGGGTCTCCACGAGAGGAGGTGGGAGATGACAGGGAGGAAAACTCTTATGCACAAAGAGCCACGTGGCCCAGATTATGAACAGCACCAGTCTGACTTGAGACCGATGTGTCTGAGACCCAGATGGAGAAAGAACCACCAGATTTCATTCAAGGCTAAAGTAAAGCAAATTTACTAATTAATTCGGATGCACATATGATGAGGTGCAAACTGCATCAGCTTACTTTATTAGCATGGTTTTTTTTAAAGCAACATTTAAAATGCAAACCTCTTAAAAGCTAGCTGTTCAAAATTTGGCAGGTTCCCTCTCCTCTTCAGGGTCTATCAAGTTGCCCAAACACAGGTACAACGGTGCAAAAAACCAGAAGGGTTGCACTCACTTGAGTCCTCCAGTGCAAAGGGGAAGCTTCTCAAATCAATGCAGATCCAGAGCACAGATCAAATCAGACAGAGCACAAATTGCTCCGGATCAAATCAGGATCTATTCTGAAGCCCTGAACTAGCCCCCAAACCGCACTAGGGATTTACACCTAGCCAGCCTTTCTTGCTGTACCTACACTGAGCAGGAAAGAAAGTGGAACTTGAATGTTGTGTCCAGTTCGGCCGGTGGAAGCTTCACACAAAAGAATCCCGCTAGCAAAAGAAACCACTGTGAAAGAATATGAGCAACTCTTTGAGAATTTGGATCCAGATGTGAAAGGGTGAACACATCAGCAGAAGCACGCAAACTCACAGAGGCTCGGATCCAGGGAAATGTTGACAATTATCACCCAGTCACGGTTGGACCTAAACAGGGGAGTCCCAGACAACTTAATACAATGGTACGATGTTGTTCTATTGTCTCTCCATCGCCCCTCAAACAGCCTGTTAGCAAGAAAACAAAGAGACTGTCAGATATTCCACACAATGAGGCACCGTGCTTCTCATAATGAGACATCAACCCCGGCGTCCCATCGTGGAACGTCATTTAGAGGGCTTTGTCATTTGCAACCCAACTAGAAATAACGCCATTGTCAGCTGGCAAACCTAGGCCTTGTACAGAAGAAGGATCTTTGGTACGCATGAACTGAGACGCATCGGTCGGTCGTGTGAAGTGTACTATTAACCCTCTCCCCTGAAGTCCTGCTCGTCCAAAGAGGAGGTCACTGAGACCTATAGGCGTCTGTTGACCATAATGGGATTCTCATGAGTAATTGTGGGTAGAGAACACTTTAAGGTCAGGGGAACAGAGATGGAGATAATAAAACGGACATGGTGGATGGTTTTCGGTGGCTCCTCAAGGACGATGCATCTTGTGAAATAATAAAGCCGAGAACAGGTACCGCGTTTTGAACTGATACGAAATGGAGCTTTCAGCGGGTAAAAGCTTTCCGCCGGCATCACATTGCCTTAAGTAAATGCTTGTCATTTGATTTGCAATTATAACATGGCATAAATGTGTAATATTAGCCAATGGGAGTCTAAAGGCATTCTGCGAAGATTCACCTGAGCAAATAAATATCTGAAAGCAATTATATCTGTCAATTTAAAGTTTAGAGAGATCAGGGTTTTCCTGCAGCATGCTTTCACCGAGAGGTGGGGAGGGAAGCTTGTATCAAGGCAAAAACCCCAGAAGCCCCCCAGGTAATGGAAGAAAAGACTTACAGAACTTGATCAGTAAAGAAATGAATACATAATTCTTTTACTAAAAGTCCTAGCGGGAGAGAAAGAATTAGGAGCCCAGGAATTCATGCAGCAGTATCGTATATTTCATGGCTGTTGCTATGAAAGGTGTGTTTTCTTCTCGCACGAAAATTGTATCCATGTTTTTTCCCTGCTCAGGGAACTGACTTACAAATAAAAGGTTCCTGCTCGTCTATCCCTGGATCATGCCTCGGTGGTTTGGAGAGCGGTGAGATGAACCTGGATCTGGAGATAACTCTAGGAAGACCCCTTCCTAAGGCTCACTAAATGCACTGCTGTGGTGCATGTCTGGTCACGTAAATTCGCTGGGGGATCTATCTCCCATTAAGCACACTTTCTCAGGCTCCCGAAAAGGATACCAGGAAGGTTCAAATGGGGAAGCAGTAGCGAGAAGAACCACAAGGGTCTGGGTTGACAGAACGGCTTAGTGAGACGCAGGATCAAACCTGCTGAATAATCTGCACCCCGACTTAACATTTGCCTATGGAAAACACTAAATATTCATGGACTAATTAGCCCATTCAAATTAGCAGTATGAAAAGACAATTCTTCCTAATTATAAGGGTACGTCTGTTAGAAGATGCTTTGCCAGTTGAAAGGACAGAGCTGGCAAACATGTGTGTCTCTGTGTGTGTGTGTGCGTGCGCGCATGCAATATATATATTTTGCGCAGATGCATGCATACCCCCTTTTTGTCTAGAATTCAAATAAAATAGAAAGAAAGAGCTGCCCTCTGAAATCCCCTAACACAATTACTTTAGATAATTAAATATTTATCACAGCTGAAGAAATAAGCCCATTTAATGTTTCAGGCAAGTAAAAAAAATCTCTCTCTCTCTCTTTCTCTCTTTTTCTTTCTCTCTTAATTCGTTTGGTTTTAATTGCTTTCCTCTCGCCCCCACCCCATATATTTCATTGCATTTGGGCATCATTCAGCTTCACTTCACAAAAAAAGGAAGGAAGGAAGGAAGGAAGGAAGGAAGGAAGGAAGGAAGGAAGGAAGGAAGGAAGGAAGGAAGGAAGGAAGGAAGGAAGGAAGGAAGGAAGGAAGGAAGGAAGGAAGGAAGGGGGTCTCCTCCTCGGTCGCCCGCCTGCCCGCCTTCTTCAAAAGGCCGCCCTTGTCGCTCACTCCGGGCTCTCTCCCTTTTAGCTTTAATTGAGAAGAACGTGTTTAAGGGGACTTTTTCGTTCCAGTCGCTAATTCCATGCTCTTCTCTCTGCGAGATTTCCACCCACAGGATGGAACATTTAATCCCTGCTACAGCCGTGCTGAAATGTAAATCCCAAAATGAAACCCGTATGAAAGACTGTAAAATTGAGATGCTGCAACAATTTTGCAGGGAATTTGATGAAGCACATCTGCATTTGTATGAAACGTGGAGGCCAGGGCAAGGGGGGCGAGGCTTCCAGTCCGGATGTTCTCGTGGCGGTGGACGGACACCCCTGGTGTGTGCACAAGCTATAATACACTGAGACACAGTCTAGGTCCACAGGACCCCAATGCCTCTTTCGGCTCCGAACACGTTCCCCACAGAAGCCCCCATGCTGCAGAAATGTCTGTAGGCCTGCCATTCAGCATATTTCAGAAAACACCCATGCTCGGAGTGTCTGGTTTTCTCCCCAACCAATGGCAATGCATTCCATTCATTTGGCAACCAAGCACAAAAAGGCAGTAGGGAGTAGCAGTTACAGTCCTGGGAGGCGAGGGTCTCCACTCTGCCATCGTGCTCACAGGGTGGGGGACAGTTGCCCTCTCTCAGTCAAGGCACATGGACGGCATACGGATAAAATCAGGGGAGAACTCTGGATGGTATATGAGCTCCGTGAACGGGCTTCAGACTCGGTCAAGGCCACCAGTGACCCTGTGAGCGGTCGCCCCGCCATGAGCGCCGCCAACTCCACAGACCAAGGAGTGGGCCCTGGCCTGCCAGAGCCGAGCGAGGGCTTGGTGACCTGCCAACCTGGAGAAGCCGGCTTATAAATAGCCACCGAGCGGACACGGCTGTCATTCAGTGAATAATGAAGGCAGCTTTTTGTTCCCAACCAGCAGTCTGCAGAGAGACGTGTTGTCGGACGAGCGAGGGTGGCTCTGGGCCCTGGAGCACATCCCACCCATCGCCGGAGATGCTGAGCTGTGTGCGATGAAGATAGTGGCGTCAGGATGTTTCCCACCACCGGAGAAACGTCTCTCCCTAGAAAAAAAAGCGAGGAGCCACCAGGCGGGCAGAGGAGGCTGGGGACTCTTTCTCCCCTCCCCCTTCTGCATTAGCAGATTAATAATTAGAAGTTCTTTTTTTTTTTCTGGGTCATTTTTAGTTTTAGGTGGATTAGCAACTGCTGGGTTGTTACAATAGCAGAATAAAAGTCCCTCGCAGAAAGGATGGCTTGAACTGCAGATGCCACTCTTGGCAAGGAGGTTAATTGTCTTTCTGTCAGATTCACAACGTGTTCAAAACAGGACAATAAAAGGAACAAACAGACTCCTTCACCCTGTTTAGCCCCCGAAGGGCAGAAAATCTGGTGCCGTGGAGATCCACAAAATGGCTCTTCCACCCAGATGGTTTGGGAGGCTTTCTCTGCCTTCCCCCTTGGGGTCACGGAGTCATAGAACGCTAGCTTGAAGGTGTTCTGGGGGCTATTTAATCCCCCCCCCCAGAAACACACCCATGGAGGAAATGCACAGCTAGGATGTCCTTGGCAGGTGGCCACCCAACCTCTGCTTGAAGAGGTCCAAGGAAGGACATTCCACCCACCCACCCCCCGTGTGTTTTGCGTGACTGACCACCCCTTACCACCACTCAGTTCTTCCTCATCTTTAGTCAGAATCGCCTCTCTTGCATTTCTGGGTCTTTTGGTCCAGACCCTGCAGAAAACAAGCTTGCACCTTTCCCCCGATGACAGCCCTTCAGACATCTGAAGGCAGCGATGTGATCCCCTCCCAGGCTTCTCATTGTCAGAGTACCAGGTGGTTAGTGGTTCTCACCCTCTGTTGGGACTACTCGGTATTTATACAGGCAGGGTTGAGCTGTTTCCTCACGAAGTTGTGTCTGTGAAACAGTAGAACTCAATCTATAGACTTGCATTCATCAAGAAAGGGAAAAGTTACTCTTTATTTGGTTAAAGAATTCTGTTCATGCATAAAGCACGAGGAAAGGGGTAATTAAATTTATTGACAGAAAGCCCTAGAGTTGGCTTCCAAATCTGAAAACCTGCTTAGGCAACCATTATGGAGATGTCATGCACAGGCTGCTCTCTCTCTGGCTAGCAGCAGCAGAACACAGGGAGAAGCAGGAAGGAAGTGAGTCTAAGAGTACCTACCTTCGTGTAGATTTAGAAAAGACCAAGGGGAGAGTATCTATCTGCCTATTGCCTACCTCTATTCAGATCAATTGCTACATGTATTGGTGGTCTGGTCCCACATCCTCCTCCTCCCACTGGGTTCACCCGCCCTAACCTGATATCTCCAGAATGAGATTACAACTCCCATGTTCCCACAGCTAACTCAGCAATGGCTTCCACAGATTAATTATGGTTTGCAGAAAGAAGTGCCTTCTTTTGCCCCTTCTGAACTGATTGCTTTCCTTGGATGACCCCAAATGCTTAAAGACAGGCAAATCTCTCTCTCTCTCTCTCTCTCTCTCTCTCTGACCACTTTCTCTGCAATACACATAATTTTATGCTCTTCTGAAACCCCTCTCAGTACTCTTTTCCCAAGCTAAAAAAAGAAAAAAGGAAAGCTGCTGATACTTTGGCCTTTATGGGAAAGACATCCCAGCCTCCTGTCTTTTGAGTGGCTTTTCCAGGTGCCTTTTCCCCCCTCTATTGGAATGCAACCATGCTACCAAAGCTGTGCTTCCACAGCTAAGGAGTAAAGAAAATAATAACATGGCAGGTCCATTTGTAATATCCAGCAGAGGAAGGGAGATACTCGAAGGCATCTCTCTCTCTCTCTATCTTTATATATATATAGAGAGAGATGCCTTCGATATATATGTAATTATATATATGTAATTATAGCACTGAGCATTGTTTGCTTTTGCTCCTGCAGCTGCTGCCATCCTGCAGTGCCCCAGCCAAATTACATTTGAGACACAAAATTTTATCTGTAGAGACCCTGGCTGCCTCTCCCCGACGTGGAAGAAAAAAAGGGAACATGATGATCACAACACCAAGCTCATTTGAGCAGCTTTCAGAGCTCTGAGAGGCCCAGGAAGAGAGCAATGGATGAGAAGGTGTGTGTGTTGGGTGTATGTGTGTGAGAGGCCGTGTCCATCTTTTGTTCCCATGGCCCTACCAGGGGAGTCCTCCCAGGCCAGGTGTCCACCCAAAGGAAGGTAACACTGGATCAGCTTGTTGTTTGCTCTGGTTCTCTAGCGGAGCAGGGCTATCCTCCAAGGGAAACGCTGGTGGAACCCACTAAACAATATTCAGATCTTTGCTCAGATTTGTGGTATTTCCTTTTGGAAAGGAAGGGGTAAGCATGTCAAGTCTCCAGCTGTTGTCGGAAGCAGTGGCTCTTAACCTTGGGGCCCCAAATGTTCTTGGACTGCAACTTCCAGAAATCCTGGCCAGCATAGCTAGTGGCGAAGGCTTCTGGGAGTTGAAGTCCGAGGACATCTGGGGACCCAAGGTTGGGAGCCCCTGGTTTGAAGGATCTGGGAGCTGCACTGCTTTTCCAGGTCACCACCCGTTGGGGACAGAAATCTCAGGGGAAGTGGCACTGGAGGAGAGAAGAGATCTATTTTATTGTGCAGATTCGCTTTTCTGTCTTGTGGGAAGCCATCTCTCCCCACTCCAACCGGATGGCCAACCTCAGTGACCCACAGAGAAGGTGTTTGCTGATGTGCTGCACATAGCTTAGGTGTTTGTGTGCGGGTGCATGAAATCCACTTTCTTTCATGTATGCATGACACCCATGTTCTTCTACAGTTGCTCCAGAAGGGCGTGTCTTCTGTGACATCACAAGGACCCACTACCCTGACCTTAGGGTTTTGGCCCTGGGCAGCTCTACGCAAGCAAGCTCTCTTCTCCTGGACATGTTTCTCCAGGACCATCATTTCCACTGATACCAGGGCCACCATATTTCTTCATCTGTCATCTTCGTTTCACTCCTGGCCTAGCCTCCCTTCTTTATTTTGATGGGTGAAGAGTGTGCAGGAGCAGGCTTCCCATTGGTGTGCATGCACACCTCGGACCAATCAGAGTGAGGGAGAGGTTCTCCAGATCATCCGCTCTGGTTTTTGACCATCTTTGCTTGTTGGGGACCAAGATAAGTCTAAGCTTAAAAGGCCCCCTCTCATGTTGCTCAGAGCTTAGCTGTGATCCCGGGAGGGGATCGGGATAAATAGGAAGGCATCTTTGAATGTGGCTACTTCATTAAAATAAGTAAAAAGATGCCACACTTTTGGCGTTCTAGCCAATGAGCTCAAGGGGGACGCAGAGACTGGAGAGATGGGGGCTGATTCCCGATGGCTCCTCAATTTCACTGAAATGAAATGTAAAGCTATTTCATTTATTAAATGGCTTCCGAGTGTAAACAGATTAGTCTGTTTGTATTTAGGTACTTGCTGTTTTGCATCGACTTATGATTTATTTATTAAAACATTTGTCTCCTTCTACTCAAGGCCCCTAAGGCGGGTTCCAAAATGAAATGAAGCAAACCTGCAATTAGCAGCTACAAACCAATTAATAATGAGGTAAAAGGATTTTAAAAACAAAAACAAAGGCGCCCACCCGCTTCCCACGAGAAGCATCGGTGGAATAACGAGTGGAAAATCTGACCTCAGATGATCTGAAATTGAATTCGGGAATGAAAGAGGTTTTGCCTGTCGGCTAAAAAGAGAGCTGTGAAGAAGGCAGGTGTCTAAATGGTCCAGGGTTAGGGGGCAGCAACAGAAAAAGCCCTGCCCTCGGGAGACCCCCACCTAAGCCCAGAAATGAGGGCACAGAAGCTGAGCCTCCCGTTATGAGGATGGAGTTGTTCATGGAGTCTGATGGAAGGAACGGGACAACGGAGGTCTGAAAGCTCCAGGGAGAGGAACAATGAACACAAATAAACATTAGGGATTGTGAATTGGGGGGGGGGAGACCCCAAAGAGGTGGGTTTCTGTTTGTTGCTTCTTTTATTCTTTCTGACATGAAGCCTCTGAAATATGATAAGTTTGGTTTCCTAAAAAAGGAAGGTCCTGAAAATTTCTGTTGGGCTTCCTTTATCGGATTAACTCTGTTTGACGTGGTTATGAGGTCTTTCTCCTCCTTCTTTTGCTTTCCCACCCCCCATTTTCCAAGCCCCGGTCCTCTCCCTCCCTCTTCTTGCTTTTTGTGGCTTCCGGGCCCCGAATGGGAATCCCGAAACAGAAAAGCCTGATACAGCCGGTCTCTTTCGGGTTTCATGCCCGAAAGGACCCAAACTTGAATGAAGAGCCTCCTCAGAAGAAACAGAAGGGAATGAACCCCAGAAATTTTCCCCATGCACGTCCCTATTATCCATCATCCACAATGAGCAGCTCCCGGACTGCCCATTTAGCAGACATGACGTTTGCCCTCTTCCACACCGTATGAGAAGCAGTGCAGTCGTGACTGAACAATGATTCAAAAGGCTACCCTTTTGCCGCCCTGCCTATCCATCAGCTTGGGAAACCATTTATTTATTTAATTTACAATATTTTTACCCTTCCTTTCTCCTTGAAAAGGGCCCAAGGCAGCTTACAATATTGAAAGACACTATTTAAAGATTGAAAACAATGAGAATGCAACGGTGGTTAACATAATTAA
Source organism: Intellagama lesueurii (assembly GCA_037013535.1). Classification (NCBI taxonomy): domain Eukaryota; kingdom Metazoa; phylum Chordata; class Lepidosauria; order Squamata; family Agamidae; genus Intellagama; species Intellagama lesueurii. Next base: position 1,295,010 of record JBAJHW010000007.1, on the reverse strand, counting down.
AAGAATATTTAAAGCCAAGAACAATGAGCATCAAGAGGCATCTTACATCATTAAAAAACTTTATGTGAATTGGTGTCCCCCTTTGTCCTCCGCTGTTGCGATGTGTCAGGGGCCACCCTCTCCGAGAGGGACAAGCCAGAGGGCCACATCCTGCCCAGTTTGGCCACCACGCCAAACAAGCCACAGGTGGAAGATCAGAGGTTTGTTTATCCCCCTCTCCTTGCAGAAAGAACGGCAGGATGACGGACACCAGCCCCTGCTGATATCCAAGGGCATCCAGGGATTTCGTCCATTAAGTTAAGTTATTTTAAAAAAGATCAGGTTAGGAACGTTTGAAAGGGGTTAACAAACATGCAAAGCCATTTCAGGACTTTCCAGATCGTTAATATCAGATACAGAAAGAGGCCGCCTGGCTAGAAGTCAAAGGAGTTACAGTGAACGTTGGGCTATAAATTAGGATTATAAACCGCAGGTGGAATTAGTGGACTTTATGGGGATCTATAAATTATTGATAAACAATTCAGTAAACTGCTTAACCACTTATTAGCCTTTTCATTTTTACTCTTGCAACCAGCAACAGAGGCAATGTCTCCCTGGGTGTTTCTTCCCCGTAAGGTCACCTCTCACACACGCGCGGCTGGAGGCTTTCTTTATTAAACAATAACCTTTGGAAATGATCAGACAGTGGGAGCTCCTGCCTCCCCCAGAACGACACAATGGCCCCGGCATTGGAGGTGGGAGGGCCAGCTGACATTGGGAGCAGGGTGGGAGACCACCAGCAATGGGGCTTCTGGAGTACTGCTGCCACGTGAGCCGTGGAAAGCCACAGAGTGTGAGGAGCTGGCTTGAGAGAAGAATGGAGCTCTTTTTTGCATCTCCCCAAGGACGGGAATGTGGGGCCATCAAAACCATTTATGTGCGGTGCTTCCAGGCGTTTCTCGGGAAAATGATTCTCTTGAAAAGCAAGGTGTGTCTACCAACATTTATTTTTGAAACAGAGATGACGATCTGGTCGTTTCCGGTTTTCAACTGAATGGGAGGAGATGCCCTGCAGGGATAGGCATCGGAGTCAAAATGGCAACCGGTGCTCTGGTGATGGCCCCAGTCTAACCATACTCCCTGGGCTGGGCCCATAGAGAGTCAGCAAGGTTTACCCAGTGCTTGGTGGGGAGAGAAGACCTAGTAGCTGTGGCTACTTCTTGCCGCATGCCACTTTCTTCCCCACCATGGTCATGATGATGACTCTCACCAGGCCACCTGAGGGGGAGGAAGGGCTGATCCTTCCACCTATGGACTGTGTTGTGGAGCAGACACGGTTGCATCCTGATGTCCTCAGGCCACCTGGGGAAGGGGTACCCGTCCAGCCTCCCAGTTCCTCTCCACAGCTTACAGCCATGCCAGGAGAGTCTTTTATGAAACATCCTTCAAGGTAAACACTGGAGGCGGTTTAGCAAGAGGACGGGGCCGTGTGTGACAGCTGTCATCAGCGAAACACAGGGCGGGCAGCGCTGAAGCTGTGACAGTTCCATAAAGGTTGGTGATTAGCTGTGTTTTGTGTCAGGTCTTTTCCTGGCAACATGGCAAGTGTGACTGGTGCATTGGAAGAGAAGAAAGTTCAGAAGAACAGCTAGGAGCAGTGGAGGTGGCAGCACAAACCCTGGGCAAATGTCATATTGCATGTGCTAGTTTTCAAGCGACAGGCATTACGCTTTTCGTCATCTCTTTTGGGAGACTTTGTCAGAGAGGAAAGGGATGCATACATTTAATGAAACCTGAGTTGGAATGGGTTCAACCCATCCCTGTCCTTTTGGAGACACTTTCGCCTGATCCCTTGTCTGTGTCCATGTGCACCAGTTTTTGCACATTTCCAGCTTTCTGTGGAAAAACCCCATTCACTCAAATGGGGAAGTGCAAATGGCGATGACTTTGGAGGTGGGGGTGTAGTTCCACAGCACCATCAGCATCATTTCTGGAAGACTGATCTGTTCCAACTCTCATCCAGAGAATGCAAGAGAAAGAGAAGCAGGAAAGAACTATTGGCAGTGACACCGCAGGGCCAAAAAGAAGTTAAAAACTGGGTGGTCAGAGAAAGAAGACGAACCCGAACACCCAAAAGTGAAACTGTGGCTTAATTAAACAAATTCAGGTCTACACACATGCACATGCACACACACACACACACACACACACACACACACACACAGAGAGAGAGAGAGAGTCCTAGGAGTATAACTTAGGGTGTTTTTAGAAAGACTAAAACAAAGCAAAAACCATGCAATATGCAACACCAATGGAAGTCACTTGCACTGCAGTGCCACCAAAGGAATGGAGAGAATGGCTACTACAGTCTGATGACTTCAGAGACCCACCCCTGGGTGACCGTGCTTGCACTATGTAAGGAAAGGTCTTTGGTTTTGCTGGAAGTTGAAGCTTGATGTCTCTTTCTCCCTTGGTACCAACTCAGCATCTTCCTTATAAGCTGTGGAAAACTTCAGTCCCCCTTTCCCCACTTCTAGAGTGTGACTCTGCCCTATAAATGCATGTCTGCTTCTCTAGAAATTGTATCACCCATTCCCTGGCCAGAAATAGTCCTTTTGCGTGTTTCGGCTCAACCTTTAAATATTGCCCCAGTTCCCTTTCAGGTCTCCTATTATTTTGTCACAATTGAGAAGATAAAATGTTTTCCTCCTCTGTGCTGTTCACTCGGAGATTTACCTCCCCACCTGGAGTCCTGGGGACGCAAGCAAGTCACTGAGACTTCAGTTACTGCTCTGAGAGATGGAAACCCTAATATTTTGATGCAATGGTATAAATGATAAAGAAAAAAAAACATTCAGAAAAGCCTGCCTGCCTGCCTGCCTGCCTGCCTGCCTGCCTGCCTGCCTGCCTGCCTTCCTTCCTTCCTTCCTTCCTTCCTTCCTTCCTTCCTTCCTTCCTTCCTTCCTTCCTTCCTTCCTTCCTTCCTTCCTTCCTTCCTTCCTTCCTTCCTTCCTTCCTTCCTCTAGCATCTTCTGAGCACGTGCATTTCTGAAATAAAATGTTTGCAGCAGAAGCATCCCCCAAAGGATGCATGACACTCTTCTTTGCTCTGTATCCCAAGGACCAAGGATTATTTGCCGGCTTGGTAGAAAAGCTGGCTGGATGAAGCACAAGCCCTTGAAGACTACAAAAAAAAAAAAACCTCTGCGTTCTTCCTCCCAGCTTGTGTTTTTCTCTTATTGTCTGGAAACCTGGAGGCCCAGAAGGACCCAACACAGGAAGAAGCAGACCTGGAAGGCTGGGGGTGGGCCATGGAGCCTGAGTCCAGGTGGAGAACGGCACCCCTATGGACTCAGGGTATTCATGAAACATCTCAGTTGGTCTCTTGCAACCTTATCCCAGCCTCCACCCACCTTTACCCCAAGTAACCAGCCATGAAGCACCCTGGGCATTCAAAAAAGCAATCATCGTCATCATCATCATCATCATCATCTTGTAACATGGCTACTTATTCTTGAGGGTCTTTTCTAGGTTCCTCCTCCTGGCTTCCCCTTTTCTCTCTTTTTGTAATGAGAGCATTTAAAAGAAAGGTCGGGACAGATCTTGAGCCTTCCAGAGCCTGAGTGACTGTCAAGATCAGTGAAAGGATCTCACGATCATTAGCGGAATCTGAGCCGGCAGCGTGATCAAGGAAAAGCCTGTTGGAATGTTAGAGCCACGGTTTCCAAGGGACGGACCGACATCGGGCAGGGTTCTCCACCCCAGATCATTTAAATTCCAGATCGCTCATATCCCACAAGCAAGGATAATCCCCCTTCCTCCTGCTTGAGTCCTATTGCAGTATTGTGAAACCCTGGGGGCTGCTCGGCCCAGGGCTAGATGTGGAAAGATTCGGGTGAGGGTCGTGCAGATGGCCAGGGGTGTGGAGGCAAGTTCTACCATGAAAGAGCGGCTGTAGGGGGAGACCCGGGGCAAGAGAAATACAGTATGAGCTCACAGCATCACCAGATTTACTGGTGCTCCGCTCCATTGCTCAGCAAAGTTAGTGTTTTCGGACTACAGCTTCCAGCAAACATATTTATTTATTTAAAATATTTTTACCCCGCTTTGCTCCTTAAAAAGAAGCCAAGGTGGTTTCTCTCACTGGAAGACAATATTTAAAGCTAAGAACAATGAGTTCACGATGGGAGAAGGCTGCTTGTAAAATTCGGAGTAGCGGGAGGCAGTTTCCTTGAAGCTCCTTCCGCAATATGAGGTTTCTGAGAAAGAAAGCAGTCCGGAACCTAATATTCCTGTTTGCAATTCTGGTTAGAGAAAAGTAAAGAGATTAGATTAACCCTCAGATCTACCACAACATTTGCAGTTTTTCAAGAACAGATAGTTCATGTAGTATGTGTGTGTTGCACATGTACGCATGTGCATTCATGCTGCAGTTCCATGCTGCACACTTTGGTGGATGAGTAAACTTTGCTGCACATCATGGGGTTTGCTTCTGAGTAAACATGCCCAGGCAGGCTGTCAGGCGCACACGTCCGTTTTGTTCCACGTGCTGGAAGGGACTGGGAATTCAGGACTCATGCAAATCAATAGCCTGGCCAGTGGTGCATTAGAAATGACCTTTTACTTATTTAAGAGGCTGGTGGAAGGCAATGTGGAAAACAAACCAGCTGCACAGGCAGGCAAGCTTCTCAGTCTCTCTCCTCTCTCTCCCCCTCCCCGCCCCCTCTGCCGCATAGCCTCTCCCCCTTCAGTGACAAAAGGACACCTTTTCTAAATTTGTCAAGGCAGGAAGCGACAGGGTCCCCCTCCCCAGAAAGGCTGTAGGTATGAAGCTGGGCTTAACCCGAACTCACCGTCTTTTGTTCCAGCCACTTCAAAGTGTTGGAGGGATCTCAGGGTTTTATCTTTGACTCCCCAAATAATTACAGTTAGGAATGGCTGGGTAGCTCAGTGATTTAGGTCTCTGGCTGTGGTGCCAGAGGTTGGGAGTTCGATTCCTGCACTGGGCCTCCTTGAGAGGGACTGGACTTCATGATCCAGAGGGTCCCTTCCAGCTCTGCCGTTCTAGGATCCGAAGCCTCCAGTCTGAATTTTGTCTGCATTTTGTTTAGAGACATGCTGGGATGCGGGGGCTTAAACAGACCTGAGGAAGAGAAGTAAATCTGGGCAGGGACCCAGGAATCAGGATTCAAGGGGAAGCAACCACTGGTTTCATATTTCAGAGCAATGCTACCTGCCCATGAACCTGTCCAAAGACTGTTGATTCTAACAGGACTTTGCCTCATTCTGTCCTGGGCTAACGAGCTTGTTTATGTTCTGCAGTTGGCCAGTTGGTAGACAGTAGGGCTTTGCTTTTGTGCCTGGTGCCTCCTGCACACAGCTAGGAAAGATTTGCATGCCTGGAGGGATAATGTCATAAGAGGGAGACCCATGCATTTCTCTTCACCCATGATCTGGCCATTAGGCTGACTAACGTATCTAACAGGTGGGCAGGGCCTGGGAGAGAAATGGATGGAAGCAGGGGGCTTTCCTCTCACCAGCCACCCGCTGACTTCACTCCATCAGGATGATGCCTTTCACTGTTCCGAGGGAAGTTCTCCACACAAAGAAATGGTGGGCAGCTGCTTCCTCCATCCAAAAGCGGTGGAAATATGGGTTTTATAAAGAGAGGAGCCCGGAGTTTCAGTACACATTTGACTCACTCAAAAACTTTGAGCTGAAAGTTTGGTGCAGCAAAGCCCATATCATGTGCATGCCACAAGTATGAGCAGCCAACCCTCTGGCCTTTCCCTGGTTTACTGTGTTAGCACTTGACCAAGAAGGTACAAGATTCTAGCTGAGTGGGAATAAGGACGGGCTGTAGTCTGTCAATCAGTCACTGGAAGTTCAAAGGAAGGGTTCATGCCAGACAACTTTCACAGAGAAGGAAGAGTGACTCCAATCTCTTGCCAGATAATCCATGAGTTGAGAGGACTGAAGGCAAGAAACCAGCCCAGGGGGTTCTTTTTCAGGAGAAACCCACCTCATGTACAACAACAAGAGCAGGCAGATACTGTTGGCATGCAATGCTAAGATACTTTTTAAGGTTGGCAGGCGCCAAAGCCTCCGTACTGAAGATGGCAGGGTTTCGATGCTCGGCAGCTTATCTGTTTATTCCCTGGGTCGCTCCATACCTAATGCCAGAGGGCAAATGTCTGACCAATTTGTGAGCGGGCATCGGGCCAACAGAACAGATGGGCAGAAGGAGGGGAAGCCAAAGGAGAGATGGATGGGCTTCAAGCGTTTCTTCCTTGGAGGGCAGAGTTCAAGAAAGCAACAAACCAGCGATGGCAGGATAGAGAGCACTGAGGTTGGGGTTCCCTCCTCTCTGTCCCCCCTCCCGCAACACTGCTGTAATGGGTCTAAATGTTTGAAAACAGAGGCCCCCACCTGCAAGCCAGGCCCACTGAGGCACAAGGTTTCCTGGACATGAAAAATGACTGGTTGGAGCGATGCAGAGATAGCGGGAGGCAATCGTTCCAAGTCCATTCTGATGCCTTTCCATCATTTCCTTCCCTCATTCTGCAAGAGGTCAAACGGAAGCGGTTTCAATCCTCATCCTCCCACATCTTTTTTTGCCAAAATCAGTTGGCAAGGAACTCTGTACACAAAAGGAGCCATCAGAAAGGAGCAGCGAGAGACTGAGGAGAGCCTGTTTTGGCCACTGCTGAGTCATTCTGGGGGATTCTGGGAATAGTATTCCCAAAATAGAACTTTCCCAAACTCTGTCAATTGATTGACTACTAAGGCTTCCTTCGTAGTGTTAGAAAGGAAGGTAAGAGAAGCTAATAGGACCAAAAAGAACTCCCCCCCCCCAAAAAAAAGGCGAGCACAGTCACCATTGGGAGCATTGTCTCCCCACCCAAATGGCAGGGTCAGGCACAATGCATGGGGCAGTAAGACATTCCCCCCTCATATTGGGTGCAGTTCCTGGAAAGGAGGAGGAAGAGTCAGGCGGCATCCTTTACAAGCGTTTGTGACTGCCAGATTTTACTGGTGGGTGAAAAGATTTTGCTAACTCTTTAATTTTACAGGGTCGTTCTTTCCATTTCAAATGGGAAATTCCTCCAGCCGCTCAACTCAAGGCTTCATCAGCTATTCAGAAGAAGACATCAGCTATTCAGAAAATCAAAGCGAGCTTTCTTATTCTCGAAACAAAAGACAATCCAAAGTTTTAAAAGGTACATGTTTGATTTGGATAACACAACTGAGACCCACAAGGCTTGGTTTATTTATTAGAAGCTTTACTCTTTTTTTTTTAAAGCTCAGTTCTTATATGTCTATCTGGAATTAGCTTGTTTTTGAAATTATTGTGAGTCCATCACACAACATTGGTGCTAGTCCTGCTGGTGTGTCTTCCTGCCATGTGGACATGCATGGGCACAAGGGCAGGAAGGAATCTAAAGGGTACATTTGCGGCAGGGACTGGGTATGTGCCACCTTCATATCAATTGATGCAACCTATGATTGCCCAATAAATGTTAGGATGTCGGTGGTTTGTGCCAGTTCATTTCTTGGCAGAACAGGTCTTCCGAGTAGGCGCCCGTTAGAAGAGGTGGGGCTGGGAAGCGCCGAACCCTGGTTCGGCTAAGAAATCAACTGGCACGAACCACTGGTTTGGCGGTCCATGCCCCTCTTTAAGACATGTTGAATTATTAGAATTATCATCTCAAGCAAGAGCAAACGTTGTGGCCATGCCAGTGGCAGAGGTTGGTGGATGTTTCTGAGATCCACAGAAAGGCAATTTCCAAGTCCCAAGTCCGAGGAAGACCCCATTCCAAAGTTAGAGACTCCATCCCCAAAGTGCTGTGGCTCAATAGCCACCAATCAATCCGACACCCACCGTTTCTGTCTGACTGCGAGCTGCCTTGGATCCCCTCATGGGGAGCAAAGCTGCCTAGAAATGAAGCAAATAAATGAATAGTTTCCTAACCCTTTGCTAGTGATCCTTCTACCGGACTTTCTCACTAGCCTCCCTCCTCAACCCTGCCCTTGCCAAGAAGATACGGAGTGCACTGAGGCTTCATAAGAGACCGGCAAGCTGAGGAAGTGGTCTGTGTTTCCATTCAGATTCCAAGGCAAGCCATGCCCTCGAGAGGTTCGTCTCCTTCAAATGTCAGGGAAAGCCTAAAAGGGGAGGAGGAAAAAACATCTTCACCCAAGGGTGCTTCTCCTTGACCTGAAGGAAGACTTTGTGTTCCAGAGTCAGTCTGGCAGCTGACACCCGGCTGGCCTTTGCTTCCCACTGTTTGCTTGACTTTCCTCCGACCTCAAACTGTGGCCAGCTGTGGCCTTTGCTAGTGCTCTCTGCACCATCTGGAACCTCCTCAAAGGCAAGGAATATCCCTTGATCCATCCACGGGGGAAGCTGTTGTTTGGTCTACCTCCTCAGAGTCCAAGGCGCTTTGGGTGGTGGCATTTCTCATTGGCCACTCTTTCCCGCTTCCCCCTTCTCCCCATCAGGTGTCCCTCTGCACACAAGCAGGCGCTGCTGTGTAATATCACAGGCCGGCATGGGGCATCGGCAAAGTGATGATTAGAGCTGCTGGAAGAAGAGAGGGAGCCATACATCTGGAGGTGATTTGATAATGAACAGGCCTGATTTCTATGGGGAGAGACACTTCTTAGCTCCTGGCTTAGCCTGTAAATGCAGTCCACATGGAGGCAGCTGCGGAGCCTGGAAGAGACGCAGGCATGCATTCCAGCAGTCATGGGTTGGGGTTGGGTGGGCACCTTGGATTTAGCCAGTCTGGCAGTCACTTGGTGTGGGCCAGATCTGGATCCATTGTTTGCAAAAAAAACAGAGAGGAGAGGTCAAGCTGCATCTCTGCAGATAAACCAAAGAAACACACACACACACACAAATCACATATCATCAGGTTTCAGGGCAGCATCGGCTCAAGTCTCAGGGAATCGTGTGCTTATCCCAGTCTCCTTGCTCAAGGCAAGCAGGGCTGGGAAAGGAGACGCACTGCATAATTGCATGGCACATGGTATCTTCAATCCCTGGACCGCAATCTCCTCGCCCTTGCCAAGGTGTACTGGGGCTCACTGGCTCTGTGCAATTGTGTTCGTATTGTTACGTACAGAATATTTAAAACCCTAATTTGGAAGGAGTCGTTCAGGAAAGCCACCTTGATTGCCCCCCCCCGCTACACATAGACACATATTATTTTGCAGTTGTTACATGAAGGCTGCCCTACCGTGACATCATAAGGGCCCACCCGTGGAGCCTTGGTGTCCATCTAGCCCAGTAGGGACAACTCTGACTGGCAGCCATAATAGCTCTCCAGGGCTTAAGGCAGGATCCTTTGCTAGCCCTCCTTGGAAGACCCTCATATTCCTTGGTCATCCCTCATCTAGGTACTAGCCAGACTTGATTCTGGTTAGCGCTGGCCTGTCAAGGAAAGCATGGTGGTGTCAGGATGGAGGAAAGATGGAATATGTGTGTGATTATGTTGACGATAGAGTGAAAAGGTTCTCCTCTGGTGGTTGTTTCCCTTGATAATGGGAAAACAACACCTTTGTTAGGTGCCATATTGACGATGCTCCAAATAAAGCATTTCTGATTGACTGGAGCTTAAAAATAAATGGATTGGCTAATGATCCACCTTGGCCCCTTTCTGTCTTGTCCAGGAACCAGCCTGGATCAATCAAGGCCCTGAACTCAACTAAAAAAAAATCACTATCGCCATCATTTGAGCCAGCCAGCCAGCTGCAAACAGCCAGGAGCACCTTTCATATGTGGGTCGCTTTGAAACCCCACCTCCTGAGAGTTATTTACTGTGTCTCTTGGCTCCACGGAGGGAGGGAGGGAGGGAAGGACATTGACTGCAGTACCGCAACCTCTGTTCCAGCCACCCGGCTCCTCCAAATCATTTGCTCTTCATATTCCGATGAGACGGTGCCTGGCATAATGCAATAATCCTTGGAAGGAAGCAGCAGACACTCAATAAAGGGCTTTCAACTCCAGTAAACAGTTTTGTTTTCATCGAGGTGTTTACCTACCTTGGCAGTTACTTACTGGCTGCTCTTTCCTCGCTCCCAAACATTATAGCTTAATTATATTTTAGAAACTCGGCACTCAAAGAAATACTGACTTGGCTGTTATGGCCAGGTTGTGCCTTTGATACTCGGTTCTTTCCATAAAGTGTAATGGACATTTATTTGTGTTCTACTAGCCGGAGTTAAGGCGTAAAGTTTTGATGTGAGCCCTACGAGAGAGGCAGTGCACAGCAAAGCATCAGGAAGACAATTCAATATTTGGGGGCTGGAGGGCGGGGGAGAAAAGGGCCCGAACAACTCTAATAACAGGATTTCTGGCCTTGATGACATCTTGACATTTCAAAAATTAGCTCTTGTTCTGAATCGTGGCAAAAGGTCGCCATGTTGGAATATTGCCTGGGAGGAAACATCCCAGAAACCTTTCGGGTACAAATGTGGGCCGTCCAATTATGTTCCTCTGTGGAACAAACATTTCCACCCTGGACGTTGGAACTGGTGTCCCATTTGACATAAATGGTTTGCTCTTTGCTTCTGGACTTCTCAGGGCTGCCGTTATGTATGCTCACCTCTTAGGGTGAGCATCCGCCACACACACACACACACACCTTTCATTAAATATTATTCTATCTAGTGAATTATGCCAAGGGAACCAAAAATGGAAGGGAAATGTGTTTTTCCTTCCACCTGCACAGACCCCCCACTTGCTTACAAAATAGGAGGGGTTGTTGAATCTGAGCAATGAAGTAGGATACTGCAATACTGGGACACACCTGGGTGTGTATGTGGGGGGAAATCTCCCCAGTGTCTGCCCTGCCTCTGTGACATCACAAGGACCCACCTCTCGTCTTAATGTCTGGCTCTGAAATCTCAGGGATCTGGCTGCTGCTGACCAGCCACGCCCAGAAGAATCAATGTCAAAACAGAAACAAGAACAATCACACTCCAGAAAATATGTTTCCCATAAATAATGCATGGGATTATTTTTTGCTTTGCTTTGCCCCAATGCTTTGCTTTGCCCCAATGCTTTGCTTTGCCCCAATGCTTTGCTTTGCCCCAATGTAGGGCTGAAGGTCCTTGAAACGGGAAGTGACTTCTGACTGCTACTGGCTTTCAAGGTGATGGACTTTTTGGTGCCAGTGATGGGGGGAAGGAATCGGGGCTGTCTTGGGTTTCCTGAGAGGCAGAAACTGACCCTGAGACCTCCTGGTGTGTTACCCACCCCAAGTTAAATAACTTGCAGCTAAGCAATATCGATTTGCCTCCTCATGGAACGGGAACATCCCCAGACATACGTCCTGTTGGGAATGGTGGCTGGAGAATTCTAGGAGATGTTCTCCAGAAGGTGGAGGTTGGAATTCATGTCTAAGCTCTGGAGAGAAGTTTTCCCTTCTTTTCTCCTTCCATGACTTTCTCATCCTCCTCTGGATCCACCTAAACCAGTACACCTGCTTCCACACCATGATGTGCACGATTCCAACATTTGAGTTGCATGTTGATGGATACCACCTTGAGGGAAGGGAGGGAGAAGGCCTGCCTTTCATCTTCTGTCCATCAGTTTCACTTAGCAATCTCCACCCCCTCCTCTTCAACCCCTTGACCATGGAGCAGGCCCCCTTCCTCAGGCACTGCAGCTTATGCCCTCGGATCAGTCATGCACAGCTCTGGGTCTCGTTAGCCAAAGCCCAAACTGCAAATTTTGCCCATTCAAATGCCTCCCTACAATGAAGTTCCTTTCTCCATTCCCTCAGGGCAGAGCTCTGATCCTATCATTTAGTCCGACGTATCTGGAAATGAAAGCAAAGGAAGCATGAAAGCCAACCTTTTTGCTTTGCGAGGGCTGGTAATCGAAAACTCCTGACACTAAACAGAGATGAAAACATTAATGGCCAATACTCAGAGCAAATGTTTTCCATATGCGCAGGACAGCTCTGGACCGAATAATACAAATGTCGGCGGAGCTACAATGTGTGTGTGAGCAGGGAGGCAGATGAAGACGCATGGAGGATGTGGCGAGAAAGGCCAAGCATTGCTCTCTTGGTCTCGTTTTGCTTCCCACAACTTGTGTCCCAGCATGGCTTCCCTCCACCTGCCAGCAGCTCATGGCTGCTTGGCTTGATCACGCTGGTGATATCTGTGTGTTTTGGAAGATGTTTTCTGTTGGGCAGGGTGGGCTGGAGTTGGGCAAGTTACTTTTTTGGCCTACAACTCCCAGGCTACCCCAGACTCAACATACCATCGTTGTGTGTTCTTGTTGTTGTGTGCCTTCATTACCTCCAACTTCTGGGCAACATATGTATGAGCAGCTTCCAGAATGTCCCACCCTCAACACTCCTGCCCAGCCTTTTCAAATTCAAGGCTCTGGCTTCCTTTGGGGGGGTCAATCCACCTCATATTTGGTCTTCCTCTTTTCTTGCTGCCTTCAGCTTTTCCCAGTGTTCTTGTCTTTTCCAGTGAGTCTTGCCTTCTCATGATGTGCCCAAAGTAGAACAGCCTCAGTTTTGGTATTTTTACCACCAGAGATAGTTCAGGCTTGGCTTGATCTAGGACCCACTTGTTTGTCTTTCTGGAGGTCCAGGAAATCAACCAAACTCTCCTCCAACACCATACGTCAAATAAATTATTTTTCCCTATCAACTTTCTTCATTATCCACTATTATAACCCAAAACTTATCCCTAACCCTAACCTTGCAATTGAAAAAAAATGCATTACAAGCTGAGCATAGCTACTGACCATAGGATCCTGAGGTGAAGAAAACATGGTCCATGTATAAGCTATGGTATGGCTCTTTTGTGGCTCCATTTCCTCTCAGGAATGGTTTAAAAACTCTAATTGGCTCCCTTGGCCTATGGAGAGATCATCTGGGACTTTAGATACCCTGTATCTATTGAGGGTTTTATCCTGTTTTGAATCGAAGCATTTGCATCCTGAAGTCCTTTAAAATCCACACAAGGAGTGTTCTGATTATGAAAGGACATTACTTTTAGCTCTCTGTGCGGTCTATTGTGTTCCCATAACTCTGCTCAGCATGTCCACCTGTACATTCCTGAATTTTAGAAGGGCTTGCTAAAGTCCGTAACACAAGATTTCCTCTCCTCCAGCAGAGAGGAGCCAACTGTATCTGTTAATAGATCAAGAAAAACCAACTCGACAGAGAGACAAAAATGAAGAAGGCTCAAATGAAAGCAATATCCATTAGCTCAAAGCATTCAACACTACCATGGATTATTGTGTTGATTGGAGGAGACAGGCCATAAATTCCCCTTATTAAATGTCTTGACTCACAATATCAGGCAGAGACTAATGACTTAAAAATAATATGCACAAATGTAGCAGGAGTACAGATTGTCTCCTCCAATGGGCCTGGGGGAAATTAGCTTAATGTTTGGTGAAGGGTGGAGAGGGGTTGCATGTGTTTTTTTTTAATCCTTTCAACGCCCCTTAAACGAGGCTGCCTTTGGGACAGTTTAGCCCACTTGGTGTTGTCTGCTGAACAAGACAACCCAAAGTTATCCTTTCCCTCTTCATGGGAATTCACACAACCGTTTTCTCTCCCAAAGGATATATTTCCCCGTTATTGGCAAATGTCTTGGATCTTGGAGGTGGGAATATAAAGGAACTCCAGCTGGATCATTCTGCAAAGGTTCTGTCTCAGAGTTTTAAAAGGTTCCTTTTTTCAGACTACAGTGCAAAGAATGCATTAGGCAGAACAATGCTTGTCAGGAAGGCACAGCAGAGCTTGGAGCCAAAGGTCCACTCACGCTGCGAGCAAGCCTCATCTTGTCCACGAATGTGTCACATCCTAACGTTTGAAGCCACTGCTGCACCCCTGGAGGAACTGAGTCTGAGAGAGAAGGATTCGCTCTAAGTCCCCAGTGGTCCATAGCAAAAGGAGGCAAGTTGTTGGCACATGGCTGGCCCTGCCAGTGGTTGTGGTTTCCAGTCTCCACCTGGCTGCCTCCAGATCCAAAGATATACCAGAGATAAGAGCCACTAGATCCTCCTTTGCACAAAGGCTGTGGTGGTTTCTCCACAAATCAATGTGCAAATCTTGAAGGGGCACCCACATCCTTCGCCTGTGGTGATGGGCCGTCCTGCTGCTAGCAGGATTCTGGGTGTTGTAGTCTTCAAAGGCAACCATTCCAGAGCTGGACAGAATGGTAAGTTTAAGTGCAGTCGTCTTCTGACTGAGGAAGATGTCTTATGTCCGTAAACTACAGGGGAAACCGCATGGAAAGATCCCCCCCTTCACCCCCTCCCTCTGGGACTTAGCATCTTTTCTTCTGTGGTGCAGGCCAGCTGGAGCAGAGAAGATGAGACACTCAAATGGGATTTTCTGTTGGATGCTTCTTTTTAGTAATAAATAAGGAAGAGTTGGAAGGAATCGTCTTTTGTCTATTTTTCTTACTATTAACTGGAATTAAAGTTTAAATGTGAGCTCAAAACAATGAAGGCATGAAAAATCTCAGAAATAACTTAATTAAGTTTTTAAAGATTTCCATGCTTGAATAAATTAGCCTTCCTGAAAATGTCACAACAGTCAGAAAAAAAAATACGCAATCAATGAAGTATAATGCGATTCTGCTCTTTATTTAAATGAAAACTCCAGCCGTGCAGCAGCTCTTTGGGCTGTCTCTACTCCTGCCTCTTCCATTCTGTGAGAACTGGGGGTGGGGGAGCAGCATGACGAGCGGGGCACGTAAATCCCAAACATCAGCAGGTTTCTCTCTCTTTTTTTTCCTGCTGAAGTAAATCTACAGAGATGGCGCTGCTGTTACCGAAGCTGCTTGTTTAACCAACCCAGATTCCCTCATCGCTCTCCAAGTCAAACAACGTGGCAGAGCAAAACGTGCTAACTCATTGACAGGAAAAGAAGCCCCACGAAAGTATATTCCAGAGAAACAAAGATTTTGGATGAGATTGGTCAGGAGAAGTCCCGAGATATGATGATTTCATTTCATTTAAAATAGTTATGCATGGATTTTCAACAAAATGTTCTTGGAAGGGCCTGCACAGTCAAAGAGGGTGACAGCGGGAACATCTCGGTTTTAAAGCTTTGCATGATAAGAAAAGTCCATTAGTGTTGTCGGGTTGTTTCAGAGTATCAGGGGATTGTTCTGAACCCTCCGCTTTCCAGTTATGGGGCTAACTAAACAGACATTTGAAGCAAAGCACCAGCTTCACATCTCCAGAGCCATCTTGTGGAGCAAGGCTTGGCCGTCGCACGGCTGGGCCTGGGGGCAAAGAACACCTTCCAGGCGGAGGGGAGCCTTCCACAAGTCCCAGCAGCAGGAAAGGGCCTGGAAAAACTCCCCACATGTCCGGGGTGCTGGAGGGAAGGCCACCTGAGAGGTGAGACCTAGCGTGAACGGCAGCAGCCGTGGCACTAAGCTTCCTCCAAAGTTGGGTTAACTGGAATAAAACATCTTTAGCAGCAGAAGTAATGAGACAGAGAGAAATGGAGTGATGTGGGCCATGGTTAAATGAGGTTCAGCGACATGTCATGCTGTTTGTCTGGGACCACCAGACTAAGGTGACCCAAGGCCATGAGCTGCTGGAGAATCCAAGCAGGAGAGAATGGTTGCTGTCTTGTCCTGCTGGTAGGCTTCCCATAGGAAGCAATGGGTTTATCACAGTGCAGAGAAAAGGCTGGACTGACAGAAGCCTATGTCTGGTTCAGCACCAGAGCCCTTTGAGTGCTTGTTATTTGGTTTCAGCTTGTATGTGCGTGTGTGTGCGTGTGTGTGTGTGTATTTCAGAATCACAAGCTGACATTAGCCGTATACAGATTTCTTGTCCTTTTCCAACAGAACTGGTCACCTGTAAAACTCAGATATTGATCGTGTCTTGGTCACAAAGGTTGCGTACGCCCAGGTGGATCCGAGAGCGCACAGAATCCAATAAGATGCCGGCTGTCACAGCAATAAGCCTGATCATCAGCCCTCAAGGAAATTTATCCGGGTCTGTTTGAATGCCCCACAGAAATCTGTGCCTAGAACGAGAAATCCCAGGCGGAATCAAGCCGGCAGGCAGCTTGCAAGAGAAGCAATGGGAAAAGGTTATTTCTTCTCCAAATCAGCAGCCAATTAGATTTTTCAGAGCTATAAAAGTGAAGGACAAACCATATGACTAATGGCTCTTGTCGCCAGTCCCATTACAGCTGATGTGAAGCTCATCTCTGGCGGCTGGCGTAATACAGCCATCAGGATTCCATGGGGAGAAATGCTGGATGTCTAAACAGAAGTAAAAGATCCAGGAAAACCAAGGGGAAGGAACCACAGGCAGGCTCCATGGCAGATGCTCAGGAGAATTCAAACTCTTTGCTTTTGCAGCTCGACTCTGCATTATTTATTCTCCACATCACTCCTTTGAAGCCTGTGTGTGTGTGTGTGTGTGTGTGTGTGTGTGTGTGTGTGTGTGTGTGTGTGTGTGTCCACACACATCGCAGCCCTGGTTGCACTGATTTTGTGCCTCTGAATTGGCTACATGACCCAGTGCATCGGGACAAAATCCTAGGTCATCTATTTGGCTTCCCACACACTGAGATTAAAAGGAAAGCACGCTTCCATCACTCGGGTGCCGGGGAATTCTATACTAGCACCTGAAAGCAACAGAGAATCCAGATCAGGGACCGGAAAGGGTGACACCTCTCACTGCCTCTACTTCTCTGTCCTGCTAAGGATTGACAGATCTGTCAATTTCAGTTTTGCTTGGTTTCTTGTTTTTCTAACCTTAGCTTTGTTTTGCCCTGTTTCCACATCGGAGTGTGGATATATTGGAAGAGCCTGTCCTCTGCACTTTTACCAGATTTAGCTGAAGAAGGCAGACACCAAAAGAGTCTGCTTAAAGATTTCTGTTAAAACCTAAGGGTTAGAAAAATGAGAAACTGAGCAATGCATACAGGTCCGCACAAACATTTCTGTCTATATTTGCATACACAGTTTCCCCTAATAAATAAATTTAAGCAAGCAGTTCTGCCTAATAGAAGGCATTTATGCCACATTATTTCTGCAGATAAACACGTCTGTGTGGGCAATTTATCTCAACATTCTTTCTGTTTCTAAATTGCAGAATTCCACCAAGACTCTTGAAGTATGGATGTGATTGGGGACACCTTAGAAGTGTGTGGATTTGCGTTTCTGGACTACGACTCCCAGCATTCCCCCAGTGGCAGGAACAAAAATCTGAACACTTCTGACTCACACAAGGGTTTTGGGAGCATAAATCAGATGATTTCCTATTTGCAGGAAGGCCTGTTCCCAGGGCCAGGACAGATCTCTCTGGTCCTCCTGAGACCTCGGCTGATTCCTGCCTGGCCTGGCCTGGCCTGGCCGCTGGAAGGATCTAGATGGGGCGGTAGCCAAGCGGCTGCCCCCTCCAGAACCATGTCTTCTGGCAAGCAGAGGGCAGCTCTGCTCCACTGAACGACTGGAGCAATAATATTCGTCATAATTATATCTATGATTTATATACAGCATCCTAAAACCAAGGCTTTGTATGGAGAGTAAATCTAAACAACAGGCATTGCCCACAGGATTATGAATGATCTAAACAACTCCAGCTGTTTAGGGAAGGAGAAGAGGCTCAAGTCAGTATCTAAGAAGGCTTAGAGTATCATATTTGTTTCTGAGGAACCTTTTCTCCTGAACGTTCCAGGCTGCTCGTGCCATGATACTCACTGTCGGCTCATGGATGTCAGCCAGCTAATAGCCTGAGCCTTTCTAAACTTGCCATTTTGGGATGCTTGTCATTTTGCCTTCTTCTTCTCCTTTGGGCCAGTCTACGGACTGTTCTCAGATCATGAGATGGACCTGGATGGACTGTCTTTGCTTGGATTGCAGGGTGGGGGAGAAATGGGGTGTAGCCCCCTTACCCTTTGAGGCAACTCCCTTAGCGACTGCTTTTTGAAAGCCAAATTGGGATGAGATGACTCAAACTGGTCTAGTCAAGAGGTCCGTTTTGTTGATTCCAGTAAAGCCTCGTCTTAATCTGAGCACTGATCTGTGGAGGAAAATGATTTAGAAAAAGGAGGAAGTTGTGTGGAGGAATTCCAACCAACAGTACTTTCCAATCTGAACTAGCACATTTCCACAGTGCCCCAATAAAACAAATACATGTGGAAGTGGTAACTCATTTTATGACTTGCAGTTACACTGCATTATGGGTTTTGTAGTATCCAGGTATTGTGTTATATTGCATTTGTTACTTTTATACACTCCCTTTCTTCAATTATGGAACTCAAGACAAGGGGTGGGGGCGTAGTGGCTTCCTGGTGGTCTCCTGGGCCTGCTTAGCCTCAACAAAATGGCCGCGTCTCCTACCTTGAGCCCCACCAGCAATCATTCTTGTTCTTCCCCAGGTGTCTGAAATCAACTTTCTGTTCTCAATGTACGCAGGAGAAAACAACATGTAACAAGACAGCCGGCCTGCTGAGGCACTCCGTACAAGTGGTATACAGGATGATGATTTTAAGTAGCACCTCTCTCGAATGGCTCGGTTGTGTGAATCTCCTCACAGCCAGCTGGAAAGAACATGGACTGGGCTTCCAGCATTTATTTCAATCACTTGTAATTCTGTACAAACATGCCCTGTTTGGCAGTACTTCTAGGGATGCATTACCACAGCTTTCACATCCAGACTTTAACTTTCAGTCGAATGTCATGCATCGAAACATCAAGCACACCCGATTCCTTTTTGTAGGTTTTGGCTATTTTTGAACCCGTGATAGTTTTTGTGTTCACAGTGCAACACACCTCACACATTCTGCTTTATGTGTACTTGTAGAATGGCCAGCTCTTGGAAAATAAAAAACCAGGTGAATTTAAATCTCTCTTCCATTTCACAAGAACCCAAGCAAACTAAGAGCAGCAAGAGTGGGACTTCGGCAATCAAAACCATTTCTTGTTTGGATCTGCACTGAAGCCTCAGAGTTACCATTTGCTGATCTTCACAACGAGGCAATTGCTGATCCTGAACAAATGGTGAAATTATTTAATAATTATTTGGTAAGGTCCTTGGATGACCTTTCCATTTATCAGCAGCAGCCTCTTTAGCATTAGTGATGCATGGAAGAGCTTGATTGTTTTAGATCCGCTTAACACAACCTTTTGGCACTGCCACCCACTGGTGCTCACTTCCAAACTTATCACCAGCTGTTAAGATGACACTCAGGCAGACCATCCCTTTCCCATTTTGGAGAACAAGAGAACAAGTAGCAGAATCATACTGAACTATGCCCACTTTCATGTTTCGGCAGCTTTACTGGACCGTATGTCCAGTAAAGAGGTCTTGAGTTACCTTCATGTTGGTCCACAGTGGCTGGAATCCTGTTGCCCAGTGAACGCAAATGGTCTAACTTTTAGGTGCCCATTGACTTAAGTTAAGAAATCTTCATAAGAACGATCAGGTGCATGTTGAGTCACGTGACTCTGCATGCAATGGATACAGTCTGCAGAGATTTCTTAACTTATAGCAGTTCACTTCCAAAAGTTGCCTCCTTCGTGCAAGAGGGTTTCAGCCCCTGTCTGTATACGTAGGTGTGCCTGTGAACAAAGTCGTCCTCAGGTGAAATATGCTGCTCATGAGGGATGCACTAGTTTGTTAGACTTGGACTGGTCACTGTCACTCAACCATAGATCCAAATACGGAGGAAGGAATACTCAACCAGTTTATGGGATTGTTGCAAAGACTACATGGAGAATCCAGTTGAGCCACTTGGGCGATTCAGAGCCTACTGCTCCTGCTCCTCTTCCTTTGTCTCCTCTGTTACAACTTTCCTTTTGTAATTGTGTTTGTAACTGCATTGTTATTGTTCTTTCCACCTGCCGGGCCAGATGTGTCGCCTGCAACTTTACTGAGTAGATCTCAGCCTGTGTTAGAAGTTTGGCTTAAAAGTTTGATTTACTTGGGAGCAAAACCTCACTCAGTGACCCATTCTAGAAAACGAGGCCCAGCTCCATGAGCCACACGTAAGTGTCTTTGCATCTTGGCTCTTTGCTTTTATATTACCTGGGGCTTCGAACCAGCCATCTCTCTAGTCCAGTCCCCCCAGATGGGGAATCTGGGGTTTGTAGTCCCAAATTAATGTTCTAGCCTCCTGCTAGCTGCTTTGAGACGCCTTTCCTCCTTCCCCCGACTTCCTGTTTGTCAAGACTTGCCCAGACACCCTTTGCATTTCATTTCCTTAATCTTAAATTACATCAAAAAAAAAGAGAGGTAGAGATTAGAAGTAAAACCTCAATAAGAGAGCGAACAAAAGCTTGATGCCCGTATTGTGTTTCTGGGCTTTTTTCTTCCCTTCCCTTCCTTGCATCTGACAGGCAGAGTATTGGAACCTCTAGAGGGGAAAAAGAGAGAGGATCTTTAGATTAAAATACTATTTAGAAAGGGCCCTGCCAGTTTGAAGTCACCTGAGGTTCATACATTAAACATCAAATGTACATTAACTCTGAATTATGGACATGAAAAGCAAATCCTTTAATACCGTTTTCTGTGTTCCAGTGGCTGGAGCTTAGCCTTTAATGGGCCTCTTTGCAAGGTTTTCCGCGGAGAACTCCTTTGGCCTCGTCGCCCGGCCTCTGTTGGCCCTCGTTGCCGGTGCAGCCTTGCAAGGATCCGGTGGTCCTTGCAGAACATTCTTGTCCTCAGTAAATTATTGCTAAAGCTGAGGACCGACATTTCCTTCCTCTTCTTCCTTGCATTGGTGGCTTATGTCCCTCCCTCCCCCTTCCGACGCACACTTTGGCAAGAAAGATGCCTCTTCAATTCTACCAGGTGACTGAGCAAATTCACTCTGCCCTGTCCTGAGCCCACTTCCCTTTTACAACATCTTTTTCCCCCCAGCGCTGAGATTGTTTTCTACCTAAGGGCTTGTGACAATTGAACTATAGACAACATGGCAATAAATAATAAATACAAAATATGCTGCCGCTCCAATACAACCTGACAATTAATTAAAAAGAAAAGCACCCCTCACAACTGCAAGACGCGGGCGTTGTTTGAAGAGTTCGCCTGCCTTCACCCTCTGATGGTTCCTCTTTCAAAGAGAAAGAGCAGAGAAATTGCCCCTGAGTGACTCGCAGATTGTTTTGTTTTGTTTTGTTTTACAAAAGGATGCAAACCATCCCAGACCGTCATTAACACCCGCATCAGTGTCAAGTTCATGCAAGCAGTTTCTGTTTCAGAAAGTTGTCTCAACTTGTCCTTGTGTATTATTAATAGCGTGAACGTGTAAGATCGTGTGGCGGAAGGATCCCAGGTGCAATCCGGGGAGATTAATTTCTCCGGGCAGCACAGGGCCAAAGAGGACTAAGACGGCCACAAATTACTGCTGGTTAACAAAATCCAAGAGGAATTTTTTTTGAAGATCCAAGGATTGAGAGCTGAGACTCAATAGGCTTCATCCTGCTAAGGAGCAGAGGGGCTGCTCCAGAGACGTCCACATTGATTGCCGGTGCTCCATGCTAGAACCAAGGAAATAACTTGCATTTCATGAGATTTTTGGTCTGGTCCAGACAAGCCAACTCAACTTGGCAGGACAGCTTGCCAAGATTTTTTTTTTTTTAACTAAGCAGAAAACTATAAACAAATATGCTTCATAATAAATAATAAAAAGGTGTGCCAGCATGCAGAATCTATAACCCCCTGGGCAGTGGTAGGGTGAGGTTTGTCACCATGCTGTCCAGCTATTACTGCCCCACCCTGAGCACACTGGTCTTGTCTGATTTTGGAAGCTGACAAAGTCGGGCTTGGTTTGTGCTTAAATGAGAGACAGACAGGGGAGCCCATGGATTTCTAACTAGTGCTAGGAGGGAATCCTTTCTCAAGCCCTCAAGAGCCATTGCTGCTGCCAGCCAGAGCTGACCACACTGGGCTAGATAGACACTTATATGGCCTGACCCAATATAAGTTTGACTCCTATCTTCTTCTGAAATCAGAGCAGGATTGGGCTTTAAAGACCACCTCTCTGACTTAATATCTCTGCTCCTGTCTTCCTGTGATGCTCTTGGCGGTAGTAGGTGGATCCTGTGAGTCCCAGAGCATCCTCCTCCTGCTGCTCTGCTGTAGGGATGGCCTTAGCAGGTCTCTATTCATCCTCTTTAAAGGACATTGTGCATAGTGAAAGCACATGATACTCATTCTTCTTAAAGGTCCTAAGCAGCAGAGATATCGGAAAAAAAGAATTAAGTCCTCTGAGCAGCAGAAGACCCTCCCTCTGCCAGTTACAGGAGCAATCAAAGGAGGTATTTCTCCGGTCTTTTGCGCAGACGCTTATAAAAATCTCCTCTGGAAGAGTCTGAGGCTCCTGCCACCTTTGCCTCCTGGCCCCGTCGCTCCCCTTTGCCCTGCCTTCTGTCCTTCTGCCCCCTTTGGTGGGACTTTAGGTGACTTCATCCATGCGTTTGTCTTTTTTTTTTATGGCCCCGCATCGATTTCCCCGTGTATAAATATTGGGTTGGACATGTCGGCTGAAGCCATCCAGTTCATAAGCCCAGGCAAATGACAACAGCAGCTCTTCGGCTGGATTGATTGTTAAATACAAACGGAGATGGGAGAAGCCCAGCCGGGCAGGTTCTCTGGCGTTTCCTCTCCAGCATTTTATTTTTCCATTCATAATGGACACATTCCCCAATTTGCACTGGAATGTTTCACCACTGCCACACACACACCCCCACTGCGCCTGCTGGTTATTGCGCCTGCCAAGACAGGGAAAGAATGATTAGTTATAAAAGGGAGAAATGTTCACGCCGCGCACAAGGCGAGCCAGCCTCCAAGCCGGTAGAATTCACGATAAAATATTACCTTAATAATATACTCAGGGAGACCAACATGTAAATGGGAACAGCTGCTTCTGTGATGACCAGATTACGAATGGTTGCAGCCGGAGTCATTAATATTGCATTTCGACAATAATGTCTTGATTGGTGGAAAGAGCTACAGCCTCGTATTATTCCGCCGGATGGGGATCGGGTTGTTTTCCCCCCCACATACACACACACTCTTTAGGAAGTTAGTAACATGGCGGTGATATTTCACCAGTCACCCGTCGTTAAGTGCCAAGCAGAAATAAAGCCCATCCCAGAAGCCACCTGGTGCAGCCACAAATCAGCCTCAGGCCTGAGAACTGGAAGAAACCGCCGTTCGGTTTGGGCTTGGACCACAAGGTTTCCTGGAGCAGGTGGAAGGATCCCCTCTGTTTTGCCACTTGGCTGGGAAGGTTACGCTGGGACTTATGCCGCGGGTCTGCCGATGCGGCCGGGGTCAAATTTCTGCCCACCTGGTGACATCAGAACTGGCTCCCTTTTGTCTGCATAAGTTTAGGTTTGAGTTTTGATTGCGCCGTGAAGGTAACAGGTTTCCCCGGCTACCTTTTTCCTGCTGTGACTCCATGCCTTTGAAGACCAGCTGATAAACTGCAGGATACCAGGTCCAGGTCCTTTGTTACCATGGCAACCTTCCCCAGTTGTACTTGTTGCATTCTTGTTCATCAAGTAGCTTCCCGAGACACAGGAGCCCTGCAAGAATAAAAACATGGCAACTCTAGGTGGAACTGGCTGACTTCCCCAGGGTGTGACGCTCAAGAAGCCCCTGCAGTCTTCATAGGGCTTGTTGAAGGAAAGAAGGATGACTTTTTCTGTGCCTGTTGAATGATTTCTGCGGAGGGCGGAGAAAGAGCATGGCACTCTTTTGAGGAAGACCACGGGCAGTAGCTAGGGCAGATTTTTACCTGTTAGGGCTGGCAGAGGAGAGACTTGGATTCTCCCTGAAAATGAGGTGCTGGAAACTCCCCCACCCTCCTAGAGGTCTTTCCAGCCATGTTTGTCAGTCAGGCTCCTCAGAAGTGCCTGGTGGACCCACAGGTTCAAGTCCGGACCATGGAGAGCTGCCTTCTGTCCGGCCAGAACGTTGGTCCCTCTAGCTTAGTAGGGTCAATTGTCAGGGCTGTTGCAATTATGAAATTCAGCAGGGAGGAAAGAAACTACCTTGGTTTTGCCTTCCAGAAAGGTGCATCCAGCTTAAAACAAGCCGGTGGGGAGCACACACCTTGTTGCAGGGAGAGCCACTGCTTCCAGGTGGTTTCCGGGAAGACTCTCTGGCTTCAAAACGAGTCATCCATTGGGGATGGTTCATTCCAAGGTGACAGGCTCCTTCTTGGACCTCTGCCTGGACCTCCAGGTGCGTGAATCGGAGACCCTCATGTGCGCAGTGGGGATCAACGATGGAGCTGGCCCCTCTTTTCCAAAACTCTCACCTTCCTGGCCGTCCATGTGCTTCCATCTGTGGTAGCCATCTGCAGTGGAAACCTGTCTCCAGGTCCTGGCTGTCGTGGTGTTCTGGGAAATTCCTCCCCCTGGTTCTGGGGAGCCAGGGAATCTTTGTTGGTGACACTGAAGGTGTTCATACTTATACACCCTCTTTTATGGGTGCAGCATTGCTCTATCGTGGAGGGATGGGAATGATCTCTGGGCAAACGAACAATTATGATTCCATCCTGATCTCCCCCTAACCTTTGTTCATGTCACACCCTGGTGCTGATAGGGACCCCCTCCTGCGTCATTAACAGGATCTGTTGCAGTGACGTATGATCTTACCGAAGAGGCAAAACACGCCAATAAGTTCACAGTATTAATCTTATTTAATTCTAGTATGCTCTGATGAGATTTTTCTGGGCTTTTAAAGATTTCATTTTTCACTGGCTTGTGACGGGCCACAGATCTAAACCAACCAATTATTTAAAAAAAAAAAAGAACCTCAGACTCTCTTTTCTGATCAAGAATGTTTCATTTTTGTTGATGTGATTCCGTGCACCTTCTACTCTTTTATTCACATTTCCCCCCTCTTTGACAGGAGCATGTAACTGAGGGGAAAAAAAAGAAAGGATGGACCAGCTTCACAATTAGAACAGGAGCTGACCTAAGAGCTAAAGAGGATTTGTTTTTCACAGGACAGGTTGCAAACACGCTTGCTTTTTGCCAGGAGAGTGGTCACTGGGAAGATTCCTTTTCAAGATTGAGAAGTGTGGTTTTAGAAGTGTAGACACGTTCTAGATAGGCAGTATATAAATCTAATAAATAAATAAAACAAAATAATATAATAAATAATAAATAT
This sequence comes from Intellagama lesueurii, assembly GCA_037013535.1. Classification (NCBI taxonomy): domain Eukaryota; kingdom Metazoa; phylum Chordata; class Lepidosauria; order Squamata; family Agamidae; genus Intellagama; species Intellagama lesueurii. The sequence continues at coordinate 1,269,881 of JBAJHW010000007.1, read as the reverse complement.
TTATTTTTAAGTTGATTTATTATAGTGTCTTGTAAACCTATATTTTTTGTATGTATTTTTTTTCTTTTCTTTTTTTCTTTTGAAAAAGGATTGATTTTCAGTTGATTGTGCACAACATGTTAGCTGTGAAATCGGGTTATCTTTGGAGGGAGAACATTTTATCACATTCTAAAGGCAAAGCTGCAGCCCTTGCCTGCCTCTGTGCTTGCTCACTTTGTGGCCACGACATCACATGTTTCCTTTGGACATTTTGCAAGGGCTAGCGTGGAGTGAACCATCATGGGGGGGGGGGGGAGCGTTGAAGGTATTGTGCACCCCGCCTGTGGTCTGCCACCTTGTTGACCTAAGAAAATAGGTCAATAGGTCAAAAAGAGAAGAGCCTTGTGGAATCTTTAATTTTGAAAGAGTCATGTTCAGGTAAAGGATGAGGGACAAAACTCCCAGCAAACAATAGCTTGCTGGTTTGTTTCTTCTTCTCCTTCTTCTTCTTCTTCTTCTTCTTCTTCTTTGTATATTTTTGTCTTAATGGACAGCAGTATTTATTATCAACGGTGTTTGCTCCTTTGAATGATACACTCCGGGAAGGTTGTCTCCTGCCTGTTGTTTTCCTGGGTACCACCAAATGCTTTGTAATTGCAGCTCATAAAAGCATCGGACGGTATTGCCATGGAAAATAACTCCTAGCTGTAAATCTTCATAATAAAAACTACCAGACCCTTTCCTTTCTATTTGGATACAAAGCCCGGGAGAAAGCAGCCAGGCTGACACCTCTCGCTTTTAACAAGCATCCTTTTTCATTCCTCCTTTCAGGAATCCAAAGAGTAATGAGCTTTACTGCAAGCACCAGGATCTGAGGAGAAGGCCGGGAGGCTGTCGCCCCGGCTTCGTGGGCTGGTGATGCTGCTGCTAGGGGAGCCCAATGGGAAGCCATCAAGGCTTCTCTCCTGCCCAGACCAAACACTTCCAGCCTGCCATACAGCTCTGCTGCTCAGAGGAGGAAACGGAGCTGCTGGACAGAGTTAAAGGTGGGATGTGTCGATAGTTCTCATCGGAGGGGTCCCCCCAGGGTCATCTAGTCCACCCCCAACAAGGCAGGAATCCAGACCCAGAGCATCTCTGAGAGACAACCATGCGATGCCTCCGTTAAAAATCCACATGGAAGGAGAAGCCTCCCCCATGCTGTTGGAGTTCATTCCAAAGATCTTGTCTTCTTTCTTCCTAAACTCATCAAGGAATGGCTCCCTCTGCAAATCTATTGTTGCCCATACTAAAAATTAAAAACAAAATGTCAGTCTCTGAAAGGCAGGAGACTGTCCCTTGTAAAGTTCCCCCACCGAGGAAAGGAGGAAGGAGAGGATCCCACTCAGGCATGTTCCTCTCTCCCCACATGGCAGTTTTGTCAGCGTTCAAGAGGGCTCTTCCGGGGAGTTGTAATGTGGTTTGGGAATCATGTTGTTCAGATGAAACCGGTTCACTCCAGAAGGAGACGATTGTCAGGTTTTGGAAGGGAATGAATTGTGACTTTTGACAACGGGCATCCTATCACCTGCCCAAGTGCAGTTTCTCAAATTCCCATAGAAGATTAGAAGGGTATAAGAATGTAATGGTAAGAACAGTCAATAATTCAAGGGTTATTGATTGAAGCAAGCTCCATTCTTCTTTTTTAATTTATATTTTATCTCATTTTTTTTCTTCATGTGTTTTATTATTTTTTTAAAAAAAAAAAATCCTCTGAAGACTCAAGAGTTTTCTACCCAGACAAAGGGCTCTGCAAGAGAAGATTGGATCCTATTCAACCTATTTTTTTCCTTCTCTTTTCTTTAAATTGCTGGGGTAATTTATATAGTGGTTATGAAAGCGTAGGAGGGATGACAGGAAGAAGGAGAAAAAAAGAGGAGGAGGAGGAGGAGAATAGGCAGGTGGATGGAATATGAGCTATGCAAAGTCCCAGGATCTGGCCCCCCCCAACGCTGCACCCTTCCAACATCGGATGAGCCTGGAAGCAACAGGTTAGAAGGAATATAGTTATTGCAACTATAGTTATTGCTAACTATAGTTATTGCTAACTATAGTTAGCATTTGAGGGTAAAGATGATGTAATGACGTTGCCTTTCAAAAGTCATGTCATGTGTTTACACAATACAGGCTGGTCACAAGACCTGTAACTTCCATTATTTTGGAACAAGAAATGGCTTTCCTTGTTTGGTGTCCATGGTTGGTGGTGGCAGCCAGCCAGGCGCAGTTTCATTTGGGCAGGCTCACGGTACCCATGCCGGCTGGCTTCTCTCCCCTGGTCAATGCGCAGCTCGATTCTCTATACAAATCAGATGGGCACACGACAAGGTTGGCGAGAACCTCCGCCAAGCTGCTGCTCGCCTCCGAGACTGGCTTGGTCGTCTGGAATTCCTGCCTAACACGTCTCTCCTCCTTGTTCCTTTTGTGGTGTTTAATTAAATATCTGTTTGTCTCCAGTCAAACACTGACAGCTATGAAACCTCCAATGATTTATCAATAAACACAATGAGATAATTGCTCAGATGCTCACCTGACCTTTTCCCGAAGCACAGAAAATGGAATATTGCCACTCTCCTCCAGTTCCCTGCCTTGGTTGGAGCCTTCTTCTCATTTGATTGATACTTTCCTATCTCTCTCTCTCAAAAAGAGAGGCTAAAATGTCATTGGACATTTTCACAGCTTTAAAAAAAAATAATGTCCTCTCTCTCTCTCTCTCTCTCTCTGTCTCTGTCTCTGGACACTGGCAATTGCCACCAAGAGCCAAAAAGGTCAGGTTTTAATGAATGGGTGAGAATTAAACAGAAGAGACCAAGATGAAATGTGTATTGACCAATATCCTCAGCCCCCTTTGACATGGTTGACCTTGGAACAGATGTGTTTGCTAAAGGTTCCGGAGGATGATCTTCTTCTCGCCAATGGCCTGGCCCCGTTCTTCAAAGACATGCTTGTGGCATTTGCACAGTGCCTTGGCCAGGCTCTCTGTGACAGCCCTTCTGCTTGCTGCCCAAGGCTGGGATTTTGGATCAGATGATAGGTGAGAAGTCAAGCTGTTCTTCTGCATCCTTAGCCCACCCATGTCATCCCATGTTGAAGGCCGGTAACAACTTTTAAAACAATAACATTGGCAAAGAATAAGGTTGAATCGTTCAGAGTTGCTTCACGCAGATCCCGCAGACTGAACTGGCTGGGTAGCTCAGGGGGTTTCAGTGTCTGGCTGTGCAGGCAGAGGTTGGCTGTTCCGACATTAGGTGTCCCTGGCTCATGCGTGGCTGATTGGTCCCAACAGCCCTTTTGCCCTGGTTAAGCACACCACTGCTACGCTTGCTGAAAAACAAAGTGGGCAAGACACAACCTCCCTCTCAGCACTCTTCCCCCGGGTGGCACGAGTGTCAACTGCAAACACAGTGAATAAACCCATCTTAATGGAATTATCCATTTGAGTTCCCAACTTAATTGAGCTCTGCCCCTAGAACTAGCACCGAAGGTGGGTGGGGCTCTTTCCTAATTGACCCCACGCAAGCGACCGTGTGTTCTGCCATCACTTACTCACACATTCAACGGTTAGCTTGAGGAAGATCTGTGCGAGATGATTTATTGTGTCTGGAGGGGGGAATGGAAAAGAAAGGAAGAGAAAAGCCTTCTCTCCCATTTCTCATCGTCAACACCTTGCCCATTTTTTAATTTCAACGGCGCTGGAGATGAAGCGGGGAAAGTGTAGATTTGATCAATTGTTATTTATCATAAATATAAACAGACTTTTAATGTGTGACAGAGCATGAAAGACGCTCTCTGAGATGAGACCTTGCAGATTCAGGACGGATTTCCGTCTAGCTCCTTGTCTGTCCTTTGTTATCAGGGAAGGCTATCAGCTACCAATCAGGCGCCTCCTGAAAAGGCCTTTACAAAGTCAGAAATAACTTTTCGAGAACATGTTTCTTTTCTGCTGCGCTCCATTCAAATGGGAATTTTAACATCATGGAAGACTTGTGCAGAAATATTAACTATTCGGATGTGGGTGATGGGCTGCGTCCTGGCCTGTGCATCACCCTTTCACTTTCCTCAAAACCTCCACCCAAGAAGGAGGACTTTAATGTTACAGGAAGGAAAACTCTGTGAAGTACACCAATAGGTTGGCTCATTAGAAATGTCCTTTCTTTGCATTGTCTACACAGAGCCTTCTCCTTCCGTCCACTTCTGGATGATCCCGCCAAATCGGTTCTTTGAGGCTTTACCGCTGGGCCAGGGCAAAATCCGAGGGATGCCAGGGCGATGGCCAGTCTCATCAAGCACTGCTCACGATGACCGCAGCCACCGAGCTGTGTCAGAAACCACCAGGGGTAGAAGACTTAATGAAGTCACTGGAAAGCCCTCCGTTTTTCCTTCTGCCGCTCCAGCTATTAATACATTTTTTTCCCTATCTGATAGTGTGCCACAGTTAATTGTTTCTGGGTTTATAACATAATGAAAAAAAGGTCGTCTCTGCTCCAGGCACCTTTTAATTATCCAACAGAGCAGGTAAAATCACTTTATACTTATCCCCCTCCCTTCTTCTCCCTCTTCTTTGCATAGTAATTAATGGGAAAGCGTAGTTTGTTTCCTTGTAGACGAATATGACAGTTATCAAAGTAAAGCTTTTCTCTCTCTCTCTCTCTCTCTCTCATTCTTTCTCTCTCTCCAGAGTCCAAAGCAAACTGGAGCCAAGGTGTAAGGCAGTAAGAGGAGCAGGGCCTTCTTTACACTAGAAAAAAGCAAGGTTTGAGTGTGAGGTTTTAGAGCACTTGGTGGAAGGTAACTGACCCCTTCCTCAGCCCAGGGGTCTTCTTCAGCGTTGCTGAGGCCAACCCTACTGCATCTGATCCTAAACAGCCTTCCCCCTGCCATCTTGTGGGCATACACAAGTCATGCATCCCCACTTCAGACTGTGAGCCTCTGGGGCAGGTTTTTCATGTTGACGATGGTGATGGAGAGGATGATGACAATGGAATCGTCTGCCTGGATGACCCATTTGCTCTCAACAGGAACATCCCGTCGTGCCAGCTCAGGGCAGTGCCTCTTCCTCTTCTCCCCTGGCCAAATCAATAATTAAGCGTATTCTAAGCAGTTGGGTTTTGCTTGGAAATTTCCATTTGGCCTGTGCATTAGTCCAGAATGAAATATTCAGAGGACAGAAAACGAGCACATCTCAGCGTGGGTGTTTCAATTTTGGAGCTAATCATTAGAGGCTGCGGCCCATCTCCAGGACCTCGTTATGAGACGGCGCTCCTTCCCTTCCCCCCCTAGCCTGGATCTCCTGGGCTGCAAAAGACTGGAAAGTCCCCCCGCCCCAATGTCTTCTTCTGCAGAAAAAATTATAAAGTCAGACATGTCTAACACATGGGCTCCTGGGTTGCCAACGTGCCAAGAGATTTTCCCCGAAGGCTTTGTGGTGAAAGGAAAGGTTGAACCCAATGTTCTTGAGTCTGCTTTATTTGTTTGGGGCCCTGAACCTTTAAGAGCCTTCCTGAAAAGGGTAAAAGATTTACACACACACCAACACATACACACACTGGTAGAATCAGCATGACGAAGCTCCAGTTAGGTAGCAAAGATTTAAAAAGTTAACTTTTATTTGGCACAGTTGGCTAAGCAGCCATGTTGGCTAAGAGAATGGGGTCACCGTACTCCAAATACGTGACTTTCCCAGCTGTAGCTGCTTACCTGCAAAGAGAGATGTACCTCATCCAGTCTGCTTTCTGGAGCCATCTTAATCTTATCCCTGGGCAGCCTCACGGACACTTGCTGGATCTGACCAACAAAGTTTAAGCCATGCCAGGCTACAATTCTTGAGATCATTCCTGGACAGCTATGGCTGTTTGTCAGAATCCACTAGAACTGAGCGCCCCGTCCCCCAATATGAGCCCAGCTACTCCTTGTCATGCCAACAATCTTCTCCAAAACCGGTTACATCAATCCAGATGACTCAGCCACTCTTTGGCTTTCTTGCAGACTGGGCACCATAAGTGTTCCTACATCCACATTCGTGCAGCTTCAAGTCCCTGTGCAGATCTCTGGAGCTCACCAACCTACTGACTCCCAACGTTGGCTAAGAGTCCAGCATCTTGACACAATTCAACAGATGCCTAGTGAAGTTAAGCTGGTGGTCAACAGAAAGGCAGAAGCTCCCTTGATCCATGATGCCCAGGACTGTCAAGTCCAACAGACAGCAAAAGTAATCTCAGGTCCCAGGCAGATTCTTTCCTAGATCCACTTGGAGATCCCTATTGTTCCCTGGTGGTCTCCCATCCCAGGACTAACCGGGCCTGATCCTGCTTGGTTTCCAAAGTCAGAAAAGAACAGCCCAGCCCAGGGAACAAAGCAATTTGTGAAAACACTTGGAATTCTGACCATGGCTCTATGGCTGAAATCTCTCCTACCTCTACCTACAGCTGCAAAAATGGGAAGAAAATATGTATATATTGTTGGCAAACCCCAGGAATCGCCTTTTTCTTCTTCTTAAGTACCTCTCTCCAAAGCTGTACTTTCATCATTATATGAGTTTTCTGATCTCCAGTAGATTTACATGGGTGTCAGGAGGCATTTTCTGCTGATAATTTTGATCTGGCCAAACTGTCCCCCACAAGCCGCTTAGTCGTTACATCAGTTCCACAAAGATGTGATTAAAATAATAATAAATTGAATAAAACCCACCAACAACATCCGTTTCAGGTGTGAAACAGCTTTAAGATAACTAATTATTTGCACAGCTTGGCGCTGCATGTGCGTCTGTGTTGGAGATAAATATTTTGTGCATGTTTGAACTTGGAAATTAAGAGGAAAGTTGAGTGACACCGCTTCAGAATTCAGCTTTCCAATTTACATCTCAGAGCAGCTGCTGAGCCATCTTTCTTAGATCCAGGGTGAGCGTGGTTGGTAGGAATGGAAGAGTTCGGCAAGAGAGAGGGTTTGGGGCTCTCTTGATGCTACTACTGGATTTGTAGTGTATGCATTTGGCTGCACTGTGCTTCAGCTGGTGCTCTGCTGACCCAGCCGGGCTGTATGTGTGCTTGTGCATGCTCCATTGGCTTAGTTTATTCTTTTGAGCCATCATAGTGTCTTGGAATGATGAGCAGAGTTTTCCATCGGGTCTAATTCCTGATGCATAGGGGTTGGCATGAGAAAACACAAGGCAAACATGAAAAAATTACTTCAATCAGCGTCTCAAAATGTTTGTGGGACCTCTTCATTGGGAGACCAACTCTCTCACTCACAGGAATGTCCAACTAAGTTGGGTGTTTGCTAATGATCTGGAAGGCTCGAATTTGGTATCCCCAGATGGCAACGATTACCATTTGGCCATTTTAATACTCAGGCTCAGTGCGAGACATTCCATGTCTGTCCTAAAATTGTTGAGGTGCTTCTACGTCAGCAATGCTCAGATACAAATGAATGAATGAATGAATGAATGAATGAATGAATGAATGAATGAATGAATACTTTTAAGCAATGGACACAATTACACAATTTTGCAAACCAAATATATTTTAAAATGGGCATTTCTTAGCAGAGGAACTTTTGCACCATCGTTACCAGTTCTGCAGTTCTAAGATTAGGGAACTGCTGGATAGCTCGGTGGTTCAGGGATCTGGCTGCAGAGTCAGAGGTTGGGAGTTCGGTTTCTCACTGGGCCTCCTTGACAGGCACTGGACTTCAAGATCCATAGGGTCCCTTCCAGCTCTGCAGTTCTAAGACTCTTACTTCCATTACTGTTCTGGAGTTGCTGGTTCAGGGAAGACCATAGACGTTCTTGCTAGAGAGCTCTCGTGCCCTCCCCTGAGCCATGGGAGAGGATTCTAAGTCCCTCCCAAAACTTCATATCCCAGGATTCAGTACAGCAGACCCTTGGCAGTGAAAGTGGGATCAAGCAGTGGTAACTGTGCATTTTTTTAAAAAAGTCAGGATTACAGATAAGAAGGGGTTTGCTGAGCTTCTCTCTTCTGTGAAATCACTGAAGGCATAAGAGTTTTAGGCGTACAGAACGGTGTGACCCATTTCTTGCTGGGGAAAGCAGTTCCGGCAAGGATGGAGGTCCGGCAGCTCTGGCAAACAGGGCTCAAAAGGATATTGGGCTCCTCTTAGTGTACACCTGGCACTTCCAAGAAGCTGCAGTAGATGCCACTTGAGCCTCTAATTCACCAAGCAAATGCCAAGCCAGTCACTAGGTTAAGGCAGACTGGAAGAAGCAGCCTGGGATCCCGGCTCATTAGAGAACTCCGGCTGGTGAGACACCTCGCCTTGGCCCTTTGCTGCCCATCCGTGAGCATCCTCTTCCGATGGTTAATGCGGCTGCCATATCCCTACCTCTGCATGGAGTGAAAAGCTAATTATAATAATTAACAGAGAACTCGTGAACTTGTCAAACTGGTAATTATAAACCACAGGGCCTTTTATCATGAATACACACTGCTCAGGAGTAAAATAATGAAGGAGAACCAACGTGCAAAGCCCATGTTTGATCAAAACCAGCATGGTAGATGATTGCCAGTTCCAGCCATTTGTCCCTTCCAGGAGGCTGAGTCCTCCAGCAGCTAGACCCAGAAGAGGCCAAATAAACAAGGCCCTAAACTGACCGTTTTGCATCCTGATTTGCATAGAGAAAAGAAAAGAAAGGAGAAAGATCAGATGGATTTGCTGGCAGCTGCATCGGTCGATGGTGCTCAAACTGAATTTCAGTTAGGTGTTGACACTAGACTCCCTGCCCGTGCTGATTCTCTAGCACTATAGGATCTGGCTGGTCAAGAGGCTGGGGCTACTAATTTGCAAGCTATGGTGACTAGGGATGGGATTTTCAGATTTCTGGGACTACAAATCTCATAATCCCTCCTTCTGGAAGTTTCACCTGATTTACACGCACCTTACAGACACCTCGATGTGTCTCACCTGGGAGAAAAGGCCTGAACCCAAAGCCTTGGAGACTTGGCTGGGCCTAGCTCTCCCCGAGCTTCCTGTTCAGAAAGAAAACTCCCAGCTATCATCTGGGCAGAAACAGGAAGCTTGATCCCAAAGAGAAGTCACTCTCTTTCCTTGGAAACGTGGCTGCCGTCCTTTTCAAACTCCTCTGCCGGCTTGCACTTAGTTATTCTCCAAGTTTCCTTGCTCTTCTTGTAAGCTTTCTCTCCTGGACGGTAAACAACAAATGGTTCTTTTCACCCAGGAGATAAGATTGTTCATCATCTTCCAAAGTCACCGCTGTGCGGATGCGAGGTCTGGAATTGTTTGAATAATGAGTCTCCCGTACAACGTATGTGTCTTTTTGTGTGTCCTTCTGGTAACAAAGATCTGAGCTTCCCAAGGCAGCTGCGGCATCACCGACCAAGGAAGCACCAAGGGCTCTTTCTGAAGGGCACCTATGACAACCAGAGGGTTCTTGCCCTTATGTTCTCGCACCAGGCACGGCGGGCCAAACCAAGAACCCTTTGTGCCCAAATCCCCCCACGGAATGGTGGAAAGCCAACCACAACTCTGTTTTCATTCCAGCAGTGGGAGCGGCAGTGCCTGGGTGGATTAACTCTTGAGTCACCATGTGAAACAAGTGGAAAGGTGGATCCTCAAAAGCTGCCGTTTTGAGCTTTCTCTCTGGGCCCTGGTTCCCCTGGGGTGATGGCAGTCACAGACCAAGCGCTAAAGCAGAAGTGGACAAAGAGTAGTTCCCCAGTTGGACAACAACTCCCAGCATCCCCTGCAGTTGGGGATGCTGCGTAGGGCAGATGGACATTGCAGTTCAACAGCTGGACTTTGCCCGCTCTTGAGCTCAATCTAGTTTCAATCCCAACTGGGATAAGCCTATTGAATCAATGGGATTTACATAACTGTTGGGTTATCATGGGTCTATTTGTTCACTGGGTCTACTTTAGTTGGGACTAACCATTGGGTTTAGCTACCAAAGTCTGGCTCCAGGGCAGGCTGTCTCACTTCCCGGGGGGAAACAGACTCACTTGTGCAAAACTGAGGGTGTTAAAAATTGGCCATTTTCACTGGGAAATTTTAGAGGCCATTTGCAGGAAGAAGGTACTTTTGATGTTTTAGGACTTGAGAGCAAGTATGGAGGATGAGGATCTGAGAAAAATCTCATGTATCACCAAACGTGAGGACAAGAGAAGGAAGGGATTTGCATACAACTGTGTAGTATGGATATGTGCACAAATGCACAATTCAAATTAAACACACACACAACTCAAATTAAACAGAGAAAACACCAGGATCATACCACACCTCAGCTCAGCAGGGAAGACCATGACCAGGTGTGCTTGTTGAGTCTCATCCATGCACTCTTCAAATTTCCTACTTGGAATGGACAGTGCTTCAACTAGAAGGTAATTTCAAAAAGAGGAGTGTTCTAGGTGGAAGACGTTGTGTGGCCACCCTGTCTGTCCTCAGCCCAGCTCTCTTCTTCTAAGTAAGATTCATGTATGGTAGGAAGTGTGCACTTCTGCTGTTAAACAACTGGGAGGTCACAAGGCTTTGCCCATCTACTGCCAGTCATCCGAAGGTTTACAAGTAGTTCCCATCCACCTTGTGCTCTCCTCTGCTGGATGGCAAACAAGCCCTGACTGAGGCGTGGAAGCCGGGCGTGAGGACAGTGGGTGGGATCCACCTTCCCACTTCCCTTGAAGTCACAGAGCTCACGTCCCTTGTGTGAAGCCAGGAGGCATTCACCTGCACCCTGCAAAAGAACCACCAGAGATCCTGCTAACCTGTTTGAAGACCGGCAAGCTGTCGAACGCTTCCAATCCGAAGGGAACGGTTCAGCGTTCTGAGCCATTGCTAGCTAGGCAGAGAAGGCCTGCACTTTGACCTTCCCAGAGAGCCAACCAAAGGATCCAGACAAGCTGTTGGAGCATTTAAAATACATGAAAGGTGTGCCGACTTTGAAGTGGGAGCCCCTTTCAGTTTAATCAGAGAGAAACAACTTTTCAAAAGGGTCCCTCCTCCCCTCCCCAAGCCTTTACCTTCATCCGACTGGTTTCTCCTGTGGATAGTGGCATGAATAAAACATCCATCTCCCAATTAAATCTTGATTTAATTTCTCTTCTTTGTACAACTGATGAACTTGAGTGGCTCCACAAAAGGCAATGAACATTAGTATTCTTTTGTGTTGCAAAATCCTGGTGGAGGAGTGAGGGACTCTTTCCCGGCCCTTCTCAAGTCTCCGATGATGATGATTCCGTGGATTAGGGGAGGGGGAGCTGGGCAGACCATCCCTGGGGACAGACAGTCTCTTGGCTACTGGCCCATGGCCTCTGCCAGCCACTGGATATGTGTGGGTGTGTGTGTGTGTGTGTGTGTGTGAGAGAGAGAGAGAGAGAGAGCATACTGACTCCTGAATCCTGCTTGGAAACCCTGGAGAACCCTTGTTGCTGCCAGTCCAAGCTGACCCTACCGGGGTAGATGCATTACTAAGCACCTGTCTCATGGAGAAGGCTGCATCTTGGGTTCCTCCCTCAGGTGGAAAAACCACTCCTGGTGGCTTCATTCCTCTACTCAGCCTGCCATTATGGGTCCAGATCCTACTGGATGGTGAAAGTAGAGGAGCATGGACCTTTAAAAAAAAAATACAATCAAAAGGCAATACATTAGGAAGCCATGTCTTCTCCCCGTTTGTCTGAGCCATCCGTCTCTCTCCTGAGATTCTCCCAATGCCATACATGAACCTTTCGCTTGTTTTCCATTTTCTTTCCCTTCCTCTGCCACAAAAGGACCGGCTGATTTACAGTCGGGAGTGATTGATAAGCATTTCAGGTCTCTGATTTATAAGAGGGAGCTGATGATTGAAGACAGAGAGGTTTAGGTGTGATTTACTTGTGAAGGATGGCGTTGAGCTGTTATGAACGTTAGAGCCTTGTAAAGGCCCAATTTAGGTTAAATGCCACACAGAGGGTTTCAGAGGGGGGCGGGATTTGGAAATCTAGGCCATTGTGAGGGGCGACAGAGAAAAGGGCTCCAAAGGCAGAATGTGGGGGGAGTAAGGGGTCCAACCTTGAATAATAACTAGGCAATTCTAATTTCCCTTCCCTCAAATGACCAGAGACATCTCCAGTTGCAAGTGGGGGCAGAGGAGGGTATGGATAAATGAGACCTTACAAGCAGATGCAAACAAGTTTTTCCAGAGGGATATTGCTTCTTTACTTACTTAGTTAGCTAATTCTAAATTTAGATGTAGCCCTTGAAACCTGAGCTTTTGAGCAAGGAGCTGAAGGGGACAGGACCATTATGCCCCTGGCCTGCCCCGCTGCCCCACTGTGGTCAAGAATAGCTATGTCCCTTTCCACAGAGTCTGAAGCCACCCCATATCCTAGGCTCATCGGTCTTGTATCTGATAAGAGCGCTGTTTCCTCTTGTCTTTTCAGGAAATTCATACCCCTGTCTTTAAGCATCGGCAGCACTGGAATGAAAGGACATCATGGCCCTGAATAGTTAGAGCACCCATCCGGATGAGAGAAGGCGGCCGCGAACACGGTCCAGAAATTGGCTAGCTCACTCCCCCCCCCCCATCCTCTGGCGGTACCAAAGAGGTAGCTAATAGCAGCTCCTGACAGCACCCAAATGTTAATGATTAATGTGTCCAACCACCTCCTCAAATCCCCTCCTTTTGCACCAAATTTTAAAACTGAGTAGGAAATCCTGCCAACTCATTCACAGTGCGGAGAAAAGTCAACACCAGTGGCCCAGGCAGCATGGACAGAACCCCTTTCTTGCAAAGGGACAAGGCACCCTTAACCCGGCGCCTCTTCATTCATTCAGCAATCAGAAACATTCAGCTTTAACCATGGCTGTCGGGTTTCGGCCCCGGCGCCATTTTTGTAATACTTCCAAGATTAAAGAGCTACAAGGAAGAATTTTCTGGGGGAAATGAATCACTGCCGACAGAGAAAGGGAGAGAGAGAACCGTGTGTTTGTTTGGGATGCGTGCTGGGCTTGTATGGGCAGATAACATTTAAGGAACAATTAAGGAGGTGGGGGAAACGCTTTCCATCGTCCTTTTCTTGAAAGAAAGGTTGCAGCAAGATCCTGGGCTACCAATGCGGTGGGGAGATAGAGCAGAGATGGGAAGGAATGTCATTGCGCTTGACAGTCTCAAGGAAAATATAGTTTCTGCCCCTCCCGGGACTTGTTGAAAGACGAACAAGAGTTTGTATCTTTGTGAGACCACTGGGAATTTGGGAAGAAATAAAGAGCGCACAAAGTTATGCGTACACTGTAAAATGAGAACAGCCGAAATGCATGCAGGGGAAAAATATGCACGAGCACGCTTCCATCAATGGGGGAAACGTGCATAAATCAGGTAAAAATTGTAAATAAATGTATGCATTACATAAAATATGGAAATAAATGAGCATGCTAGGGAGAACCTAGCATGCTCACTGGAAGGACAGATCCTGAAGCTGAGGCTCCAATACTTTGGCCATCTCATGAGAAGAGAAGACTCCCTGGAAAAGACCCTGATGTTGGGAAAGTGTGAGGGCAAGAGGAGAAGGGGACGACAGAGGACGGGATGGTTGGACAGGGTCATCGAAGCGAGCAACATGAATTTGACCCAACTCCAGGAGGCAGTGGAAGACAGGAGGGCCTGGCATGCTCTGGTCCATGGGGTCACGAAGAGTCGGACACGACTTAACAACTAAACAACAACAAAAGGGAGAACCTACCCAAAAATGGTTTAGATTTCAGTGGAAGAAGAAGTTCTCACAAGCTGATCAAGGCAGAAAGAAAATGCAGGTAGGATTCAGTTTGTCACATCTCTAGGACACAACCGTACTCCCCTACTCCTGCCCCATGGAGGATCTTTCTGTGGGTCACATCATGGGTGAAAGTGAGGGGACAGTTACAATCATGGTCAGTGGGACTCTGTCCTCTGTTCATTGTAAAAGACAGGCTGGGATCCAGGTGAAGGTTGAAGCCTCGAAGCTTTTCTCTTCCCTCCCAGAGGGAGGTGGGTTCCGGCTGATGCTCCAAGCCCACTGTCCAACCTACAGATTCACAGCCTTGTTCAAAGCCCCTAGAGGTGGTCCCCTATAAAGAGAGAGAAGTGTGGTGTACTAGAGAAGATCAGGAGTAAGTCCATAGGTCAGTGGGAGGGAGAGGCAAGAGAGATATCCCACCTACAAATGAGGTAGTGTTCCATTGGCTAATTGTTCATCTAAGTGGGTGACACTGAAGCATGCCTGGGTCGGCGGGGGGGAAGGATGTGAAATAACGCCGATAGGCTCTGTGGTATCATCTAACTCTTGTGCAGACTCAGTTCAGTGCCTTCTGTCCAAAGGTTTTTAGTCATTGTTGTCCAACTGACTACTGTACACAAAATAACTTTAAAGGGATATCAGGGGATACATTCACAAGTTCGGTCTGTCCAGAAGGGTTTGAACAGGGATCGTGGCTTTTCAGTGCATTATATACACTAACTACCCTAATGGTTGTGTGGATTTTCTGGGATTTCAGAAGCAACAACCATGACTTGAAAATTTTTATTTGTTTTACCATGTGAGGTGGCCCAAAAACAAACCAAAAAAAGGGTGGAAGCTGCTGTATTTGGCAGTTAAATATCGGGTACAGATTATTATTGTAAGGTCCAGTTCCAGCATGCTGAAAGTAACAATCACTGCTGATAATTCTATTTTTATATTTGCTTTCACTTTATTGTCTGTCTCCCATCTTCAATCATAAGTACTGTATGTACTGTATATCCCCCAAAGTAATTCCACACGTCAGAGGAAATGTGTTGTATGTCCATGAAAGCTTGTGCTATGATCAATGGGATAATCTTAAAGGTGCCAACAATAGGACCAGTATCCTATTGCTAGGCTCAACTAGAGAGTAAAACCATGGGATCAACTGCTGAATGGTAAGTCAACCCCCATTGAGTGAAAAGGTCTACCCTGGTTGGATACCGGCCCATGTTCTTCTGCTCCCTGGCTCAATTCCCTCTTATTCCATTTCTTGAAAAAGAGAGCTGCACCTCAGTGATCCAGACTCTGTGGTCAGTGGATTTCCCAATGATCGTCAACACTCTCTCTCACCCTTGACTATTTCTTTTTGCAGTGCTTTTGCCGTTTGTGGCTCCTGGCCCAGCCATGGCTGCCCATGGTTTTATCCATGGAGTCCATCAGTCCTTCTGGTGGTCCACCTGCCGTCTCTCCTCTCAGGGTCCCATCCGGCCCTTCGTTGCTCGTTCGGCGCCAGTGATATTTTGTGCCCAAATTGTTTTGCTTTTCCTTAGAGCGACGTCACTTAGCCCACGGGGCTGGTTCTCACTGTGCTTCAAGAATTCCCGCTCGACTCCAAAGATAATTTCTTTCTTTCTGAAAACGTTCCATTGAGTTCCTCCGCAAAGCTTTGGGATAGATGCCCTGTTGTCTGACTGGCTAGATCTAAATATTTATAAGCAGCTTGTGGAGGACGGATGACCCTCTTGAACCTCTTCTGATGAGCTGCCAGTAGGAATCGTGCAAAAAGCAGGCAGGGTTCAGCTGCTATTACCTGCCAGTCCCTGTGGTGGAGAAGGGGAGGAGCAGGGCAGAATTTAAATGAGGGAGGAACTCTGTAATTGGGATGCTGGGTGAATCCTGGCCTATCCAGGAGAAGGGGGAACACGGAGCCACCCGAGCGAAGTGCCAATTCAATTGGAAATTTCTCTGAAATTTCAAATCACGGCCATTTTTTTTAAAGCGACAGAATTATGTTGCGTTACAGAGAAAGTGACAGGTAATTTGGTACACTAAAGATTTATTGGACTCTCTAGTTAATGGGGAGTTTAGCACCAATTCCACTGTAATTTGCACTTCTGAGAAACTGTGTTATTATAAAGTCAGAAATCTCCGACACTTTCAACTCCAAGATCTGCCAGCCTTAAGATGACCAGGAATTGAGAAGGCCCGAGTTCAAAGGTCAACTATTTCAATATCTGAAGCCGTGCGGCTTCCAAGAACTGGCATTCCAATTGAAGACTTGAAAATTGGAGGTGACATTCAGAAGTCTCTGAAAATTATAACCCTGACTTCCTCCTTGAAAAGCTTATCTGAATCCAAGCTCATCCTTTGATGAGGTTACTGAAAAAGCATTCTCCTCTGGAGACTTGAAAGACAGCAGGCGATGCACAAACCACTCCACTTCTACCTAGGAGGGGAAAACAGAATCGAACAAAACAAGCAAAGGGAATCATTAAGGAGGTGAAATTATGCCAAGCCTCCATCCTGTTTTCCTCATGCCTCTCCTTGCTTTCCCCCCACCCGGGGTCTCATCCCACAGCCAGTGCAAAGGCCAATCAACGATGGTTCCACCAGGTCAACAGCTTTCAGATGTAACGGGGATCAAATTCCAAATCAGTCCAGTGCATCATAAAGTCGTGAGAATTCAGGCCATCTCTGGGAGATGAGCAGACCTTAAAGCAGCATCCTAATTTAACCTGTTCGCCTCAAAATTGCTACGCTTGCATTGAACAAAAGAACAAGCCAAGTGATGCATCAAAAACATAGCATCCCCAAAGGGCTCAGATTACAAATCTTTAAGGTGCCACAACGTTTTTGTCGTCTTCTTCTTCCTTTGGCTTTTTCTTTTTCTTTGTTTTCTCTCTAGTCTGATACATTCCAAAAGCATCCTTTTCTAATGCTTTAACATGATTTCTGAGGTGTCGTTTTCTGAAGATTAGCGAGATTCCTGCTGTTTAAGGCAAAAGTAGTAATTTTAACATCGACATGTGAAATCAAACATGTTATTCCAGCCTGTGCTTGGCAGAGCACCAAACTGGCACCACCCAAATGCACTCGGGAGATGTAGAGCGAAATTCAGAGCCAAGAACAGACCCAACACTGTTTCTGCCATTGCACTTGCAGGGGGTTTGTGGAACATGGCAAGTCAGACCAGGAAGAAAGTTGAGACCTTCTGGATGTGGGCAGGTACCCAGCGGTGTGCTAGATTTCTCATGAGAGAGGGAGATTCCTTACTATCTGGACTTAGGGTGAGTACCGGCACATAATTTTTATCTCCCACAGCTCGACATAAAGGGCAGGAAATCTCTTTAAGACTACTAGTCCATTCAGTGTGTGGGTGTGTGGGAGTGGGTGCATGTGTACAAAGGCAGTGGGTTCAAAAACCACTGCACCTTAAACCTCTATGTCTTATTGTCAGTATCTAAGCCTTAAGACAGGCTTCTCAGCCTTGTAGAGAACGGGGAAACTTTACTCTTAAGGCTGAAAAACCACTTATTAATGATACTATGAGAAGGTACAGGACCCTTCTGAGAGGCTGAAAAGGTCAGATGAAAACTCAGGGAGAGCCAGAGTCGTCTCATGCTCTATAACAGTGCTTCCCAACCTTGGGTTCCCAGATGTTCTTGGACTACAGCTCCCACAAATCCTGGCCAGCCCAGCAAATGGTGAAGGCTTCTGGGAGCTTTAGTCCAAGAACATTTGAGGACTCAAGGTTGGGAAGCACTACTCTATAATCTTTAGCAACCCTACTGCCACAGATACTTTGGTAGGAGGAGGTTGCATCAAAGCTTAGTGCTCAGTCCAACCATGGCCCTGCACAGTGTTGGGTGAAATAAATAGGGATGGGATTTTCATATTTATTGGATGATAAATCCCATCACTCCCCATTCTGAGAGTTATACCCGATTTACGCACGCACTTTGCAGACACCAAAATGTGGCTCACCTGGGCTGAAAAGGCCTAAACAGGAAGCTGTTGAGGCTTAGTTAGGCCTATCTCCACCCAAGCTTCTTGTTCAGAAAGACAGCTAGTACTGGAAGTGTGGGTTGAGCTAGGCATAACTAAGTCTCAACAGCTTCTTGTTTAGGCCCTTTTCCCCAGGTGAACAACATTCCGATGACTGTATGGTATGTGTAAGTCGGGCAGAAATCCCAGAATGGGGAATTATGAGGTTTGTAGTCCAAGAAACCCAAAAAGCCCATCCCTAGAAATGAGTGCAGCCTAGGTAGGAGAATTTGTCAGTGGGCGAGGTGCAGTTGGAAAGCAGCCCATGTTGACACCGGCCAATTTAGCCACTCGAGGGGCCAGGAGTGTCCCAAGTGAGCCACTAGCAAAGGCATTCGTGTCTCTCGTTTCAGAAACAAATAGGCTGCAATGGCTAGGTCATGGGGAAAACCAGGACAATGCATATTTCACGTTTAAAAAGATATTACAGTAAAATTGGTATTAATTATTGGAAGGGAAAAGTGTCCCCCTCGAGCCTGTAAAGACTCTAATATTGCACATGAAAACAACCCTTGTAAAAGCTCTCAAGTCTCGTTTAATCGCTTGGCTTTCTCCCAGAATTCCTCTTCCTCAAACGTTCTGTGGTTTCTGTAGGATCCTCCTCAAAGCAACGGAGGAGCAGCAAGCCACTAATTGGGCAGCGATCATTTGGACAGCGCGAATGGATCATGGCGGCAGGAGAACACGCCGCTCCAGCAGCCTGCATTTTCTTAATGACGGTCAATTATTTCTCTCTCACACAAAAGGCACTTCATCAGCATCCCCAAAGTGATCAAACCGTAATTTTCCTTTTCTCTCCATCCCCCACAAGTCTCTTCATTTTGTTTGTTTGCTGAGTGGAAGCAGCAACGAGTATTTCCGTTGGCTGGCCTCACTTGTTTGGCAAAAGCTCCTTCCTCCTTTAACTTCTTGGTGAGATAGAACCACCTTGTTACTTATGTTCTGGCAGCTTTGGATTTCTTTATTTATTTAGGTATCACTTTGGGTGTCAGGTTAATAAGGGAGGTAAATTAGAGAGTGGCAGAAAAGTGCAAATTATAACAAATACATCCGCAAACCCTCTTAACAGTCGAGTTAAACATGTTCATAATGTGCAAACTCTCTCTCTCACACACACACACAGACACACACACACACAGTGTCACAAGTTATTTAAGTTGACAGGTGATGTTGTCTAAGGAAACTGAAGAGATTTTCTTATCCTAGCATGCTCTTTGCTCACCTCCATACTTTGCAAATTGGCTTGCTTTATTTGGTGATTGACTGCCTGGAAGTAATCATGGACTTCATGTGCAAGTCTGATTGGCAGGACAAGGAAGGGAACAACACTGATCACCACCAAGGATTGGGAAAGGATCCTGCTTGTAACATCGGAGACCCCTTGTTGCCAAGCAGAGTGGCAGTCCCAAGCGAGATGGACCAAGGGAGGGAATGACGTACGTTTCATTGCGTCTGGAAGAGCCTCGTAGGTAAAACAGAAGGCCTGGAGAGCTCAGTGGTTTAGGTCTATGGCTGTGGAGCCAGAGGTTGGGAGTTCAATTCCCCCACTGGGCTTCCTGCGAGTAGAGCCAGCCTGGGTGGCCTTGGGCAAGCTGCACAGTCCCAGGGCGCCCCCTAGAGGAAGGGAACGGGAAACCACTTCAGAATACTCTACCTAGAAAACCCTGAAAAAGGATTGCCATCAGTCAGAATTGACATGACAGCACAGGGTTGTTATTAATAGTAAGAAATGGGGAAGGAGGGAGTCCTCTGAAATGCCCTTTTCCCTTTAACAGGCAAGTCCATCTGCTAAATAACTTATTATTTTATGTTTCCCCATTATTGGCTGCCCACCCACCTTTTGCCACCGCTAAAACACCCATAATTGTTTCTTGGCTTTGAGTCCTTTTCTTCCACTGCCCCCTTTTGCATTCTGCTTTGCACGGAGAACAGGAGGGGGAGAGAGAAAGAGAGAAGATTAGCTGTTATGTTATTTTGAGTGCTTTACATCAAAGGGATTGTAATGCTGTAAAATTAACGGTGTATTACCCAGGTGTTCATAAAAATAGAAAGCAATATTAAAATTTCAGAGAATGGAGATGTACGCTTCTTATCTTCCAAGAGGAGAAGGAGGGAAACACCTGAAATGTGGATATTTTACAAGAAAATCTTGCTTGAATGAAGCAAACAGGGACAAGCAAGGACAAGAACTCACCCACTGTTTGGGTTAGGGCTACAAATGCACCATGATGGCTAGAAGAATTATCTTAGAACTGCAGAGCTGGAAGGGACCCTCTGGATCATGGAGTCCAGGCCCTGACAAGGAGGCCCAGTGGGGGAATCAAACTCCCAACCTCTGGCTCTGCAGTCAGATGCCTCAACCCCTGAGCTATGCAGCAGAATGGTAACACCATCATTCACAATGTTGCTTGAAGCATGGGCTTGAATGATCAAAAGGTTTCAGTAATGACCATGTGTAGTGTGAAAGACACACACATATGCAGCAGGCAGGCCTCGGGGTTTTGAAAGCCTGATGTCAGGGAGAGCTGTAGCTTTGGGGACAAAGACTGTCACACGGACACAAGTTTTGAATCTCTCAGATGCTCATTTCACCTTGTTTTCCTCTCCTGTATTTGATAATAACTCAAATCCCGATTGGTTGCTGGGTCTGCCTTCTAACTGCTCCACTGTTATTCTGTGAGTACATCTACACTACATAATTACAATAGTTCTGCGTTTTAGTCCAAACTTTAAAAGAGCTATCCAAGCTAACAATTCCCTTTTGGAAGAGAAGGTTTAGCAACCTAGATAGCTCCTGTAATTCTCAGACTAAAAACCAGAGCCGCTTCACTGGCCCCATGACACTGCAGTCATCAGCCTTTGTTGGCTCCATCCTACGGAGTCCTGGGTTTTGTAGGTTGGCAAGAGGCTTAGAATTCACTCTTGTGATTCTGGGGAGGGCACCAGAGATCTCTGGCAAAGAATTCAAAGCCTTTCCAGTTCAGTGGTACTGTTCACTCCATGAACTGTCCATGATGCTCTGGGGGTTCAGCTATCTTGAGAGAAACCAGAGGTCAAACACGGGAATATTTTGAAAGCAAATTATGTAGTCTCCCTCACTGAGCTTTTGCCCTTCCCAGAGTCACAACTTCATACTGCTTAGTCTGTTGGAAGCCACAGGCCACAAGCAAAGTCTGTTGTGTCTGACTTCTCTTGGCTTCCACCCTTCCTTGCTTGCAGTCTTGTAAATTAAAGATCAAAGAACTGAGAATTGTGTGCCTTATCATGACACCCAATATCTGTTGGCTCACACTACCTAATGGTAGGTTCCTTCCTTCCTTCCTTCCTTCCTTCCTTCCTTCCTTCCTTCCTTCCTTCCTTCCTTCCTTCCTTCCTTCCTTCCTTCCTTCCTTCGCAAGGCTCAAACACGGCTAGTTTTCTACGGGGAAGGCCAGCCGCCTGCTTCCCTCCATTCCTGCTGACCTCAATCAGCCTTCCAGAACCAGAGGGGTGTGTGGAGCTGACCCCCATCAGTTGGGGTTGGCTGCTCAGAAGCTAGGGAGCTGAACCTATTAACCCTTTGCAGGCCCAAGAGTCAGCCCAACGCCGTCTCTGCTACTTCTGTTTGTGAGTGGAAATCTGTTTAGAGTTGTAGGATGCTGAGGCAGCTTCTTTGCAAAGATGGAAAGTTAGGGCTGGGGGTGGGGGGAAGAAATCAAAAGATGTGGTGATGAAAAATGAAAAGGAAATGACAAATCAGAGAGGATCAAAGGTTAGGAAAATGTTCTGGAAATCCACCCTGACAAGGTGCCCTCTTTCATAAATCTCCTTCTCCAGGTCCCTCTGCCACAGGCTCACCTGGTACATTCCCTGACTTTTAACAGCATGGTTGCCAGGAGAGAATTCTCCCCGGCCACTGTGGCCGAAGCAACAAAAGGATAAGGAGCACTTTGGGGGATTCCTTCAAAGGACCCCTTCCCTCACAACTGCTGAGCGCCATTTCCATGGGCTCTGAAACAGAATAATTCATTAGTCAGCCCAGAACAATCGATGGAGCACTCTGACAATTTATACATTGACTCTGTTTACCCAGTGGAGCCCCTTTGATAATATTATTTATGTTTTGAAATAACTCCATCGGTGTTCAATAGCACCACAAGGCCCTTTTGGGATTAGGGCACAATCAAATTATGAAGACATACAGTTTGCTCGGCACTACGAGTGCACGCATGGAAGCCGCGTTGCATTGCATTCAAGCACCAGGAACATTCACCCCCTTCCATCCCTCTGGTTCCTCAATCAGGTGTACAATCTTTCTAATAGCATTTATACCCCAAGAGAATGAGTCCTGAGGAGGAGAAGCCTCTTAGGCAGCCTGAGAGCTGCAACAGAACAGTCTCCTGCATCACAGGCCCAGCCGAGCCACAGGGGGAGGAAGGAACGGGGGGGGGGGCTATGAAACCACATGCCTCTGGCCTGCAGGCCTTGAGAAAAATGGAGGGCCAGAAGATGGCTCAGCCAGGGCATCTCCACCCAGAGTTAAAAAGGGAGGCGCCTACCCGCAATACATCTCTAGGTGGTGGATTTATGTCCGGTATGTGCGCCTCGTGCATATTTCCTGAAATGTACTCAGACAGCCAATTATTGAGAGACATGATTATTGACAGAGCATTTCAGACAGAGCCTTATTATGGGATGCATAATGTGAATAATGACTTGGATCCTACAGAGAAGTCATTAATGCAATAAATAGGAAATAGGGGGGAGAGAACCAGTAAAATCTATACTATTGCACCAGGGCGGGGAATGTGCGATGTAGAACAAAGGAGGGGTACCATTGCCATGTAACATCCCTAGCCTTCATCTTCCCTCCTCCACCTCTGCCGCCCTTGCCCACCCTGACTAATGAGTGATGGAGAGAATGCTCACTAAATTCCTCATTTAGTTCCCTCTCTTTGCCTGTAACAACCTGTCCACTACTATCACCAGTTCATGGTCAGGCTAAGATGATGAGGATGATGAATGATGCATCAGGACCGGTAGGCACATTGCTTTCCATGAAACGGAAGAGAGCTGATCCTTGCCTGGAGGCTATTACAAATCAGCCCCGGGAAACAACAAAGGGACTGTTAATAGGAGCAGAGGAGAAGATGGGCAGAAGACAAGAGAGGAAGGGGTGCCGGTGGATAGCAGAAAGGATGAGACCTTTGAAAGTGAGGATTCGAGCCTTGCAGCTCTTTGGAAACCTCAGGTCCCTGTTCCAGGAGGAAGCTCTGGATAGGCCAAGCGCCCTGTTAAATTGGGTGGCTGGGTGCACTTCGGCCTCTCTGACAGGTGTGGAATGAACCGTTGATCTCTTGCAACTGAGAAGCGGCGTTGTCCTTTCCATGCCATTTGCAATGGCTTGCGCCCCTTTCCAAATTTGGCAGCCAGTCATGCAGTCTGGGCAGGGCAAGGCTCTTCAAATCCCCCCGGCAACGTTGTTTGCAAAGCTCCCTTCTTGACTATATTTGCAGAGTAAACATTTTGGGGCATTGTGGATCGACTGACAAAAACTAAATAAATAATAATGCAACAAAAAGCTTTTTTGCCGTCTTCTTTCTCTCTCTCTCTCCTCCCCACCTCCCCTGGCATTTTTTCCCTTGATGGTTTCAGATTTCCCGATGTTAGCTCTGCTGATGACAGAATGCAGTATAATAAAGGCAAAAAGGGTTGCTCTACACCCACTCGGGCTGAAACCTCCACTCAGAGGCCAACCTGGATTTGAATCCCGCCAGCTTCTGGTGGGCACAATGTCCTGTCACTCTGTCCCCCAACCCCAGCCATTGAGAACCACGAGTCTAATAGGAAAACAAGAGAGAGAAAATAATTAAAGAAAAGGAAATCCAATTAAGGCAATTGAACCCATAGGATTCTTTGACTGCTTGGATCAGTTCTACTTCTAAAGGCACTCATTTCAATGGAGACACCCCAAACCTGAAAGGAAGCAAACGGGTGAGTACATGAGGCTACAGGCTGCGTCCTAGCTTTGCTAGGTGTCCAGGGGAGGAAATCTATAGCACAAGAGCACACAGAAGGGTTGGTATCAGAAGGTCCAAGCCCAGTGAAGCAAGGTCACTACCAGGACGGCATTAGTATAGAGCTTTCAGGACCTTGCACAGCACCCAGAAGGGCTACAGGCTGGATTCTGAATAGATTCTTATGCTGGAGCATTCTCTTCTGTTGAGTGCTGTTGTATCACCAAAGGGCTGTAGATGACTGGATGAAGTCTCCACAGTACCATCACCCCATCCTAAACAGATCCATCTCTTCTGATTTTGGAAGCTACTCAGGGTTGGACCTGGCTGATATTTTGACTGGCAATGACCATGGAATACCAGAGCTCTTGCTGCAGTGTGAAGAATCCTGCCTGAAGCCTTGGAGGGCCACTGTTGCTCCCATTCAAAGTTGGCAATACTGTACAGGGCTGGGCAGATCGAGGGCCTGGCTCCGTAAAAGGTTTCCTATGATCACATGAAAGAGAGAGCAAGATCGGTTTCCCTTCCCCAGCAAACCTGAACCACTGCTGCCCAATGCTCGGGACGGCCTCTCCCATGGAGTAGTTTCTTTTTTTCTTTGTCAGGGGAAGCAACATGAAAATCCCAGTGCTCATCTCCTGACACCTCCTGCCTGTGTCTCTTAGCTCATTACTAGGTATAGAAAGTTAATACGCATGTCACTGGGTCTGCAAGAAAAAGGAGAGAGAGAGAGAGATGCAGGCGGGGCTTTGGAAGTGGAAGATGAAAAGAGATTTCAAAAGATCAGGAAGCTTCATCTTAAGCACGTGGCGAAGGATCCACATAAAAAGGGCAGTGAATTCTTGAAAATAAAAGCCGGCTTGGCAGCCAGGACTTCAGAGAAGGCTAGTCGAAAACAAGACGAAATAACAATATGGATTTAAATTAGCCATGGCAGCAGAAGCACTCAGAGAGAGGGCAGTGAAAAGATGAAATGCAGAGCAGTGGGTCCTGTTGCACAGATTCTGCTGAAAGGATTTCGGGCTTGCCATGTCATTACCGTTGCTTTATTTCTACTACACCTGGTACCTAGGGCTGCTTTCTAAAAGGGCTTTGCCCCAAGAAGCTTGCACTCAAGGATCAGCAGGGGAGAAGGCACAGCGAAAGGAGGAGGAGGAAGAAAGGGGAGGGGAGGAGGGAGGGCTAGGAGCCCGCAGCAACGCTAGCAAACATCTACTACAGGAAGATCTGAGTAGTCCTTCCACGAGTTTGGGGGCAAGAAGGGAGGGCCGTTCCAGAGGCATCAGAAAGGGATGAGTTGAGAAGAGAGATTTTAAAGGGAGGTGTGTGTACACACAAATGCACAGAAAGAGAGAGAGAGAGAGAGAGAGAGAGAAAGTGGGGCCCTACAAGGGTGTTGAAGCATGAAAACAACCTGGTAGGATGTCTGCAAATGCTACTGAGAGAGCTATGTGCATCCACTGTCTTTATATATATAAAGAGGTAGCCTTCCCCCCCCCCGCCCCCCTCTGCCAGCCACCCTCGCCCTCAATGCTTTTTGTTCAAATACCAGGACCCTTTTCTCCAAACTGAGCTGAAGGTTTCTCTGGTGCATCCCGTTACCTTTCCCATGGGGGGTGGGGGGTGTGCTTTACTAGGTGGATTTTGCTCCCAGGCAGGGCTTAATGGATGGAAATATCTGCAGCAAGGAAGAAATGGTTTCTCCAAACCAGAGAGGAGAAGCCACCACCACCCTTTCCCTGTAGTTTGACGTGGAGGGAAAGAAAGTGACTGGCGGCTGGTCCCAGAAAGCCACAGGGAAGGAGGTGCTGGGGGCTGTTTGCCCCCTCCTTCCCCCATTCCTTCTGGCTCATTCAGGCTGGCCTTGTCAACTCCACAGAGATGTGAAGGAGAAACGCAGAGGCCGCCAGCTGCCTTGTGCAGGCTTGTTTTCCAAGAATGTTCTGGGGAACACACATCTCTGTCCCTCCCGTTTAATACCCTCTGCTCCTTAAATGGCACTGAATCTAACTGAGTGGTGGATAAACATTAGTTTCACAGCCCACAAAGCAGAACTGCTGGCTATTGGCAGGCTGGCTGTAATAAGTTCTTCTCCAGACCCCTGGGAACATTCAGATGGGGCTCCTCTTCCCCCTTAGCTGCCTGTCAAGCTGCCTGAGGGAGGGGAGGGCATGAAGAAGGAAGGAAGGAAGAAGGCCTCTCCCACTGCCCTACTCACAGCAGCTATTTGCTGGAGAATGGGTGTTTTGGGCACCCCTGTCATCCTTGTGTTGGATGGCCAGGAGGGAAGAAGACGGTGGAGGAGGCATTCTCTCCATGTTTTCAGTCTGGCCTCCAACCCCGATGGTCTTCTGAACAGCTTTGGGGCCAAGCATTTGGGGAGAGGGACCTGATGCAAAGGAGACAACTAGCAGACCAAACAGAAGCCATCTGTTCATTTGCTTCTCCCCCCACACACTCTCTGTCTCTGTTTTCCAACACTTCTGTTCCTCAGAGCATGTGAGAATATGGGAGAACCCCAGCGATAAGGGCTGGTGGGAACAGAGCAAGCCGTGAAAGCAATTCTGCCAGAGACCTCCATGGACCTGCAGCATTCTGAGCAGAGGTTCAGAAGGACCCTTGCGCCCATCCAACCAAGCCTTGACAACATTACAATCACCGTGGCTTCTTTTCTCTGTGCTGTGTGCCATTGGTCAAGATTCAGTGGTAAACCTTCCCATCTGTTCCAGTTCTGAGGGTGTCCAGGGGCTTCAGAAAGGATGGAGCCTGCTGATTCTGGCAGAAGTGGGACCCCACAGAAGGATCCTGCCCATGTTAACAAGCGATGTTTCATTCCTTTATTTTAGGGATGCGCTTCAGGTTCAAAACTGATTTGGAATCTGAAGCGAAGCAGGGATATTTGTCACTTTTGGTACTGGATCAAAGAGAGGAAGCCTGAAGTGGTGCTCAGATCGAATCAGGACTCTCCAAAGCACCAAATATCACTTCTGCACTTCAGATTTTTAAAATCTTTTTTAAAAACACCAACCCCTGAACCCAAGCCTCCTGAATCCTAACCAACACTCTAATCACAGTGCCCTGACACCTCGTTCCGTCTCCACTATTACGACCCATGCTGGATCCTCCCAAGCCCATGACTGAAAATTAAAAGCTAATTTTAGAAATTGAGAGGATGTTTGGGGAGCGGGCAGGATTCCTTTAGCTGGTTCACTTGTTTTAACATACAGTACTTAAGCCCTGAGCTCTGTTCCCATTTCAAGTTGCTGATTTAACAGAGATAATAATAAATGTATAATGATTGTTGATGGATTAAGATGTGTATTCATGAATCTCGATTTGTCTCCTTCCCTCCCTCCCTCCCTCTCTCTCTTTCTGGCGACAATTCCCACAAGTAACAGAAACTTCGCAGATGTTCATTTTATTCACACGCGCATTTGATGAGCTCCGTCTTCCATTCCCAAGCTTGTCCCAAACACCACCTTTTTCCCTGGTCCAGAAACGAATGTAGTTGGGGTTCTGCACAGCTATCCGTAGATGTGTGTGCAAATTTAAAATAAAATAAATCAAAATACCCTAGCCACCCAGTGGCCACCACTAGAGTGTTCAATAGTTGCAGTTTTCAAGTGGCCCAAGAAATACATGGACAGGTTCTTGGGCAGGTTTCTTAAAAACGATTGCAGAGGAATATGGTTAACTCATGAACCGGGTTAGGGTGTGACGTTTCAGGGGATGCGCCTTTGCCCTTGCCGTGAGCCACTTATGGCCACGGAAATTGTCAGATGGATTACAAGGCCACAGGGGCACAAATCCAGTGGCTGTTCCCTATCCGAATGAGTGGTACTTCTCGAACTGTTGATTGATCAGATTCCCATTCATTCCAGGGACTTTCCGTAGTTGAGATTAATGGTTGACTTTAAGCCAAAGAAAATAAGAAAGTAAAAGGCTATCTGGCATCGGGGCTTTCAAAGTCTGTGTGTTGCAGGGGTGGGATTGGGTTCTCAGGCATCTTTCTTCCTTTTTTCATTTTTCTTTTCTTTTTTTTCTTTTTTTTCTTTTTTTGGCTTTAGGTCCTGAGGAGCTTCTGGGAGCCCCAGCACCACCACCACCACCAAGCAGCTGTGACTTTTTGTAGGATAATACAGGTGCTATCTGCTGTATTGCCACCCCAGAAAGCCACCGACAGAGGCACTCAAGCTACCTAGAAAGAGAGCTGCCCTGGGCCAAGGGGACGCCAGAGACTAAGCCCAGTCAGAGTAGACCAACTGGGTCACTCGGAGGAGAGTTCAACACTTACCTAAATCCCATTTACTCAAGAGGTCTCCTCTGCTTGAGACGACCAACTGGACTCCTTCAGGCCTGTGGCTTTAGAAGAGAAGCTAGGCACTCTTTCTGTCGGTCAAGTCCCACTTTAAGACTACATGGAAGATAAACACTGTGCAGCCAGAGCTGGACTCCTCTGAACTTGGTGGCTGTAGTCTGGAAAACTTGTTTCCTGTTCTGTTGATTGTAATAAAGGAATTGAATTGAGCTTGCTTCCTGCATGCTCACTCAGACACATGCATACTTATGCACATGCACACACACACAAGCAAACACACACACACACACACACACATTATTGAAGTGGATAACCCATTGGAAAGAGAAGTAGAAGAGTGTCGGGTCCTCTCTCAGTGGCAGGGAAAACTCCAGGGCCAGTTTGTCCAACATATACACAGTAATTACATTGTTGGCCTCTTAGCACTTCTTTTGAAGATGCGAGCAGCCATTAGCTCCCCACTGAGTCCCACAGCCCTGGTTTGCAGGCGGGCAGGCAGGCAGCCAAAAGCCGTCTCCAGGTCAGCGTGGGCTTCCCGCTGCTGCTTTCATAATTCACAACAATTCTGATCCAGCAGATAATGAACAATAAAAATAAACCATCTGGGAGGAAAGAGGGCCATTTTGGAGAGGCATTCCACCCAAACAAGGAGAACGCTGGGCAAATCCTGTTTCAGTCAGGTCTGTTTTCCTGTCTTAAGGGCCCTTGAATTTTGCAGAAACAAAGCAAAATCCAAACAAAACATAAAACAGAACAAAACAAGAAAGCAAGGCAAAGCAAATGTACATGTTATTTTGCACAACATGCCTTGTGCCTCAGTTGTTAAGCTGCAGTACTGCCTCCAAAACTCTGCTCAGGAGTTCAATCCCAGGTAGCCGGCTCGAGGTTCACTCAGCCTTCCATCCTCCCAAGGTCAGTAAATTGAGAACCCGGGGCCAAGGGGGGCAGGGAACAGTGTGTAGCCTGTAGAATGAAATGGTTAACCACCCCGAGAGTGCTTTAAGTGCTATGGGGTGGTATATAAGCAGCACCATTATTATTTTTTTAAAAGAAAAATGCAAGGCTTTTGGGTGCAAACCCACTCCTTTTTTGGCTAATGCTTCTGACCAAACAAGGAGAGAGAGAGAGAGAATGAGAGAGCACTGGCCTTTTCACTCTGGTGCAGGAGTGAACAACCTCACAGCACTTCACAATTTCTGAAAACAGAGATGAGCCTCGGAGAGGTGCAAATGCAGAAGGATGGCCATGTTTTGCTTTGAGTCTGAGTCTGAGAAGTGTGAATTAGGCAGGTTCACACTTTGAAAAGTGAACCGAACAAACTTCTCTCCCCTCCCTAGATCTAATGGCCTTGTTCTTACCCTTTTCTGTAGCATTGCAACCACGAAATGAAGGTGGGGGTGGGAGGGGGGGAGGAAGGGGAGCCGTGGGGACATTTCCTCTCCCCCTCGCCCCTGCGGCCACAGCCAGCCTGATTGGCCAGTGGCTGGCGAGGCAGTTGCTAAGCATCTGTAAATGCCACCTCCCATCAAGAGATGGCCTTCAGACCTCAGATCTGGCAGGGAGCAGACAAAATCACCTTTGCTGCCTCTCTGAACTCTCTCGCTGCCCTTGGCTGGGACCAGACCCTCCCTAGGCTCCTCTGGATTGCCCCCGAGCCCTGTTTTTGGGGGGGGGGGGGCTGCCTTGCGAGGCAGTGTTCCTAGCTGGTGCATTGCTGCAGATCCCCAGCGAAAGGCATTCCTGTGTCCCTTAGCTGCCAGTATCAGCACCATGTCTGGATCCGGGTCCTCTGAGCATGGAATGCTTGCCTCTTCTCTTCCATGCCTGTAGATGTAAACGCATGCGTGTGAACCCACCAACCCCCCGGTCACCTTGCGGTGGGCCGCTGGTTACTGGATGCAAGCTCCAGCAACTTATGGGTATTCGGGGACCACGGATGGCATGCTGTCAAACAGTTTGTAGAACAAGGGTATTTATTATTCTTTAACCTCCATACCCCGGGCCCATCCTTTCGAAAACGGTGTGTGCTGGCAGTACAAAGGACACTTTTGCTGCAGAACGAAAGAGCACACCTCACAGCAGATGGAATGCAACCTTCGGCCGGGCGTCAAACACATCGGGGAGGGGGGGTAGCTTTGGATGGCGGTTGTGCAGATAGAAGAAGCGGGCCAGTCTCTCTTCCCTCCTTCAGAATACTGGAAATATGCAGAGACATCCCCTGCTTTCCTAACTGTGGCCCCAAGCACCGCTACAGCTTGTCTCCGAGCTGAGCTGGGCACAGTGGTCTCGGCCACCGAGAGTAAACTGCAAGCGCGGAGAGGTGAACTTCTCTAAGCCCTTGGGATCCTTGTGACTGATAGCTGGGGATTCTCAAGTTCCAAAGCTCTCCCTTCAAAGGGCAGGTGGGGTTGTCTTTGCCTACCTCTCTCTTATCAGCGAGACAGGCTCTTGAGTGGAGAAATAATCACGTCTTGGGAAAATCCATTAAATGCTGCAACAATGTGTATTGTGTGGTGACCTTTAGGCGTCTTGAGCTGGCCGAGTTAATGATCGCAGAGGCTGAGTGGAGATCGGTAGCATTCAAAGGGCTCTTTCTTAGCCGCTAGCTCTTCAGACGCTGCCGTCATCCTGGCACCGGCAGGGTTGGAAGTGGTGGGTTAACGTTGGGCAATAAATCGCCCCACTTTTAATTGTCCTTGGAATGGCCCCTCTTGGCCCATTAAAAGGTTCCTAGTCTCTGAACAACTAGCGGATCAACATCTCAGACAACGGGAAGGCAGGAGAGGAAAGAGGATTCCTATTGGAGTGACCTTAGAGCAAATTCGAAGGGAGGCTTTCAATGAGGAAAATATCACTGTTTTTCTAAGATGGCGGAAGATGGAAGTGTACCCATGATACCACGATGAGCAGCTTTCCTCCTTCTTTAACACAGATTTCTTTCTTCTCTCTGGGAGGTGGGGTGGAGGCAGTTGTGCCAGCAAAACCGACCAAGAATCTGCTGTTACTTTGAAGGCTAGTATGTTTTATCCCTGGAAAAGACCCTGATGTTGGGAAAGTGTGAAGGCAAGAGGAGAAGGGGACGACAGAGGACGAGATGGATGGACAGTGTCATCGAAGCTACCAACATGAATTTGACCCAACTCCGGGAGGCAGTGGAAGACAGGAGGGCCTGGCGTGCTCTGGTCCATGGGGTCACGAAGAGTCGGACATGACTTAACGACTAAACAACAACAATGTTTTATCCCATACTGGCTGAGAGATTCTGGGAACTGCAGTCCGAAACCAACCAACCCCACCCACCCCCGTCAAAACAGGATTTCCCCTAAGTAGATATCCCGGCCCCTCTGCAGCATTGGTACGTGAAGCTCCCAAGGGGAAATGCCAGGGCAGGGGCAGGGCCTTCCGCATGGACTAAACGTCCCTCCCTCTGTGCTTGAAAGAGGGGACTCGGCAGAGAAAAGAGCACGTTGAGTTTGGCTTTAGATCCAGCTGCCACCCGAGACGGCTGAGTGAAGCTGCTGACCCAGTCCAGACTTTTGCTAAGCTGGCTTTGGCAAGGGCTTCCACTCATCTGGAGGTATTCATGTGTTGCGGTCTTTCGTTCACCACTGGATGCACTAATTGAGTTCTGCTTGTCCCAGGGCGTCGATACACGGGAGAGCGAGGAAGCAGGAAGGCCAGGAAGCAAGGAGGCAGGCCAGCGCCAGCCACCAGGGCCAGCTTCAAGCCGCAGCCCTTCCCCTGCTGCTTTCATGGGTCTTCTGGTCCAGCTGCAGGACCAGCACAGCTCCTGAGGTGTCTTAGCCCAGATGGCATTTGCCCTTTCTGAGGATGCTAAACCACCAACCTGGGGGCACGGGAAGGGTCTTGGCCCATGTGCCCCTCCTTTAAAAAAGGTAAAGAAAATCAAAGACCAGGCCAGTGGAAGCGGCACAACATCCTCCCCACTTGGGTTCGGGTACTCTAGACAATGGTTTCCCCACCATAATGCTATGGGAAGCAGTAAGGAAAGACTGTGTTGACACAGTTGGCTGCTTCTTTGCACCATCAGCCTGTGTATCATTCAAAGAGTTCCAGCGTGAAAATATCTGAAGTCCCATCATTATTATTTAAATGGTGCCTTTGCTGGGTCGCCCTGGCTCTTGAGAGGAACGGCCCTGCTAAGAGCATCACTGAGGGTCCTCTACGCATGCTCAGAGGCTGGGTTTGCAACAACCACTTTTTGTTAGCTGGTGGGGCTACACTGTGCGATGCGTAGGTTTCCAAGCGCTTCCTCCTTTTATTCTTCCATTATCTTTTCAGCTGGACACACAGAACATGTTGTGTGTGAAGTCTTGGCCACCTGTCCAGGTCTGAAGACCAGGGTTTATATGTCTGTTTGCTTTTGAAGGGCTCTCAGAAGAGTGGCTATGATTTGTCTAAAATCTATGGCTTTCATAAGCCCTCCCTCCAAGTGCTTTTCTTGCTGGAAATAAATGAACCCTTTGCCACTCACGGGTGACCAGCAGCAGAGGACACCAAATTGCTCTGCATTGTCTGTGCTACGTTAGGGAAGTACAGCTACAGAACTCGAAAGGATTTTTTTTTTAATTTGGAGAGAATGGCAGTGGATCTCAACTCAAGGCATTCATTCTCTGTCTGGGCATCACGTTCCTTCAACGGAGCCCTGGGTGGCATACATCACTCCGTCGCTGCCAGGAAGCTGCCCAGATCACACTCTAAAGGCTGTAAATAAACAGATGATTCATAAACCAGGCGCAGACAGTAAAAGCAAGGCAGGTCAGAGCCTCGACAGCAATGCCAGCTTTCTAAACGGGGTGTAGGAGCAGCATGAAAAACAGAGTGGATAAGAGTCTGGAAACACAGCCGCCTCCCCGATAGCCCACGCAGGCAGAAAACATCACAACAAAACACTCGCGCTACAATGACCTCCAGTATCATTTCACTGATGGAGCTGCTTGAGATGTCTTCCTTCCATTCTGATTTGGAAAGAGGAGCCCAAGGGTCAAACGGCAGGCGACAAGCCAGGCTTCTGTGCTTTCCTTCCAGCCGATGTACAGGGTCACCGTGCAAGAGCGCCTTGCGATACGCGCTCTTTGGCTCTCACAACATTTTCAGAAACGGGAGCCTCGTGCTTGGTGCAGCCGGACTAATTTTGCTCCTTTGCTTTACATTTCACTAGATATTCCCCGACACAGACATGCCGTGATAACGCAAATAATTGGACTGAATATGGAAAATCTGTTCTGGCATCCAGCCTGAGCTCTTGGGATAGGTGAGTTGCAGAGGGGCAAGTCTAACTAAATTATTAGCATGACGGAACATAAACATCCCAGCTTGCCCTTGGCCTCAGTGAAAGGGGGGAAAAAACCCACCATAAATAAGAAGAAACTGGCTCACCCTGCAGAACAAGGGAGCCTGAAAACCAGGAAATGAAGATTTGCACATGTCAGATTATGCAGAAATGAATTCCCTAAGCTTCGGCTTTTCCACAAAAGGGTCAGCTATATTATTGTGCAAACACGAGCGTCAACTGCGTCTTGCATAGGCTGCCGGTCAGAGTTGGTTGAACTGGATTAGAGGGCCCAACAGTCTTGCTCTGCAGAAGGCAGTCTTGTAAATTCTCTTAGAGAAGAACAACCAAAGCGGACAGCTTTTCTAACAAAAGGCTAGTTGGTATAAGAGAAAGGAAATGGGATGCTGCAAAGCTGAGGAGGGTTTGGACTACGTGACCTAGCATGCCATGCCGGGTGGAGGATTCTGGGATCTGTCATCCAAATGCTCCCATACAGAAATGCTTAGGAAGCTCTTCAGCCTTGCTCCTTCTCCAGGTAAATATGCAAAATTGTCTTCTGTTGAACAAGGCAATGGGGACCTCTAGCCAAGTATTATCAGCTTTGACTGACAGCTGCACCCTAGGATCTTCCTCCCGGGTCCCCTCAGCTGCCCGTGCCCAATGCAAAGGAGACACGGGTGGGTGAGCGACAGGCCTCTTCTCTCCCAGTGCCCCTGTTCTGGAATGCTTGTCTGCCTCCAATCTTGACAAACTTTAGATCCCAATTTAAAAACCACACAAATCTATTTGTGTGTTTGGCATTTTTAATCATTTCTTTGCTGTTTTATTGATATTTCCCTGTACTGGTGTGTGTACGGTGAGAATGCTTTCAGTACTGATAGAAAGGCAGGCTCTGGACCAGTTACATTTCAAATAACGGATTTTTAAATTTTCACGGAGTCAGACTGATGTCACAGAGAAGCAACCCAACTGAGTCAAGAAGGGAGGTCACCCCTTGTCAGTGTGGCCCAGTGGTTAGATTCTCATCATTAAGAGTGCTGAAAATCTAACCATGGTAGATACACGGAGTCGATTTTGTTATCATGGCTAATATGACAGCGTGGCAAAAATCTGAGAAGTAACTCCACTTAGTAGCAATTGGTTCACAGGCTGTCTGATCATCCTCATACATTTCAAAGAAATGATTAAAGCCAAGGAGCCAGCATCACAAATCATGGACTAGTGAGGAGACTTCCTGAAACCTCCCCTCACCAGACCCAACAAGCTTTGAAAGGTAGAGTCCGTCTCATGACATTGGGCCAGAGGGAACTGTGGCGGCCACATCAGATCCAACAGGTATCTCTTTGACACACACACACACACATCTACACAAAAGGCAGTGTTGCATTTCAGACTGAAAAACATACACCTTTCTATTTGCATTTGAGAGATTTTCCAAAAATGTAATTTGAGCGTCTTAGGGTTTGAACTGTCCAATGTTTTATCTCGCTACTTCCTGGGCTGAAAAGAATTCTCTGAACGGCAGGTATGTAATGGGAATATTATCATAATGCTGAAACGGGAGAGAATGCTAATACATTTTGCAAGCAAACTGAGGTAAGGAGAAAACCCCACCCCTAGCTAAGTCTTCCCAGTGCTTGGGCAAAGATGCCTTTAGCTGCACTTGAACATACATATATGTTCAAAGACATATATGTTCAAATATATATATATGTGTGTACACATATATCAACTTTGTGTTGATATATGTACACATATCAACTTTGTGTGTGAACCTCTGAATTTTATATATATATATATATATACACACACACAGAGGGACTCCCTCTCCCTTCAAACCAACTTTGTCTGTGAACCTCTGAATTGGCAGTGCTTTGCATAAAACCTTCTGCTTTAGGCAGGTAGAGGAATGACTTAATGAAAATGCTGAAAGGTCTTTCTCTCCCTCTGTGTCTGAGGATAAATAATTCTGCTGCCTCTCTTTATTAGCAGCTCAGTTCCCATTATTCCACTCTGCAAGGATGCTCAGATCACAGCCACGCTGCAGGAAACAGCCTCCATCTATTTGTTTATCATGGAAACTTTGCATTTCTGCTGAAAGCCAACCCTATGCCTCGGTCTTTGCAGCTCTCTGGATATGCCAAAAATAAATGATGTTGTGATATATATATATATATATGAATGAAATTCTCATCTTATATTTGATGGTAGAACCATTCCCTGTGCTGTTTTCAGCTGTTTATATTAAATTAAGATGAAACTGGAATGCTTGGAGAAGAAGAACTGTAGGTTTTCTACTCCATTCTCTGTGGAAAACCTTTTCAGTACTCTGTTCTGCCAGGATCATCCACCCCGAACCTTTGGCCTGGGACAGATTTGCCCTGCAGAACATAAAACAGAGGTTGGATGGGGGGTAGCGGAGTCAAAGAGTCTTGGTAAAACAAAAAAATCAACCGTTCTCGGCTTATCTCCCATGTGAGCTCACCATAGCTTGTGGTGACAACAATAGGTAAAGACTAGGGCTGGGCCCAAGTCCTCCTAAGCCAAGTTGAAGGCCAATTTGGGCTTTGGAATTGATCTTTATCTGGTCCCGACCTATTTGTTCTCTTTCCAATTCGATTTGTTGCCTGGATCAGAGTCAGTTTATAAGAACCCTGTTGCTTAGCACTGGAAAAGCAAAATGGCTTTCTTTCTTTCTTTCTTTCTTTCTTTCTTTCTTTCTTTCTTTCTTTCTTTCTTTCTTTCTTTCTTTCTTTCTTTCTTTCTTTCTTTCTTCCTTCCTTCCTTCCTTCCTTCCTTCCTTCCTTCCTTCCTTCCTTCCTTCCTGGCATACGTTTAAAGGCATAGGAAACTCTAAAGAAGGCTGTAAACCTGCCAAATTTCAGAAAACTATCTTCAGGTATTTATATATACAGCAGGTCTGAGTTCTGTGTTTTCAAAAAAGAAAAAAGAAAAGAAAAGAAAAAGAAAGAAAGAAAAAGAAAGAAAGAAAAAGAAAGAAAGAAAAGAGAACGAGAAAGAAAAGGAAAAAAGGGAAGGAAAAAGAAAGAGGCTCATGTGAGTTGTGCCCACCTCTGATTCAACTTCTGCTTTGAAAACGAATGGTTTTGTAATTTTGCTTTGCTTCACCTCAGAACTGAGCCTGGCCCCTCTGCTTTCAGACTTCTTGACCTCTCAGCCTGAAACATGCTCAGTCAGGGCGAAAGTTGGGATTCGGGTAAAGCCAGTGGGCAGCCCTCTGAATGAAGCTCTGCGTGGGGGACTCTCTTCCTTTGTCCACCCTCAGCCCACCGTCTTTCCCTCTCGTCAGGTGATGCCATGAGCAAGGGAGGAAAACTTCCCCTCACCGTCTTGCTCTCCATGATGCATCGTTAGATCATCCCTGTCCCCCCTCTCTTCATGAAGTTCCTTGGGGGACCCCCACTTCTCCCACTGGAGCCACTGGGGGGGGGGCAAAACCACTCCGACATTCTTTTCCATAGAGATGGAATTTCTAGGCTTAAAATGCCAACCAAGCCAGCCTCACCCTCTGGGTCATCAACTGTGTAAAACTGCATCTTCCCCCTAAACAAGAATTCACTGGGGTTTCCCTCCACCTCCATTTTGAAGTCTGTGCTGGTCAGAAAATGGTACCGTGTCATGGCACCACCCAGACTGGAAAATATATAGTCCTTGATGACCTAGTCAATGCCAGGTATTGACCTGGAGGCTGTTGAGGGCAAATACATGGCCATTCCAGACTGCTTAGAATGGCCATGCATTTCCCATTTTTCAACTGGGGATACATGTCCTCTTATGCATCTCATGGGTCCAGTTTTGAGCGTTTTTGCTAAGGACCAGAGACTTGCCCTCACGTTAGCTATGACCAACAGACTACCCCACTGAGCTTTCCTTGGCACCTTAGAACTTGGCCGTTGGGGAGGCTAATCCATATTCCCAGTGAATCCGGGACAAACACAGCCTGGGGTTTCCAACAGACCCAGACATTAGAGTCTGAGATTCAGATAAAGTCTGCCTACACCGTTAGCCCATAGGAGATAGGCTACAGTGGGCTTCTGCATCTGTGAGTCATTACCGTACACAATATTTTTCTCCACTGCACTTTTCTGGAAAACATTTTTTTCCTGCAATGAAATCCATTCAGCTGTACTGGAAATGCAAGCACTTTATAGGAAATCTTTAACAGCAGCAGCACAAATGGATGGGTCTTATTTCCTCTCCGCAGTGCGAAGATTTGCAAGAGCGTCGGTAGCAAATGTTTACCAAGAAAACAGGGAAGGACTGGTGGAAACGAAATCCATCACAAACACCCACTGAGATGCAGATCATTCCAGCAACACACAGACGTGGCACAAAAGCACACGCACAGATGTGGCTTTTCAGGGCTTCTCTCTTACATCCTCAGAGCTTGTGTTTCTCGTAGTCCTAAAAATGGACCACCAATACGCCACAGCTAAACAGATCCAAGGATATTATGGTGCTTCCTCTCCCCTCTCCCTGGTCCTTTCCACTTAGCCACCCAATATGGAAAGTGTTAATTCCATATTACAGCAAACCCACACAGCCACAAAGGGGTTCACTGAGAGAGTGCAGCATGAACCCACAACTGTTGAGCTGGGAGGATGGGATTGCAGGATAGCATCCCCGTGTGCCCAGTGCCAGATATTTCTCAAGCCGTGTGAACAACACTGATGAGGAATCTTTTGCATACCTATCTAGTGACGTGGTACAACCGTCTCTACTTGGCTCAGACCCAGGACAAATCAAAAGGTTCCTTGGTCAACTTCTTGAGCACTGTTCTTTTCTTTTGCAAAGAGAGATAGAGGCAGAGAGTGAATTCATCTGGTTTCCTTTAGGCTGTTAGACTAGCTTGCCTCCAGACCACAAGATGAGGTGCACCAGCATAGCAACCATTCCGCCTTGATAAGAGGCACAGGAGAGATAGATTTCTAGAGAAGTTCAACAGCTGCCAACCAACTGGAAGAAGTTCAGAGTTGCTCAGCAAGGATGATCAGGGGGCTGGAAACCAAGTCTTATGAGGAAAGACTGAAAGAACTGGGCATGTTTAGCCTTGAGAAATGAAGACGGAGGGGAGATGGGAGAGCACTTTTCATATACTTGAAAGGTAGTCATATAGAAGAAGGGCAAGATCTGCTCTTGGTCATCTCAGAGTGCAGGGCACGCAATGATAGGCTCAAACTACAGGAAGCTAGATTTAGGCTGAATATCAGGAAAAACGTCTTAACTGTTAGAGCAGTATGACAATGGAACCAATGACCTTGGGAGATGATGAGTGTTCCAATGCTGGAGGCATCCATGAGGAAACTGGACCACCGTCAGGTCTGCTTTGATTTGGATTCCTGCTTTGAGCAGGGGGTTGGACTCAATGACCTTAGAGGCCCCTTCCAACTCCATTGTTCTGTGATTCTATGTTTCTATGAAATTCATAGCTCTGGCTGTGGTAAATCAGTGGAACATGAAAAACTACCTTCTCACTGGGTGCAGACATGATCTTCCTGTTTCTAGTCCCTGTGAGTTTGGCCTCCGTTCCATTCCATTCCACCCCATTTCTGGAAAAAAACACATACATTTTCTTTTTCTTTCTTTTCTTTCTTTTCCTTTTTTGTAAAAATGCACAAAAAAGTGCATGGTTTTTCATAAGCCTTTCTCACAATAGAAGGCACACACACACACACACACACACACACACACACACACACACACACACACACACACAAAAGAAGATAAGGAAAGGAGAGCTAAGGAGGAGGAGGGCAGAAATTCTTCCATGCATCTGCCTCAACTTTTCCAACCTCTTGGGATTGGTCTGGAGCTCCCCTTGTGGGTATTTTTCTCTCCCCCCCCCCCCCCCCGGGTAATCAATCTATTCTCCTGGGTGCCCAAAGCCAGCTTTTCTTGTTCTTGATTTGTTTCCACTGTGCTTGTTACAGTGGAGTTTTGGAGCTGACTGCTTTGACTAGAATGATGCCAAGCCAAGAGAGAAGTCTGGATGCCAGCCTGCCCTTGGATGAGGATAAACACAGGATGCCTGGGTGTGTGTGTTCGCTTTTCATCCTTCCCATCTGGAAAGGAGCTGAAAGTGAC
The DNA here is from genome assembly GCA_037013535.1 of Intellagama lesueurii. Classification (NCBI taxonomy): domain Eukaryota; kingdom Metazoa; phylum Chordata; class Lepidosauria; order Squamata; family Agamidae; genus Intellagama; species Intellagama lesueurii. The sequence goes on along the minus strand of JBAJHW010000007.1, from coordinate 1,230,407 downwards.
CTTATAGTTTGCAAATTATTGGCCTTTGGATATGGGATGGAGACCAGAGGATTCACAAAGTAAGAGACTGACACACACAGAGAGATTCCTCTCTAAGAATGACGAAGTGTGGATTATGGTTCCCCTGGTGCAGATGTTCGCAAGCTACAAAAGGCATAATGGGTGAGGGTGAGATCAGGGGAGGTGGAGTGAGGAAAGCATGGAAAATTGGAGAAAGAATTAAGAGCTGACCAAGAACATATGGATAGGATAGCACTGCTTGGGGTTTTTCCAGTGGAACAGAAGCAGGAAAAAGCCTGGGTCCTGTATTTCTCTATTATTTTTAAATTTTGCTGCTTGAGTTCCAAGGGATTCCAACAGGAAATATTCCAAAACAAAGACGGAAGAGTCTGGGCTGGGAGAGGAGATGCCCAGAACCTGGAATAGCTGCTCTTTTTTTGACTCCCAGAATCACATCGGCAGCATAGCCATTGGCTGGGCTATCCTGCAATCTATATATATATTCTACGTCTTGTCTGTTCTGAGCTTTTTGTACCACTGTGTTGATTCCATACAACCATTTCCAGCTACACAAACAGGGCTCAATGACCACCCATCACAGGAAGTCACAAAGACAAACCATGGCCCCCTGGTTCTGCTCACCTTATTCTGTCCAACCTTCCTTGGTGTCTTGTGTTCATTTCTTGTGTTCATTTCTGGACACTTCAGTTTAAGCTGAACCTGGAATGTGTCCAGAGGAGGACAATCAGAGTGATCAAAGTTGAGGAAAGCCAAGCTCTGGGAGGAACGGTTGGGTGGGTTGAGCATATTTGGCCTGGAGAAGAGGGAATACAATAGCCACCTTCAAATACCCGAAGGCCTGTCACAGGGAAGACGGAGTAAGGTTGTTTTCTGCTGTTTCAGAGGGTAGGGCTCAAACCAGTGGCTTCAGGTTTCAAGGAATTTCTAGGGGCTTCAGCTATGAATTCCTGCATCAACAACCGCTTCTACTCAAGAGCTCTCAGAAAAACAACCCAACAGTTCTTCAGTTCTCCAATTCTGAGAAGGTGGGTGCAAAATGGCAGGCAGCTCCTTTTTCCACCGGTGCTTCTCCATATTTCTTGTAATCACACACAGGCCTGGCCACTTCGTATGGATTTGACAGAAAGGATTTGGAAGGAACAGGAGGCCCCGACTGCCTCTACCTGGGTGGATCCCAAGGAACAAAGTAGGTGACTGCCTTGTCTGGGGTCAGTCTATTTCTCCATCTAGCCCAATAGTGCATGCTCTGACCGGAAGCCCTGGTTCTCCAGGGCCCCAGGCTGAGCGTCCCTTTTGATATTGAAGGGGATCCTTTGGATTAGAGTCGTTGCCAGCACCTGATTCTTTAGCCAGGTAACTCAAGTGCAATGCGACTCAGTCAGAGCCCAGAAAAGTTCATTTCTGAACTATAAATCCCAGAAGGCCCCAGGGTGGTGGATTAACCTTGTCTGTTTCAACATCCAGAGAAGGTGAACATTACCGGTTCTTCTTCATCAGAGATGACAGCAGGCTCAGGAAGAATGGGGCTGCTCCTTTATTTCCTCAGAAAAAAGGAAAGCAAAATCTTTTGTTTTGGGATGAGAGATGATGGGCTTGGCTCGGCTAACCCACCCATGGCCCCGAAAGGCTTGATGTCCTCCTTCACCGGTCTCTCTCTTTCGCTCCCTCCCTCCACGACTTTCCTTCCCAAGACTTTGTTCTGTTCGTTCTCCGGCAACCTTCCCCCCTCTTTTCCTTCCTCAACCTTCACGTCTTCAAGGCCCCCTTTCATTTTGGCTCTCTGGGGCTCCCGAGTGTCTCAGATCGCAAATGCACAGTACGTGGACTGGAAATAAAGATCAGGATGGGCAGCTGCCAAAGTTGAAGGCCTGGCTCCTGGCCCTGGCCCCTTCATCCTGTTTCCTGCCTCTCCATCGCCATCCTGCTGTCCACCTCCACTCACCCTGCCCACCACCAGGCAGGGTGGACCTCAGCAGGGGCCAGAATGGATGGGGCAGCCGATGCAACTGGCAGGCTCAAGAGGCCGTCCGCAAGGCTGAGCCAGATGCTTCCTTCGCCCCGAGAGGCTGCCCCAGCTGATAGGGGCTTGGAGACATACAGCACACCTCCCTGCCCCACCACTGATCCATAGCCTGCCCTTTCCTGAGCTCTAGCCAAGGCCTTCCTGCATTGCCTGGCCACCCCTGTTTATAACGGCATTGGGATGCCCATCCTACTAATGTCAAGATGGCCTGTTCCCTATCCCAAGAGACAGGTCCAGTGAGGGCATGGATCAGAACCATCTCTGCTGTAGCACCTTGATTCCAGATTTCCCTCCCCAACTTCCCAGGGAAGTCCAGTCGGCTCCATTCCATGCCGAGCTTCTGACAGGCGAGACCGAGGCTAAATTATTCGGAATGTCTCCTGGTTTTTAAAGCTGATTTTTAAAATTGGCTTCCAGAAGGGTTTTAAACTTGTTTCTAAAGAATGTTTTAAATCTATTTTATTGTCACTCAGTTTGGAACTCCTGATGGGCAGAGAAGCACTAATAAATAGTTCCAGCAAATAGAGAACAAATAGCTCCATTTCGTAGCCACTTGGCTGTGTCAGTTTCTCACTCTGCTGGAAGTAAATCCCCAACTTTTAAGTGTTTCACCCTGTTGTTCTCCCCATCCCATGGGTCTTCGCTGTCTCGTACCTCAGTCTCAAAAATCTCACCACCCAATGCCTGCAAGAAAGTGGGGGATGGAAACATACCTGACAGGAGACAGTAAAGACAACACCGCTTTCTCATTGCCAGCAAACGTCAGCAAATGGGTGACAGGAATGGCCGCAGGGTCGTACCTGAGTGCTTTGTTTATCCTGGAGAGCATCTCTCTTTCTGTCCCCCATTAATCATGCCTGGACTGTTCTTCCTTGCTGGGATGGCATGCTCTTGATGGCTCTCCCGAGAGCAGCTGTGTGTGGAAAAAAGAGAGAGATTGAGAGAGAGAGAGAGAGAGAGAGAGAGCTTTCTTCCTTATCTGTGGCATTTGTCAACTAGTGGCCTAACTAGTGATAGTCACTGTGATTCCCAGTTTTGCAAGAGGAATTCTCTTCTGGCCAACACTCCTCCACCCCAAACACTGAAGGCGCATGATGGCCATCCTCTTACTGTGGGCATATCTCGAGCATCAACTTGTGGGTTGTGGGCCTGGGCCAGGGAAACGCCTGTGGAATGGCTGGCGACTGAGAAGGGAGGGCAATGGCCATGGAGGCTTTGATGGGAAACCAGACCAGACACTGGCAGCCCAAGATTTCATGGATTGGGTTGAATCAAAGTGCAGCCAGCCTTCCCAGCTAGAGAGGAAAAGAGGTCTGGCTCAAGTATCTCCAGTTTGGACTGTCTCGACTGGATGGGACCCCTCATGGCCTCGAGGAGGGATTTTCCCGTCCCACGAGATTCCTCTCCTCCAGGCGAGGGCAAGACGAGGAGCAGGTGGCGGCGGCTGATTTTGCTGTTGTTCTGTCAAGGCCTTTGTAATTTAGGTGAATTCTTCCTGTGCAAGACAGGTATCCCTTCACTCTGAGAAGCAAAACACACCCACCCATGAGTGCAGAACCGCTGGCAGATGGCTTCGAAAGGTACAAGCACGCTTGTCCACAAAAGCTCACACTGAACTATAATGGTCTTCCAGGTGCCCCATGTTTTTGTCTTGTCTTGTTTTGTTTCCTTGGACTTTGCCTGAGATGTTTGCACAGACCTACATGGCTACCTCTTCTAAAACCTCTCCCAACGTCTCTCATCTTTCAAAGGTCATGCAACGAAACAGCAGCCATTCTCATTTCGTGCCGCTGTTTTCATTGAAGCCTTATTTCCCCCCAAACACTCCCTGCAGTAAAGTATGGGGTGGTGTTTTTTTTCCCCCTTTCCTTTTCTTTCTTTTCCTTGTTTTTGCACATTTTGTTTAGTTTGCAGGAAAGCTGCTCTTGCTCTCTCCTCTTGTTGGAAGCTCAAAAACGCCACACCTTCCCACGAGGGACAGAGAACACTTCTGCAGCTCCTTGTCCTCAACAAGCCATGATCTGCCCTCTCCTCTGGGTGAGCTTTCCACCCAATTTTCACTGTCAGTGCCAAGCCCCCTCTGCCTCCTACCTGTCCAGCCCTCTCCCACCCAGCCATCAGAATTCTGCCCCCAAACATCCCAGCAGATGATGATCAGGTTTTTTGCACAGGACTGATAGGCAAAAGCCATTGTTAAGCCGGTGTGATGGAGGAAAGATATTGAGGGGAAGGTCGTCTCTGCAGATTTATCCAGCGTCTGGTCTTTTGACCAGCTGCTGGATGACCCCTTTGACCCCAGCTCATAAATATGTATTTTCCAAAGACACCCGGTACCTCCGCATTTTGACATGTATTATGGCAGAAATAACACCAAGGGATTTCCACCACCCTTTTTTTTTTCAGCACAGGGCAATCATGAGTGTGCACAGTAATAGCCAGCTCGGGAAAGCAGACAAAGCTGGAGTTTGCTGGACCTGCGGGTTAATAGATGGAGAATTGTGCTCTTGGAAAACCAGTTTGCCTTCGGAGCATTATCTGAACAATTGCAAAGCCTCTCATCTCGCCTGAGCCGGCCGTGGGCAAAACGGGTGAGGGGGACAAGCGCCGGAGAGATGCCTTTCCTGACAGGGAGAAGGTCACACCGACCGAGAGCTGGGATGCGGGAAGTGGCCATCTTGACATTTCATTGTTTTGCATTGATTCCGAAATACAATGTTGCTGGACCATTAGAAGGACCTTCTAGACAGCGAGAAAGGAAGCCTGTCTTCCAAGGCTGTCGGTTCCAAATAGACTATTGTCCTCCAAAAGAAAGCCTCTCTCCAAACCAAAACTAAACCAAAGCTCATCTATAAGATTTCCATTATCCTGCTTAGTACCCTTGTTTTCCCCTCCTCTAGGGCAGTGGTTCCCAGCTTTGGGTCCCCAGACGTTCTTGGACTGAAACCCCCACTAGCGATGCTGGCCAGGATTTCTGGGAGTTGCAGTCCAAGAACCTCTGGGGACCCAAAGCTGGGAACCACTGCCCTAGAGGAGGCCCCTTTCTACTTGGTCCCATGACAGTTCCCAGCCCATCAGGCAAGACAGGGCCAATGACACCATTCATCTCAATTGAGTACTTGATGGTCTCAATATGGACAATGGAGACGAGCGGAGTGCTAGGTACCTCTGGAAGGCCGGCGCTGAGAGGAGGGCTAGAAAGGTCTGGCAGGTTTCAAAACCCATTCATCCTCCCCACCCCCACTGCCCTCGATAGTTTTTAGAAGCACAGCACAACGTCCGTGATCCTTTTTAGCACATGATAGGTCTTCTCCTGTTTGCCCCCTTTCCTAGCAACAAATCCCAGGTCATATGGATCAGGGAATCATCACTCCTGCTAACGGTTCCACAAGGGCACCTGTACAAGAAGTTTGCTTTCAAAGACCTGTTTGTTTTACGTATATGTCCTTGACATTTTCAGGGTATCTTGGCTGCAAGTACTGCTAGATGACCAGAATCTTGTTTCTTCTGAAGCGTGTCTGGAATGGACTGTTCCACTGGCGGTTCCTCTTTTTCCCTGCCTCTTGTGCAATGGGGAATTCACAACCCCTCGTGCAAGTGGAAAGGTCAATTTGAATCTCCTTGAATGGGGAGACCTTGAGGTGAGGACACTGAGAGCTGTAGAAGCCACAGAGTCCTCTGTCCATGGAGGTCTTCCGCTCCATGATCCATAAAAGGATACTGGCCATCATGACTGCTGGGGCAAAGCATGGTGCGTCAATGAACCAGCTTGGTCCTAGGCTAAATCAGTCCTTTGCAGGATAAAGGTTGTGCAGCAAAAATGTCACGTTCAACCTCCACTTCTGCCAGATCCCTTTTTGGTGCATCCCAAATGTTTGGATTCATGATTTGTGTCCAGAGGAGAAGAGATACTTTTTGGACTCAGGCATGAAAGAAATATAGACAGGCTAAGGAGACTCCAGAAAGCTTCTCCACTGCCTGCACTGGTAGGATTCTTCTGTGCTCCTCACTGGATGATTCAACAACAAAATGGTCCCTTTGGTTACCCCCAGTTTGATTCGGGTACCTCTTTACATCTTCAGCTACATCCTAGACCAGATGACCATTCGGAAGGAGAAAAGTAAAGAAAACAAAGCAGAAGAGAGAGAAGGGGGGAGAGAGGGAGAATAAGTGCTTTAAGCTAATCTTGTGTCCTTCTCTCCTCGGTTCTTCAAAGGTAAACCAACAGAAAGCTGTTGTTTTTCTCCTGCTCTTGGTGCGCCTGTGTGTCTTTTTATGCGCGGAGCCTTTTAAAGGCCTTGGGAAGCAATTCCAACATTTTTCTATAGGTGCAGGCAGATAATTGAATGCTTTCAAAGACCACTGTGAGGCAGAGAAAGTTCAATTTGGCATCAGAGTGTTCCCTGCATTGACTGAGCTTCGTGACACGGTTATGCGGTGGTTGTTGTTGTTTTTTCCCCTCTCTCTCTCCCTTTCCTCCCTCTGCTCCTTTCCTCCAAGAGCTGAATGACTCTTTCTTTTCTTTTTGTGTGTGTGTGGTTTGTCTTGGGCAAAAGCACTTAGGTGGAGAAGGAGAAATGATCTCAAAATCGACCAGTACTTGTGCGGAGAAATAAATAAATAAATAAATAAACAAAAGCTGTGTTTCCTTATTTCTTGAGGTTCTTCTCCCTTTTCTTTCTTTTCTTAAAAACTTTTATCTGAAGAATGGAGGCGGCGGGAAAGAAATGAAAAGAAGATGAAAAGTTGGAGGAGAATCTCAAAAGGAAAGCTGCTTCTTGCCACTTAGCACTGAAGACAAGGCAGGTGGTTCCAATCTCAGTAGACCTTGCACGAGAGGAGAGAAAAGAGAGACAGACAGCAGAGATGGTGCCACCCAACCAACTGAGATAGGTTTCTTTTGTTTGGGCTTTCCCCCCTTCACTATCTGTTGATTTGTAGACGGAAGCGAGAGATATGTTTCAGAGGAGAAATAGAAGGGGAGATTTATTTTTTTCTTCCTTCCTTCCCCTGCTTACTTAGGCAACAAATACTCTTGCATCCACTGCAAGGAAGCAACTGGGAGCCCTGGTGCATTAGCTGAGCATCATATCACGCAAGGTTGCCTGTGCATGAGATACCTGGCATTCCCCCTGTCTGGCATTGCTGTACAGAAATGCAAAGTGCTGTGGGTGGGTGGGGATCAGCCACCCACCGACCAAGGTGTAATTCTTTTGGTGTGGTCGGTGACCAGCAATGTTGCTCATGTGTAAACCTCTCTGCGGTTGAATGCTTTGCCATCTTTATTTTTAAATGGTTTGTGCTGATTAAAAATTAGATATGTCTTAACTATGCACACGTGGGACATGTTTTCGTTGTCATTTTAAATGACAGTCTCAGTGGATGACCGTCCATGTAATTAGAAAGAATCTCAAGAACCAAAGTAAAGATGGATTAAAGTCTTGAGTCTTGGGTTTACTGGAGGACCAACTCAATTTAGGGGATATGAGCCACAGCTCAAATTAGTGCAACCAGCAAGGAGGGTTCCTAAGGCTGCACTGGCCCCAAAGTCAAAAGCACTAGAACAGCCTCAAAGAGAGAGAAAAACGATGTAGCTGTGGGAACACAGCATGAACACATGTAGCAAGTGATATTTCTCAGAGTGGGGAGTAAGCAGGCAGATGGTCAGAGGGGCCCAGGTATACTTTTTCCCTTTGTCTTTTCTAGATCATATGCTAGATTACCACTCTTAGGCTCTCTTCCTTCCTTCTCATGTCACTTCCCATTTATTCCTCTGTATCTTGCCTATGATGGAGCCTGGGTGGTTAAATCTGCAGTTTAGGATCAAACTGATATAATTCTGGAGCACCAATATACCTTGAAATCCAGGGTCTAAAATACATTCTACAAGTCCATGTGCTGGGGTCCTGATTCACACCATCTTCTTCCTCCTCCTCCTCTCTTCACACCCAGCTAGCATAGCACAACACGAGAATGGTCAACCCATGGTTAGCAGCAGTGGCTTTTTCCACCCAGTTGCCATCCCTGCTCGTTCTGGAAACGCTTAATCTGCCTGTGAAACATCTGGGAGTGTTGCATTGAAAGCGAATCTATAAAAATAATTTGTATTGTATTTAAATATTCCTTAAGTCATTTTATTGTATTTAAGCCTTAATTCATCTTCTCCTGGTCCTTTTTCAGTACATTAATATGACGTATTTGACAGAGAGATGAACAACGTTATTAAAGAATCTCCTTGGCAAATTTAAGTCATAAAATCTTCCCCTCCCTTTCCTTTCTCCATTTCTCTTTGGTGGAGACGGCCTCCCTCTTGCTTCCTTAATCTCCTCTGCTTATTCTGGGGTTTTCTCGCTGAAACCGCAACGCACCTCCTAAATCTTCTCTCTCCTTTGCCACTGAAGTTTAACTTAATCATTTCTGGCAATTACGACATGCCATAATGAAGCAGCTGTGGCAGCTGGGGAAAGTGAAAAAGAAACCACGTTTGGTGTTGCCAACTTTTTTTCTGGGCACGGCCCCTCTATTATTATTTCTTTCCCTTTTGACTTTTGAAGAAATTTGACATCTGAGGTAGCCACGGAGACAGAAAATTTTTGTGTGTCAAAGCAGTTGGGCAATGGTGGGCTTGTGTGCAAGGGCACTTTCCCTCTGCAGCTCATTTGATGCGCACAGGCAAACACGCCCTCACCTACGCACACACCCTGTTCTGTGTTCAGGCTGTCCCTTTCTCTCTGCTTTTCCGCGAACCCTCCGGGAAACCTCCCAGATGAGTTTGGAAGGGATGTGAAACTGGCTCGGACCTTCTCCCACTCAGGCCTGGCTCTGCGTTCCTGCGTGGCTTCCCCGTTTTCTCCCTTGATTTATCATCATGGCTGCACATGCCAGCTAAGTTATATCCATTAATCATCTCAACTGTTTAAAAGCACCCCTCTTGAATCATTTTTCATGGCGGGAGCCGCATGCATGGCGCACAGGAGGCCTTCTTCTCTGCTGCTGGAGAGGTAGGCTCCAATCAGGGGAACTGTGATAAGCAAGGATAATTAGGGACCTTTCAAACAGCTGCCTCTCCATGGGAACATAAGAATACCGAGAAGGAACTGCTGGTTTCTCTTGCCCAGGAGTGACTGGCAGCAGCAACCACCCTCTAAGGCCCCGGGCAGAGAGAACCAGACCTCCCGAAACCTGCTGCTACTTGAGATTATTATTATTATTATTATTATTTGGCTACGAATGCCAGGGATTGAGGCTCCGGCCTTTTGTATGCCAAGCAGGTGTTCCACGCTGAGCCGCGGATGCTTCTTGCCGAAGGGAAGCCGGGCAAATTGGCCCAGCTCAGAAGTAATGTGAAAAGGTTTATCATTACGTGCACACACACCTCAGGCTCAGGTCGCACTGCCATTACAGCCACCACAAGATCTTGCTCCAGATCGCAATGAACCCTGGCTTCGATGTTGTTTCCGAGCCTCCGTTGTGGTTACGTTTCATTGTGGTTAGTTGAAACAAGCCAGCTTTGGAAACTATGGTTTGATGGTGGCTTGTCCAAGGAAAAGGGGTGAGCACCTTCCACAGGTCATGGACAACATGCACTCATCCCCGGATCTTGGAGAACACGCCTCCCCAATTTTTTTTTATTTCCTGGAAAAAAGAGAACCCCTTACACTCTCTAATGAGAATGGAGATTTGTTTTACCAGTTCTCCCTCCCTCCTTCCCCCTCTCTCTTTCTGCTCTTTTCGACACAGGAGGCTCCTTTGTTTCATTTACAGTTCCAAATACTGCCCAAGTCTAAAACAGCTCATGCTTTAGGGTGCAAAAGGGGTGGGGGCCTTGGCATCACTGGTGTGTGTGTGACCACTGGGGCCCTGAGAGCTGTATGCAGGCCACAGACTACTCTTTGCCCATCCAGGTTCATAGTTGTGGTTAAAAAAAAAACAACAAGCAGTCTTTTCATGATGGGGGTTATCCCGTATCCCATTGTTCAAAGGAGCCAAAGCAAGGAGTGAGCAATCCTGCTTCCCTCCTTGTGTGCCACCTTTAACCATATTTACTTTTAAGAGCCAAGAAATCTTGCTTTTCTTTGCTGCTGAAGAGAATGGCAGTGATTTATGCCGTACATTTGGCAAGGAACCAGGGTCATGATCCTTTGAATGGAACATTTCATTCCCCATCCTCTGCCACACGCTTTAGACAACATACCCAGCACCTTCCGAGGCAGGAAGGATTGTTCCCATGAAGGATACAGAAAGCCAACCGAAGAGGGATCCCTGGGGGCCTCTGGAACAAGGGGGGCTGTTCTATGAATACTCCCTCTCAGGCTGCCAAGGAGGCAAAGCGCGGCAGAGTTTCCTCTCCCCTCACCTGATCCGGCAGGGTGTTCACCTTCCCTTGCTCCCTTTCCTGTGTCAAAGTCTTTCCCTCAGACGACTGTAAATTGGACGTGGCTTGTTAAATCTGGGGAGAAGCACAACGGAAGGATCGGTGGCTTCCTGAATAGTAACTTGCAGGCGGAGTTGAAACGGAGACAGGGCAACCAGGACTTTGGCACCAAAGCTTAGAGGGGACAAAAGCAATGCTGCCAAAGGGTGCAGGTCCACCCACCCTGAACAGATATAGAGCCTCCAGCTGGTCCTTCCCAGGCACAGGGACCCTCAAGCCTCACTGCCTTTCCGTGTCGAAAGCTTCACATTCAGCCTGCACGCTGGAGTGTCCCTTAATGCGTCAGGCTATCAGTGCCTGATTCCCAGCGTAAATGCAAGAGACAGGGCTGTGCCCAGACATCAGCCATACAAAGATTCCCCTTGACAGCTCCAGAATTACGTTCGGCATAGGGTTGGGAGGGGCAGGAGGAACAGGAACAAATGGAGCCGAGAGACTGGCTCTCACTGCATCCATTTCTGTTTTGTAGGGCCTGGAACACTCCCGTTGTGGAGGGCTGTGTTAGCGCGGGGGGGGGGGGGGGAATTGGAAAGAACAGTCCCCATCAGCGCAGGCAGGCCAGCCTCTGTGTGTGATAGACATCATTAGCACCACCGTTCTCACACACCCACACCCACACGCACAGGCACCCCGGCACCAACATTTCAGGCTGAGGAACTGCGCGTACAGATTCTTGGCTGACACAAACGGTGGATTCTCTTTGCCAAGAACAGCTCTCGGGCTTCTTTTGGCTGAATGGGAAAACAGACAGCTCAACCGGTGGCACTTTGCACCTCTACCACCCCCGGAAAACAGAATTAAGAACACAGAATGCTGCTTTATACGGAGACGTCTTCTTAATCGGCCTCAGCGGAGCCTCCCGGGGTTTCAGACAGTGGTCTTTCGCAGGCTAGAGATAGAGAGGTTCCTCTTTATTTGGGGTGGGTGGGGGAGAGACAGAACAACTACCAGCATACCCCCCGGCAGAATGCCCCCAGCTGGTTCAGATGTTCAGGGACCTATGCTGTCCAGGGCTCTGCTTAACACAAAAACTGCAAAGGTTTTTCAACAGACTGTGAGTGTGATCAGACCTTAGCATGCCCCATTGCACCAGAAAGGGTCACTTTGTGGGGAAGAATTTCCCGTAAAGCCATCCTTCCGTCTACTGGAGAGGCACTCCACTTTGGCCCCAAAGAGTAGTAGTAGCCCTACAGTTGGACCAAAAAGGTCCAGCTTGGGCATGGACCCATATGCCATTCTCCATACACCATGTGATTTCCAGGAAATAGGGCATGCCAGAACTGCTCCACAGCTGTCCAAAACGCTTCCTCTTTTGTCTACATGGCCACACCTTTTGTTCCAAAATCAACAAGAGATGAAGGCAGATTCTGGCGATGAAATCCCAACTTTTCCAGTTGTAGGTGAAGCAAGTCTTTGTCTCCGAAACCTCAGGCCGCCGACCTGTTCCTTTTCATGCTTGAATCCCAGCTGTGGGCATGCTAGGCAGGTTATGAGAGGAATTAAAGAGATCCATCATATAAGCAAGAACATCATAATTACATGCCAACGATCTCAACAAGCAGTTCTTAAATGCCACCTGATGGATCAGGAGGCAGTCTGACTTAGTAATATGTCAAGGTATTGTTTGTGGAATTCACCCAACTGATGTCACCAGGGTCGAGGCAAGGGGCCTCTACCAGTCCTTTGGTGCTCAAAATTCATTGTATTACATTTATACTCCACTTTTCCTTCAATCGGCTTAAGGCAACTTACATGGCTCTCTTCCTTTCACCTTCATCCTCCCATCAATCTGGCAACCCATGGAAGCTGAGTAAAAGAGCAACTGGTCATCCAGTAAGTTTTCATGTCTCCTTCGTGTCTCCTGTTAAGGAAGCTGGTTCTGTGCCATCTCCACCCACCGGTTCTGGTTTTGGTCCTGTGCTCTAGAGTGGCAGAGGAAACGTCCGCTTGGTGGCAAGCCTTCCTTTGGTGGCTCTCCTGAGGTACGTTGGCCCTGAAGCCTTCTTCAGGGAAAACATTGACCAATTCTTGCCTCGTCAAACTTGGTTTCCAGTCTTCACACCATTGGGGTCGCCTTCTTCTGGACACGTTCCGATTTGCCCATCTCCTTCTTCAAATGTGGTGCTCAGGCGTGGACGCAGGGCTTCGGGTGGCAGTCCAAACAATTAAGAGCCCCCGTTTGACATATTAGTTAAAATAAGAGAGCAGGTATCTCTCTCTTCCACCTCTGTGCCATTCGGATTACAGGAATTCGTCAGGGGTTGTTAAAACAGAAAGCAGTTCTAAATTGATGCCATTCTGCTCCACTTTGCTCCACAGTCTATGCATTTAATTGCTTGCCAGCTCAATGTAGTGAGACTTGCTCTCCCCCCCCCCGACACACACACACACACAAGCTTCCCCCTCCCCATGGCTCTACTGCTGCTTTTTAAGGTTGCCTTCCCCACCCTGCAAGTTACTTAGCTGGTTTTAGGTGCTGCCTGAGCTTCTGCTATGTGTTAATTACCACTGGGATGCGGTAATCAGCTTGTTGGGTTGTCAGCTTGTCAGAGAGTATGTTAATTTCATTTAGGCTTTGTTAATTTCACCCTCTCTGGTAATTTTCACTTTAGTCACCTCTGTTTTGGAAGACCTGACAGCAGGCCTTCTGTTTAAAGAAGGCAGGCAAATATTACTTGAGTTTTGGGGGAACGGTTTTCCTTTGAAGGACTGACATAATGTTTCTCTGAAGGGAAACAGAACTATTGCTCTATTCCATTTTGGTCGGGCTGTGGTCAGAGCGTGGCGTCCAATGCGAGGCATCACAATTAAAGAAGTTTTCAGAGGTAGCTATCCCTTTTTGTCTGTTTTGGAAAAGAATAAAACCAAAAGTAGTGTGGCAGATTAAAGATTAACTAATTGGTTTCAGTTTATTCTAAGCCACTTTGTTCGGCAGTTTGAGAAGGACCTCAGCAAGGTGGAATGTGGGCAGAGAAGGGGGACCAAGGTGGTCCAGGGGTCTGGAAGCAAAGCCCTGTGAGAGAGCGAGTGTAAATTTAGCTGGAGGAGAGAAGGCTCAGAGGTGATAGGAGAATCATCTTCAGATATCTGAAGGGGTGTCACATGGAAAATGGACAAATCTCCAGAGGGTAGAACACGAACCGATGGATTCAAATCACAAGGAAGGAAATTCTGAATAAATATTAGGGACAACATGCTCAGTTACTGTATGAGAGTGGAATGGATTCCCCCAGAAGGCGGTGGATGCTCTTTGACTGGAGGTTTTTGGACTGAAGTTGCCAGAGATGCTTCAGAGGTGGATTTCCTGCTTTGACAGCAGAAGGTTGGACTAAATGTCCTTCAGGATCCCTTCCAGTTCAATCGTCATAAGACAGAACATGCAGGAGAACTTGGTGCAGCAACAACACTGGAGACGGTGGAGAGACACAGGTCTCAGAGGACTGGTTTTGGCATCCCGTCACCTGGAGGAGAGAGACGTTCCACCCTGCCGGGTGTCTTCCTCCTATTACACTCTCTTCATTGTCCCCAGGAATAGCCCATAATAGGTGCCAGAATCCCTTTCCCTGCAGACTGGCGAAATGAGATTCATTCCATAAACATTTACAGTTCCATGTTTGTCATCTTCTCTTGTAATGATATATCAGATCATTGCACTTGGTGACACCCCACGGGAAGCGGGCGGCTGGAGAACTCCATCATTTAGCAGGATGGCTCTGGTACCTGCACGTTTGAGCGATTCCAAGAGATGGGGCCCCTTGTCAGCCTCACACACACACACACACACAGAGAGAGAGAGAGAGAGGGGGGGGGGAGAGAGAGAGAGAGAGAGAGAGCTTCTTACATCTGATTATACTGTTCCTGCAAGCATAATCAGGACTCTGTGCTCACATTATTATTGTCTTTAAAAGCTTCTGATGTCTCTTGTAAAAAGCATGTAAAACATACCATTTAGAGACAATTTAGCAGGTACCCTGTCTGTGCAGCACCTCTGCGCCCCTCCAGCTTTCCTTCTGATGCTTGCTAGCATGAAGGCAGCACATCCCTGGCATCTTTTCACCTGATCTTTGCAGCCCCAGTTTCCCCCAGACGGGGAGCCTTAATTCCCTCCCTGTGAAACCACAGTGGCTTCTTCCTTGACCTGCTGGACTCTTGGGAAAGACCAGGATTCAGCAAAGGGATTTGCAAAGCAAGAGAAGGCAAAGAAAAATACAGCCACTTGCATCCCCCCCCACACACACACACACGGAGACAAACACATACACCCCACTCAAACAACAAAAAACGATAGGCAGGGACCAAATTGTTCCTAAATTGAATGTTTTCCACACGGTTCCTTTTTTCCTCTCTCCTCTTTCTCGCTCACATGCTGTGACTGCAGCACTTTAGGGTTATTCTCTTAAAATAATTCATAAAAGTTGTAAATGCCTTGAATTGCTTCCAGGGCCATTCCAGCAACAGACCCTTTTGCTGGAAAAATATATGCTAATGTCCACACAGGCCGTCATGATTTAGAAGGCCTGCTTTTGTGTCCTCCAAAGAAAAGATTCAGGCTTGCTGCCGTTTTTGCCAAAAGGTAAATACAGCTTGTCTTGGGTGCCCTGCAGGAGAATGCTTAACTCTGTGTGTGTGTGTGTGTGTGCATGTGCATGTTTTTGTTCTATCTATCTATCTATCTATCTATCTATCTATCTATCTATCTATCTATCTATCTATCTATCTATCTATCTATCTATCTATCTGTCTGTCTGTCTGTCTGTCTGTCTAAGTGGAGAAACCCCTTCCAAAACTACACACATACACGAATTTCCAAGAGAGATGGAAAAGGCTGGGCCGGAAGAGGAGAGGATGCCGAACAGCAGCACCCAAGAGGCACATTCCAGCTTTTCAAACAGATCCGGCACCAAAGGCCTTTCCGAGCCTGTCGTGGCTGGCAACGTTCCCATGATCACAGAGGCAGGCTGCTGGAAAGAGGCGTCCGTAATGTAATGTTCCACCCGTGGGCTGCAAGAGCCCATGAAAGTAAGATTCCTAAAACCCAGGCGCTCCGGGACTCTTGCCTTTCATTGTGGAGAGAAAGAAGCAAGGCGAAGGAGCAAACGTTTCTGCAGGGGAACAGCAGACGGGTCCTCAGATCCCCCTTTCTGGGGCAAAAAGATCTCTAGCAGGCAAGAATAAAAGGAGAACAATCGATCCCCTCTTTGCCTTTGCTTCCGTTTCTAAAACCACTGCTCAGAGGTGTGTTTTCTCTGACTGTCTCCGTAATATGTGGGCAAACGTCAACGCTGTTTTGTTTTTTAAAGCAGCGGTTTCTGTGCCTAAGTATGACGCCACACTCTCTCCATGTGAGATTATGTTTATTCCAGGTCTAAGATGCGAAGTTTTCAACAACCTTGGGGTCAACGCATGCATGCTCCCGAGTCCCTCTGGGCACGTCTGAGCTGGGAAAGACTTCCTTAAAGTTGTCATTGTGCTGTTTTCCTCTGTGCTGGATGGAAAGAGCCCCTCTCACCTTCAACAGCTAGGAAGAAAATGTGAAATGGAAATTGTAGAGGAGTGGCCATTGATCTGCAGATGTTTACGAGCCATGGGTTGATTCTAGGTACAGCCCCAGTAAAAATCTCCAGGGGGGCTAGAAAAGCTGTTTTGGTCCAACGAGCCCTTTGAGTGGCTCATCCACAATCCTGTCGGAAACTTTGGAGGTTGTTGAGCCAGGATTCCCTGCAGGGAAAGCCAGCATTCTAGCCAGCGAGCCCAGCTCATCTGGGAGCTGGGTTCAAGAGTCAGTGTGCTCAGGTGCCTGCCAAGGAAGGACGCTCCCCAAAGGTCAGACCACCCGGGTCTGATCCTCCTCTTTATCACTGCAACCTGTTTTTCCACCCACTTCTCAATTCAACGTTACGGGACAGTGGAGCTGATGAGGAAGAGAGGTAGGGGAGACCTTCTGCTGGCTGACTGGCTCTCTGCCTACAAGAGAGAAGGGAAAGGTGTAAGAATAGCTTTGCTTCTGGATGAGGCCCAAGGCCTCTCTGGTCCAGCATTTTCTTCTCACCGAGGCCATCTCAAAGCACCAAAGGAAGCCTGACACTAGGATGTGAGAAACACATCATCTCTGATACACACACACACACACAGAGTCTGCTTCTGATCACGTAGGGAGTATCTAGTGCCACCGTAAGTAATAGCCCCATCTTCCATGAATTTACCCTGTTCTCTTTTAAGGCCAGACAAGTTGCTGGCCATCCTCCCATTTTACAAATTCAACAGGTTTAGCCATCCTCTGTGTAAAGAAGGCCTCGCTGTTACTTGCCCTCCATTTCCCACCAGGCGCCTTCAGCAGGGGACCCCATGGGAGGCTGGCACGATGGGAGAAAGAGAAGACTCTCTCCTCCTACGCCCTCTTCCTGCTATGCATCTTCTCAAGCACCGCTAGCGTCTCTCCCCTTGTTCATTATTTTCCAGGCTTGACAACCCCAAACTCTTTGAACGGGAATATATGTTGTCTTTGGACAAAACTGGACCAGTTCAGGGGAGTTTTCACAGTTCTGCGGGAACAAGAAGGTAGAACAAAGAACCTTTGGTTGACCTTCGGGGTGGAAGAATATACCTATAGATCCTTTCTGGCAAGCATGGGGTGAAAAGGTTTCAAAAGCTCAACGATTCGGGTGAGAAAAGGTGAAACTGAAAACACGCTTGAGGTGCCGAGGACCATGGAGGTGGTAGTGAAGAGGCAGAATGACAGAGGGAATGGCTGTTGGAGGTGTCTTGGCCAGCTAGGGCCCCTCCAAAAGCTGCATGCAGGCAACAAGCCCACATCAACTGGTGGTCCTTCCACCAAGTGAGAGCCAGCCCTCTCTGTTTGACACCACAGGCACTGGAGTAAACCGGTTCGGCGTCTCCCTTCCTCCACCTTCTTGGCGTCCTCCAACCAGCAGAGCCACTGGCCTCCGATGAAGCTTCTCGAAAAGGCCGAGCACTGGAAGAAGTCACCCAGTGTAAGTATTGATTTTTGTTTAAGTTCTCATTTGTTAAAATGCTCCAGATAGAGATTAACTTTCTTTGCTGTGTATTTATTGTTTCACCTGCCCTGAGATGGGAATAGGAGAGCACTTTGATAAATGAATGGAGAGATTTGTCTAGCTTGAACTCAGCAAAGCACCCCTTGGAATGCAAAAAGGGAAGCCCAGCGAGAAAGATTTATACCCCGTCGCAGACAGAGTGGGGGGGGGGGGGGGAGAGATCAGGATGCAAGCCACCTTTCCTGCCCAAAATGGGGACTTCCAAACATGCTTCTGACCACAGACCGGGAAAGTTACTTCTTTGACTCATAATTCCCATGGCTGTGCCATACTGGCAGCTATAATCTTTTAAAATGAACTAACAGTGTCAGCGTCTGAAGGGTCAGGGCCTCTTTCTCTGATCATGGTTACAGTTGAGGTGGCTGACAACATAATTTCAGTTAATTGTGGATCGGAATTTGCTTAAATTTGCAACAAAATTCAAATGCATTTTGGAAATAATTGGAAATTTTAAAGAATTCAGGATGTGAGAGAACACAGAAACGAAAGATTCATGCGTCCGTCCAGTCTCGAGGCTTTTGGTTTTTAACTCCTTGAAGTCTGTGTTGGAATCCTTACCTATCAGTGCTGCTTTAATACCGAAGTAAGGTTGCCACTTTTTTCCCCCCATAGGCTCCTCTGCTTTGGAACTTGCATACCAGGTAAGTAAAACACAGCGGCCTCCATGCTAGCATCAGCTGTGGCTATTGATTTTGTCTAGTTTCGCCACATCATCAAATTTCTTCATCATCATGATGGAAAGAGGTCTACACAGTTCAAATATGACTAACAGAAAAACTCTCACACTTCCCCATTGCTGGCTGACAGTCCAGGGGAAATGCATCCACTAAAATGGTCTCAAACTTCCTTTTTTTTTTACTGCTCCACTCATTAGAGAATGTGGCGAACTGAATGTGAAAGAAATATGAAAGACCTTGAACAATTTTCTTCTGTGTTTATTGCACTGAAGCTTTATTATTAGCCGCTTTTAGCTCCCTGGAGGAAAGTAGAAAGGAAACGTAGAACAAATGATGTAAACAAACAACACTGATCTGTTGCAGCCGAATGAGAAAGAATTCCCATGGAACATTTCGGCACAGGTTTCCATGGAGTGAAAAAAACCCTGCTTCAGATGTCTGGAGGCAAATCTATGGTATGGTGCTAGACCAACCATCATCATGACAAAGAGCGAGCACTCATGGCATTTCATAGGATCATAGAATAACTGAGTTGGAAGGGGCCTATAAGGCCATTGAGTCCAACCTCCTACTCAATTCAGGAATCCAAATCAAAGAAGATCTGACAGATGGTGGTCCAATTTTCTCTTGAATGCTTCCAGCGCTGGAGTGCTCACCACCTCCTGAGGTCATTGGTTCCTTTGTCGTACTGCTTAAAGAGTTAAAAAGCTTTTCCTGATATTCAGCTTAAATCTGCCTTCCTGAAGCTTGAGCCCATTGTTACGTGTCCTGCACTGTGGGATGATGAAAAACATATCCTGCACCTCCTCTGTATGACTGCCTTTTAAGTATTTGAAAAGTGCTATCGTATCTCTCCTCGGTCTTCTTTTCTCAAGGCTAAACATGTCCAGCTCATTCAGTCTTTCCTCACAGGGCTTGGTTTCCAGTCCCCTAATCATCCTTTTTGCCCTTTTGCCAGTTTGCTGGCATCCTTCTTGAAGTGCAGTGTCCAGAACTGGACACAGTGCTCCAGATGAGGCCTAACCAGTGCCAAATAGAGGGGGAATTTAAGCACCTCAGGCCGAGATTCTATTATTTATCTCTATTTAGTTTAGTCAGTCAGATTCCTAGACTCTAAGGCAGGGAGTACTCCCCGGATTCTTTAAAATGTCAAGCTGAACATGGGGGTTTCCCTCCAACTCGCTCGATCACACAAGCCTTAGAGACAAAAGTCTGCGGCAGCCTCCCTGCTCTGCAACAGTTCATGCACCCGAGTCAAATCATTAATATGCATTTCCGCAACGTATTAGAAGTTACTTGTGGAGAAAGAGCAGTGGCTAATTGATTGGTGAGGCATTTGCTGAGCCACCCGACCCAGGCTGCTTCTCTAATGCGTCATGGCGGGGAAGAGAGGAATTACTCTGGACACGGGGCCCCTACCTGTGGCAGAAAGATTCAATCCAATGTGTGCGCTCTTTGAGGTGGGGAGCTGGGAATACCGTAGCCACGATCCCCATTTCAGGAACCTGAAAAAGATGGCTACCGTACCGATGTTGTTTCAGTCACACCTTGCAATTCACCCCTTCCTCCAAGATCCATGTATTTGGCTCCTGCTGTCCTCATTGTTTTCATTCCCATGGAATCTCTGCGCAGTCTGCTGCAGGGAAGCCAACGGAATCTTACCTCCCCTTAAAGGCAAGGAAGCGTCATTTCGCGTTAACTTTCATGGAGGCAACACAAGAAGAGCCCTGATGCTGGATGAGAACCAGGGCCTCTCTCATCCAGCATTCTGACCCCATAGGGCTCATGACCAAGGCAGGAGTGCAATGGGTTCCTCGGGCCTCTGGCTCGGGTGCCACAGGTCACGTTCAGACGTCCCACCTAGGAGCCATGGGCAGCCTTTGCCTCTACAATTTTCTCGAATCGCCCTTTGAAGACGCCAACTTGCCAGTGATCCCAACGTCTTGGGGCAATGAATTCCACCGTTTCATATGTTCTGATGGTTCTGATTCATCAGTTCTGAAGCAGTTGACTACAGCCCTTATCCTTATCCTTATCCTTTTCCTTATCCTTATCCTTTCCATTTATTGAATACATTTGCAAGCAAAAAGTAAACTCAGGAAAGTCCCTGGAATACCTGGTGTGCTTGTGGTTGCTGTTGTTGTTTTGCTAGAATGGACAGCGCTCTCTCTGTGCGTGTGTGTGTGTGTGCGCACGCTGCCCATATCCAAAAGCAAATTAGCGAGTGCAGAACGACCTCCTTCCCACCGGCTCCAGAGCTGGCAACATGCCTCTGGGTGATATAATGAATTGTTTTGACCTAGTCATCCTGTAAAGCACAGGTCACCCTCGAGAAATTGATACTGAACCAGCTCTGCAAAAATCTTTCGGTAACTATAAATTCTGCCGGCGTCAGGAACACACAGCTCTTCCCAGTGGGGTGGGGGTAAAGGCTGCAGATGAGCTTTTAGGGACTCTTCACAGGGGCCTTGGCCCTGTCGGCTGAGAAGAGAGGGAGAAAGCAGGTGGGCAGGACGGAAGGGAAGCAAGGGGATTTGTGTGGCCACCATCGGTGGTGGTGGGGGGATTATCAGTGGGTTGGCCAGAGAGAAGCAGCTTCCCAGGGAGAGGCCTCGGGGTGGTGCCATGCGCCTGAGAGGAAGCTTAGTCCAGAGACAGCTTGAGAGGGATCCACCATGTGAGGGCTTTTCATGGAAAAGGCACCCTTTCAAAAAGCAGGATTTCCGCCACTACCACCTCCCAGCCCAACCTGTTCGCAAAATTTACGCTGACAGTTTCACAGTTTTGGAGGGAGAGAGAGGTGTCGAAAAGACTGTTTTCCTCTTTCTTTCCAAAATGACAGACAGAAACATTTTTCCTTCTCTTTGTATGTCAAAGGGACGGCCAACGGATTGGCGCCTGTCAGTCTTCTGAACAGCAACAGGAGGAGGAGGTGGAAAAGGGGTCCTGCTTTCAAGACGTAAATGGCGACTGGTTTCTACCAAGAGATGGTACAAAACACACCGTTGTTTCTGCTGTCATTTGAGGACCTCAGTGTTGTGGCTTGTGCCCAGCTGATCCTTGTGAAAGACCACACCTGCACCCCTTCACATGTGCATAGCATGGTGGCCAACCAGAGCTTGGGAAAGTCATTTTCCTGGACTACAACTCCCAGAATCCCCACCCAACATAGTCACATTCTGGTTAAAATTGACTGCTGGCTGTTTGTGGGTCTCTTGATGCAGGTGATCTCCCTTTCTCCACAACCATTCATGTCACTGATGCCAAGTCCAGTTTCATGGTGCCAATAATGTTGGAGTTTTATTTACACCTTGCAGTTTGAGTGACTGGGAGGGACTTTTATGGGCTGGGATGATTCTCTGTCCAGCTGTAAACAGTTGTTGCTTCCAGCTTTTGAAAATCAAAGAGAGTCCTGCCTCTCTCCTGAATGTTCTATCCTTCTCTTTCCTGTGTTGGTGGCAGTTGTTTGTTTGCTGTTGATCTATTTGGTTGGTTGCTAAGTATGTGTGCAGTAAAGAAAGCAGCATACACAAGTCTGTAATTTCAAGCAACTGTAAATAAAGAATTGTTTTTTTATTCTTTCTCCTACAAATGTCTCAGAGTGAGTGCCAGAGACTATAAGTGCCAGTCAATGAGAAAGGGGAACTTGTAGCTATTCTACTCTGTACTTTTCCTGTGTAACAAAAAGGGAAGCCTTCCTCAACCTTCTGGGTGTTCAGGCAAGAATGAAATTGAGGAGATGGTCTAGGGCTGATAAACTCAGCTGAGTAAAACCCTTGCAAGTTATGAGTCGATTTCTCTCTCGTTTTCTTCTTACTTGTTTTCCCCTGGCAGATCAAACTCACCGAAGAATATTAACAGGGTTTGTAGTCTTCCCTGGCCTCTAGCCCACCCATTATCTGAAGTGGATTTAAGCTTTCCGGCTACACCACAGCAGCGGGCTGCGGCTCCCTTTCAACCTACAGGGTGGGTGCGTCGCCCAGCCCTGCAAGCCCAGCATGGATTCAAGAGCAGTCTTGGGTTGCCTCCAGCAGAAAACTTCATCGGAGAGGCTCTTTCTGAAGAGGCCCAGAGCCAGCTTTTCAAATGGCCTGGAAAGCAGGCCTGCAGGTGGCGGCGGCTTCCTAACTGGGATGGCAGGAGGTCTAGAAGACACCACATTCCAATCATCCTGCAGAGCACAACATCAGAGTTTTAGAAAGAAGAGTTTCTAGTCCTCCTTGATTTCAAGTCGGGAAGGAAAGTGGGTGTGTTTCCGAGGGCTTTTCTCAGCCAGCCCTGCAGCTAATTGTGTGCTGATGGCAGTTTCTAGTGTTTAAAGGTCTGTACAGCATGATTTCTCTCTCTCTCTCTCTCTCTCTTTCTCTGTCTCAATCACTCTCTTGAAAATCGTGCAGGCTGGAATAGGGGAAGGAGTATTAATTACGTTCTCAGTTGCTTTGAACATGCTGCCTGCAGTCCTGAGGAAATGCGAGAGGATTAGAAAACAGACCAACCAACCCAACAAGGTGGACCACAGGCTTTCCTGGTAATAGTTGCGTCATCACCGCTGGAGACTCTTTCTTAAAAGAATGAATGCCAGGCTCAGTAGAGACGGATGCTATTCTGAGAACAACCCCTGATCTATTTGTTTTCATGCATCTGCCAAGCAGGATCCAGGCGTGCATTTTTCAAATGAGACAAAACAGTATTGAAGCCATTTGAGGAGCCCAAGACTGAAACTACGGGGAGAAGCAGTCTCGCCCTCTGCCTGATCAATCTTGTCAAAACACAATCATTTAATTCCTTATAAATAAAAAGAAGATGTGATTTAGAATGTCATCCTTTGGGTTTCCGTGCTGGATTCTTGTAAAGCAATCACTCCAGGTAAACTGCTGTTATTTAGAAACTGTTTGATGGCAGACAAGTTTAAAACATAATTTAAAATGTGTGTACCACATGGTGGTGATGTGATAGATCACATGTTGCTTTACACAGGCAATTTCTTTGTATTGCTGATATCGGCTTTTTAAGGCATCGATTCTGCCAGGGGTTCATCGACCGGTGTGACACCCGCTCTGGAAGGGAAGGCTGGAAGGAAGGCGAGCCAAGGGGTGCTGGATCAGACTCAGAAAGGATCTTGTTCGAAAGGATACCCAAACATACTTAAAATGGAAGAGTTCCCAAACACACACGGGCAGATCCCTATCTCCATGCCTGATGCTTTTACCCTTTAAAAGAGTTTGAAAACATGTCATGGGGCTGCCTTTGAGATCTATGCGGAAACTCCAGATGGTGCAGAATGCGGCGGCCAGACTTCTTACTGGGGTAAGGAAATACAGTGGTGCCTCGCTAGACGATGTTAATCCGTTCCACGAAGATCGCTGTCTAGCAAAAACATCGTCTAGCGAAGCACGTTTTCCCATTGGAATGCATTGAAATCTCTTCAATGCGTTCCAAAGGGAAAACTCGTCGTCTTGCGAAATCTCCCATAGGGAAACATCGTCTAGCGAGTGAGGGTCCCCGTCGGAATGCACTGACAGCTGCACTGACAGCTTTTCACCACTAGTCGGCGCATTCCTATGGGGAAACCTCATCGTCTAGCGAAAATTCCCCATAGAGAGACATCGTTTTGCGAAGCGCAGTAGCGATCGCAAAAAGGCATCGTCTAGCGATTTCCTCATCCTGCGAGGCAATCGTCTAGCGAGGCACCACTGTATCAACATATTACCCCCACTTTGGCCGCCTTACATTGGCTGCCTGTCCGGTTCCGCATAGATTTCAAGGTCTTAATGCTTACGTATAAAGCCCTAAACGGTTTAGGGCCTCGTTACCTGACGGAACGCCTTCTCCCACCTAGATCTACCCGTATCACCCGATCTAGCCAGGAGGTGAGACTGAGGAGCCTAACGCCGAGGGAGGCCCGGAAGGAAAAAACAAGAAACCGGGCCTTCTCGGCAGTGGCTCCTCGTCTCTGGAACAATCTCCCTCCTGAGATTCACATGGCCCCTTCCCTGGGCATCTTCAAATGCCAATTGAAAACCTGGTTGTTTAAGCAAGCCTTCCCTCCATCCACAGTTTGAATTTTGGTTTCTTGTGTTCTTTCCATCTTGGATCATTGTGTTTTTTTTTCTTTTTCTTTTCTTTTTTTTAGTAACATACTGTCATTTTAAATTGTAATTTTGTTATATGTTATGTTGTTACCCGCCCAGAGTAGTCTATATGACTAGATGGGCGGGCTAAAAATGTAATAAATAAATAAATAAAATAAATAAATTAAAAGGATCTCAGGTCCTTGAACTGCTGGGAAGGTAGATTTCACCCCTAGGTGGGATGGTTAGACATGGACAACCACACCTCTGCCTCTTGGTATAATTTTATGATTGCTTTATGGAGATTCTATGTACCACCCTCTTTTTAGTTTCATTTACCTATACGCCAGCCAGCCAGCTGCAGCTATTGGATGAGGTAAAGGTGTAAAACGCAAAAGAAATGGGTTTGAAATGTTCTCGGGCTCAGAACACGTTTGTTTTCACACCAACACCCTTCATGGCCATTTTGGTTCTTTAGAGCCGGCGGCAAATGGGAGTTTGTTCCAACCCTGGCTCTCAACCGATGGAGCCAAAATGAAATTTGGGGAGAGGGGTAGTGGGAATCCCCCATTTTTCCAACTTTCCTTAATTAACCATATATATTTGGACTGTTCTGAGTTTTCTGTGCTTTTAAACACAGTTAGAACGCTGGATATTTCCTAATGCGGTTGTTCCTGCTTTGATGAAGGAATGCAAAGGATAACCCAAAAGGTGTTGGCATTGTTATTTTCCTTGTTGCTTTCATGTACGAAAGCAGCACCTTTCGCACAAGGGGAGATGGCATCAGCAGAGCTGAATTGCGTTACATCTCACAAATCTCTGTAAAGTGAGATTTTTGCGGAAAAGTTGGCGGGTTTTTTCTCTGAGAAATGTCCAAGGTGCCCCGCAAGCAATATTAAAAGTTATTGATGCTGGGTGATTCACTGGTACCTTTGGGTGTGAAGCACAATGTTTCAAACGAAGGGAAATCAAGCTCTCGAGTCCTAGTGGTGGATAATGGAGTCCTAGAAACTGAAAATTTGAGGTGACTGTTTCTCCCCCATGTGAAGAAAAAGCTGTGTGTCTTTAAGTGAAGACAGATTTTCTTTTTTCTTTTTTTAAGGCAAGG